>OV816026.1:100497647-101106105 GCA_929113105.1 Agrypnus murinus | reverse complement strand
GATGTACTAGTTTACAGCCATATTACAGCATAGATTCTGAACTAAAGTCATCGTTGTAGAAATTCTCGTATTGTTTTTCATTAATATGCAACGATAAAATGTCTTTACAGTGGTTCTTCTTATTATCAGTATTTGCCTTCCTCTTTAATTTAGCATTGTTAATAATGTCTTGAAATAACTTTGATTGCTTTTCGGCATCATATCTTTCTAAATTTCGATCGATAAGAATTTCAGACGAACCCCAAGATTTAGTGAGTTTTTCACTGAGCGTAGATACCCCAGAACATGATTGTGGTAGGTATAATATAGGTACAAGGCAATAGGGCGACTTATTACTATTTACCTTTGAAGAATTTAAATCCGTATTTTTCAGAGGTAGCTCATTTTTTTTGAAATTCAGTTTTTTGTTGAAAAACAATTTGAGGATGTAATAGCTTTGGAAACCCCTTTGTGTTATTTTCTGCGTTATTTCACTGAAGAGCTTTTTCATGGTATGAGTGAATTCACTAATTTATATGCTGTGCAGAATAATGTCACGTTTTTTCCCACAAATACCTCAGAGATGAAGCAATTTGTGGGTATAAATATCATCATGGGTAATACACATTACCCCCGAATCAAAAATTATTTGGAGCCAAAACTTAGCATTACCCTTGTGGCAAATACGATGCCACAAAATAGATTCTATAAATTACGGCAAAATCTACATTTTGTAGATACAACTCAAAAACCGAATAACTCAGATAGATTTTGGAAAATCCGCCCTCTCTATGACAGGATTAGAGCAAAGTGTTTGTCACTTCCAATTGAGACGTGTCTGTCAATTGACGAACAAATGGTGCCTTTCAAAGGCAGATTGAACGTGAAGCAATCCCATGGGGGATTAAAATTTTTGCATTGTGTGGCAGCAGCGGGCTTCTTTATGATTTTATCATCTATCAGGGTCTACAACTGAATTAGATGTGCTACAACTGGAAGTGTTTGGTTTGGCTGCTTCGGTAATTTTGAAATTGTCAGAAAGAATAACTGAACAAAATGTGCAATTGTTTTTTGATAATTATTTTTCAAATTACAACTTATTACAATTTTTGCGAAATAAGTATATATGGGCCACATGCACTGCACGATTAGCCAGATTTAAAAACTCACCTTTCATGCCGGATAAAGAAATTAAAAAAAAGGTAGGAATACCTCAGAACAAATTATAAGTCAATCTGGAGAAGTTATCCTTACAAAGTGGATGGACAATAATCCTGTAGTTATGGCATCAAACTACAAAGACAATTGTAGTAGATGGAATAAAG
Source organism: Agrypnus murinus (assembly GCA_929113105.1). Taxonomy (NCBI): domain Eukaryota; kingdom Metazoa; phylum Arthropoda; class Insecta; order Coleoptera; family Elateridae; genus Agrypnus; species Agrypnus murinus. The sequence goes on along the minus strand of OV816026.1, from coordinate 101,104,801 downwards.
CTTCAAAAGAGTATGTTCAGGTCACACGTCCTGAAGTTATAAAACAATATAATGCTCACATGGGAGGAGTTGATAAATTAGATTTTTTGGTAAACATCTACGAACGTTTATAAGGTCCAGAAAATGGACATTGCGATTATTTACGCATGCAATAGATCTGGCATGCGTAAATAGTTGGCTAGAATACAAAGCCAAAGCGAAAGCATTGGGCTTACCAAGGAAGGCCAGGGTGGACTTATTGCATTTTCGTGCCTACGTTGGAGAAGCTCTCATAATGTGCAATAAAACTCCTACTTTCTTGAAAAAGAGAGGACGACCTTCATCGTCACCAACCCCAACCCCTCCACAGTCACCAGTGCCGACAACCCCCACAACATCTAGAACCCGACCTGAAGTCCGCCCCCTAGAAGATGTTCGCTTGGATAGAATCGATCATTTGCCAATGATTGACGATAAAAGCTTCGCCTCAAGATGTAAGGTCCCTGAATGTAAAGGACGAAGCCGCACTAAATGTATAAAATGTAATGTTCATTTATGTCTGACTAAACAAAATAATTGTTTTTTGAAGTACCACACAAAATAAATATTTTTTTCGTTCCATTTCTTTCTACAAATTGTGTTTCGCTTGACTCCCTTTACTCATTGTGTACACAAAAGTGTACAAGCTGTAATTTCAAAAGGGCACTATAAACAATAATCGCGTTTTCACCAAAAATTTAAAAAAAAATTGAACTTGTATGCCAAAAATCAAAATTTTCCATTGAAAGACAAAAATCCGTGAACGAAAGGGTTAAAGTTTCATTTTTTACTAATGACAATTTCTCTTTGCTGACTGACAAATTATTTATATGAAAGCTAGCATGTATTTTTAACTTTTTGTCTAACCACTCATCATCTTTCATTTCTAAATTACTCTCTGAATTAATGGGACATCTTGACAATGTATCTGCAATGTACATCATTTTACCAGGTTTATAAGAAACTCTTAAGTCGTAAGCTTGTAATTTTAGCATCATTCTTTGTAATCAAGTAGGAACTTCTGCAAGAGGTTTTTTAAATATATTAACTAAAGGAGAATGATCTGTTTCAACTTCAATGGTGCGACCATACAAATACTGGTGAAACCTTGTACAACCAAAAAGGATTGCGTACAGCTCCTTTCAATTTGGGCATAGTTTTCCTGACTATTTGTTAAAGTCTTAGAGGCATAGGCAATTGGATTATTACCGTGTAATATGACAGCTCCAACGGCATCTTTACTAGAATCCGTTGACAATGTAATTGTTTTATTAACATCATAATGTGTTAATAGGAGTTGGATTGATTCGGCCTCTACTTGATGAAGATCCATATTAAATTCAATAACACAATAAAACACTATTAAATCTTAAATACTTATTTATATTTGAAAAATATTATGACTGTCGTTTCGCTACACAGTAGCTTCTTCAGATAAAGACTGGTTAAAACTAAATCTATTTTCTAAGGTGTAAAAGGTACAAATATATATATACAAACAGGTATTGTTAAAGGATTACAGCTTGTACCTAGAATAAGATACAATACATTTACAGTTAGGTGAGAAGTTCTAGGTATTTAACAAATTATTTCAAAGAAATAAATTTAACAGTGGTGAATTATTTATATCTATTTGATCATTTAACATGTAATCAGATTTTTTATTTTTATTAATTTCTAAGGCTTCTAATAAATTAAGTTTTCTACCTTTATTTTCTATGTGTAGAATCTCTAAACTATTATTGAAACTATGGTGTTCTACTATAAGATGGTTGGCAAAAGTAGATTCTTGTTTCTTATTTCTGAAGCAACTAATATGTTCTTGTAATTTTTTATTAAACGATCTACCTGTTTGACCTAAATAGATCTTTTGGCAATCACTACATGTTAACTTATAGACCCCTGACTTATGGTTTTTATCGGTTTTGTCTTTATTATTTTTGATAAGCTTTGATAGGTTATTATTTGTACTAAAAGCTACATTTATGTGTTGTTTTTTGAGAAATCTTGAGATTTTAATAGAAGGAGATCCTATATATGTTATTGTTTTAAATTTAAGTGTTTCTGTGCTTTTAATTTTTGGAAAAACCATATTAATGGCTTTATTGAATAGTTTTTTGGAAAGTATTTTGTCTATTATTTTGTGATCGTAGTCATTATTGACAGCTATTTGTTTAATTAAGTTTAGTTCTGATATAAAATTATTTGTCGACATAGGAACATTAACAAGTCTGTGGATCATAGAGTTATATGCAGCTAATTTATGTTGTATTGGATGCAATGAGGAGTTATGGATGGTAGTGTCGGTGTGTGAATCTTTATGGTAGATTGAAAATTCTAGTCTATTGTTGGTTCTTTTAATGTTTAGATCTAAGAAATTAATGCTATTCTCGGTTTCTTTTTCTATTGTAAATTTGATGTTTTTGTTGATGGAATTAATAAATTCAAAGAGTACATCTAATTGCCTATTAGTACCATTGAAACAGATTAAGATATCGTCTACATATCGATGCCAAAATAATATGTTTTTTGTAGAGGGGTTATTGAAAATCTGGGATTCTAAAAAATCCATGAAAATTTCTGCTAAAAAAGGGACTTAAAGGGTTACCCATTATTAAACCTTCATTACTGCTGTACATTTGATCGTTAAATTTAAAATAGTTTTGATTAGTGCAAATATTTAATAAATTTATTATTTCATCTACGACTATAGGGTTTGTATTATTCTTTTCTAACATAATTTTTATTAAGTTAATAGTTTCTAGCGGAGGAACACAAGGGAAAAGATTTTGAACATCAAAGGAAATCAGTTTACTATTATTAGGGATAGTGATATTTTTTATATTATTTATTAATTCGTAAGAGTTCTTGATACTGTGTTTAGGTTTAAATTTAGTGTGTTTAATAATTATATCTATTAGTTTTTTAGAAACTTTTGTGGACGGAGCTGTAACAAATGAGACTACTGGTCGAATGGGATAATTTTGTTTATGTAATTTAACTAAGGAATATAATTTCGGTGCTTGTGGATTCATAAGTAATAACAGTTGTTTATCTCTGTCGTTAATGATGGATATATTTTTTAAACAGTTTTTTAATTCTTTTTGATAATGGTTGGTGGGATCTTTCTTAAGTAAAGTATATTTTCCAGTATTCAGGAAATTATTCTATTATAGTTTCAATAATAGTTTAGAGATTCTACACATAGAAAATAAAGGTAGAAAACTTAATTTATTAGAAGCCTTAGAAATTAATAAAAATAAAAAATCTGATTACATGTTAAATATATCAATCAATCAAATAGATATAAATAATTCACCACTGTTAAATTTATTTCTTTGAAATAATTTGTTAAATACCTAGAACTTCTCACCTAACTGTAAATGTATTATATCTTATTCTAGGTACAAGCTGTAATCCTTTAACAATACCTGTTTGTATATATATTTGTACCTTTTACACCTTAGAAAATAGATTTAGTTTTAACCAGTCTTTATCTGAAGAAGCTACTGTGTAGCGAAACGACAGTCATAATATTTTTCAAATATAAATAAGTATTTAAGATTTAATAGTGTTTTATTGTGTTATTGAATTTAATATGGATCTTCATCAAGTAAAGGCCGAATCAATCCAATTTTTAAAAGAAACTTCTACGAGTTTTTTGGAGCAGGGTATGATTGCGCCAAAATACCTGCATATAATCCGGGGCGGCCAAAGGGTTCGTTAATCCTTGCTACCAATTGCGCCGCGGTCATATTTAACCCTCGCAAGAAGGTGACCATCATTCTTGGAAAACTTTCTCCAACTTTTCAAGTTTTGAATGTCCTCATTATCATTAGTAAGTTTCAACGATGGGGTGGGAGGAAAATTTACTTGCCTGCGGGGTTATAAAGGTACAATTTTTCTAAAATAAGTCACTCTGAGCAAAGTAATTCAATTACGAGCGCAATATGGAGAAAATTTTGAGTGAACGTGGCAGCATCCTTATTCTTTTCGAAAAACTTAAGTTTCGTAATTGTGGCAGTTCAGAAAAAGGTGTAAGATGGAGGTGCCCAAATAAAAATTGCCAATCCAAACTATATACAGATGAATAAGGGACCGTCATTTTAGGTAATAATTACAATTTCCACAAATCTTTTATAATAAAATGCCTTTATGGTAAAACGTTCTCTATATTCTGTAACACAAAAATAAGCAGGCTTTTGATTCACGTAAGAAAACAAAAAATGTATTGCTATATACTATCACATTAAACGACTTTATGTTTTTGTTTGTCAAAGTGATTACTTTCATCCAGATTGAATTTTTTGAAACTTATGAATTGATCTTATAATATTATCAACTGCATAGGTATTGGTAAAATCAATATTTTGTTACAGACAAGTACATCGACCATAATCATTCAGAAAATGCAAGTGTGCACATTCAAGGTTTTCGCAACAGTCTAAAACGAAAAGCTTTAGACGACATTTGTGAGAAGCCATCAAAAATCATCAACCTGGAAATTTCCAAGTCTTCTACGGTTTTGAATATTATTAATACTAAAGATGTTAATAACGTTCGGAGGTGCATATATCGAAAACGTAGATCCATATTCCCGAAGCTACCAAGCAATATATCAGAAACGCAGATAGCACTTGATTCTATGGACCTACAAACATGTAAATGTGAAAAATTCTTATTAGCTAATTGTCAACACAATAATATCGTAATTTTTGGTTGTGAAAGTAATTTAAAATTTTTGGATTCTTGTGGAACCATATACATGGATGGCACTTTTGATTATGCGCCCAAACATTTTATGCAAATGTTCACTTTGCATGGTCTAAAAAATGACCATTATATACCTTTAGTTTTTTGTTTGTTGCCCAACAAACGCAAGGAGACATATTTAAAAACTTTAGTGCTAATTAAAGAAAAATGTGCTTTGTTAGGTTTCAATTTTGAACCAAATAATGTTGTGCTAGATTTTGAAGAATCTATACATGTAGCTGTAAAGGAAATGTGGACAAATGTTACTCTGATTGGTTGCCGATTTCATTTGGCTCAAGCCTGGATTCGCAAAATTCAAAAACTAGGTCTTATTACGGCCTACAAGGATCCGACATCTAAAATTGGTCAATTTTTGAATTGGTTTTTTGGTTTAACGTTCCTAGACCCCGAAAGTGTAGGGGATTGTTACGCTTTCGATTTTATGAGTGAAAATCTCGAGGATAGTAGAATTGAAGTATTCTTAGATTATATCACTGAGAATTATATAGCTGAAGATGCTCGCTTTCCCCCGGATATTTGGGCAAACTGTTCAGCCACGTCACAACGAACAACAAATTGTTGTGAATCATTTCACTCCCGTTTTAACAAAAGTTTTTATTATCCTCACCCTAATATTCTACATTTTACGCATGTATTATTACAAAAGCAAACTGAAGTGTATGTAAAAATGAATAGTATTCATTTACCTAAAGGAATAACCAATAGAAAATATAGGAATAGATTAATGTATTTACAAAATTTAACAATGAAATATAGAAATAAAGAAATTCAGAGATATGACTTTGTAAAAGCTGCTTCTTTTCATTATGGTAAACTTGTGTAAAAATATTTTTTTCTTACTTTGTTAAATTATGTACATAGTATTATGTAGATATAGTAAACTTGTAGAAATATACTTATAGTAAATTTGATAAGATATTTGTAGAAATAAATAGTTTACTTTTAACTTATAGCATTTTTTATGTGCTATCTATGACTAATGATGTAGTTCTTCGGGTAATTTCCAATTTATTGCATTTTCCAAAAACTAACCTAATATTAGCTAATTAGACGGTCGCGCGCTGCGGGAGCCCCGGCGCAGTCTCTAATTGCAGTTACCTGGACAGCATTGGCGCAATCGGACTACCGGATTACGGAGCCTCAGGTAAAACGGCGCAATCGGTATATAGCGGTTTTTTGGCCCTCTGGTATTTCAAACTTATTCTCCGGTGTAAAACGACTACTCAAAACATCTGGTTCTTAAATGCGTGCCTTAAGCATAAAATATTTCCCAAATATATCGAACTAAAAACTACAAATAGAAGTCATGCTGCCCAATTAGGAAGAATAATAGGAAAGAAAACTTGGCTAATAGAAGATAGAAAATTACAATATAAGAAACGGGACATCTTTAACGTGTATCTTAAGGTAATACATGCAGAGTTAACTTATAGACTCAATAATATAGAATTTGATTATTTAGATTCAAAGGTTAGAAATCAAGTCAACGAAATAATACATAACAAATATTTGAGACAGAAAAAGAAACTAGATAAATTAATTCCTAAAAAACCTAATAAACTAATTAAACCTACAGAGTTTTCAAAACATACATTTTTTAATAGATTTGAGAATTTAAGTAACAGTAATTTTACAGTCAAAGAAGTTAAATTATTAGAAAAAGGATTTAACCACAATATACAACCAGATACAAGAAACTTTAATTTAGAATATTTAGGCATTGAAACAGAAATAGCCCTATCAGACACATCTCATGCTTCCCTAAACAAACACCTCACAGCCAATATTATAAAAAATGTAAATCAACCTTCCTTCAATCATCCCAATTATAAAATTATCAAATCTATCAATGACAAATCACGCAAAAATAATATTATATTCACCAGAGCAGACAAAGGGAAAACAGTAATTGCCATTAATAAAATAGATTATATAGAAAAAACGAATAATTTCCTGAATACTGGAAAATATACTTTACTTAAGAAAGATCCCACCAACCATTATCAAAAAGAATTAAAAAACTGTTTAAAAAATATATCCATCATTAACGACAGAGATAAACAAATGTTATTACTTATGAATCCACAAGCACCGAAATTATATTCCTTAGTTAAATTACATAAACAAAATTATCCCATTCGACCAGTAGTCTCATTTGTTACAGCCCCGTCCACAAAAGTTTCTAAAAAACTAATAGATATAATTATTAAACACACTAAATTTAAACCTAAACACAGTATCAAGAACTCTTACGAATTAATAAATAATATAAAAAATAGGCGGTGCCTCCGCTGCCGGCAACGGTGCCCGCAAAATAGTCAAATGGCTGCCGGCGCCGGTCGCCGGCTCAATGTTGGCTTCTATGCCGGCAACGGTGTCCGAAAAATACGATCGGCGGTAACGGTGCCGGCTATCGACTAGATAACCTCAAAATGTGTAGGTAACTCGTAACGCCGCAACGCGTAGTTAAAATGAAAGTCGGAGACAAGTTTTCTTCATATGAAGAGTTTCACAGTGTGTTAACAGTGTACAAGAAGAGTGTTCATAATGAATTTTGGATACGAGATGCTAGAACAATCTAAAATCAACGAAAACGAGCCCCCGAAAGCGTTGCTAACATTAATAAATCCCTTAAATACTATCATATGCGACTAGCATGTGTTAAAGGTGGTAGGGCTTTTAAATCCAAAAATGAACATTCTAAACGGAAATGTACGACATACAAAGAAGACTGTGAGGCAACAATTTTTGTCCGCGTTAGTGCCTGCAAACAGTATCTGTGTGTACTGGAACTAAAAGACAACCACAACCATACATCTTCTAAAACTTACTTTACAACCCTTTCGCAACAAAGATTACAGCTCCCAGAAAGTGTAAAAGATTGTGCAAGAGAATCGTTAAGAGCCGGTGCAAATAAAAAGATTGTGCTGGATAAAATAAGAGCAGAAACCGGCCGTAAGGTTACACTCAAAGATCTAACCAACATCAACAGGAGAACGTCAGAGAGGAAAAACTTTGAAGAATGTGTTAACATGCTCAAGAACACTTATGACTGTAGTGATATTGAGTTGTTAGTGGATGAAGATGAAGTTTTTAAGGGACTTTACTTTCAAGATGGAAGAATGAAAAAATACATGGAGGCATTTCCGGAAATATTGTTTATTGATGGTACATACTGCTTAGTTGATCTCAAAACAGCAACATATATTATAATGATAGAAGATGGCTGTGGTTTCAGTGAAATAGTCGCAGTGTGTTTACTAGTTGATGAAGATGAACCTTCCATTAATTTTTTTATAGAAACGTTTAAAAAACGAAATCCTGTTTGGAATAAAGTGCAAGTTATTATGTCGGATAAAGACAAAACAGAACAAAAAATCTTTAAAAAGCATTTCCCCGATGCAAAATTATTGATATGCCTTTTTCATGTATTCCAAATATTCAATAGGGAAGTTTCATTTAAAAAAATGGGTATAACCGCAGATGAAGTGAAGATCAGCAAAGAATATTTACAAAAACTTGCAAATGCCTTATCGGAATCAGATTACAACAAAGTTTACGATGAAATGGCAACGAAGGTCCCGAAAATTGTAAAAGAATATTACGATTCCAATTGGGCCGGCATTACCGAACAATGGGTTCACTACTTAACTTTGCAAAATTTGTGTTTTGCAAATAAAACAAATAATCGTTTGGAATCTGTAAATAATAAATTAAAAAGTGTAATAAACAGATACAGTCCATTGGAAGACTTCATAAAACATTTATTTGCTTACATTAACAGTGTTCGAGTTGGAAAGGACGTAAAGAATTCTCAGATGCTAAATACAAAGTTAGCAAAACCATACGAAAAAAACTCCGCTGAATATTTATATCGGGAACATTTAACAACGTTTGCTTTTGAAAAAGTGGAGGCGCAGCTAGATGTTTTCAAAAGATACAATTACAAAGAATTCAACAGCATTGGTAACGATGCTTTTTTGGCAGTAACTTCTGAGGGTTTGATACAAGTAACCTCGCTGAGCTGTGAATGTCTTTTTAGAAAATCTACACAGTTGCCTTGCATGCATATTTTTAACTGTAGATCTAAATTATCGTTGCCTTTATTCGATGTTAATTTGTGTCTAAGTAGATGGAGCCGATCGTATTGTGCAAATATTTTGGAAGAATTTGTAACCAATAAAAATAAAATTGATGAAGAATTATTAGGACCAGAAAATACGTTTGTGGCTGATCATAATAAAGTTGGTATACAAGTAGAACAGTCAAAATGTAGAAGGCCCAAATATATGACTAATCACGCCAAATTTAAGCTTATAGATGATCAAGGTAAAAAAATGGCTCAATTATGTAGTGAGGTATCCACTCCAATTTTTTGTGAGAGATTGAAAATAATTCAGTCTATCATAAAGCATTGGGAAGAAGGGCAAGATGAAATTTTGAGGGACATTTTCAAAGACAATTTTCCGGAGAGTAAAGAATATAATATCGATACTGAAGTTCTAACAAATTGTGATGAGCAAGGAATGCAACAAAGTGAAAGTGCAATGTTAACTAGTATTAATCAAATTCAACTAGAGGGAATTACTGATGTTCCAAAAAGCAATGATGAAAAACAATGTCAAAATCAAACTGAAAATGATGGATCTCTTTGTGAAAGTGCAATAACTACTATTATTAATAAAATTCAAGTGGAAGAAACTATAGATGTCCCACAGAATGATAATAAAGAAAAGCAAGTTATAAAAGAAGTAATTATTGAATGTATTGGATTTACGAATGATGATCTATTAAACGAAATTAGGGATGTTCTCTACGAAGATGAACTTCAGCCTAGCGAAATTGGTAACAATTACTAAGACTGATTTTATACATTTATGTATTAATTTCTTGGCGTTTTGCAGTTCAACAGATTGAAATTGATACATCCAGTCACGAGGGTGCCACAAGTTCAAGTTATGACAGTATTCCGCAGAACATCAAAATGCCAGCCAAGATTAAAAAACGAGGGCGTCCAAAGGGATATGGCAATACCGTAATTGGTCTTAAAAGAAAAAAATTAAAGAAAACATAAAGGCGTCTATTTTATACCTGTTTTATCTACTCACTACCCACTGCTATTTAGAAATATATTTTTTATATTTTATATCGGTACCTTGATACCTATTACTACTACTTATACCGTTTCATTCTACAGAATTTGTTATTATATAACACAATAGTGAGTTTGCGCCATTGCATTTTCCCTTACATTATAAAAATACGCCTAAAAATAAACGTTATGTTCCTCCATTAAGGTTCGTAGAAATTCAAAATAACCTAGGAAACACTAGTGTAAGGTACGGTATGAGCTTATACCGTAAGGGAAAATGCCATGGCGTAAACTCACTAATTTTTTATTCGTTAAATACTAAACTTACACTGTTCCTAACATCCTATTATTATTCTTGTTCCTGCACTACTTTACTATGTTATTAGAATAAATGTGAATTTATTTGTTTGTTTTTTTATTTGTTCATTAAATTAAATTAAATTAGCCCAGAATGTTGAATTTTAATAAACCCTTGAAATCTTTAGAAAACCAAGTAAAACAAATTCTTTGCCGGCAGCTGAGTCAGGTGCCGTTGCCGGCAGCTGAATTAGGTGCCGTTGCCGGCAGCTCATTCGGGTGCCGTTGCCGGCAGCGGAGGCACCGCCTAAAAAATATCACTATCCCTAATAATAGTAAACTGATTTCCTTTGATGTTCAAAATCTTTTCCCTTGTGTTCCTCCGCTAGAAACTATTAACTTAATAAAAATTATGTTAGAAAAGAATAATACAAACCCTATAGTCGTAGATGAAATAATAAATTTATTAAATATTTGCACTAATCAAAACTATTTTAAATTTAACGATCAAATGTACAGCAGTAATGAAGGTTTAATAATGGGTAACCCCTTAAGTCCTCTTTTAGCAGAAATTTTCATGGATTTTTTAGAATCCCAGATTTTCAATAACCCCTCTACAAAAAACATATTATTTTGGCATCGATATGTAGACGATATCTTAATCTGTTTCAATGGTACTAATAGGCAATTAGATGTACTCTTTGAATTTATTAATTCCATCAACAAAAACATCAAATTTACAATAGAAAAAGAAACCGAAAATAGCATTAATTTCTTAGATCTAAACATTAAAAGAACCAACAATAGACTAGAATTTTCAATCTACCATAAAGATTCACACACCGACACTACCATCCATAACTCCTCATTGCATCCAATACAACATAAATTAGCTGCATATAACTCTATGATCCACAGACTTGTTAATGTTCCTATGTCGACAAATAATTTTATATCAGAACTAAACTTAATTAAACAAATAGCTGTCAATAATGACTACGATCACGAAATAATAGACAAAATACTTTCCAAAAAACTATTCAATAAAGCCATTAACATGGTTTTTCCAAAAATTAAAAGCACAGAAACACTTAAATTTAAAACAATAACATATATAGGATCTCCTTCTATTAAAATCTCAAGATTTCTCAAAAAACAACACATAAATGTAGCTTTTAGTACAAATAATAACCTATCAAAGCTTATCAAAAATAATAAAGACAAAACCGATAAAAACAATAAGTGAGGGGTCTATAAGTTAACATGTAGTGATTGCCAAAAGATCTATTTAGGTCAAACAGGTAGATCGTTTAATAAAAGATTACAAGAACATATTAGTTGCTTCAGAAATAAGAAACAAGAATCTACTTTTGCCAACCATCTTATAGTAGAACACCATAGTTTCAATAATAGTTTAGAGATTCTACACATAGAAAATAAAGGTAGAAAACTTAATTTATTAGAAGCCTTAGAAATTAATAAAAATAAAAAATCTGATTACATGTTAAATGATCAAATAGATATAAATAATACACCACTGTTAAATTTATTTCTTTGAAATAATTTGTTAAATACCTAGAACTTCTCACCTAACTGTAAATGTATTGTATCTTATTCTAGGTACAAGCTGCAATCCTTTAACAATACCTGTTTGTATATATATTTGTACCTTTTACACCTTAGAAAATAGATTTAGTTTTAACCAGTCTTTATCTGAAGAAGCTACTGTGTAGCGAAACGACAGTCATAATATTTTTCAAATATAAATAAGTGAAGATTTAATAGTGTTTTATTGTGTTATTGAATTTAATATAGGAGCATTAGTAATTAATTTCTATAAATTATTACATTCAGCATCATGGAGATCAGTCCAGTGCAATGCGACATTCTTTTTTAGCAACTGACGTAAATTATTTGTTTCTAATGACAAGTTTTTTATATACAAAGCTAAATAATTTACCATGCCCAAAAAACGCTATAATTCCTTGGCATCTTTTGGAGCATTCATTTTGACTACTGCCTCTATTTTACAATTATCAGGTTTCATACCATCTTTACTAAAAATATGACCAACAAATTTTACAGTATCTAAACCTATTTTACATTTTTCACGATTTAGCTTTAAACCTTTTTCTCTAACACTATCTCGCACTAATTTTAAAATTTTATCATGTTCATCTTTAGAATGAGCATGAATCAAAATATCAATATAAATAATGATACCTTTAATATCTGAAAATGTCTCAATCATTTTCTGATGGAATTCTTCCGGCGCTGAAGATGCAGAGGAATCAATACCGACGCGATGAGTCTCAACGACAACAGCAACGATTCGACATGCAGTCGATCGTGAACGCCGATTACAACGATGGATACGAGATGAGCCGTAATGCCGTTTATAACCCAAATAATGGTGACACGAGTGACGCGGAAAGCGTAACCGTGGCAGTTCGTCACGCAAACAGTATCAGGATACCCGCGTAACAACTTTTCGCAAGCAGAAGTCTCAAATTACCGAAAACTATTTGTCGGAGGAACTGCGAAAGAAACTCTTCCCTGGTGTAAAGGACGGCCCGAGCCCAGCAGACCGACTTGACGCTGTAAACACTTTCAAAGCTATTACCTTATGTATCACTACACGCGCAATAGGTTTCGGTACGATGGCAATATATTCTGCTCTCTTCGAATTTAATAATGTGCCTGCTCGCGGAAATATTTACCAACTATATCGAGTTGGACTCGCGGTCATAGAATGTAAAACCCTACTTGTTCAACGGGGTATTGAAGGTACATAGTTTTGAACTTGCTTCGTCCAATTGAAGCATCCAAAAACCAGAATTGGCTTAACAGTCTAAATGCTATAAAATGTTATAAACATGTATGTATAACACGCATATGGAAGCACGGATCTTATAGACAGAAATATTTCAACTATAATCAAACGAGTCAAACTAAGAAATAATAAATGGAATAAGACGTGATCATCAAAGAACTGACCTGACTAATGATCCTATGATGACACATTTCCAGATTTAGATTTTTTTATCATTTATAAGATAGTAGCAACATATTTGTTGCTAAATAACAAGGAGGAAGTGCAGAGATGATGAAAAGAGAAGGTTTGCTTTAGATATCTACCCAATTAGATACGTATGTCAGGAACATTCAACTTTACATTACCCAGATACTTTTCAGTAGAATAGGTGTAAGATCTGTAAGAAAAATACTAAGTTTGGTAGTAACTAGAGAAATAATTAAACAATTTGATTAAAAACATACAAAAAACTAAGAAAAGAAATTTGGCCTCGAATGGGTTAATAAGGCTGAAGCATGAATGTATGCTGAAGCTGAAGTATGAATAGGACAGTTTACACAAATTATTAGCCTACATTCAAATCAATCTTGAATTTTTAATGGCACTGGGAATGAATGTAAAAAGTTCGTATGCTTTTTTAGTTACTGGTTTTGGGAAGAAGTTAGATTTTCATCTTAGTAACCAACCCTAACCCGCCTTAGTTCCACAAGCATACCTTCTACTACACTTGTAACCGTGGTTAATAAATAGTAAGACAGGAATGAAGTCGTAGCATATTTACTAATCGTTTTAACATGAGCAAAAGATTCATTAAATGAGGTTAGAATGTTATGGGCGCAAGCTCTTCAATGTGCACCCACAACGCTTATCGTGTTCGATAATGAGCATTAACACTAGCGTTACTCTAATCACTTGATTGGTATTACTCTACTGCAAATATCTAATGCTTTTGAGGAATGGGTCTATAATTTTAAGATGAATAGTTAGATAATATTATAAGTTCTAAGAAATACAGCTCTCATGATATATCCGCAACGACAAAAAATAAATGCCTGTATCATTCACATATTGTTGTAATACTTATGTTTCTAAAGAAAAAACCCAATAGTGATACATAAAATAGACCATAAAGTTGTAATCCTAGGGCATACAAGCAACAGCGATCGGTAAATGTAGCCGATATAAAAGATATAAAAACGTTTAGAATCAAGCTGAACTCTATTGTGGCCCTAAATTTAAATTTAAATATTAACAGCTTTAATAATACCATTTATATTGTTTATTAGGGAGAACGTATAACTCATGAAAGCATGCTAGTTGCAGAATCTGCCCTGAAGTCTATTTTGTTGGAACAGATTTAAGATTTCAAAAAGGATTATTCATCATATTGATGTATAACAGCCAAAAAGGAGTGCAAATAAAATTCGAAGAAATTATTGAAAATATCTGCTAATCTTTGCTGTGGTTGGGCAATTCAATTCTGTAAAACTTCTTATAAAAGACGCCTTGGCTAAGGCTTGGTGAGCCCCGTCTGCGCTCTATCCTAAAATGGAGCCCCGGTCAATACCAACTAGGAGGTGGTCTTAAGCGCGAGAGGACACATATTCGCATCAACGCCCCTTACAATGTGATCCCCTGGAATAGCTATCCTGGTATCGGCATTACCTATACATCTCAAGTCACCAATGTGACAAACTACTGATCCATCGGAAGTTGCCCTCATGACATCCTATCCACAGTGCAATGCGACTACCCAGGAAAAAGCACATGGCGATCCCCACTTAGATAGAGCAGATAGGATAGGCTTTACTAGTATCGACGGGCGTTCTGTAATCTAGCCCCGTTCTGGGACCGCTCCCAAACTAAGGAAAGGATCCTGAGACCAGTCCACTCATAGTGTAGCGATACTAAACGGTGGCCGCGATACCAAAGGGGATAGTGGAGCTTTTGTCAAAGAGATTGTATTGAAAGCAATTCAGAAATGGGAATATGTAAAAACAATTTTCTGATAGTTGCTGATAGTTGAAAAGCAATATTTTTTACGCCTTCTAATACCTAATACTACCGCCTTTGTAGGGCTCGAAGAGTTTCTGAAAAATGCCTTTGGCCTGTTGTGCCAAATATTTCGCATATTTTATATGACTATTGCTTTGAAGCCAAGGACAACTGGTCATTTGATTATTGTAGCATACTGTCTGCACAATTCTCTTAGAGATGAATATCAAAGACTCGAAACCTCATAAACCTTAACTATATATTGTCAAATATATTTCAATAAAATTTTAAAACAATCCATGGCATAAGCTGGTATATTTTTTTGTCATAGAAATGATTTTGTTTTGTAGTTTGTTTATATTGTTGAGAGTTTACGTTATAAAATTTTCTTTAATGTGTGAATTTCGCGCCCTTTCCAATTTATCTTATGTGTAATCAGTAGTAATTATTTTTTGGGTTTTCAGTGTTTTGACTTGAAAACTTGTACCTTATGGTTTTCGGGGTCGCTGAACACGAATTCGGTGTCAAAAATAACTTTTGACAGATGAAAGTTGCATCTAAATAACTTTTTTTTAGCGAATTTGACAGCTCTAATGACAGCTGAATGCGGGAGGTGAAACGCTCACTGGTATTAATAAAAGGCTGAAGAAGGTTTATGGGGATGCAGCAGTGGATGTCAACATTGTTAACCACGAGTTCGTCGCTGTACAGAAGAAGTTGCGGCGGTTGTTAACCGTCACACCACCAGTCACCACACACAAGTCACATTTTTACACACTGGAATATATACATGTTCTTGTTTCAAGGTGGACAAACGCTGTGGAAAAAGGCGGAATTATATCGAAAAGTGACAAATTAATTGTTAATGTTGCGCTAGTACTTCATTTAGCTTTCTTGTGACGTAAACTGTATTTACAACCATGGAATCCATAACCCCCAAAAAAGATTTATCCGAAAACTATACCACTTATTACTTGAAACGAAAAGAAAAAGATATACAGCCAAATGATGATGAAAAGATGCCAAAACATGGCAGCAAAAATGCCACGAGGCAAAAAAAGATCAAGACAAAAAAACGGTATACCAATGCTTTGTTTTGTCTTGGAAAATGTTATTACATGTCCCAGATCGTTTGTGCGAAATCATTTTTACTTGCTGAAATTAACGATGTATAACTTAGATATAAATTCCGCAATAGCGGTCAATGCCATATCTACTGGTGTGAGTTATTCTCGATTATAGAAAATTGCTTCTTCCATAAATATATGATGGCTCATTCAAATTACTTTCAGAATCGGGACAGCGTGTCTAGTGTAGTATATACGTATTATGATACTGCGTGGAAGTTGATGGAAGAAGCAGACCGAAAAGATATAGAATTGGTAAGACAATTTAATGAAGTGGACGATGGAGATGAAATTGTGCCAAGCCAAACCCTAAATAAGATGATTCAAAAACGATGATTTAAAAGCCAAACCAGCTTTTAAGAAATTCTTTTTCGAAACTGTGAAATAATAGTTTAGTAATGGCAGTACAACTGCAATTCTTATTATTTTAATATAATTCTTCTACTATTTGTAGGTCGCAAAAGGAACATTTCAAACAATCTTCCGGTTCCACCGTGGTTGAGAAAAATTCCCGAAAAGAATTTTTCACAGGATGCGAAAATATGGCAATGGGATAATAATGGCAATGCATTATATAATGAAGGAAGAACATTCATTTTCACTGAAGGCTGGTTTGAAGAACATTGGTCGAGAATACTGTAAATGTTGCTTCGCATGTATTTGGCGAGTATGCCAAATGCGGAGAACTGAATTACTTTAAATCAAAAGGCGAAAATAATTTTGTTCCAGTATGAAAATAAACATAAAATATAAAAAATATAAAGTATAAAAATAAATAGACATAAAGTAATGCGGGTTATACCAAGGCATTGAAAACTACATCTAACATCTGGTCAACAATGCTGAAAGTCTTATTTTAAATATGAACAAAATTGAGCGGAGCACACAACTCGATTGTTTGCAAGTTTTTCGGTGGCAAACGCATAAATTTAACTTTGCGTTGCTTATATCAAACTCGCCACGAAGCCGCGCGGCGTCATTCAATACACCTGACGACTATAGACATATCCATCAAGTGATAACGAAACATACGCCACAAAGCTATGTAAGAAAATACACTCGAGGAAAAAACCGCACCACTTGAAAACGCACCAAAAATACCAAAATTTCAAACCGTCATAACTCGGCGGATTTTAGACGAAAATGGATGAACCTTTGAGTACTAAAAAGTTTAAAGTGTCTAGTTTAAGGGTGTGCGAGCGAATGTTACGTAAAGGCCGTTCCGCCCCCCGTGACCGCCCGCAGAAAAAAAATGTATTTGATTAAAAAAATGTCAAACTTTAACAGCTTGTACGGCGTACCAAAAAAATCGTGGACCCTATCGACCGCCAAGGCAATAAAGTTCAGTGCTTTTTCTGTCAAGTTTTCAAAACTTTTGAGTGCCTACGATTTTTTGGCGCAAAGGTATGAATTTTTGAAGTTTACCCTGCATTTTGTCGGGTGTTTTTCCTCTTCTGCCAGCGACATTATTATCGGTTGAGTTTGAATCTTTTCTTTTCCAAATTCAAAAAGTTTTGAAAAATGTTTAATTAATAAAAACATTTTTTTATTAACGTTCATTTTTTTAACGTGTAACCGCCGACAACGTTACCCGATGTGCAAGTGCCTAAATTAATGTTTTGATTTTTATTTTACTAGTGTGCGTTTAATAATTTTGTTCATATACACTCGAGGAAACAAAAAACGCACCACTTGAAAACTCACCAAAAATACCAAAATTTCAAACCGTCATAACTCGGCGGATTCTGGACGAAAATGGATGAACCTTTGAGTACTAAGCCGTTTCGTTATCGCTTGATGGATGTCAATAGTCGTCAGGTGTATTGACGTGTGAAACCGCTGCGGTGTCATTCAACATCCCCGACTACTGTAGACATATCCATCAAGCGATAACGAAACGTACGCCACAAAACTATGCAAGAAAATATATGAACAAAATTATTAAACGCACACCAGCACGGAAATGTCTGTTTACGGACAACACCAGAAATCGACACAAAATCAGAAAGACAGCTCTTACCGACGAAGATCATGGACCAGAAGCTGTTGCCCCTTTAAATATAAATGAAACAGAATATAAGGAAGCCGAGGCCGTTCTTAATAAAACTGTAAAAAGACGAAATTAATAGAATCGAAAAGGAAACTACATTACAGGCAGACAGTACCATAGCCGTCTTTAAATAACTAGCTATGAATAGAGAGAAGTTTGGCAAAAGTCAACAGTGGACCTAGAACACATAACCTTAGACACAGTGGCGCAACAAGGGGGGGTCAGCCAGGTCCCCTCACCCACCTGTGAATATTTTAAATGCAAAGGCGCCTTTTAGCCCAAAATCGTCCAAACATATTTCATTTTCAAAGCAGTTTTTTAATTTGTTAAATCTTGATTCGACATGGATCTCTTGCCGGTCGACTGACGACTGCACGTGCTAACATTGGCCCGACAGCCGATCCGATTTATTTATGACATCCGGTCGTTCAGACTCGACTAAAAATATTTTAAGAATTTAAACAGTTCTTGTCTTTCACTGCATTTGTGTCTTGTGTCGTGTATACGTTTGTCTTGTGTATCGGCAAATAAATATGAGTTCAATTAAAAAAAAAGTATCCGGTTGGGAACGCAAGAAAAAGAAAATGTTTGAAAGTGCAGCTATAGGTGTTCCTTCAATAGCAACATTATTTTATAAAAGGTAAACCAGTGTTGGAAATATTTTTAGAAAAATTTTAGATAAAAATTTTTTAATTAGGAATCTGAAAGAAACTGATGACACAACGCCAGGTAAGTCATCAGAAGAAGTTTCGGCTGCAACTTCTGGCAGTTCTACACAAGCTTTAACATCAATTATTTCCACAAATTCAGATGAATCTGGACCTGGAGATAATCATCAAAGCGAGAATGATGCGGAAATGTCAACACAAAATGATTTTGATAACAGTGATAGCAACAGTGCTAACTGTCAGAACAAGAGTGTTAACAGCGATGATGATTCCCAAGATGAAGGAAGCATCCGAAGTGAAGACTGCAAAGACTGTGAAACCGGAGGTGTAAATTTATGTTTAGATTATCCCACTGATCCATACCTTTTCCGAAATTCTTCTCTCACGTGCGATCTAGTGAGAGATATCATCAGATATGGTCCATGTCAACCCGGACTGAAAGAAGACTACAACTTCTTTGTCGACTCAAACGGCAAATCTTTTTTAAAAGTTTGGTATGAGAAAAGGTTTTGGCTGATATATTCTCCACGTTCAACAAAAATGTTTTGTCATGTTTGTTGGTTGTTCCAAAAAAGTCAATGTAATAATAATTGGTCGGACGCTAAAACTGGAGTTGGAAATTTTAAAAAGGGACTTGAAAAAATTAAAACACATGAATTGTCTTCAAACCATAAAAGTTGTTTAACTAAATACTTATCAACAAAATATAGATTAGATAAAGGTAAAACTGTAGTAGACGATTAATTAAAACACGTGGAACTTGAAAGAAAGAAAAATAAACATATATTAAAAGTTATTTTAGATGGGGTACTCTTTTTAGCTAAGCAGGGTTTAGCATTTCGGGGACACAGAGAATCGCTTGTTGATAATGATGACGTTAATAAGGGCAATTTTTTGGAATTGATTAAATTGTTATCACGTTACGATATTTCTCTTGCGGTACACATAGCTAATAGATCTAAAGGCTCAGTTTCATATCTAAGTTGGAAAATTCAAAATGAATTTATTTCGGCTATAGCTAGCGAGTGTTTAAAACATATTTTGAACGAAGTACAACAAGCAAAATTTTTTATTATGATTGTTGATTCTACAATTGATTTTAGTAAAACAGACCAACTCTCCTTATCAGTCAGATATTGTAATAAGAATGGATATGCGGTAGAACGTTTTTTGCTTTTTGACAATCTTTCTGACTCATCTTCAAACGGATTTTTTGAATTGATTTGTAATAATTTAAAGAAGCTGGGTCTCGATATAAAAAATTGTAGAGGTCAAGCATACGACGGAGCGTCAAATATGTCTGGACATATTTCGGGCCTTCAACAAAAAATTCGTGAATTGCAGCCTAAAGCATTATATATTCACTGTGTGGCTCACAGATTAAATTTAGTTCTAGTTGACAGTTTCAGAATCTCTAGGAGTCGAGTTGTTCTTTGGTTGCCTGGAAACTTTATATACTTTTATATCTAGTAGTTTGCCACGTCTTCATTTATTTCAACAGGCTCAAAAAGAATTATATGAAGAATTTCGAAGTTCTTTAAAGAGACTTAATGATACTAGATGGTATAGTCATTGTAATGCCATAACTTCTGCCAAAAAAAGTTTAGAAGCTATAATACTCACCTTAAACCAGGTTTTAGACGGCAAAGTAAATACAACGGCAAAAATTCTTTCTGACTGCAATGGGATTAAGAACCAAATAATAAAATTTGAATTTGTTTTCATGCTCGTTATTTGGGAAGATTTTTTGGTCAAATTAAATAGTTTGTCGTTGTATTTACAGAAATCTTCTATAAACCTTAAAATTGCTGCAGACATGATTAAGGTAACTAGAACTCAATTTGAAAACCTAAGAAACGATGACTCGTTTGAAAATTTTGAGCATATTGCACAGGAGTATGCCAAGGTATGCAATATTATTTTCGAATACGAAAGCGTTCGTAAACGAAAACGCTTCGCTGACGAAAAGTGTGATGATGAGCCAATAAATGATAGTCGTCATGCCTTTAGAGTTAATAATTATTATTGCATATTGGATAGAATTATCCATGGAATCAGCGAACGTTTTAATGATTTTATTGAAAAAGCTGCATTATTTGAGTGTCTCGATCCTTATAATTTCGATAACGTAAATAATGAACAAAATATTTTATGTCTCAAAGATTTAATTTTGTTTTATGAAGAAGATTTAATAAGTCCTGCTCATATTATTGATGAATATTTACAGTTTAAAAATTTATTTCTAGAGGTGTTTGTGGCAGATGAAAAGAAACCCGACATATCACAGATTTTGCCGTTTTTGTATTCGAATAACATGACAGATTGTTTTCCAAATATTTGCCTATTATATCAATTATTCTCAACGCTTCCAGTTGCAACAGCTTCTGCTGAACGTTCCTTTAGTAGGCTTAGGTTGATAAAAAGTTATCTTAGGTCCACTATGGGAGAAGAAAGGTTGAGCAATTTGGCTCTACTAAATATAGAAAAAGAAGTAGCAGAAAAAGTTGATTTCGACAAAGTGTTGGAAAACTTGAAAAAAATGAAAGAACGAAAAATTAACTTTTAATAATTATTTACCTTATATTAAATTATATCTAATGTACCTATACATATATTTTTTCATACATAATTATGTAAAGCACGTTAAGTGAAATAAATTGTTTATTTTCCATTTATTATCTTGTAAATTGATCGCTCATATTTATTACCTAAACGTAAGTATCTATCGAACCGATTCGATTATATTTGGTCCAACAAATTTAACTTGATTTTTATGCATTTGTATTGTTTATCTTGTAAATTTCGGTTAGAAAAGAAGCGATTAGTACATTCTGACTGTACTTGAATAAAAAATCGATATTGTCATTACTAAGGCTATTAATCAATTGATAGAAAACGGTCATATTCCAATAAATTACCAATAACAACACTCTCTTAATGTTAAAACCACTAACAAATAGACTTTTCTATCCGAAATTTACAAAGCTATCGATTTTGAAATCTTACACCAAATCCATGGAGAAATTTATTTATTGTTATTAATATTATTATTATTATTATTAAATTTAGGTTGGCACCTTTTTGATAAGGCCCGTACCTGCCTGTTGATAGAGGCTAGTTGCGCCACTGCTTAGACACTCATACTGGCACATGCGTACTACTGTTGCACTTTAATCGCAATGCCATATTTTTTGTGAGCATACAAACTATCAGAATAGGTAAGAATAATAAGAAAGACCATTTAAAAGTTAATAACTTAATATCTACCTACCTTAGGGCGGTCCTTACTCTTTAATTTTCGAAATATGAAACAGGCGCCCCAGTGTTCCAAATTGGTCCAAAATGAAACCCTAAAAAATATTTTTCGAATGAATTAATATTTAGGGTATGCTCAGTGACTCGGTGAATTTTCTCCATAGGGCGATTGTATGGCACGTTCTTTATTATCTCAAATGTTCCATTTAGTTTGCATTTTGTGAATGTTTGTTGAAATATTACGGTATGTATGCAGAATGCGAATTTAAATAACAATGTACCGTAAAAGGGGGCTATTTGGTATCCCGGGGGCTATTTGAAACAAAAAAATTATAAAATTTGGACGTTTATAATTCGCGCCCAATTTGTCAAGCGCCCAATATTTTTACCTGGGGTAGTAGCGAGACCTTGTGGTGAACACGTGTTAAGACAAGCGTGCTTGAATCAGTTGTCTGTTGAAGATAGGAGCGATGCGATAAGGTGGAGTGCTGTATTTTAACAGAAAAAGTAGGGGTAAAAACTTTTGTCTGCAGAAATTGTTGGGTAAGTTATATTCAAGTATTAATTGGGTAGGATAAATATTTAGTTACTTTAAGCATATTTCAATGCGTCATGAATGATAAAATATTAATAACTAGTTTTTTATGACAAAAAAATCTGAGGGGGTTATTTGGAACGGAAAATGGGGCTATTTGAAACCCTTCTTTATTGCACATTTGTGCGTTATTACCTTAATGTTTCTTTTAATTAACAGAGTCATGGTGCGAAAATATAAAAGGACGCTGACAAATACCAGAAATGGAAAAAATTTCACACCATATAAATCGTATTCTGACCAGTTGTTGAATACTGCATTAAGGGAAGTTCGCAACGGAATTTTAAGTATGGGGGAGGCGAGCAAGAAATATGCTATTCCAAAAACAACAATTTCGCGAAAAATACGAAATATTAACCCACAAAAATCAGCTGGACACCCCCTGCTTTTTACCGGGGAAGAAGAAGCCATGTTTGTGCGACAATTGAATATCGTTTCAGAATGGGGATTTCCGTTCGACAAGTTAGATTTGAGACTTTTAGCGAAAGGCTACCTTGATAAAGCTGGAAGAAGAGAACTGCAATTAAACGACAATCTACCAGGGGTAGATTGGGCCAAAAATTTTGTAGATAGACACAAAGACGAACTATCTAACCGATTTTCCGCAAATATTTCAACGAAACGAGCTGCATTAAGCCATGAGACGATAGATGATTTTTTTAAGAATGCATCGGACCTGCTTAATTCAGTTGATCCGGAACTTTTGATAAACTATGACGAAACGAATCTTACGGACAATCCTGGAGCCAAGAAGTTTATATTTAAGCGAGTCGTACGATATCCCGAACGTGTCATAAACTCGACAAAAACTGCTATCAGCATTATGTACGCTGGAACGGCAAGTGGGTACCTTTTTCCTCCCTACGTGGTTTACAAGGCTGAGAATCTATGGGACTCATAGACAAAAGGTGGACCCCTCGGAACTCGCTATAATAGAAGTAAGAGCGGCTGGTTCGATGGGTTCACGTTCGAAGACTGGTTTATGACAATAATTGTACCATATTGTCGCAGAAAAAACGGAACAAAAGTTCTTGTAGGTGATAACGTATCTAGCCATTTTTCCAAAAGAGTGCTAGAAAAATTTGAAGAATGTGATATAAAATTTATGTGTTTACCCCCGAACTCTACACACGTCATGCAACCGCTAGATGTTTCTTATTACACACCATTAAAGAAGCATTGGAGAGAGGTACCAAGTGATTGGAAAAAGACTGAAGGACGTCGATTTACCTCTCTATCAAAGGACTGCTTTCCCCTTTTGTTGAAACAACTACACAACAAACTTGAAGCTAATAGTTCACAGAATCTAATTGCTGGTTTTAATAAAACTGGTCTTTATCCTGTGAATCCAGACAGACCGAAAAGTAGAATTCCTTCTGCAACAAACACCAATATTGAGGAGTCGGTTTCGGAAGTCGTGATTGATATGCTTGAACAATTACGCACACCTACTACTACAACGCGACAGAGACGAAGAAAAATTAATGTAGCCCCGGGCAAAAGTATCACTCAACACGACTTATCAGAAATGCCAAGTACATCTAGAGAGATTCAAAGTCTAGATACTGAAGGAAACGACGAAATCCTTGACAACGAATTATCTGATGATGAATCTTCGGACCATCAAGAAGCATCTAGAAATGAACCTTCTGACCATCAAGAAGCATCTTGGAATGAATCTTCTGATCAAGAAAATATTTCGTCTAATAGTGAAGGTTCAAATGTAATTGACAATCCGATAACATAATCTCAGTTATCTGTGGGCACTTGGGTACTTGTCAAGTACAGAACAAGCAACATTTATGTTGGGATTATAGAAAATGTTGAGAGAACTGAGGAGACAATGTATAAAATCAATTATTTGAGACGAGTCCGTGGTACCTAGCAAAAATTTTGTATACCTACCCCCAGAGACCAAGATGAAATTTCCCAGGATATGATAGTTAGATTTCTTCGTCAACCCAAGGAAGTCGGCACAGGCAAACGGAAATTTTATGTCTTTCAAGACGATTTGTCTTCATTTGCTATTCCATAATACTCTGGATGATATTACTGTATTTTGTATTTGTATTTCTTTTTTTATAACATAAAAACATTTTTTAAAAATTAATTTTTGTGTTCCAATTAACCCCCGAGGTTGTGTTAATTGAAACAGTGTACTTTTTAAGGCATCAACCAAATAGCCCCATCCAGGGGCTATTTGGAACAGCCTATAAAAAAAATAATATAAATGTTTTATATTGAGTTGGGAGCTTGACACTGCATCTGAGTATTAGGAAATACCAGGGTCTTGTTTGTACACACGTATAAATTACATTACACTAGTTAATCGTGAGTTATACACGCAAAAGTAAAAATTTTGTACCAAATAGCCCCCTTTTACGGTAATATTCTTTTTTACAGATAAAAGGATGGCCAAAGTAACTAGAAAACAGAAATATTCTTGATGGGTACTGTAACCAACGAGTTCACTGGTTCCAAACTGCCCACAATCCACGAGTTTACTTTTATGAGCTGAAGGATAACAAAATAACGAAGCATGAGGCAGCATAAATAAACATTGAAAAATTGTTCATTCCCCGAAACAAAGCAAAAATCCTGTCCGCGTTGAACGAAGAGCAATCAAGAAGTTGAAAGAGCTGTTAATCACTTGGGAGAATATTAAGAAAAATAAAAATAGTATTCAAAAGCAGAACAAAGAAACCTTCGCAGCAGAATTTGAAAATTTGTTTGATGTAGCTCACGGCAATGCTCTCGAGATTATAGACATTCGGGAGGACTGTGAGTTCTGGCTCGCTCAACGAGCCAGGAAGGCGAGGGTGTATGATTGGACTTGACGAGAAGCTTGAAAAGAACGAAACAGAAAAGATAACTAGAATGCCATGTTTCTAAAAACGAATGAAATTTGTTTTTAGTTGACAGCTACTTTTTAATGTTTTGCGAGTTGATTGCCGTTTAGTTTGTTCGATTTGCTCTAATAGTTTTTTAATTATCATAATTTAAATATTATGTGTTCACCCAAAAATGAATTTGACTAGAGAGCATTTCCGTGCTATGGTTTTTAAGATTTTAAATCGTCATTAATGCCTAAACAATGTGACGATCGGCTTAGAAGTGCATTTGGCGAACAAGCCCCGTCTAAGGCAACATTTACAATTGGTACAGCGAATTCAAAAGAGACCGGTTTTTCCTTAGTGATGAATTTCGTGAAGGACGCCCAAGAACTGCTGTTACTGATGAAAAAATGCCGCTGTTCGAGCAATGCTTGAGGAAGATCGACGGACATCATTTATTCGGGCGACATTGGGCATTGGTATGAGTCAAATACAACATTTTACATTAACAGAAGTGAGAAAACTTTGTTGTCGATGGATTCCACATAAGCTGACTCCCGATCAAAAAGAACAACGCATTGAGTGGCGCAGAAAAGCTCTGGAAAATTTCGGAAAATTGAAGGCGGCACTTCAAATTTAGTTTAGAATATCGTCACTGGTGACGAATCTTGGATTTATTGTTATGATCCTCAAAAGACAAGTCAATCGGCTCAGTGGGTCTTTCGAACCTAAGCCTACAAAAGTTCGAAGAATTCGCAGTGCTGATAAGATTATTGCTAGTTTTTTTTTAAACGGGTCATATTGCTACTATAGCATTAGTAGATGTACCGTTACTGCCGATTGGTACACAAATGTCTGTTTACCACAAATCTTTGAAAAAGTTCGTAAAAAACGCGCCAAAGGAAAAACAATCTTACATCATGAAAAAGCATAGTCGCATAAAGCAAAAGTAACAACTGAGTATTTGGCTACCCTAAAAGTCAGCACCATGTACCCTCCACCGTACAGCCCTGACCTAGCACACAGAGAAAAATGTATTTAAATTTCATCAACAATTGTGTGGTATTGTAAAACAAATTGGTCTTAAAAAAGTGACAGAGACAATTTGTGTACAATTATAAAACAAGATTGTGTCTTTTAGTTTGTCAAGATTTTGTGGAAGTCAATAGTAATTTTGTAGAATCAATTGTGTATAAGTTTCCATAACAAATTGTGTTACTTATTAAAACAGAATGTGTAATGTTATTGCATACAATTTTATACAAAATTGTACAATTGTTGCGCTAGTGTGTGCCACAATTGAAGACCCTGGTGCAAGAAGGGGATATGTACATAATTTGGGTAAAATGAGATAAGTGCAGGAATAGGTTGCAAACTACTGGCTTTCTATCTGGTGAAAGAATGGGATTTGTGCGGTCGAAATTGACTGAACTGTGCACGTCTAACACATATCTCCTGTTATGGACCGCTGCAAGAACGGGATATGTACATGCTACTTGTCCCATTCTTGCACCACGTATTTTATACTTTTCTCACCCCGCCCATCGCGTCCCCCTCTTGCACTCCGTTTGGACCAGACATCAAATAAAGATATTACTGCGCATTAGTCAGTCGACCACGTTGTTTTGCATTATCCACATGTTTTCTAACCCTAAAAGTTGTCGGTCTTGCACGTGCTTTTTTTCCAATAATAAACATCTACAATCAAATGTATTGATATGGATCCTAGTAGCGAAAGCGAGTTTAGTGAACCATTTCAAGATTCAGGAAGTGAATACCAGCCATCAGGTGAAGACGCACCGACTGCAGCTGATCTTGATGCTGTTGGCCAAGAAGTTGAACCAGTTGAGAACAATAACGGAGAAAACGTTGCCAAAAAGTGTGGAAGAAAACGAGTGAGAAATTTAGCGGGATGGAGCAGAAATGTTCAAAAAACGAAGCGAGCTAGAGGTGAATGTTATAAATCTATATCAACAGGAAGGGTAGTACCAGAAAGAAAGCAAGGTATTGATTGTAACTGTGCCAAAGGTTGTATAAAAAAGCTTTCATCAACGGAGAAAGAAGAAATACTTACAGCTTTTAACAATCTCGCAGATCAAGAAAAGCAGGACGCATATTTATCAAGCCTAATCAAAGTTTGCACCATTTCAAGACGCAGGAAACGGGATGAAACAAAGCAAACCTCATTTCGAAATCGCATGCATACCTACCAGTATAAGGTAAACTCAATACATAACTTAATCTGTAGTCACATTGATCTTAATTTGCTAAAATTCATATTTTTATTGTTTTAGCTAAGAAAAGGAGCATTTGAGATGAACGTTTGCAAAACGGCTGTCTGTTTTCTTCACGGGATAGGAAAAAAGCGTTTAGATCGCATTGCAAATCACCTTTCTACCAATATAACACCAGTTCAAGACAAACGAGGCAAACATTCGAATAGATCAAATGTTGTTTCCGAGGATTTAAGAAATCAGGTACACGAACACATAACTAGTTTTCCAAAACGCATTTCGCATTACACACGTAACAAAAGTTCAAAATATTATTTGTCGGGCGATTTAAATGTTTCAATCATGTACAGCTTGTACCTAAAAAAGTATGAACCTGAAATGTATGATTTACAACAAATCGGTTCTCCGTTTAAGCCAAAAATATCTTATGATTGGTATGGAAGATATTTTCGCGAAAATTTTAATATCACCTTTGGTCAGCCTCGAAAAGACACTTGCAAAAAGTGAGATATTTTAAAGAACAAAATAGAAAACGCAGATTCGGAGGAAGAAAAGAAGAATTTTGAAGTAGAAAAAAAAATACACCTTCGGAAATCAGAATGGTTCTACGAGGAGTTGAAATTAAAATCAAAAGAAGCTGAAGATAATGAGGAAATAGATGTATTATGTTTCGACTTTCAACAGAATATGGCTCTTCCTAAAGTACCCTCTGGAGATGCGTTTTACTTACGCCAGTTATGGGTTCATAATTTTTGTATTCATTCCGCGAAAAATAAAACGGGACATTTTTTTATGTGTGACGAAACCATTGCTAGAAAGGGATCGAATGATGTATTGAGTTTTTTACAGTATTACATTGATAATATTTTGAGCAAAAATGTGAAAATTCTTTATTTATTTAGTGATAACTGCTGCGCGCAAAACAAAAACAATGCTTTGGTCAGATTTTTATTTACCCTTTGTCATTCGGGGAGATTTGATTCCATAATACATCGATTTCCTGAACCAGGGCACAGTTTTTTGCCTTGCGATCGATACTTTGGTATTATAGAAAAAAGAAAAAAGGTATTGACAGAATATTTTTGCCGCAAGAGTATATGAATATAGTAAAATCAGCTTCTAAAAAGTTTCATGTTATACCTGTCACTCAGAACATGATGTTCGACTATGTTACTTATTTGAAGCCTTTTTTTATTGCAACTCCAAAAGCCGACACAAAAGATAAGTTTTCGATTGGCTCCTATCGCATTTTTAAATATACAAAAACCTCGATTGGCGTTGAATGTTCATCCTCTGCAAGTGGTTTTCAGCTCACTCGTTTTACTATACTGAAAAGTAACGCAAATCCAAATTTGAATATTATACCAAACTGTTACAAAAGTAGACTGCCTATAAAAAACGCAAAATACGAAAATGTGATGTTATTGGCAAAAGAATATGTAGGAAAAAACGATATGCATTTTTACAACTCTCTAAAGTCAGATAAACCTACACCAGACGAAGAGGAATCTGAGGCCACAGAATCTGACAATAGTGATTATTTGGATTAATAAAATATGTATTGTGTTTAATATTAATAAAATATGTATTGTGTTTAATATTAATAAAATATGTATTGTGTTTAATATTAATAAATAATGTATATCATCAAAAATAGTGAATGTTTACCTATCCCCTTCTTGCACAAGATTTATGTTCAATGAAAACAGTTGCAATATCATATCCCGTTCTTGCACCATAAACCAATTTGAGCCATTTTTATCACTTTCAAACAGTATATTCCGTTTAAACTCATATCTAAGTACTATTCTTGCTTATCCAAACTACATTTCAACTTAAACTACAATTTTTTTTTTTTGGTTTTTGTGGTTTCCTGCACAATTTACATAATGTTACTTATCCCTTTCTTGCACCAAGGTCTTCAATTGCTTAATAGTATTTAACACAATTACTTGTTCACATTTATACAAATTGTGCAATACTCTGGCACAAATATTCTATACAGAAGGCTAGATATCACAAATAAAATATACCTTTTTACATATATTAAAATATATGTAACTAATATGTATATAGCTATACAATGTATAGTATTTACATACTATACAACGTGTAGTATATACACGTATAACACTAAAATTTTCTTTTGCCGTCGGCTGTTTATATATAAATCTCGAATTTACATTAATAGCGACAATTACAAGTGGTGACATCTATAGGATGTCATCCATAAACTTTGCGAAACACAATAATTAGTAGTAAGCAGTTTGAACACTGGATTATGATTTCATTCAAACAAAATATTGTATTTTTCTAAACATTTTTTACAATTATACTTCAACATAATATGCTAGCTTATTCTCTACAACATTGTTCCAAAGAATGCAGAACTAAATCTGAGTGTGTTAAATAATTGTCGTAAGTTCCTGTTAGACAATTCAGTAACGAAATCCTACACAACGCTGGACAATACGATTCTACAATTATAATATAAATTTCTCCAACACCGTTTTGAACAATATTGTGCAAAGCTCTTCTGAAGTATTTCTCTCTGTGCACCTTGCGATTTTTTTTGTTTCCTATAATTAAAGATAAAAATGCGTGGAATCACTTTTTCGTCATCAGATGAAGCAGTGGAACATTACAAAAACCTGGTTTCTGAAGTGTCTCAGGAAGAGTGGCACCATTGCTTTAAGGACTGGTTTCATTGAATGCAAAAATGTATTGATGTTAAACGGGAATATTTTGAAAAACAATAAAAGCATTTAAATTTTTTTAAAACTAATCCTTGTTTGATTTTCTAAGAATTTTTAGTGTCGCCTTCGTATAAGGTAAGATTCATTCAATGAAAATTAATGATAATAATTGTGCTACAATTGCTTCCTATTGATGTCTAGTCTAATTATTTGATTTACTATCGCTACAAAAACAAAACATATTGTGTTGGAATCGTCATCTTCCTCCAGTGTGGGAGCGGAATCGGAGAGTAATGATCACATCTCAACGCCATCGGCATCTGGCAGTAAAACATCAGTGCAAAAAAGAGACAAAAAGGTGATATTCAGGCCAGAAATGCTGTCATCTCTTGATAGGGCGAATATCAGTGACAGACAGGCTGTAAACACAGTTGCATCATTGATTTCAACGAGAGGACAACGTGCAAGAGTACTCTTTGAATCGTTCATCCTTACGCCGCTATCGTATGAAGCATCGAGAAAAGCGATCGCAAGAATTAAAAGCCGAGTTCCAAAGCTTAGGTAGACCTACATCTCAAAAGTAAGTTACACTATTTTTTTAATCCGTGTGGTTCGATCGTACCGGCAGTCAGGCTCCAGCCACTATGGAGACTCCTACCGCCGATTGCGAAGTTCGTGGTGTTATTCGTTTTTTGACGGAAAAAAACTTGCTGCTGCTAAATGCTACTGAAATTCATCACGAGTTGTGTAGTGTTTATGGTGAAGACGTTATGTCAAGGCCAATGATTTCTCGTTGACAATACAATAAGCTAAAAACACAGTAAGTTCAAACCGTGTTCGACAGGTTTCAATATATTAATTAACACACATTTCTTTTCAAATCAGTTTAATAAGTTACACACTTATGGCGTGCTGGGGCGTTTTCAGAAATATAGCTTTTCTCTCTAGACAATACCAGGTTATATTTTATTTTATTAACTATTCTAAATGGTTTGTTCTAAATGGAGCAATTAGGCATGTGTGTGTGATTCGAGTTCACTATTAGTGGGTGTGTGTAGCCCTCTGTTAACCTCCGATACAACTCATTTGGAGCAGCTCGTATCGGTAATACAGGTCCATCCTTATGGCCGCGCTCGCCTTATTTTAGGTTTTTGTGCGCAAGATGTCCGGAGATAAAAATGGCCGCACAACCCATGGGATAGGAATAAAAATGGCCGCACAACCCATGGGGTAGGGATAAAAATGGGCCGCCAGCAGTAGACCAAAATGGTAGGACCTATCACGGCGATCTTCAAGATGGATGCCAACCAATCAGAGCAGCTGGAAGAGGTAGATTAGTCGGGCCAATCACAGCCGCAAGTCGAAGGTTTTCGAGACTTGTCCAACAATACAAGACTTAAAAATGCGGATTGAAGAAAAAATTCGTGCAACACCAGCGGTACTACCGTAGTACCGCTCTCAAACGGAAGTTCTCATTAACACGTAGTACTACTACGTGTTAATGAGAACTTCCGTTTGAGACTCAATGTTTACAGAATGATGGTAGCCGCTTTCCTGAACTAATATGCAAACCTTCGTAGGTTACTAGTAACACGTAAAAAACGTTTTGTAAGACTATTTCATATGTGGATTGGATTTGGGATTATAAAACATTTACTTCAATGCTAAACAAGAACATGTGGTGTTTGAACAGTTTTTTTATATTTTGTGGGAAATTTTTTTAATTTTTCATACACTATTTATTGTTTATAGTTAAGATAGTGTGAGTACGCGTAATGTAGTTTTAATATGAAGACGTTAACAAATAACTGTAAAAATATAAATACCTTTCATTGCAGTTACAAGTTTCGATTTAACTTTCAAAACTTTAACACATGAAGACATACAAGAGTGCTGCTGCGTCAAAATGGCAGTAGAATTCAAGATCATTCAAAATTCGTTGGGTCCATACAGATACCATCTGCTAAAATCTCTACTAGAGGCAACCGAAAATTGAAGCGATTTGACAACTCACTTCAAGGCAATAAACCTAAAAGATGCGTTTTGGATAGCCCAAGTCTGGAATGAAATAAAATCAGACACTATCGCAAAGGCATGGCGAGAAATTATTAGCTTTGCGCCATCAGAAAATTCTTCGGAAGAGCCAAGCATGCCTCTGCTTGAGATGTTGAGGGAGTTACCTGCGACCGAAGAAATCACGGAAAATGACTTTGAAGAGTGGTTTCAAGCAGATAATGTCGAGTTCGACTACACAGACGATGAGATTGCAGCACTCGTTCAAGACAAGAAGTCTGATTCAGAATCTGATGAAGACGAAGAAATAGTTCGTAAAAAGGTTTCACATACAAGGACTGTATCTGCTTTGGAAACGGCGTTAATGTATGTAGAACATCATGAAGCAGTTCCCGCAGATATCTTTGATAAAAAAATTGAGACATTGCTGCAAAAAGCTGATCGATGGCTCAAATGCGGCAGACAAATATTACTGGTTTTTTCAAACCTTAAGTTCATATTTTATTTAAACGGGTTGTATGTATGTAGTATGGTATTAGGAATTCGATGATTTTATTATCCATTACATACCCTTGCTTGTTTAAGTTACATATTATACGTAGAAAATAATGCAACATATGTACATAAGTACCTATGTAGATTGTATAGATGGGTCATTCTACTTTTAAAGCCACGGTACCTGTCCCCTTGAATTTTCGGATCATATATTGCAAACTAACAAGCAAATCATTTTATGTTAGATGCATTTAAAATCACTATACTATTTAGATAATAAATGTATTCACTTAAATTCATTTTTGCAAAAGTTTTTAATAATAACAAATAAATAATCATTAAAACACCGTGAAAATGCTCTGTCCCACAAGCTATTACTCTTGATAAAATATTATGTATTTTCTATTTTCGACTATTACAGTCAAACATTATTAATTGTCAGATATTTTAAATTGTTTTTCTTTATATTAAAGACATAAATTGTTTACAATATTCAATATCTTACATATTAACTTAAGAAGAACCTTGTCCCGTGACTATTTTCCCCTGCGTTACCGTGATGAGTTTTATTTTTTTTGGGACAGTTAAATAAAAGCCATAAATTTGTACTGTTCATTATAAATAGTTGGCGTTGAAATCAAAGCCCCTGCGATATTTGTCTTACCAGTCAAATTGTTGCATGGCGTCTGCAACCCATCAAATAAGTGAATGCAAAGTGTGTGTTTTTGCCGATTCCCCTGCGTTACCGGAAACTTTACGGTAAGTAGTACTTGAAATTAAATTCCAATAACGTATTAAGTTTACTTGGTATAGAAGCTCTTTACACCGTGAAGGGAAATTTTAAACATTTTACGATGTATGATTTATTCAATTTTAATTTAAAAAATTTCCCCTGCGTTACCGTTCCCCTGCGTTACCCAAATATTAAAAAATTAGTTTGAGTACAATTATTTACTGAAACTTAACTATGCTCATACAAACTTACAAGTACAAGTTTTGTTCAATTGCCAGGTATGGGTTTAACAGCAGCGGAGAAGCAGCGGCGATATCGCGAGAAGTTAAGATCAAAAAATTCCATAAAATATGATGAAAGTAAAAAAAAAGCTAGACAACGATATCATCTGAATAAAATCTTAATATGCGACATGACTGATATTCAAAGGAAATATATACGCAAACAATGGCGCGATAAGAAAAGAAAAGAAAAAGAAAATAAAAGCTCGGCTTGTAAAGAAGAAACAAATACCACTCGTGGAAGAAAAAAAGTAAGACGTGACAGAACAAAGTTGTATAGGGAAAATATTAAACTACAAGCTGAAAATGAAAAACTGAGAAAATTGAATGAAAAATATCGAAAAAGGAATTATCGACTTCAACACCATAAGCAGTCTAAAAAAAGAAGTTTGTCTCCAAAATCAATAGTTAACGGCATTACAAGTGAAAACAAAATCTTAGTTAAAAGGCATCTTCTTAAGTATTATACTTTAACATCTGCTATGCAACATTATTTTAAAAAATGTAAAAAGAGACAGATCAAGCAAAGTTTAAAAGACATTTTAAATTACAAGAAACTGAAAAAATATAGATTATTGGAAGAAATTAGAGCTGATGCTTTGGGATTGAAACGAACATATATCAAGAAAAACAACAGCAATTTAGAAAATGGAACATTGAAATTAGTTGAACAAATAACAAACTTTTTTGTAAGAGACGACGTTAGCAGAGCAAGTGCGGGAAAGAAAGAAACTAAAACAAAGCATAAAATAAAACTTCAAAAGCGTTATTTACTGGACTCGATGAAAAATCTTTATAAATCATTTTTAAAGGAATACAGTTTTAAATGTTCCTACTCATATTTTGCAAGACACCGGCCGTTTTATGTGGTCATGCCAACAGTTGACGAAAGAGATACTTGCATATGTAAAATTCACGTAAACACCATGTATATGATGAATACACTTACACAGCTGCAAGTTATTCCTACGAAAAACCTTAATACATTAGTTCAATCAATTGTTTGTAATACCAATGCTAAAGATTGTATGTATAATTTATGTTCCAAATGTAAGGACAAACAAAATTTCTGTAATGTAAAGGAACTTTCTAGTAAGAAAGTTGAAGTTAAATGGACACAATGGGTCAGAAAAGAAGAAATCTACAAGAAAGATGGGATCACCAAGAAAGTAACAAAAAATGTAAAGGAAATCGCCAGTAACTCATTAGAAGTCTTAATGAAAAAATTTCAAGACACAATAATCATTTTCAAGAAACATGTCTTTAATATAAAAAAGCAGTATCAATCGTATAGGCAAGCAATAGACAACATTAGAACAAACGAAGTGGTGATACATGTGGATTTTAGCGAAAATTATAACTGCAAATATTCAGAAGAAACAAGCATTTCACTTCGGTGGTTCTCGCAAGCAGGTTACACTACACACTGGGGTGCTCTATGCAACAAATGGAAATAAAAATACGACGATGTCATTTTGTACAACTTCTGATTGTAATGAACACGGACCAGCTGCTATTTGGGCTCATCTAGATCCAATTTTGAAGTTAATTAAACATCTATGGTCTTCAGTCGACACGGTACACATATTTTCTGATGGTCCTTGTACTCAATATAGGCAAAAGCAAAATTTTTTTTGTTTGCAAAAAACATCTTTGATTATGGTTTTAAGAAAGGAACATGGTCATTTTTTGAAGCTGGTCACGGAAAGGGTGCTGCGGATGGAATAGGTGGCGTGTTGAAGCGTACAGCGGACCGATTAGTATCATGTGGTAAAGATATTCGAGATGCTGATGACTTCTACGAACTAGTGCAAAAA
This sequence comes from Agrypnus murinus, assembly GCA_929113105.1. NCBI lineage: Eukaryota > Metazoa > Arthropoda > Insecta > Coleoptera > Elateridae > Agrypnus > Agrypnus murinus. The sequence goes on along the minus strand of OV816026.1, from coordinate 101,069,013 downwards.
GAAACAACTGTAAAATTATTTAAAATTCAGTTGCATGACGTAGAAAGTCATCACAAAACTTTACCGAAAAAAATTTCGACTTTGCAAGGCACGATGCAACTACATCAAATTATGACGGAAAAAAAATATTATCTACGTTATAGAGATTTAAGTTGTTTTTGTAATGAAGGCAGAGGCTTTTGTAATTGTTTTAATCCAAAGAAACATTGTGTAAAATGTTAAAAGAGTTGTATTTTTAAATTTCCCATATTAGTATTAAATGATTACGTTCAAATTTTGTGTAGCTTTATTTAAAGTTAATATATTACATAAAAGTGTACTGTTTTGGGTTGTTGCCTGCTTTGAGTAAAATACTAAAGTACATTTTTAATGTTTATTTTGATTTTGAAAGAAGTTGATAATTCAAATTTCTGCATTACAAAACTGAGCTTTATTTGTAGAATGACCCAGATACATAGGATCCATGCCAATATAGCACGCCGTTTATCTTCTAGTGATTTTATTTCATCGCTCGATTATCCGAAAGGTCACGCTAAACGCAACCTAAGAGGAAATGGTGCTAGATCCGTGAGCCCATCACAAATTGACGAAAAGGAAGCAAGGAACTGAAATAACCTTCCCTCGTGGTACCGTATAACGGGGTGATTAGAAACTTAAGGCTAAATAGAAACAAATAGGGGAAATTTGTTTTTAAAATTCATAAAACCATCATTTTCTGTCCGATTTCTTTGAAACAACCGCCAGTTTTTAGGGAATTTTCTAGACCATTGGTTGATGGTAAAATAAAGTTTGTGCACCTGATTGAACATTCGTGATCAACTTCAAACGTCAACCAGCTGATCCATGGCGGATTCAAGGTTGTTAAAACTTTGATCGTGACAGAAAAACGAGGTAAGTGATGATTACTTTTGTGGTATGTACAGATTTTTACGTATGCACTTATTTATAACATTACCAAAATATTTTTAATTAATTTTTTAGAAATTTTTTAACACAAGATTGTAATTTTTAAGGTTATGTGGGGTTAATGGAAACAACAACAACATGCCGAGGAAATACCGTCCCAAAGGTCACAAAACCCACAAACAACACCCAGAAGAATCTATTGCTGCCGCTGTAAATGATATTAAAAACAACAATTACAGTTTTAGACAAGCTGCAGAAAAACATGGAATTCATTATTCAGTTTTGTTTCGTCATTGCCGAAGAAAAATGAATAAAATTGGACAACAACCCGTATTTACAGCAGCAGAAGAGCAACTGTTTGTTAAACACGTCAACATTTGTGCAGAATGGGGGTACCCACTGGATAAATATGATTTGAGAATGTTTGCGAAAGCTTTTCTCGACAAAGCTGGGAGAACAGTCACAAAATTTAAGAACAATCTTCCAGGACCGGACTGGGCACACAGTTTTCTAATAAGACATAAACAACAGTTATCAGAACGACTTTGCCAAAATATCAAAAGGTCCAGAGCGTCAGTGAACAAAGAGACTATACAAGAATATTTCAGAAATTTATCTCAAACTATCCAAGGCATTCATCCATTTAATATAATCAACTACGACGAAACAAATCTCGCGGATGATCCAGGAAGAAAAAAAAGTCATAGTCAAAAGGGGATGCAAATACCCTGAGAGAGTTTTGAACCAAAGTAAATCTGCAATATCTGTCATGTATGCAGTTACGGGAGATGGCACAGTGCTTCCTCCTTATACCGTGTACAAAGCTCTTCATCTGTATGACACATGGACCTTGGGCGGCCCTAAAGGAGCTAGATATAACCGAAGAAAATCAGGGTGGTTTGACTCCCTTTGCTTTTCTGATTTTATCAACAGTATTATTATACCATATTGCAGAAAACGTGTGGGCAAAAAAATTGTCATTGGAGATAATTTATCGTCCCACTTATCGATAGATATAGTTAGAACTTTAAAAGAAAATGATGTAGAAATGGTATTTTTACCAGCAAACTCAACGCATCTGACCCAGCCCTTAGATGTGGCATTTTTCAGGCCACTCAAGGGAGCTTGGAGAGACATTTTATTGACGTGGAAGAAGGGCCCTGGACGTAAAGAAACGGCATTACCTAAATCAGAATTTCCAAGACTTCTACAAAAATTGATCACGAAAATTATGGGTACAGTCAAAGACAACATATTATCTGGTTTTAGAAAAACCGGAATTATTCCATTGAATGCAGATGAAGTTCTTAAAAGACTACCGCAGCAGGAAGGAAATGATGAGGGAACTACGGAAATTATGAATGAATCACTTATAGAACTTCTTCAAGAAATGCGGTATGGATCTGGAGAAACACAGCGAACAAGAAAGAAAAAATTAAATGTGGCACCGGGAAAGAGCGTTGGGGACCACAGCGACAGTGATAATGAAATTATACATGAGGAAATAGAAAGTGAAAGAGCAGACGAGGACGCGGATTTTGCCATCAATAGTATGGAAATAGACTTTATCGACGATTATGATGATGCTGATGGTGCTGGTACTTCTCACGACGACAATAATAACTTTCCAAGAAATAACGAACCAGTTATTCAAAATTTGCCTACTAATCCTGCACCTACCATTTCGCAGGGAGATTTCATTTTAGTAAAATTTCCTGTTTTCTACTAAAAAATGCGCTGCTGTAAAATACTCCTATTATATTGGAAAAGTAACTGCACTCAAAGAGAACACTCTCATTGCTTCTTTTTTACGTGAAAAACCAAACAGTAAGTCCACAGATCTTGTGTTTGTTTTCCCCCCGATAGAAGATGAGACTGAATTTGAACACAATCAAATTGTGAAACCCTTAACATTAATTGCCTCTAGGAGAGGTCATTACATATTTAACGTAAAAAGAACTGATTTTATATAAAGACTGTCCAAAGGAGACTTATTTTTTATACCATTATATTATACCAGTGTTTTTTTTTGAGAATTTTTTATCGTTTTTGTGTTTGAAAAATTTAATAAACGTTTTGATATTTTTTTAAAAATATTGTTGATGTTTCTTTAAGCCTGAGCTTGTAGAATTAGAAATATGTATTAAAAATAACACATGTTTCTTTTCACCCCAATCAAGGGTAAATAGAAACAGTGCCTTAAAAAATTAAAAATCGAAAATTGGGACAATATTCGAGCATCAAATACAAGTAACTGCTTTCATTAACGTAAGACTGACATTATAGTGTTTTTGATGGTATATACTTTTTTAGATTAACGTTGGTGTTCAGAAATATGTGGCCACCTGTTTCTATTAACCCCATTCTACGGTAGTCCCAAAGCGTCACGATTGCACTTACAATCTCAGGGACCGATTTTGATAATAAAGAACATCAAATACACGATACAGTTACGGGAATAACTGAAAACCTATTTTGAAGAGGTCACCAATTTGTCAGTAGTGCTTATATTCATGATGTAAATGTTTTTCATCGTTTAGAAAAACGTGGTGTATGGTGTTGAAATAGCATTAATATCAGGGGCTGTAATTGCTGGAAAATGCGAGCGAGAAATAAAAATAATTTAGTAAAATAGTCGAGCAAAACTGCCTAGTGATGTTTTGCAAGAACCACTTTCCCCCCCCCTCCCATTAAAGGTGGGATATCATATTGCTGATGAATTGATGTTTTTAGTAGCACTTTTTGTGATAAGGCAGTAATGCTGACAAAATTAGTCAAAAGTCATTAATGATTTTAAAGTTTTACTGGAAGCAAGATGTTCCATTTATGGAATCCAACCTCTCAGACCCACAAAATCTGTAGCATGACTGGCAACAGATACAATTCCCAGAATTGCTGCATCCCATTCTCGAAGTAGCCTTATATGAGATAAGTAATAACTTGTAACTGAAGTTATACTGATGCTATATTTTATATTAATGCTAATTATAATTAACACTGCCTAACCATGGAAGTTTAAATATACTTGTGTGGTAAGTATATAGCAAATTTTTAATCTTATCGAAAACTACATGTAGGCATTTGTGATTGGCGGGATCGACTGCTGAACATGCCCTCAGACAGCACAGTATTACTCCTACGAATTAGACTGATCGCATAGAGCAATATGTAGATGTTGCAATTAGTAACAAATTTATACCAGTATCTTCGACATGGGAAATCTTTTGGTTGGGTTGAAAAGACAGATGTATATGAATTAGTCCTAGCTTTGAAACCATTAATTTCAAAATCAGAGATATGGAACGAGATAACAGCTGGTGCTGTAAAGCCTGCAGTAGCAGTTTGGAAAGGGCAGATTAGCCTACTTTACAGGCTACACAAATTATATTACGCAGTTGAACTAAAAAAAAATTAAATGTTCTTATTTATTCAGACAGAATATATTCCATGCAAAATTTATTTTCTTGAAGTGTCATCAATGGGTTAAAGACCGTCATTATCCCTACTAGTTTTTTACATCATTTTTCCAGAAAAACTGTTGCAGCTTTCCAAGCCAAGTTACAAATTTGATAACCTAAAGAACTAGGAAACGCAAAAAAAGGTAGAAAACCTCTTCTCATAAAATTTATAGCACTTTTTTCCTCCCTAAATCATTGTAACACAAGTAATAAAGAGATCAACCCTGTAAGAATGACAGCAACTAGTAGCGAATAGTACTTTCTTTCTTATGTCTTGTTTCTTAAAAAGCTGCTTACATCTATGCTTATTTCTTGACAACTTTCTTATAGGTATCATAATTAAAAGCTTTTGTTGAGATTTTTTAGCTTGTATATTAATATTTAATAGGAGTGAATAGTTTGTTATCTTTTAACTTCTAAAGCTGGTATACATCTGCGAGACAGCAACTTATTCCTGAAGAGTCATCCAAATGCTTAATTCCCTGCAATAATTAAGGATAAATAAAACACCACAGGAGGAAACATATATTTGTAGCTAATGCCTAAGTATAAGTACACAATTTCTTATTTCTTTTAACATTAATTGTAAGACTGTGTAAGACTTAGTGGTGAAGATGACTATGATAATGATAAATCATGTGGTTCGACCAAATGGACAGCAGCTTCTCTGAAAATTAAAAATAATTATTAGTATTATTCTGATAAATAAATATACTAAATTAAAAATAATAAATTATTAATACATGAAACACGACAACAAATAAATGAATCGGTGAGTGGAAGAAAGGTGCAAGTCCAAAAATAAGGTAAATTAAAAATGAAATTGTTTTTAATCGATACTTTGTTTTTTGTAAGGTTACAGAAATTTGGTTATAGTAACATTATTACTTAGACCCATAGGTATAAACTTATCTGTGGATAGTAAAGTTGTTCGTATTCGTTTGCAAATTAATCTGTTATATTTGTTTCCTAAAAATTATAAGTTTTGGACTTAAGACCCTTCGTCCACTCAGCAATTCAAATAGTATACTAAGAGGCAAGAATCTCAAACATGTGCATCATTGACGTGCTTAGTGGTAGTTGTTCAAGTGGTCATGGTATAAGAGCTCATAGTTTAAGGGCTGACGCTATGTAAACATAGTTTTTGAACTCTTAAAAATATAAAATGTGCAATAAGCCTTCAGATAATAATAAATATAATATTGTATGCAAACATATGCAGTCACTAAAATTTCAAACTTATAGTATGGTAAAAAAAACCTTCAAAGATACATACATGAAAATTTCAAAACAACTCGATTTTGGTAAGTTCTACCAGTTTTTATTTTCCATAAAAAATATACAGAATCTTGTAAATGGTGACAGATGTGCAGATAATTAAATTACACAATATTTTCACTAGCTAAGAGAATCTTAAAACAACTTTCAGATGTAAAAAGAAATCTGTATGTATTGCTAAGTTCTCTTTGTTAGTAAAAGTGTTTGTAATAATAATAACCTGCAGTTATAAATTTTTGCATTCCTGTAAGAAAATAAATAGTTTAATATGTATTCCCAGGTTTTATCTTAAAAATTTATTTAAATTAACTTGAAAACATCCAAAATCATATTAATTATTTATTATTCCTATTTTTATTAAAGGGGGTGTGTGTAGTGCAAAAAAATAAATTTTAGAATAAAAAAATCTAAAAACAATAGTGAAAACCGCCACACCGACACGGAGCAGTGAATCCTCATTAGTATTTATTACATGCATTTTAGATGCAGTGCGCTCTTTGCGTTAATTGTATTTCTTTAACAATGGCGTTTAGGTTTGAACCAAAATATACACAGGTTCAATTAAGGCAAATAAAAAAATACAAAGAAAGAGAAGATGAAAATCGGTCGAATATTTCAAGACTAAACAATCTAAATTGGTGCAAATGCAATAATTGTATGCTTATGTCAACTGTAAGGGGATGTATTTGCTGCAAGGAAAAAGCGCTTGAAAATGGAGTAAGTGAAGAAAATGTGCAATATTCTTCATGAATCATTTGTAAATGTAGTTTTACACTTAAGATAGTTTAAATATGGTAAAGCACAGCTTACTTTTAAAATGCAAAACTGAAGAAGAAAGACAACAATACTACAATAATTGTTGCGGCATTTAGCTTGTCGTAATTTTGTCTATTGCAACCAAAACTTAACAAACGCTTTTTTTTGGTTTAATTGGTTTTCAGTTGTATGATTTGTTTTCATATTTGTTTCTGAAATGCCAAAAGTCATTTATGACTGAAGATATGTGGTGCTTTACTGCTTTATAATAGATACTGCAGTTTTAACGTTTTAGCGAAGCCTGCAAATGAAAGAAAATTTATGCCATTTAATAAAGTGCGGAAGACAAATGAGTAGTGTACTTAGGTGGAGAATAATTGAAGAGTATGCGAAAAAACAAGGAATGTCACACTACTTTGATTAGAGATAATTTGTTGTTAACAACGGCATTATTTTAAAGGTAATAAATAAACAAAGACGTTTGCCATATATTATAGTCATTTTCTTTTTGCATGGTAGTTTGTACACTAAATAGTCATTAATAAGTGTACATGGTTATATTATGGTTTTGAACAATATTTGCACGATTAATTCTATCTTTCCACACTTTATAACACTTTAATTCTATTTCTTTCCTAGAGAAATTATGAAGATATTGATGATTTTTTTAAAATGTTAATACAACCGATAACGCAACAGTTTAACATTTTAGTAGTAAATTATGCTAAAAACAAACTATTATTATAATGCAAGGGTAAGTTAATATTAATATGACACGTAAAGAAATGCTGCGCAGTAATTAACATGTGGATTCACAGTGTGCATCGCTTCTTAACTTCAAGTCAAGGCAGTCGTGTTGATATGACGTCACACACTAAACTCGCTATACTTTAAGAGCCGATATCTACAGAACTACTATCACTAGACAAGTACGGTTTTCATTTTTATTCTTAGAATTTTTATTTTCATATGATGATTAAAAAGAAGTTTTTTGCACTACATCACCTTTAAGGAAAACTCACCAACATAACAGGTTGAAACTTGTAAAATAATAAATTATTATTTATTGTTATTGACCCTTAACTACCCGGGTGCTGTAAGAGCAATACAAATGCCCGGGACCGGTCACAGTGACCGGTGATCTTTAAAGCGCTATAAAATTTTAAAAAAATGCAAAATAAGTCTTTTAAATTTGTTGTTATAGTCATTGAATAGTGTGAATTCCAATTAAAAGATTTTTTTTAAATTTTTATAATCAGAAATTAATATAATTAAAAAAATGATTTGACTGTGCAATTTACGAAAAAACAGCCTAGTTGATTCTAACATCAAAAAATTTATTACATACAGAAAATAATACAATTTTCTTACAAAACAGGATAAACTAAGTTACAATAGATATATCTAGCAACGATTTTTCGAAATCCTTATCACCAAAGCGAACTTTCTGTGAATGCGTCGAAGTGCTAGCCATAACTTAAATACCCCCCCCCCCCACAGTGCTCACCAATATGCCTACCAAGGAGGCAAATCAACAGAACTGGCTTTAAATAACCTTGTGGGAAAAATCACCCAAACTCTGGATCGAAAAGAGATTGTGGTGGCAGCTTTCCTAGACTAGATGGATATGAGCAATGCTCAAGGGCAGAACGATAACGACATCACTATGCGGAGAGACTGTCAGGTTTAGGGCAACCAGGGGATGTCCGCAGGGAGGGGTTTTATCCCCCTTGCTTTGGACACTCCTGGTTGATGACCTACTGGCGATCATCGAGGCACATGAAGCCGAGGTTCAGGCCTACGCTGACGATATAGTCATTCTGGTCAGAGGCAGAGATGAAGAGGTTATCTCTGTAATTCTGCAGGAATCTTTGGATGCAACGATAGGTTGGTGTCAGGGGGAGCTACTCAGTGTTAACCCCCAAAAGACGATTATCCTACCGTTCACCAGGAAACGAAAGACTGATAACCTCAGATCACCAAGTATCCTAGGTGAAACAATCCCATTTGTGGAAGAAGCCAAATATCTGGGGATTACACTAGATAAGAAGCTTAACTGGAACTCCCATTTGGATAACACCATCCGCAGGGCCAGGCAGGCTCTTTGGACCTGTCGTAGAATCTGCGGAAAATCCTGGGGATTAAAACCCAAACAAATGCACTGGCTATATGTGACAGTCATCCGACCTATAGTCACATATGGATGTGTTGTTTGGTGGCCTAAGTCCTCACAAAGGACAGCCAAAGATAAACTCTCTAGCTTACAGAGAACAGCCAACCTGGCGGTGACAGGAGCTTTAAGCACTACACCGTCGGCAGCTATGGAAATGCTACTGGATCTACCACCCCTACACATTGTGTTAGAGAGAGAAGCCAGACTGGCCACATATCGATTCTATCAAGCGGCAAGACAGAAGCCGGAGACAGTGATCTTCATACCAAACCGACTATTACCTGTAATAGAATCGGATAACCTCCTAGGTATGATGACCGACACAATGTCTACCAGATATAACTTCAGCAAACCGTATAAAGTCCTATTTCCTAATAGAGACGAATGGGAGCAATCAAAGAATCAAAGAAGAGCAAAAAGCTGACATCGACTGTTACACTGATGGCTCCAAAACCTCGGATGGGGTAGGAGCTGGAGTGTACTGCAACAATCCAAGAACTGAATTGTACTACAGTCTTGGAACGCATACAACTATTTTTCAGGCAGAGGTTTATGCCATCGAGATGTGTGCAAGGACGTTAATCGACCTGCGTTACGCATTCAAATCGATAAAGATCTTCTCTGACAGTCAGGCTGCTCTCCAAGCCCTGACAAACTGTGGCTGTACATCAGCAACAGTATGGAGCTGTCAGGAAGCACTCTCCAAATTGGAGAAAGCCAACAAAGTCACCCTAATTTGGGTTCCCGGTCACTCTGGCATTGAAGGGAATGAGCTAGCTGACCTCCTCGCTAGGAGAGGTGCCAGCTCGAAGTTTATTGGTCCAGAGCCGGTCCTTGGCATTTCAAGGGCTGAGGCCAAAAGTGCTGTAACAAGCTGGATGAGGCACTGTACACAGGAGCTGTGGCATAGCCGCCCAGGGATGGCTTATTCCAAGGCAGCAATAAAGGGCCCATCCAAACCCAGACATACCTCACTGTTAGAGTTGAACAGACTAGGACTGCGCAGCGTAACTGCCCTTCTCACTGGGCACTGCCGTCTTAGATACCATATGCATAAGCTAGGCTTAGCAGACGAGATCGTCTGCCGTCTATGCTTAGAGGCAGAGGAAACAGCAGAGCACGTCATATGTACCTGTCCCACAGGGGACACACCAGATTCTCACTGTTTGGCTCAGTGCAACTGAAGCTGGAGGATCTGACCAACCTATCACCCACCAGAGTACTCACCTTCCTTAAAAGAATGGGACTGGAGGGTGAACTCTAACCTAGGTGTGAGCCACAATAGACCTAGGAGGCGCAGTGAAGGGGCGGACAGGCGCCACACACCTTTAACCTAACCTAACCTAACCTAACTTAAATACCCGGGTCCGGTCACCATGACCACATGGAATATTTAAATTTAAACAATAACGCAAAGCGTGAAAACAGATCGATGTGCAGTGGGCTACTAACTGAAAACGATGCTATTTAGGAATACCTAAAGGCACAAATCATCATTCTTCCTAGAAATAGGAAAAACCACAAGTCACACAGGTACCTGCGGTCACCGAGACCACACCTGGGTAGTTAAGGGTTAAGTATACAAAATAAATGCAAGCTCTAAACACGAAATCAATGTATGAATCATAAATTACAATTTTTCTCAGAAAAAGTTATTACTTTGTCATATTATATTAAAGTTATTCTTTCTAGTATACTTGTAACAGTTGGAGTTGGCTCATGACCAGAGACAAGAAAGGTTTGCTGATAAGCCTGTGCAATATATCGGATCATTGGCGTACCAATAAACTTGTCTAATAATGTTTCTTTGTATGATTTAGATGGAGTAAAAGTGTTATATAAAAGCTCCATGCCACTGTCTTAATTTTATTTAATACTTTAGCTAATAACGAGAAACCCAAAACAAAAACAGGTGCTGCAGTGAAGCACCCAGTAAGTCAACCGGTTTCTTTATAAATTAAATAAACCTGAACATATAAAATTGTTTAGACGATTATCTAAATGTATCATTTCTCGACATTTGTCACTTTATTTACGAAACAAAGTTAGGGATGTACAAAATTTCACATTTAAATCATTATTTACATGTGTTTATTCCATTTATAAATAAATCGCTGCTTTGGATTGCAGTATTTTACATTAATTTCCTTATCAGCTTTTTATTCTCGTCTGCTCATGACCATCACTGCTTGTTTATCAGTCACAAGGTTTTTTTATAAAACATATTCAATTCATTTCTCTTCCTGTTCAGTTCAGTAAAACTGCAGCAATCCAACAGGTGCATTTGTTTATGTGAAAATGTCCTAATAATTATGTATTGTACATAAGTCAAGAAAAGTTTAATTTTCTGAAGTGACTAATGTGCAACACATGTATGCAGTAAAAAATTTTATCCAACAGCTCTTTTTAATAAGTTTTTATTCGAATAATAATCTTTTCAATTTGACAAATTAATTTTTGTATTTGTCAAAAGACATTATAATTGCATCGGGGGTCATGGCATGTATGGATGAGAATTCTCTAAGTGGTTATTTTTTGAATATTCTCTAACTTACTTACGGTTGTGTGTGAGAAATCCCACTTTTCAGCTTTTGGCTCATATGTTACGGTTAACACAGGCATCGACTTTTCAGAATTTTAATAACCCTGTATATCACTATATCACAATACAACGTAAAAAAACCAAAATAACTCAAAATCAAATTTAAAGATTAGTCTTGTCAATCAATTTCTATTTATCATTTTGTTTATTACGAGGGGAGTTTTTTAAGTTATCTACCTAGCTATGAAAACAATATACTACCACGACAATTTTCTTATGTCCAGTTACCGTGACATTTTATAGTGTCATCTCCAAGTTTGATTCCAATCGCTTAACATTTATCATTTATATATCAGTTTAAAAAAGCGAAAATGAGTGATTTGAAGCTTGAACACAGAAGCATCATGAAATTTCTAATGAAAGAAAGCAGTAGCCCGAAGAATATCCATGAGAGAATGGTGGCAGTGTATGGAGAAAATAGTCCGTCCTATTTCCAAATCAAATATTGGTGCAAGCAGTTTAAATGGGGCAGGGAATGGGAGATTTGCGAAGAGAATTTGACTGCTTTATCCCAAGATGAAGACTTCTTCTATAGAATTATAACCAGGAATGAGACCTGGGTATACAACTGGGACCCTCCTATGAAACAAGAGTCCATGCAATGGATTCATAAGGGCTCTCCACCACCCAAGAAGGCGAAGACGCAATTTTCTGCAGGGAAAGTGATGGCCACAGTTTTCTGGGACGTGGATGGGATTCTCTTAATAGAGTATATGCCAAAAGGGACTACAATAACGGGAAATGTTTACAAAGACACAATTAGAAATATGAAAGCGACTATATGCAAAAAAAGACCTCACAGTTATGCTCAAAAAACTCTGCTTCTGCACGACAACTGCAGGGTGCATAAAACACGAATTGTTCAAGAAGTAATCAATGAATGCGGCTTTGAGGAATTACAACATCCACCTTACAGTCCCGATTTCGCCCCCTCTGACTATTATCTTTTTCCAAAACTCAAAAAACACTTGAGAGGGCATCGCTTTTTATCGAATGATGACTTGGAAAACGCTGTGTAGTTATATTATGCAGAATTACCAAGAGTTTTTTTTTCGAAGGCATAGCGTTATTAGAAAAACGCTGGAATAGGTGTGTTAGTGTTAATGGTTCTTATGTTGAAAAATAAAATTTTATCTGTTCTCTAACTCTTTGTTTTCATAGCTAGGTAGATAACTTAAAAAACTCCCCTTGTAGTTTCAACAGTAGTCATAAAATAGTGCAACTTAAAATAAGTGTGGTGCGCTCAAGAGCACACTTCATTCCATAGTTCAGTTAGCTGGAGCAGGGTGATAATGACTCCAGGTTGGTGTCGCCCCAGGTTTGATTCCAGCTGGCAGATAACTTCTTTTTATATATATTCTTACAAAACATAAAATATAAAATGACAATTTTTCTCTTTGATAGTATTCATTTTGCACATAATTCTAATAAATTCTATTTCAAATTGTAATTCTGATCCACAGTATTGCAAATTACTAACAACAGATTAAGTAAAAAATAATGATCTTTTTTTGCATTGACACCTAAATAGGTACTTAATTAATGAAATTAATTAAATTTGTGATATCTTGTTTCCAGGAAAATGACACTCCTGCTTCAATTACTATATAACTTGAGCATTTATCTTATCAAACTAAAGTGCTCAATAAAATGCATCAGAAAATTCAAAAAATTGTAATGATGTAGAATTTATTAAAATATGCAGAAAAACATATTGGAAGAGAAAGATTGCATTTTAAATTGATTTTTATAAAAACAGGGCTCCCACTCTCATATATTGTAATTTTTTTAGGAATTTAGGATTTTTTAAGACAAAAATTTAGGTATTTTTTAGGACCATATGATACGATGAAGGTAAGACATATACGTTTCATTTAAGTCATATTATACATGGTGATAAACAAAAGTCTGCATTACAAGACAGCGGTGTAGAAGTAATTTAAAAGGCGATTAAGAAATGCTTAGTAAACTTTATTATAGAAATTTCTATGACATTTAAATAATTCGTAAGACGCAACCGACACTTACAGTAGGTAAAATTATAGAAAAGTGACGGACCAGATTGGAGTTTCCATTTTTTTTGGCTGCGATTGTATATACAATAAACAAAAATTAAATTCCATTTTATATAAAAATAACGAATAAATAAACAAAGTTGCAACTCTCTCATAATTGTTTATACAGTGTTAGCAAAATGTGGTTTTGAGTTTAAATTTTGAAGTGTGAGCAAAGGAAATATAGCAAGTATGAATAGCAACTGATATGAGAAAGTGAGCTATTTGCATACTTGCAAATCTTTACAATATAGTAACATTTTTTTGTAAGGTTGGTGCTAGGTAAAAAAATCTGAAAAATACTAGACATTTGTCATTTTGACATCACTGAAAACTTAATATTATGTATAAAACTATATGTACAACTTTTCCCTCTAACCTAAAATGTTTTTTACAAATGTTAATTATTTAAACAAAATTACCTAGCACCAACATTACAAAAAAATTATTTATTGTAAGACTTTTTTAAGTAGGCGATAAATATCTATCTTTATCAAACTAATTGCTATCCACCATCTTTCCTTTGCTCACACATCAAAATTCACCCAAAGAAACTTTTTACCAACACATACTCTCATCAGAAATAGTTATTAACATTTTAAGTCCTGGAAATGGCATTTTACAGTCGAGTAATGTGTTACGGACAAGGCAACGAAGGAGCCAAGCCGGAACATCGAAACGAGACTGTAAAAACATTTCCACGATGTTTAGCGTAATGTGTTTTATTTTATTCTGTAATTATTGGATTATTGGTTTAATTAAAAAAATTATATAAAATAAATTTACGAATTTAAAATATGGACATCTATGAAAACCGAGCATCTATGTCAACTATTAGTCAAATTCAAAACATAGACATCTATGAAGAACGATTGTCCATGGTAACTGAATACTAAATATTTGTTCAGTTGATTTAAGTTTATCAATTTATTTTATTTAAATCCGGAAAAATTCTTTACAGTCATACTAGACTGTAAAACTGCATTTACTGGACTGTAATCGCTAACATAAACATGGATAATTCGATAATACAGTATGAAATAAAAGTTATTAGTGTGTGGCAGGGATATTTATAAGATCACAATAAAAAAATTAATTTTTAGGTATTTTCGAAAATTTTTTAAATTTTTAGGTTTATTTTAGGATTTTTTTTAGTTAGTCATTATTTTAGGTATTTTAGGATTTTTAGGACAAGTGGGAGCCCTGTAAAACTTAAATTTTAAGAAATTTGTTAGCTGTGATCGAACCTAGATTGTACTAATTTAAATGACTTTTCCTAAAAAAAGGAGACTAAGTGTAATTTTTTTTCCGTAATTTTCAGGATATGAATACTGTTTAAGCTAATAATAGTATATTATATACTCAGGGATGCATCTTTTAATCCCAAATGTGAGTTTATTTTCCGAGCGTTACCGAGGAAAATGAACACATGAGGGATTAAAAGGCACTTTAGTCCAGTGGTATAAATGGTATTTTTTGCACGTACTAAAGAACTTAATCGCAAATATTCATGGAATTTCCGAAAATTTCGTTACATGTCATTCAGACAATTGAACTCTGCAAATGCCAAAAATCACATAGTTTCAGGATAATAAATCCTGAATTCATAAAAACATGTACCGCGATTACTTTTTTTTTGTTGTTTACTTGTCGTTGTCATGGAAACACTTTACTCCCTCAGGGGGTAAAAGTGCTACTTTACTCTGTCTTTTGAGGGACTAAAGTAGAGCCTTATATATAGGATGTGCAAAAACAAAATTAGAACTTTATTTACTTGGGTAAATTTTACAATCGATTTTTTAAAAGCACAGGTCAATCCTTATATTTGATTTCCAAATGAGACATGCGGTAGTAAAAGCAGAAAATACATTCTTACAGGAACACAGAAAACTGTGAATATGTAGGTATTGAGACGCGTCAGTAAATTTAGATGGTGTTGTACAACAAAAATTTGATAAAATAACTTCGATATGCGGTAGTTGATTAATGATCATTTGATCATGCATGCAACCAATGAGACTCAGAACTTAGTTGTAGCATAACCTTGAGGCCTTCCAACATTTTAATAAAAGTCTCAATAATATAATAATAGGTACGAATAATAACAGTTAACAGAAGATATTCGTCTAGCATTGCTGACGCATGTGACGGGCAAAAGCAATAAATGTGTGGCATGTGGCAACGGTGCATGCTTTATGTCGCTTCATGTTGCTTCAGTTGAAAGACTCGGTATAGCATGCGCCATTGCCGCATGTTGCTTAAATGTTTCCTCAGTGGAATTGTACCTTTAGCAATACTAATGCAGAAAACAATCTTTCAGCTCTGCATATCGATTTAGGTTATGGCCATGAAAAATAAGACACTAAATATTTTTTTGCTTTTGCAAAAAAAAATACAAACAAATATATATCAGTTAGATAAGAGTGTAGGCTCCCCTCTTTAGATTTTCAATTTAGAATTTTTTACCTAAAATATACTAACCATGTCAATGAGGGCTCAACCCTCACTAGCTTTCGAGCCACCACATAGTTGACACATATGACAGATATGTCATAGTCAATGTAGTAACCTGGTCAATGTCGTTAATAATCTCATAACGTAAAATGTAAAACTTCAAACTAACACTAACCTACATCACCTAAGGCTTGACCATTAATAATTAAGGTTGCACAATTAATAGTAAAGCCTCAGATTAGTTGTTAGATTAGTTATGTGTTAGTCGAAGTTTATTAAATATGTACTTATTTAGTAAACATGCTTCCATGGGATTTTTGAGATTGGTCAGTCATTAACGACATTGGTTGGTTTAAAGTCTGTTACCTTAGAGAAGGTGACAGGTACATCATCAATTCCTATGTTATTCTTATGAGAGCATGATGACGAGCTGTCCTATTCTCTAAGAAACCAGAGTTTACTATACTGACTGTGACATTATTCAGCAATGTGATAGTAAATAGTATGAAACGACCTCTATAACCAACCAGCTGGACATTAACATCATTGGCCGGTCATTAACGTAAATGACCAATACAGATGGTTATATGTCAAAAGATGATTGCAATGATTAAATCCACGAAGGTAATTATTTTGTAAACATAATATTGACACATTGAAAAAGTAATTTATATACTTAAGGGTCTACACTACGTATTATTATTATTATTACGTATTATTCTACTGAAGTATTTCTCCTAATATCAAGATTTATAGTAGACGTTTATTAGGTTAAAATGAGAGTCAAATTAAGCACCGGGGTGCTGATGCTTGAAACAGATGATTTAAAGCAAATAGCATCGTCTACACATATCTGACATTGTATACAACATTTGAGTTCAGAAAATTGCTTTACTAATTTCACTTCTCATCTTTATCAATCTTAATTATTAACTGTGGAACTATGCGTAATTCTTTTTGCTTTTTTTCTCAAAGGCAGGTAGTATATTTGTTGTTGTGTATTACAGTTAAACCGCAAGAGGTTTAACAAGATTCTGAAAGAGGAATATTCTAAATAATAGATTTCTTTAGAACAAATCACATATTGATATTAGTTATAAAATTGCAAATACACTGACTGGCAAAATTATCGCATCACTTAAAAAACAAGGACTTGCGGCTACGTGATGCTTGAAATAGTTCAACTGACTGACTGCATAGGGTAGTAAGATTATTTGCCAAATTCTGGAGTTGGCTATGAGTTGTTTAACACCAATTGTATACACTTTTTTAAGGTGAAGTGTCAAACAATCAAAATTCTTGCTAATTTTCTGATTTTTCAAAAACTATTGAGTTGCTTTTTTTTAGGAATCCATGTAAGTTAGCGTTTAATTTTTGAGCTGATTTGTTTAACTAGTGATTTTTGACAGTTATAAACAGAAATGAACAGAAACAGCTACCATTTAACAGCTGAACAAGCTGCAATGGCTATTGCTCTCTTGAATGACGGCAGAAGTCAACGCTATGTTGCTAGAACTCTAGAAATGAACCAGTCTACGGTTTCTCGAATTGCCCAAAGATATCGGGAGACTGGCGAACTCAAAAGGAGATCAGGTCAAGGTCGCAAAAAAGCTACATCTCGAGCTGATAACCGATTTGTTCTCTTAACATCTTTGCGAAATAGGCATTTAACTGCACCACAGCTCCAAAGTGAGCTTCATAATGCTAGTAATGTTCAGGTGAGCGAGAGAACAATCCGCAGACGACTGGTAGAAAACAATTTAACCAGTAGAAGACCTGCGAATGGTCCTTTACTGCTCCCACATTACAAAAGAGCGAGGTTGCAATTTGCTCGCGAGCACATTCATTGGACAGCCGACGATTGGGGAAAGGTTCTCTTTATGGATGAATCCAGATTTGCTCTTAATTCACCCGATGGTCGTCTTAGAGTATGGAGGAGGCCTGGAGAACGTTATGCGGAATGCACGATGGTCGGTAGGGAAAGCTTTGGTGGCGGGACTGTTATGGTCTGGGAAGGAATTAATCTCCATGACACGACAGACCTCGTTCCTGTCGTTCGTGGTGCTTTAAATGCTCATTGGTACATAACCGAAATATTGGATCCACACGTTGTGCCATTTGCACCATTTGTGGGTGATAATTTTCTGTTTATGCAAGACAATGCATGTCCTCACATTGCCAGAGTGGTGACTAGATACTTCGAAGAAGTCCAAATTCAAAAATTAGACTGGCCTGCAAGAAGTCCAGATTGTAATCCCATTGAACATGTATGGGATGAACTTGGGCGAAGAATCAAAGCGCGAAGAAATCGTCCACAAACACTTAATCAACTTCTTGAAGCGCTTAATGAAGAGTGGGAACAAATGGATCACGCAGTGATCCAAGAAATGATCCAAAGCATGCCTCGTAGAATGGTTGCCGTTATTCAAGCTGGAGGAGGTAACACACGGTACTAGAAGTGGACTTGGAGTGTGAAATTCCAAAACAAAGATGTTTATGTCCAAGCGAATTGACGGACATATGAGAGTAATTTTTATTTTAATAGCAATATTTATTTGTTTCGAGTGTTATTTGTTAATTAATTGTTATTATTGTTAAAAACTAGATGTTAATGTACTAATTTCAAGTTACTTTTTTGATAAAGTTAAATTTGTATCATAATAGATCAAGTTTTTTTAGTGATGCGATAATTTTGCCGGTCAGTGTACTTTAATAAAATTTTACATAAAAGCAAGATACTCAATACAATTTTACTTTTCTTGCATCATAATATTTTACTTTCACTCACTTGCAAACATCAACACAAACTGATCTAAAAGGGAAAAACTATAGACACAAACCTTTTTCTTTTGATTACGACTAATGCTTCGTAATATTTTAGGAATCGATTCGTAGTACTGCTGACATATAATACTATAAAAGTATTTGAAAGCCTCACTAACATATTTTCCATTTCTCGATCCAAGATTTTTCAAGACTAAGGCTCCCATTCAAACGAAATTGGTAAATCTGTACCTAAAGAAAATCTAGTTAATATTATCACAAATTCAAAACACTTTGTGGTTATGAGAAATAAATCTAAACGTGTAAAAATCAGATGAGAAACTATCATCACTGGGTTTCAGACCCGAAAGATGGTACAAAAAAAGATATCATCATATAAAAAAATTGGGTTGTTTCAGATTAAGAGGAAAAACATTAATATGGTTTACCTACTTTGGTTTCTTTGCACCTTGCCATTAAAGCTGCATTAATGTAGCTCAAATGTCTTGTAATTCATGTTCCGGTACTCAATTTTAATCCTAGACCTAGTTTGCTCAGCCTGCGCTTTTTGGTTCCAAAAGGTCTCTGCAACACAAATAAAAAACTATAATCACAATCTTAAATATATAAAAATTTGTAATTTGTTATAGAATTAATATAATAGCTTCAGACAGAGAATATCATCAGGGCTTTCAGTCCCGAAAGATGGTAAATGAATAAAAATCATCATACATATATTTAATCATAAAATTTATAATAATAATGAAAAATCTAAAAATACTATAAACAGCAGCATTGATACTTAAGGCTTTCATGCTTCCTTAAAACAAAAAAAAGCTAGAAGACAAATGACTATGATAAAAAAATCTGTGAAAAGAACAGTGACAACCATTTTTATACTTTGCATTAACCCTGTACAAGCCTATATAATACACTACAGTGTCCATATGTACGAGAGCAAAGCAAAATACTCCGGGCTTCTCATAGAGATGCTCAATATTTTAATGCTGTTGCATTGTTTCATCGAATGAAGTGACTGGGCTAGAAATTATCCAGGAAAAAAGCGTTTTGGCAGTCAACGATATAAGAGTGAACTGGCACTCCAAATCGCCCTGAGTCTATTTATATTTAAAGACTCCCTTCGATGGTTGGGTTCACAAATTTCAACCCATTCAGTTTTTATTAATTTATGTTAGTGAAGTCTCGTTGAATGGAATCTACGTTAATCCGAATACCACTATAATCCGGACCAGCAATTTATTTACATTGGGTTTATTGTAATCCGGATTTAAAGGTTTTGATAATCCGAACTTTAAAATTAATTGTTTTTAGTCTTCAAGTTTTGATTATAGCAACGAATGCAATGGATATTCAGATGTGTAATTTGATACAAAACTACCGTTGTAGATAAAATAAATGATTTTATTTTATTTATGTTTACGTTATATTTGTCTGGGAAATTCTTATCATCAAAAGTCACGTATTTCTTAGAAGTGGTTACATTGCAACTTCACAATTCGTATTAGTTACAAAGGTTTATAAGCTAAAAAAGAATTGATACTTCTTTTACGAATTATGAGTTTATGTATCTCCACCATACATAAAAAGATTTTCTGGTAAATTTAAAAATTGTTAAATGTTTAAACATCGCATTGTAACTTTAAATATTATACATTTCCAGATTTGTTACAAAATCTGAAGGATCATATAACAACGTTAAAAAAAACTTTAAAACCTGCTGAATATCAGGAGATGGAATAAAAGTTGTTTGGATGGTTATTGATATGTTACCGATATCCTCCGAAATTTTGGACGAAAAGGCAAAGCATCATTATCCAGCAGCGTGCGGTGCATACGAAACAGTGGAAGTAGTCGCGATACAACGTATGCGTTATCACACTCGTACGCTATGGTTCCACTGATTCGTATACTCTGCACTCTACTGTGACTTTATTAAAGATGGTATCAAAACTATGACGTCAGGGCGAGTAAAGATTGGATAATTTTAAAAAGACAATTTGCGTGTGTTAAAAATCGCGGAAGAAAAGCTGTTCAATGATTCGCACGCAGTGAAGCCCTTTAAGAAATAGTTGCAAAGCGGTGGCTTTGCAATGGATAGTAGAAAATTTTAAACTGTGATGCCGGAAGGTTTAAAAGAAAAATTTACAAATAAAACATTCTAACTCTACAGACGCGGTAATCCGAAAACCGCGATGATTCGGATTGCCCCTGTTTTAATTAGTCCGAATTAGCAAACTTCACTGTATTTATTACAATGCTTTTTTTTTTTCTAAGGACCTATGAGAAACTCCCAATTTAAATTTAATGTTTATACTCACAGTTAACATCGTTTATGGAAATTGCACTGATTTATTTTAGTATTTGTAAGGACATTTGTTTCTTTTAGAAGAAAACAGGAATTAATGAACTTAGAATCTCTTTTGAACTGAATTTGCAATTAAAAGGAAAAACTGTCATTGACCTTTTTCACTTATTAGAAAAGCATAAAAAAAAACTTAGACAAAAACAGAAAACAAAGCCATGGGATTTTCTTGAAATTTAAATATTAAAACTAAATTAACATACCTAGGAGTTGTGAAACAGAATTCGCAACAGCCAGAGTGAAATAGCAGACTTTTGGCATATCAACAGAACGTGTGTGCTATAGCTTACACGAACATTTGGGTATGACAAAGCTGTTTGCTAGATGGATGCCGCATTTGCTTACACCAGACCAAAAACAATGTGGAAGAGACATCTAAACCAATTGTTTGGCACTTATTTGTTTTTTCTCCAACAAAGTCTTTTTATTTATAATCTATATTATTATTAAGGACTGGACACGAAAGTTCTGCACGGTTTCTAATTTTAAATTAAAAGTTCATTTTCATTTAAACGAAACCCCTTTTATTTACAAATTGCATACAATAGGGTAAACAAGAATTTACATCAGAAATTTTTAATAGTTATAGGCTGTCTGCTAATTTCACGGACATTGCGTTTTAGGTGAGCCATGAGATTTTGCACAACTTGATTTGTTACTCTTTTGCTGCCTGCAGACCACATTTTTGCAAAAGTTTGTAAGGACGTAGCAGTTTTCCCACTCGTTCGCAAGATCCTTTTTACCAAAGCCCAATATCTTTCAATGGGCCTAAGTTGTGGTACGTTAGGTGGGTTGGTCTCTTTGGGTACGAAATTGATGTTTTCCTTTTTGAGCCACTCTGTAGTTTTTCTTGCATAATGGGCTGTCGCTAAGTCAGGCCAGAAGATAGTGCTGCCGATGTGGCTTCTTATGAACGGGAGCAATCTTTTTCTTAAGCATTCCTCCAAGTACAACTCAGTGTTGATTGTGCCCTCAGTATAAAAAGGCTTACTCCGTAAACCACACTGGCATATTGCCTGCCAAGCAAGTACTTTTTTGCCGAATTTCTCCACTGCAATAAATTTTTCTCCATCAGGCACATCGGATTTACTAATTGCATTGTAATATTGAGGTCCAGGTAAGGTACTGAAATCGTACTTAAAATAGGATTCATCATCTAAGACAATGCACGCATTTTCGGAACAGAACATTTTGTATAAAAGTCTTGCCCTTCGTATTGCCGTTACTTTTTGAACCTCTGTCTGTTTAGCACACTTCTGCTTTTTAAAGGTCTTTATGTTATTTCTTTTTTTAATTTTATTTACCAGAGAATGGCTCACACCAAACTTTTTGGCTACATCACGAACTGATTGTGATCGGTTCTTCAGTATAAAAGCCACTATTCGTCTTTCAATTTGTTTGTCTTTTGCACCCTTAGGTCGTCCACTTCTAGCACTGTCTTTTAATGATAAACCTTCATTTAACCTGACAATAACTCGCTTTACGGTCCATCTTGAACATTTCACTTTTTTTGCAATAGCCGAATATGACAACGTATTATTTTCGCTATATTTTTTCACAATTTTTAAACGCACTTGTTCATTTTTGGAACTCATGTTTGACAGCAATGGGTACTTGACAAGTTGATATTAAAAAAGACAATCTAGAAACAAACCAGCATACGCCTACTATCAACTTACTTTTATCTGCGCCTTTATTTGTACCGAAATAAGCTGATTAAACATGTGCAGAACTTTCGTGTCCATTCCTTATAAAGTAGTAGTCGACGGTTATTAAATAAAAATAGCTCAAATGTCCTTTAGGCTTAAAAACCCAAATCTAGAGGCGTTTTCTAGTGATCAACCAATTTAAACCGTTGTATTTAAAATGTGTCACTCTAGCGATGACGTACATTTTTATATATATGGGTCATTCTTTCTGAACTCAACCACAGGCTAGGTCCAAAAATGGGTGCAAATTAGAAAGGCCCGTGGGGACTGATTTTAAAGCTTGAAACATCTCGAATGTCACATGGCTCCTATGTAAAAAAAATTATATTCGACTCCTAAAACAAGTATCCCGATCAATCAAATTTTTAAACGTTGAAAAAAATTAGAAAAAAGAAATTTTGTTTTAATTTTTTTTAACGGCAGGGCATTCTTTGTCAAAAAATACAACATTCTGTCTACTGCATTTTTTTTCTAGAGTGCTTCAATTTTGAGCAAAATTGAGAACAATTTGCCATTTTTTAAAGTTGAAAATCATTTTTTTCATCAAAAATGGTGTCAGATAGAAAAAAAAATAATAAAGTAAAAAATATATGTATATAATCTTTAAACCCTTATACCTTTCGGTGTCGAGGCGACGGACGCACCGAGCCACAGTGGATATGCGGGCGTGAGACGAGGCAGCGGAGCCATGGAGGCAAGTACGCTGCACTCGCAGTTCACCCATCCGAGTACTTTCCGGAGAAAACTCGACTTAACTCAGTTAAGCGGTATAAATCCACTATAACCACCCTGCCGTACTGCCGGCTGATAAAGTAAAAAATATATATATATTAGCACTACAAGCCTTGAAGGCTCATGGCTTTTTGGACAATCTTCTTCCATTCTTTCCTGTCTGTTGTTTTTGATTTCCATTCCTTTACATTCAACTGCTTTAAATCTTCTTCAACTTCCTTTCTCCATCTTGTTCTGGGTCTTCCTCTCTTCCTTGTTCCTCCCATTTGACTTTCCATCACTTTCTTTGGTAGTCGGTCAGTTCCTAGTCGCATCACGTGGCCCATCCATCGTATTCGCTGAGCTTTGACTGTTCCAATTATGTCTTCTTGGCCATATAGTGTCTGCACTTCCGTATTAGTTCGCCAGTGCCAAACACCATTAACTTGTTGTCCTCCTAGAATTTTACGCAGTACTTTCCTCTCCCACGCACCTAGGGCCTTCTGCTCTGCCTTTCGTAATGTCCACACTTCACTTGCATATATTACCACTGGTCTTATGATTGTTCTGTACAACCGAAACTTTAACGATCGCGACACCACTTTACTTGATTTATTTTTGCTTGATTTTCCAAATAAAAATAAATTAAGGGTAGTGAAAAACAATGTTTTTTCTTAACACATGTTCTAAAAGTGCAACTTTGCAGTCTGATTTTTGGGCACACACACTTTCCCGTGGATGACCAGAAGAAATTACTTACTGCAAAATATTACTTTGCGAATAGATAGTACTGGTACTGGCACTTGTACCAGTACAAGTACAACTTTTTTTCACTACCTTTAATTTATTTTTATTTGGAAAATCGAGCAAAAATAATTGACATCAGTTTAGAAGGTTTTAATTATATTATTCATACCCAAGACAATGATGTAATTTTTTTTCTAATTTTTCAAACTATTTCAATATTTTTTTGAAACTGGATACTTGTTACCCTGTTTTAGGGGTCAAATATAATTTTTTTTTATATAGGAGCCATGTCATATTTGAAAGTAGAGATTTCAAGTTATAAATTGAGCCCCTGCAAGTCTTTCTAAGTTGCGCCCATTTTTGGACCTAGCCGGTGGTTGAGTTCAGAAAGAATGATCGATATATTTTTTTTATTATGCCATAGCCAACTCAGAAACAAAATTTTGCGGCTCACATGTTATTTACTTTATAAATTTCTTTCTTTAACATTTCCTTTTGTAACTTGATAAATGTTAGTGATAAAAACACTGCATTTGATTATCTCAATTAGTTCAAAAGTTATATAGGTTTATAAAAGATTAAAATATAATGGAACACCCGGTAACATAATTACCTGTTAATCAAAACAAAAACTAACATGACCATAAATAGTGGAGTTATGGCTTGCTGCATTTTTTAGTAAATAGCCTGTATGTATTTGACCTCTGGGAAAAATTGTTGAAAATTCATTTTATGGAATTATCAGGCATCAATGCTCCTTTTAGGTGAAGAAAATTATGTGAGAATTTATTTTTTTTAAATTATTCTAATAATCATGAACAATCAGTAAACCTTTTTGCAGACTTTTATATGCTACCTCTATTCAACAAACAAACTCCACTTATATTAATTTTAACACGTCGGCTGCTGCATGTACCACCAGTCTCGTTGACCAAAGCATGTACATTCTGACTTCAATACTCGTCAGTTCCAAAATATGCCGTATAATAGAATAGCAGGATTAGTCAACAGCCACCCGGATCTAAATTTTTTCAATATATCTTTGTACTCTTTTAAAAGAAATCTAAAATCTGTGATATATAAGTAGCCTGAAACCCATAAGTATTCTGTGATTCATAAGTAAATTTTGTTATATATATATATATATATATATATGTATACTATTTATTATAATCTGGATTAGTATTAATATGATGTATGCCTGGCTTTAGCTAATATAAAAAATAAGTACAAGCGTATAAATGGGGCAACTGTATAATTATATCTAACACTATTATCTCATGGTTATTTCTTCCTTTTTTATATCTTTTGTTATGTTTTATCATGTATCATGTTTTATATATATATATTTTTTTTTCTTTTGTGATGTTTGTAAAAATGGAGATTTCCGTATATTAATTAAATAAATAAATAAATAAAGTGTGCCAAAAAATCCTATTTGTTTGATATTTTGCATTTAAGTTGAACCGCCAGCTTCCAGAATTTAGACATTTAGCTACGTACTAGCTATTACAGTACTAGCTAACT
Organism: Agrypnus murinus; assembly: GCA_929113105.1. Lineage (NCBI taxonomy): Eukaryota > Metazoa > Arthropoda > Insecta > Coleoptera > Elateridae > Agrypnus > Agrypnus murinus. The sequence goes on along the minus strand of OV816026.1, from coordinate 101,043,492 downwards.
TTACCGCCTGTAGTCTAAGCGACACAGTCAGCAACTGAAGTGGCCTCTCGGAGGTACCAATTTAGCTTTGGCAGCAAATGTATTAAGAAATGATAACGCTGTCATCTGTCAAATGTTTTTCTGACAGTTTAAATTTTATCAGATTCGTGTTTCAACAACATAAGTATATAGATTTTTAAGTTAAAACATAGGAAGATAAAAACGTTATGCCACAAAGTCTCTAGAAATGCACCAAACTTATGTTAAATGCCATTTAAACTTTAACCTCTTGGTGGCACGGGTTAATATTGACCAAATGAGCTAAAATGTTTCATTGCACATTTTTTGACATTTTCAAGAGATCTAGGGGGAGGGACCAAAAAAATTTTAACTTTTGCAAAAAGCCACCCTACTAAATATGCCTACGTTTTGGTGATAATTATCACCTTCTTCAGGGCAATATAGAATTTAGTTAAATGTCGAGTATAATTTAATAATAGGGACCCTTCTACGCTTTGTTTTGTTAAATTGCCAGAAAACCAATTAACATTATAATTATAAAATGTGTGATATTAGCTATTTACAATCGAATGCAGTTAATTGACTTTTACAGTACGACAACTTATTAGTTTGAGCGCTGTAAAATAAAGTAACACATAAGATTTGTATAAAAATTTTTGACCGACAAGCATTAAACAATAATTTTTTATGAAATAAATAAAATCTCGACCAGAGTCTGAACCTAGAATATTAATACACGACTAACAGTTGAACTTCTACAACTACAGGAGTTACTATCTAACATAATATCATCGAACATGAAAAACTCACTTATTGAGAGCTGCTTGTATTTTTTTCCCGAAGTACCTACCACACATGTCTTCGTCGACTTCCTCAGTCTGATTTTCTTAGACATTCTCTTGCAATGTTCTGATATCATCAACCTAAAAATTGGTAGTTTTATTTTATATTTGCGAACAATTAATTTTTTCATGCAAAATAAGCAGGCTGCACATTTACAGCAAAATGAAGCAAATTAAATCAATGAAAGTAACAAAAACGCACTATTAGTTTGGAATCACATACTAAAGTAAAATGTAGGATAATATAAATTAAAATGTTTTAAGACTGTTATTTCTAAAAATAAAAATTCACGTTTGTTACCTTAAAATACTTAATAATCGTCCATTTTGTGGTGACAAAAGAAATCGAGCTTGGGTTCTTGAATAGGAGTTTGATAACGGTGGAGTAGAGCGACGTTGCCATGTTGACTTTTTTCAATCTGTGGAAACTTCTTTTAAGGAGATGCAAAATAGGGAATACTAGGGTATTTTTTTAATTTATATGTATATTCGGTTGTTTTGAGTAGAAAAATATTTCCGGATAAGTAAATTTTTTAAAAACGCCTTATTACTAGGCCTTATTACTAAATTAATTAAATTAAAAATTATAATATAAAGATTTGCATTTTCATTCATTTTTTGTATTTTAGTAGTTAACATAATGTTAAAAATGAATCATTTTAAAAGAGAGGGCGAGAACAAAAAAAAGTAAAAGCCGTCAAAAGTTATATAAAGTTATACAAAAGTAAGTACTGTAAAAAGGGTATTAATATTGGAGAAACCAAGATGATAGTTATTTACACTGCAAGACCGTTACTTAGAACTTTACGTGCGAGCACGGTACCTAACAAGCGAGCGATTAGAGAGCTTGTTATTTTATATTTATTAAATACTATATTAAAATATATATTTAAAGAAGGCGCGTTGTTATTTTTCGATTTATCATCATCACATTTAACAGAAAAGTTGCAATGGTTAGAAAATGATAGAGTATTTGTTAAATTGCAAGAATAAGAGAGAGCAACCACGCGATACCATGTGTTAAAAAGAAACGAAGTTCTACGAAAATAGCAATAAGACTACCCTGCAACGTTCCCGCTGCGTAGCCTAAACGTAGCTGGACAAGCTCCAGAGATGTTAGTGCAACGTATTTGCTACCTAAGAATTGTTCTCCATTTTGGTTCCAGGCACGCAATAAAACCGTAGCAATTTTACGTGCTTGTGACTAGTGGCAAAAACTTTATAGTTCCACCGGTAGTTGCTGGTGCGCAGCGCTGCCTAAAAATGCTGCTTGGGTTATCACTTATAACGTTTACTTTGCAATCGGAGCTGACATTACTTTCAATAATAATTTGGATCATTAGTCCTGAAGCTATATGTTTGCATACGAGTGTGTTGCAACACAACAAATGAAGAGTATTTGAAACGTATTAACTTATAACAACAAATTAACTTATTCTTTAGATGACATGTGCTTTTATAATTTTTTTTGTTTTCATTCAACCGAAAAAGCTACAATTGTAAAGTGTAACTCTAACAGGCGACATGCGAAATTCTGGGTAAATTTGATTATACACTCTAATGCTCTTCTGAACTAAAAAGGCTTTGTAAACTTCAAATGGGAACTAGTCAACTTAAAGTTGAGAATCTATTTCAAATTAGGAATAATTATAGTTTCAAATTAAGAATAATCAATTTTAAGTTGAGAATAAACAACTCCAAATTGGGAACAATAAATTTGAAATTGGTTGTGAGGACTGGGTAAAAAACATCCACTTCTCAACAGTAGAGATAAATATGGAGCTGTATAGGTTAATTTGGGTGATAAGTAATTAACATTGAAACATTAAAATAAATTAACTATGAGAATAACAATGGCCTTTAAAGTTCGCCTTTTCCAGAATCCTGTTGGAGTTGACTTTCACCGGCAAAAGCAGATGTAGAAGTTGCTGCAGTAGTTGCTGCGGCGAACAAAGATCCGTTGTGGATGTCGCAGTTACACCAAAAAAGAAGCTAGATGTGGTGGTTGGATAAGCACCAACAGTGGTAGTAGAAGTACTGTTGTGAACGGCAGTAGATAGGCAACAAGAGTTCTGGGACAAAATCCCATGTTATTTTAAAGAGGCCTCAAAGTTAGCGAAAATATCACAAATCCAAGATGGCGTCGGCTCGCGACTCGAGGTCATCCGCGACTCGGCCCGGCGCGCGACAGCGCACACCTGTGTAAGATCTTGACATCTACGCGATTTCATGTTAAGACAAGCTTGCAGAGCTATTATAAATACATATTATTTTAAACTTCAAACGTGTTTAAATTGTATTGAAATTGTTTATATTGTTAACAAAGTGAAAAGTGTATATATTCTTTCTAAGTGTTAACAACAAATCAAGGTAATCTTTATCATTAGTTTTATAACTTTCTTTTTAAATACCTTTGCATAACTATTATAAATATTATAAACATTATTAGAAACATAGATCCGAAATATTAAACTAGAGAATTATATTAGTTGAAGCCTCCATAATATCACGTTTTCAATAAATACTAGATATAATTAATAAGATTCATTATAAATTTAATAGAAAGCATTATATTTTTTTCAAGTCAATTCTTTTTATGAAAAACAGTTCGTAGTAGAGTTTACTTTAAGGATACCTTATACCTACGCTTATCGAAAACAAATAATAATAGGCAAGCAGATAACATTTTAATAATTTTGATCTAATAAGGTACTAAACTGATTAGGACTCCTTTGCAGATTTATCAGGCTGAATGTAATTAGAAAATATACTCTGTCGCTTACTTTATTTATTATTATTATTTTATTTATTATTTGTCGCTTTTATTTATTCGTAACACAATAATAAAATCTTCTTTTATTCCTAGAAGATAATTCAGGTAAACACCTTTAATCTTATTTTTAATAACTTTGTTTATAATAATGACACTTGTCAAACATATGATTGGTACATATAACCTCAAATTTGCAGATATTCAATCTGGAGTCGAGCGTGCTTACGCTTTGAATGTTTTATCGACTAAATTTGTTTCAAAATGCAGCGGCTTATATAGGAAATGCCATAACAAATGAACTCCATGACACTTTTTCGAAAATAAAAGACAATCGAAAATGCGTGTGACGTCATTATCCAAAACATGTGTTTCTAATCTTTACTAATCCCAGATCTGCCATTATAGGATTATAGAGCTTAAAACGCTGATCAAAAAACTATAGGACATCAATAGTCCTAAAATGCATAATAAAGAAGATATACGCGAAAAAAGGTTTGACAATGAAGATTGTCGTTATAGACAATTACATATGCAAAATTAACAAATCAAGAGTTCATCTATTACAAATTAACTATAGGGATACATAATGTGAGTGATACAATTGGTTTATACATAAAAATATCTTTACAAATCAATACAAACATGTTTTTCTTACAGTACGATATGCCATATATGCAAATAGATGCTTACACAAATGCCAGCTTCAAAATAACATCTACGTTAATCAATTTATACACAAAATGTCCAGTGTGCAGTGCTTTAGGCACTTACATAAAAACAATGTCAAGCAAAACCAGGATAAAGCCTACAAGAGTCTGTTTTCGCGAAAAGAGAGGAATAAAATACCTCCTTCAATTGAAATGACCAGAATTCTTTTAAATGAATTCAAAAATTAATTATGTTATATCAATCATAATAAGATTGATCTACTTAAACTATTTGCAGGAAATCAACCATGTAAACTTGAGCTGGCCTCCAGGAATATCAAAGAATATGTCTAACGCTGAAGATCGTAACTGCAAACTTTAATATGAAAATGAATTTCCCCAAGCAAGTGGAAACCAACCTAAAGTGTAACTTAGGTTGCCTATACATGATTGTGATCAAACAGTCTAACTAAATCATATCCTTTTTCTAATTGAAACCTAATTATCATTATGATAAGAAAGTTAGGTTATATTTGCATGAAATCACTAATTTTAAGTTTTTAGTTTAAACATTAATGAATCTAACTAAGATCCTAACTATAACCTTTATTAATAATGTGCTCAGGACATAACATGTCCCTCTATTAATTTAAGAACCGATACAAATATTCGTTTTAACGTTTACGAACATCGTTTGATAAAATTTTCAAAAACGGTGATATGATATCACCTCAATATATGATGTTAACATGTAATGAAGACACTAAAGTACTTTTAATAGTAGGTATTTGCCTATTAGAACAAGATATCGTTACGTAGGTCATTAACGCATTTGTGTATCTAGCATGCCATAATATTATAACAACCTTTTTAATAAATAACACAACACGGGAAATATGTAGTCAAATATGGCCTCCCGTAGAATTTGCCTATCAGAACAGGATATCATTAGGTAGGTCATTAACGCATTTGTGTATCTAGCATGCCATAATATTATAACAACCTTTTTAATAAATAACACAACACGGGAAATATGTAGTCAAATATGGCCTCCCGTAGAATTTGCCTATCAGAACAAGATATCATTAGGTAGGTCATTAACGCATTTGTGTATCTAGCATGCCATAATATTATAACAACCTTTTTAATAAATAACACAACACGGGATATATGTAGTCAAATATGGTCTCCCGTACTGATGAGTCTAGGTGAAGACGAAACAAATTTATCCATGTTAAAACGTCAAGCGTTGCTTACAATCATCATCAGCTACCTCTTCATTATCATCGTAATATACATCTTGGAGCAGCCGAACGGAATGGAATCAAAATCTTCTATACGCCGTCTCTAGGCGAACGTTATCTTATAGGCTTTTGATTCCGTTCGCGTTAATAATAGCATTAGATTTATTAAAAATAGATTGTATAAAAGGTCTCTCAAGTAATACAGTTTTCCTACATAATATTCTTCTTGTAATCCGTTATCATTTATAACAAAAAAAATTTAATTCCTAAAAATTTAATTAACAACCCTTCGAGTTCGAGCTGACAGCCATAAATGCTCCTACCAGCTTTCCGACACAGCCGACAAAAAATAATCAAGATTGAACTTGTATGTATTACGTCGTTAACGTCTAGAACCAGTAAGATCTATCCTGTTTATCGCGGTTTTGTCTAGAAAAGACATTAACCTCATATCATATAATCCAACGAAATCATCAAACATGAAAAATCATAATGGAACAATTCATACTATACATATTTTATAGTTTTAAAACGAAACGCATTTTTCATATTTCTATGAAATATTAACCCGTATATCATAATCTGTTTATCTCAACTGTTAAAAACAACTAAATACCATCTCTTAAGAAGTTGACTTTTTTTTAGTTTTACCGTGACCCTAGTCCTACCTACGCAGAAATGGGGTTTTCTAGTAACTGTAATAAAAATTTAACAAAGCTGAAAGCATCATAACAAACAGCATGATTGAAACCTTATAGTAAAATGGAGACTCTTTATGAATGAAATAATATTACAGCAAATTAGAGTGATTTGAAGCAGTGTTATCTTAAACTTCGAACGTGTTTAAATTGTATTGAAATTGTTTATATTATTAACAAAGTGAAAAGCGTGTATATTGTTTTTAAAACTATATAAATATGTCCTAAAATGTTTCAGATAATATGATTAATCAAATAAAATTGTTGTTACCGGTGTTCTATATTTTTTTTCAATCTACTATTTAATAAATGAACATTCTTTATAATTTATAGCATTTTTTTATTTAAAAACTCATTTTAACCGTTGAGTTCTAACAAGATTTGATACACTCGGCAAACGGATTGACCGTCTTAAAAATGGAAACTTTACAGGAATAATAAATATTTACGTCAACACAGTAATATGAGATTGATTGATCATATAGTTGATATATTAATTAGCTACATTTTTCTCTTTCACAGCCGATCGGTGAAATGAAATAGGTCTAAAAGATGAATAATAATAATTGCTACAACCCATAACCTGCAAAGCAGGCCCCAGAAGCTATAAGCTTGTGCGGGTGGGAGGGGGCGATTATTATTATTATTACGTAGGCCCTATGTGCGGCTGCAGCCGACTTACAGATGGAACAGCGCAAATCCCACATTTGTGTCACAGCTAAGGAAAACTGCAGAAAACCTTAACAAGATCTGCCGGCACCGGGAATCGACCCGGGCCGCCTGGGTGACGTCCGGCACGCTAGACATTACACTACCAATGCTGAAGCCATGAAGGAATCTATATTGCAGACATAATATGTTCTCTTTCTATTAAAACAATCTGATTAATTTATATATTTAACAGGTATAAAAGCCTCTTGCATTCGGGTAGCGCTAAACTATATTCGAACCTTTATCTTTTCCCCATCTTTTAATTTCATAAAAAGGTGTTAAAATTTCTGCATTAAGGTTTCTGCATAGCATTTTAATATATGAACTGAACTGATTTATGTATCGTATTATTTAAATTCCATCTTATTACAACCAGTAACTCGGTAATTTTTCTCAGCTTTCAGCTGTTTTCTAGGCGCTACGTGAAAACGGGATATAGAACGAAGTTCTAACTCTAGATTTCAGTCTCAGTGCAGCAACTGAACGCGTAACACTTACCTCTCTTCGCATCCGTATTTAAACGTCTACAAGAAAAAATATGTCATTCGCAACTCAGCTTATTGATAACCTAAGGGATCTTGCATACAACTCGCAGCTACAAGTTAATGCTAGAGCCATCTCGAGTGCTTTAAAACAATGTACCTCAGCTATATGGAGAATCAATAGAGCACTGGAAAAAGAAACATCTATAGGGGTTAAGAATCATCTATCAGCCCGCCTGGCCCAAGCGAGATCATATAGGGAGATAATTAAAGCCTTAAAAGCTGTAGGTGGAAGCAATAGTCAGCGAAAAGAGACAGCTCGCGATCGCGTGAAGTGGGCTAGATATGAAATCAGCATTTAAGGGACGCATGCGAACTGCTGTAATCACCAACATCAGGCATATTGATCCGAAGGCATTCATGGAAGACTGTTTAGTCATTTTTCAGAGACGTATGCTGAATGTGTTGAAGAAAGATGCGGCGTTAAAAGTAAACGCAATTTTAACTGGATCATTCGAGGTCAAGAAGAGAGATGTAATCATAGAGGAAATAAAGTATATCAATACCAAAAATGCAGCCATATATCATGATAGTAATTTAGGCGAATGGTTTAAGATCAATATTCAAGATCCTATCCTTAAAGATTTCAAAGAGTCTCAAGTAAGTACAGAAATTGTAGAAAGTTAGAAATAAACTAACGTGCGCATATTTCTTTATCTAGCAAAAAGATAGCGGGTGGACGCTTAAATCAACCGTTAACTTCCAGCTCAATATCAATAAGTATGTCCAGCAGCTCGGCTCATCCTATTAAATCTGAAGCTCAACATAAATCACATAATACAGCGAGTGTACTTGAGATCCTCTACTAGTGTCCCAAGAGATTGACAAATAGATACAAAACTTGTTTAAAAGTGCTTAAAATGTATATAATTTAAATAATTGTTCTCATATTTATCCTGTGTTAATAAAACTCAACAAATGTTTTATTGTCTTTTATTTTATTTTTATGTTTTATTCTGTAAGTTACTACAGATAGAAATACCAACCCTCGACATCAAATTCCATTCTTTCTAATAGTTAATACAATGTTATATACAAATATCTAACAGATGCATAGAACCTGAGAAGGATCCGTACATAGGAGAGTACTACATGCTAAAGGAAGGAGTAGCCTTACATCGATAATAGTATATTATATACCAAGGGACTAAAGTGCCTCTTTTAATCCCGAAGGTGCAGTTTGTTGCCCGAGACGTAGTCGAGGGCAACAATCACCTGAGGGATTAAAAGGCACTTTAGTTCCGTGGTATATACGCTATTTTTTTGCACGCCGTTTTGCCTAATACATTGAGTTAAAGTTATATTATATAAAAAAGAGTTAAAAATGTACAATCTAATTGTATAGTTGTTAAATAAATGCAATTACAATTACAAAACCGATTGGAAATGCTAAGTATAGTATTGCCAGACGATTCAATATTAAAATAAAATTTGATCTGGTACAAATTCCTCTATCCGTACATCTACGAACAACCTGAAATCCCGATTGTACTCGAAGAAGAGAAGGTTGATAATCTAACAGCTTCCACATTATTTCATAAACCTGAAGATTGACTATTTATTAGTTTTGTTAATTGTGCTTATGTCTGTCATTGTACATATAAATCACAATAATTAGCTCATATTGTATTTTGAATTTGGTTAAACTAGTATTTTGAATAAACTAGTTGGCATAGTAACATTAATTTGTTTGTTTACTTTTAATCTCTCCAGAAACGTTAATTGTGAACATGCCGCAAACACACCTAACCTTAATATTGTAATTTTGTGTAAATGTGTGACATATAATTAGGCAATCCAAACCACGCGGTAGAAATGTCAACAAAACTGACGTTGGTTGGCACACATGGCGACAGGCTCCATAACCAAAGCATTTATTTTGTTGCGTTGCAGTGTTTGATCGTGTTTTTAAGTATTTTGGTGTGTTTTTTTATTAAATAAACTGAATTTTTGTATAATGGACAGAGAATATCTTCGAAAATTATCAGCTGAGATGTTGGTGAAACGTATGTAGGTTTAACAATTTATATTCTTGTTTACCTGTGTAACCATCGTTTTGTTTTTAGGTATTTTCCAATAAGGCAGGCTCCCCTATTAATAGTAAATGTATAAGAAACTAAAACCACTAAAATTCCTTTCTCAAAACGCTGAAGAAGGTTACTTTTCCATAAAGTTTTAGAAACTTAGGTACCAGTTAGAAAATGTTTGCTGCAGATTCTCTGATATTTTAACTTTGATTCGGTTAAATCATCAGGCTTTATAGCAGCTATCCATAAGGCCCTGCGTGTTTTCGACAACTCATTTTTATGTGGCTTATTTGGTAAACTCAGTACGCCAGGAATTCTATAAAACGACATATTGTCACGATCGCGTCGACTTTCGCAGTTAACAACAATACAAGTCACAGGCATAATAATAATAAAGCTCTCTAAAAACACTGGAGCAAAAACAAACAACAAAATTAACTAGAAAACACGAATATAAATGCTCTTTCCTCCACGCAAGCTCTAATGGTTGTTTACATACATGTGTGCCAACCACTGTCATTTGAAATTAGATTTGACAAGTCGTTGGATTGCCTAATAACGCTTTGACATTACAAAAGTAAGGTTAGCATGTTTTGTGGTATGTTCACAATGACTGTTTCGCGGCCAACTTCGACATTAAATTAACATTTGTTTTACTTTTAATCCCGGAGTGATTAAAAGTAATTCTAATCCCTCCGGGACTAAGGGCGGGTTGTATAAACACAACTTAACTTTAAACTAGGATCAATAGCCTAGACAACGATTGTTCTGACAATCGTTACTGCAGCAATTGAGCCAAGTTTAAAGTTAAACTACATTTATACAACTCGCCCTAAAAGTGACACTTTAGTCTTTCAAACGGAAGATTAAAATGGCACTTTTAGTCTACGGAGTGCAAAAAGTTATAAAGAATCCTCGGCTTAGATTGGTGACCAAAGTTAATGTTGAATTCATTCTAAGGCGTATGTTATTATTATATTTACGAGGGACCTACTGATAAGCGTTATATTATACCAGGTACGTATGATACTCTACTGCTGATTGCATACATGATGAACGCAGTTGTACAAAGTAATATAGGATATACGTTACAGAGAAGTTTAATTTTCCATGCAACAAATGACCTATATATTCTTTTATGTACAATGCTGACATTAACATATTTAGTGCATACCTGTTGAACATAGCTGTACAAAGTAATATTTAAAAGGCTTATATTTTAGATCGGATACAGTCACACACACACACACACACGCGCGCGCGCGCGCGTGTGTGTGTGTGACTGTATCCGATCTAAAATATAAGCCTTTTAAATATTACTTTGTACAGCTATGTTCAACAGGTATGCACTAAATATGTTAATGTCAGCATTGTACATAAAAGAATATATAGGTCATTTGTTGCATGGAAAATTAAACTTCTCTGTAACGTATATCCTATATTACTTTGTACAACTGCGTTCATCATGTATGCAATCAGCAGTAGAGTATCATACGTACCTGGTATAATATAACGCTTATAAGTAGGTCTCTCCTAAATATATTGCGACTCCTGATACCATAACATACGCCTTAGAATGAATTCAACATTAACTTTTGTCAGCAATCTAAGCCGAGGATTCTTTATAACTTTATCGATGTCTAAGGCTACTCCTTCCTTTAGCATGTAGTACTCTCCTATGTACGGATCCTTCTCAGGTTCTATGCATCTGTTAGATATTTGTATATAACATTGTATTAACTATTAGAAAGAATGGAATTTGATGTCGAGGGTTGGTATTTCTATCTGTAGTAACTTACAGAATAAAACATAAAAATAAAATAAAAGACAATAAAACATTTGTTGAGTTTTATTAACACAGGATAAATATGAGAACAATTATTTAAATTATATACATTTTAAGCACTTTTAAACAAGTTTTGTATCTATTTGTCAATCTCTTGGGACACTAGTAGAGGATCTCAAGTACACTCGCTGTATTATGTGATTTATGTTGAGCTTCAGATTTAATAGGATGAGCCGAGCTGCTGGACATACTTATTGATATTGAGCTGGAAGTTAACGGTTGATTTAAGCGTCCACCCGCTATCTTTTTGCTAGATAAAGAAATATGCGCACGTTAGTTTATTTCTAACTTTCTACAATTTCTGTACTTACTTGAGACTCTTTGAAATCTTTAAGGATAGGATCTTGAATATTGATCTTAAACCATTCGCCTAAATTACTATCATGATATATGGCTGCATTTTTGGTATTGATATACTTTATTTCCTCTATGATTACATCTCTCTTCTTGACCTCGAATGATCCAGTTAAAATTGCGTTTACTTTTAACGCCGCATCTTTCTTCAACACATTCAGCATACGTCTCTGAAAAATGACTAAACAGTCTTCCATGAATGCCTTCGGATCAATATGCCTGATGTTGGTGATTACAGCAGTTCGCATGCGTCCCTTAAATGCTGATTTCATATCTAGCCCACTTCACGCGATCGCGAGCTGTCTCTTTTCGCTGACTATTGCTTCCACCTACAGCTTTTAAGGCTTTAATTATCTCCCTATATGATCTCGCTTGGGCCAGGCGGGCTGATAGATGATTCTTAACCCCTATAGATGTTTCTTTTTCCAGTGCTCTATTGATTCTCCATATAGCTGAGGTACATTGTTTTAAAGCACTCGAGATGGCTCTAGCATTAACTTGTAGCTGCGAGTTGTATGCAAGATCCCTTAGGTTATCAATAAGCTGAGTTGCGAATGACATATTTTTTCTTGTAGACGTTTAAATACGGATGCGAAGAGAGGTAAGTGTTACGCGTTCAGTTGCTGCACTGAGACTGAAATCTAGAGTTAGAACTTCGTTCTATATCCCGTTTGCACGTAGCGCCTAGAAAACAGCTGAAAGCTGAGAAAAATTACCGAGTTACTGGTTGTAATAAGATGGAATTTAAATAATACGATACATAAATCAGTTCAGTTCATATATTAAAATGCTATGCAGAAACCTTAATGCAGAAATTTTAACACCTTTTTATGAAATTAAAAGATGGGGAAAAGATAAAGGTTCGAATATAGTTTAGCGCTACCCGAATGCAAGAGGCTTTTATACCTGTTAAATATATAAATTAATCAGATTGTTTTAATAGAAAGAGAACATATTATGTCTGCAATATAGATTCCTTCATGGCTTCAGCATTGGTAGTGTAATGTCTAGCGTGCCGGACGTCACCCAGGCGGCCCGGGTCGATTCCCGGTGCCGGCAGATCTTGTTAAGGTTTTCTGCAGTTTTCCTTAGCTGTGACACAAATGTGGGATTTGCGCTGTTCCATCTGTAAGTCGGCTGCAGCCGCACATAGGGCCTACGTAATAATAATAATAATCGCCCCCTCCCACCCGCACAAGCTTATAGCTTCTGGGGCCTGCTTTGCAGGTTATGGGTTGTAGCAATTATTATTATTCATCTTTTAGACCTATTTCATTTCACCGATCGGCTGTGAAAGAGAAAAATGTAGCTAATTAATATATCAACTATATGATCAATCAATCTCATATTACTGTGTTGACGTAAATATTTATTATTCCTGTAAAGTTTCCATTTTTAAGACGGTCAATCCGTTTGCCGAGTGTATCAAATCTTGTTAGAACTCAACGGTTAAAATGAGTTTTTAAATAAAAAAATGCTATAAATTATAAAGAATGTTCATTTATTAAATAGTAGATTGAAAAAAAATATAGAACACCGGTAACAACAATTTTATTTGATTAATCATATTATCTGAAACATTTTAGGACATATTTATATAGTTTTAAAAACAATATACACGCTTTTCACTTTGTTATATAGAACACCGGTAACAACAATTTTATTTGATTAATCATATTATCTGAAACATCTTAGGACATATTTATATAGTTTTAGAAACAATATACACGCTTTTCACTTTGTTAATAATATAAACAATTTCAATACAATTTAAACACGTTCAAAGTTTAAGATAACACTGCTTCAAATCCCTCTAACTTGCTGTAATATTATTTCATTCATAAATAGTCTCCATTTTACTATAAGGTTTCAATCATGCTGTTTGTTATGATGCTTTCAGCTTTGTTAAATTTTTATTACAGTTACTAGAAAACCCCATTTCTGCGTAGGTAGGGCTAGGGGACACGGTAAAACTAAAAAAAAGTCAACTTCTTAAGAGATGGTATTTAGTTGTTTTTAACAGTTGAGATAAACAGATTATGATATACGGGTTAGTATTTCATAGAAATATGAAAAATGCGTTTCGTTTTAAAACTATAAAATATGTATAGTATGAATTGTTCCATTATGATTTTTCATGTTTGATGATTTCGTTGGATTATATGATATGAGGTTAATGTCTTTTCTAGACAAAACCGCGATAAACAGGATAGATCTTACTGGTTCTAGACGTTAATGACGTAATACATACAAGTTCAATCTTGATTCTTTTTTGTCGGCTGTGTCGGAAAGCTGGTAGGAGCATTTATGGCTGTCAGCTCGAACTCGAAGGGTTGCTAATTAAATTTTTAGGAATTAAATTTTTTTTGTTATAAATGATAACGGATTACAAGAAGAATATTATGTAGGAAAACTGTATTACTTGAGAGACCTTTTATACAATCTATTTTTAATAAATCTAATGCTATTATTAACGCGAACGGAATCAAAAGCCTATAAGATAACGTTCGCCAAGAGACGGCGTATAGAAGATTTTGATTCCATTCCGCTCGGCTGCTCCAAGATGTATATTACGATGATAATGAAGAGGTAGCTGATGATGATTGTAAGCAATGCTTGACGTTTTAACATGGATAAATTTGTTTCGTCTTCACCTAGACTCATCAGTACGGGAGACCATATTTGACTACATATATCCCGTGTTGTGTTATTTATTAAAAAGGTTGTTATAATATTATGGCATGCTAGATACACAAATGTGTTAATGACCTACCTAATGATATCCTGTTCTGATAGGCAAATTCTACGGGAGGCCATATTTGACTACATATATCCCATGTTGTGTTATTTATTAAAAAGGTTGTTATAATATTATGGCATGCTAGATACACAAATGCGTTAATGACCTACGTAACGATATCTTGTTCTAATAGGCAAATACCTACTATTAAAAGTACTTTAGTGTCTTTATTATATGTTAACATCATATATTGAGGTGATATCATATCACCGTTTTTGAAAATTTTATCGAACGATGTTCGTAAACGTTAAAACGAATATTTGTATCGGTTCTTAAATTAATAGAGGGACATGTTATGTCCTGGGCACATTATTAATAAAGGTTATAGTTAGGATCTTAGTTAGATTCATTAATGTTTAAACTAAAAACTTAAAATTAGTGATTTCATGCAAATATAACCTAACTTTCTTATCATAATGATAATCAGGTTTCAATTAGAAAAAGGATATGATTTAGTTAGACTGTTTGATCACAATCATGTATAGGCAACCTAAGTTACACTTTAGGTTGGTTTCCACTTGCTTGGGGAAATTCATTTTCATATTAAAGTTTGCAGTTACGATCTTCAGCGTTAGACATATTCTTTGATATTCCTGGAGGCCAGCTCAAGTTTACATGGTTGATTTCCTGCAAATAGTTTAAGTAGATCAATCTTATTATGATTGATATAACATAATTAATTTTTGAATTCATTTAAAAGAATTCTGGTCATTTCAATTGAAGGAGGTATTTTATTCCTCTCTTTTCGCGAAAACAGACTCTTGTAGGCTTTATCCTGGTTTTGCTTGACATTGTTTTTATGTAAGTGCCTAAAGCACTGCACACTGGACATTTTGTGTATAAATTGATTAACGTAGATGTTATTTTGAAGCTGGCATTTGTGTAAGCATCTATTTGCATATATGGCATATCGTACTGTAAGAAAAACATGTTTGTATTGATTTGTAAAGATATTTTTATGTATAAACCAATTGTATCACTCACATTATGTATCCCTATAGTTAATTTGTAAAAGATGAACTCTTGATCCGTGTTGTGTTATTTATTAAAAAGGTTGTTATAATATTATGGCATGCTAGATACACAAATGCGTTAATGACCTACCTAATGATATCTTGTTCTGATAGGCAAATTCTACGGGAGGCCATATTTGACTACATATTTCCCGTGTTGTGTTATTTATTAAAAAGGTTGTTATAATATTATGGCATGCTAGATACACAAATGCGTTAATGACCTACCTAACGATATCTTGTCCTAATAGGCAAATACCTACTATTAAAAGTACTTTAGTGTCTATTATATGTTAACATCATATATAATAATCTAACTAGTAAGCAACAGAGTATACTTTCTAATTACATTCAGCCTGATAAATTTGCAAAGGAGTGCTAATCAGTTTAGTACCTTATTAGATCAAAATTATTAAAATGTTATCTGCTTGCCTATTATTATTTGTTTTCGATAAGCGTAGGTATAAGGTATCCTTAAAGTAAACTCTACTACGAACTGTTTTGCATAAAAAGAATTGACTTGAAAAAAATATAATGCTTTCTATTAAATTTATAATGAAGCTGATTAATTATATCTAGTATTTATTGAAAACGTGATATTATGGAGGCTTCAACTAATATAATTCTCTAGTTTGATATTTCGGATCTATGTTTCTAATAATGTTTATAATATTTATAATAGTTATGCAACGGTATTTAAAAAGAAAGTTATAAAACTAATGATAAAGATTACCTTGATTTGTTGTTAACACTTAGAAAGAATATATACACTTTTCACTTTGTTAACAATATAAACAATTTCGATACAATTTAAACACGTTTGAAGTTTAAAATAATATGTATTTATAATAGCTCTACAAGCTTGTCTTAACATGAAATCGCGTAGATGTCAAGATCTTACACAGGTGTGCGCTGTCGCGCGCCGTACCGAGTCGCGGATGACCTCGATGTGCGAGCCGACGCCATCTTGGATTTGTGATCTTTTCGCTAACTTCGAGGCCCCTTTAAAATAACATGGGATTTTGTCCCAGAACTCTTGTTGCCTATCTACTAATGGCTCACAACTTGCATTCATTAGGTAGATACAGAATGATACTAGGCAACGAGAATAATAAAACAAGTAGAATAAAGATCCTTAAATAAAAATAAGTTTATGCTTTATTTGATCTTAATTAAATAAGTAGATTGCTCTCAAGAGCTAACTCAACAGCTCCCGCAACTACATTTGGTGACCCCTTGTTCCTGAAGAAGAATTTAGCAGCACTGGTCTTTGCCTGCTGCCCTGAATTCTCCAGGTGAACCACTGCTAGTTCTCCCTTCATCGTCTGTCATCAACTACTACTCGACGTCTGTCATCGTGAGATCCTGCTACCTGCTTCGCTTGCGTGACTTGTCGTGGCTGGTTAGAGGTGCCCGTTGGAACCTTCTAGTGCTCCTTCTCATCCGATAAGTTTCAAATTATTTTTACTTACTTATTTAATATTTCAAATGGCGACCCAGCAAACATTGGTGAATTTAAAATGTCAATTTAGATTACTTTTAAAGTTAATTTAATATTATTTTAATTTTGATTAGTTTAAAATCAATTTAGTAATAATATAAAATAAATTTTAAAGAAGTTAATGTTCATTTAATGTAAAGCCTTATTTACCTTAAATTGATCAAAAATATTATACATTTAAAGTAAATTTAATGTAAAACGTAAATTTAAGAAGATGACTCGTGCCAATTTAATGTAAATCCCTATTTACGTTAAATATATAATTCAAATATATAAATTTAATGTGAATATAACGTGAATTGTTCAGGATTGTTTATTTTAGCACATCTGACAGCTCTAGTTTGACAATCCAGATTGCTGTCAAAGTAATAAATTCGGCACGTATAACCTCAAATGTTACCGCTCTCTATGTTATATAAAATAAAGCATAAAATATATGCTAAAGCAAAAATTGGATGTTTAAATTACTAATACGCGAAACAGATATTAAAACATTTAATATTTTTAAAACCACAGTGCTTCAAACTGTTTGTGTGTCGTCCAGCTTCCCTTTACACTAATAACCTGTTTTGGATTACCTTGAATTTGTTCTAAATAAACAAACTATTTTAAATTAAAGATCAAAAATGTTGAATAATAAAAGAAAATTAAGTGGCAATGATTACCGTAATATAAAAAAAATTCGAAAAATGTACGATGAGTACGATAGTAAATTAATAACGAATGAACAAAGTGCACAAAAGAAAATTTAACAACGCTGCAAGAATTTAATTACATTAATTTAACATCAATTCTATATAAATCTAGCGTAAATTTACGAACGTGAATTTAAAAGGAATTCTATATAAATTTAATTTCATCAGTTTAGTGTTTATATAGTGCGCCTTTTTAGGGTGTTAAATTCACATTAACCATGCATTTAGTTAAAATAAATTTAATGTAAATTTAATTTTGAAAATGTTTGCTGGGGACTGTCAAAGTTCCATCTCCAGTTTTTACGAGTAGCGACATCGACCTGTATTTTATTTTGGTGGAAAGATATTTTACTCGTATGCTGATCAACGCTGAGCTCGCCAAATATAACTTGTTAACACTAAACTTGCCTAAACAACGACCACCCACATAGCAAATAAAAATTGCAGCAAACTTTAAAAAGTTTGCCTTTGCAAACCAAAATATTTGCAGAAAAGTTGCCTTCGCAAACATGAAAATTTGCATAAAATTTTTGGCAAAGATTGAAGTTTCCCTATGACAAACTTGCAGCAAATTTGTTTAAAATATTTGCAAAAAACTTGCCTCTGCAAACTTTCAGCAAATTACGAAAATAAAATTTGTTACAAATATTTACCAAAAATTTGTTACAAATATTTAGCAAATATTTACCAAACATTTATTACAAATATTTACCAAAAATTTATAATAAACATTATTTTTATTTCAGTTTATAAAATTATGAAAAATATAGTATTATCCATTGTTACAAGGATTGAAACAAAAACTTTACATTGAGAATATTTTGGCAAGTAAATTTTTAGTACTAACAAGTATTGGAAGTTCTTATACAAATTTTACAACAAATTTCTTCACTTGGTTTTTATATTGTTATCATCAAAAATCAGAAAAATGCATTTAAAACAAAGTAAATACTACTACATTTTAGCAATCATAACTGAAAATCTTTAAACCAACGATTATGGAAAACATAAACAGACAAAATTGATTTATAAATCATATATTTATTTATAGAATGTATAATCATATTTTATGTTGCTATTTATCATTTGTATCATCCGCTCCTTCCACCTCAACTGCTTGCTTGTCTTGTTCTCTGAAACACACCATGACTCCATGTTCTCTGGACCATGATAATTCAAAATTTGGGATAACCTGAACAAGAAATTTACAAAATAAGGCTGTAGGTTTAGGGAAACAGAAAAGTTGGGGAAAACGTTACATTCCTAAAGCTACAAAACCAAATAATATATTGTTAAAAAATTAAGAAAAAATGAAATAAATAATAAAATTTTATAACGTTTTACATAACCAATTCATTAGTTTTATTTTAATACTGGCAAGATTACTGCATTCTAACACATACTCATTTTACTAATAAAGAAAATATAATTTGGTTAACATATATTATGCCGTTATTTGTATAAATACATCATGACAGCTTCCTATATTGTTGGCTCATGTTATGCATAAGTACTAAAACTTTTCCAAACACAGTCCTATGTTTTTAGTTAGGAATGAACCTAAAATTTGCTATTCTCAACAGGTCCCACTTAGTTCAAATTAGGAGTCCCATTGAATAAGAAAATAGTGTAATCTGAGCTTCTTACGATAAGGTAGGAAAGTTGTATGAGTGATAAAGTATGGGGGAGCGTAATGTACTTACTACAATAGCTCCATTTCCTTCGTTGTACTCCCTTCGTATAAGAGTTTGTGGGGAAATCCGACAATGCAGAATGCAGTAAAATGGGAATGGATTATGTATTAGGATACATAGTGTAACGTTCTTTTTCAAATAATAACACAAGTGCTGTTTAAATCGTCTATTCACAAACAAATATTTATTTCTATACACTAATGAATACACTATAAATTAACGCTATGATTATAAACCATTAAAACTATTATTTACAGATTATGAATTTCTAATATAACATTTATCTATACAGTTACTATTTATTTTGTGAAACACAATTAACGACTCGCTGTTGACTACTTCTCTTTTATCCGCAAATCCGCTTTTATACCCTCATATAATCGCACCAGAAGTCGCTGGAACCTTCTATGTATTCTAGAAAGCGCTAGAATAAACCACGTCTGGTTTACATGCTTGTGCGATGCGTCATTCTCTCGAATGCGATAGAACACACCATTTGTTGCTCGAAAAGAGGTTCTTTCTTTTTCTCTCTTGTTACACTGCCCCCCTCTTCAAGTCTGTTCTGTCCCAGAACAGGTTTTATGCTCTGGTTCCTGTAGAACGGGTCATGACGATATCGACAGTCTTCACCTCGACTACACGTTCCATTACGGTAGAAATAACAGTCTACACTCTTCGTTGGCCTTAATGCGGGCTGTGGGTCAAAACTGCAGACGAAGATCTTGACGTCCGTACCTCTAAAGACAACTTCCAGCATGTTTCTAACGATTCTCCAATCCAGCTGGTCCCGCCCACAGCCGAGTTTGGGAACTGCCAATTTGTTAATTCCCCTGGTAAGCAACTCGATTCTCAAATTCCATAGTGCCCTCCACAAGTCGGCGTAACTCGGTTTCTGGTAGTAAAACTGCTTGGTTACCAAGTAGTAAATGGATCGGTCATGATCAGACAAGCGTAAGGATTTCCCAACAGAGGGATTTTGTTCTCGAAGTTCATTCAGCCGTCCAAATTTATTTCTAAACACTACTGCGATCGATCCCCCTGGACATACGGAGATCCGCGGAGACACAGTGGGCAATGGAATAATCACCAGGGACCCGGAAGAGATCTTGTTGCATCTCAGTCGTGACTCCGAATCGCGCTTTTCTAGTTCCAGAGAACGCAGCCATAAATTCTCTAAAGGTTGGCTGATCATCTTCAGGCCTTACGGTATTGATAGCCACCTCACCCTCATCTTTCCGATCCGGGACTGCGTCATTATTTCCCTCATAGTGCGCCAGACGATTGGAGTGTACCACCTTTGGTTTCCCCCTTGGCAATTTCTGGATGCGATAAATCAAGTCATTTATTCGTTTCTTCACCTGGTATGGACCCTCCCAATTTCGCTGTAACTTTGGAGAATAGCCACGACGCCTTTGCGGGTTGTATAACCAGACAAGCTCTCCAGGTTGAAACCCTCCTTCTTGGGCTCTCACATCGTACGTAGCCTTCATCCGGTCACTCGCGATTCGACTATTATTTCGGGTTCGGTCGTGAATATCCTCCAACTTCTTCTTTAAGTTGATGACATAATCATTCCCGGCTACCTCCTGCTCTATAGGTGGAGACCCAAATTCCAGATCACACGGTAACCGTAACTCGCGTCCAAACATCACAGACGCTGGTGACTGACGGGTTGTTTCGTGGACCGATGCACGATAAGCCATCAGGAACAGATGCAGGTATTGGTCCCAGTCTCGTTGATGATCGGAGACGACCTTGGCCAAATATTTGCCCATTGTTCGATTTTAATTTTAATTTTAAACCTAATGCTGGATTCATGCAAAGAACTTTACCTCTAATTTACAATTAAGAAAAGTTAAAAATTAGATACAATTGCTCACTTTTATCTTTTATTCTCAACGTAATGAAAGTGCATTTGCACAGGTCCACTATAATTTTCAAAACTGTTAAAACTTGCACCTGACATCAACAACAACAATGTAAATCCCCATACAGCTATTTACCGTTTTGTTATTTTCATTTTTACCTTCAAATAATACAAAATCGACAAAATCAAACAATGTTGATTTTTAGGTTATAAAGCAATGATTCTTAAAATAAATTGATGTCTTACATGAAAAGGTTATTTTAATATCTTATAAAAGTTAAATATTAAATTAAATTAGATTTTCTGTTAAGTTAGTGATAATTCTTTAGAATGAACAAAGTGCTGTGCACATGGACGAAAGGATTCAACAAGATAAATCAATTTTCAATTTAACAGGATAGCCCTAATAATATAACAGTTATTTAAGCAAAAATAATATTAACTAGATAAGTAATAGAACATTCCGTACTTACCAAATGCACTGAGAACGGTTGTTCACTTATTTTCAATCTGTAATTAGTGGATAACACACCAATATAAGAACCGCACACAACTGACACGACACGACAACGTAAAATGGCGAGTTAGTGGGTGCCACGGGCGCTGCTGATGCTTTGTTTACAGCGTGGACAAACTCGCAACTACTTTCGACGCGCACATCTTTGTCAGGACAATCGAAAAATAACTTGCTGAAAATTTGCCAACGCAAATTTCTGTCTGCAAATGAAGTTGAGTGAAAGGCAAATTTGCTGAAAACTTTCATGCTATCTGGGCATACACTACCTTGAAACGGGCAGTGATAAAATCTATCCTAGGACCACGAGAATCTCGAATTAATAACCTTTTGGAGACTCTTCAATTCTCTGCTAGTGTCACAGAACTCCTTTTTAACATCCAAAAATTAGCAACTGATCTGGATTTGACTGAGGAATTAACCAAAGACTTTTTAATAGCTAAACTACCATCAGAACTTAAGATTCAATTCTTAAATTTCAATGACTTACCGTTAATATCCTTTGTAGAAAAATTAGATTTAATTTATTCTATGCAACAGGCACCACGACCTTTAGCTACTCCTGCATTAGAATCTAAACTAGACAATTTGACAACTAAACTTACTACCATTTCCAATGAGCTTTCTACCATGCACAAGCAACAATCCCCAATAACTCCCAACATCTCTCCGTACACCCAAAGTCCTCAGCATTTCAAACAACGCCGTTCCATGCCTTCGAGCAATTCCAATTCCCAATTGCAACCGTGCTATTATCACAGACGCTTTCAAAATAATGCACGTAATTGTACGGGAAATTGTTCGTACCAAACAAAAAAAACTAACTTCGCACTCTCCTGGCCTCCAGAGAGGGCCATGCAGGGTTAATTCAATCCCTCCAACTTCTTCTTTACCAATCACTTATTCTTCAATTTTTTTACAGGACCTAACCTACAAAATTAATTTTGTGGTTGACACTGGTACTGATTACTCCATTTTACCCACCACGATGCAGTTTCCTGTAACCAAACCATCACGCCTGCCAACCTTTCATTTATGTCAATGAACAACACGTCAATTCCTGTGACAGGTATTGTAACTGTGAGGTTGCATTTCCCGATTCCTGGCCTACAGCCATGCCCCTGGGGATTTTTTACAGCAGCACAACCTAACCATTGACTGCTTTTCTCGTCGAGTCCTTTGCAAGACAGATGTCAAGCTCGCCCGAACCCACAGCCAAGGTTGTCAATTTCCAGCTCCAACAGCGAATCCTCTAACTGACTGCTCTTCTCAGCGGGTCATTTGCACAGCAGATGTCCAGCCCGCCCGAACTCGCAGTCGGGGTTCCACAACCCCCCCCCCCCAGTTAAGACCGGCACTAATCGCAAACTATTTTCTGCACAGGCTAATGTTTTGACTCCTCATTCCGAGTCCATCGTTACTCCTGCGATTTCTTTCCCCTTTCTTCCCTTACCTTCACCCATTGACGTACCCTCTTCAGGTACTGTTAACAACATGTCCAGCGACCTTGATGTTTATAGCAAGATGCTAAACACACACTTCCCGGAGCTTTTGCGTAAGTTCGACTACCATCAAACCGTAAAACATACTGTAGTCCATCACATTAACACGACCGGCCCTCCGGTTAAAGCACGCTGTCGCAAGCTAAACCCTAATCATCTTTCTTTTCTGAAGATCTGAATCTTCGTCAGATTCAAGGTTCGTGGTCAGTTCCGATCTCGGAAGGTCTAATCTCGCAGATGTATAGTTACCTATAGCAAACGAAATGATTATTAAGAAACATTCAATGATTTCAATAAATTTCAGATGTAGGAAATCAAACTCTGTTAATTCAAGAAGTATAGCTTTAAAGTAAGTAATTTACATGTGAAAATCTGGGAGAAAATTAAAGCTTTTGGGGGCAACAATGGGATATTTATTATTATTATATGTATCTTATATGGCAAAAAACTATAGTTAAATTAATTTACCTTTAAGGTTCTCAAAACAATGGGTTGTTATTCAAACCAAACTAGTCAATTAAATAGGTATGATTAACTTGATATAGAAAAAAATACCTCAACAAGAAAATTTTTTGTGTTACCATGTTGGCCTAAACGTAGCATGACAGTAAAAATTTAAGCAATCAATAATATACTATTTATACTTACTATATTTTCGCAGTATTACTGCAGAGCAGATTGGCCATTCCTTCCCAGGTTGTACTTCATTTTTTGTGTACTTTTCTCTTTTTTCATATGACACAGCAGTTGGATAAAAGCATTCGCTTTCATTTTTATTTAGCCACGATAGGGGCACAACTGCTCGGGGGGCAGTCGTCTTCTAATGGAAATTTGACGATAGATATTGATTTCCATTTTTAACATCCACTCTAGAGGGTTTTGAGCCTTCAACATTACATTCTGGGAATGAATTTTGTAATTCTTGAACTTGCTTTTTCAAACGCTTCCTCTTCCCCTGAGCTGTTAGTTCCAGAAATGGCTTTCGGTAAGACATCTGTCATCTAGAGGGAAAAACAACAATCAACAAACAACTAACAAACTTAATAGGTAAATAAAAACACTTGGCTAAATTTGACAGACAGATAAATTTTATTATCTTAATCAATCGCGATTTCAGTTGTTACACCATCAAGAATATATTCTTTTTTTTTAACGTTCAGTCTTCTGACGATGGTGTAAAAACCAAAATCGCGATTAAGATAATAAAATTTACCCATTTGTGAAACTTATCCAAGTGTTATTTACTTGTTTATTTACTTATTAGAATGTCTCATCTAGAGTCTACAACGGATTCAATGAATCATATAAACAAACTTAAGTTTAAAAGCTAGGGAAGCACTGCTTCCCCTACAAAAAATGATAAATAAGTTTAATCATTATTATTTCTTTTATGCCCGGACTTTACTACTACTTGATCATCCCTTCGGCGAGGCATGAGAACTCGCATTCCTCGCTCTGCTTACCGCATTAATTCATATGTTTTAGCAGCTTCCAACTTTATAAAGCTCTGGCCACATCACTACAAAGTTGCTAGATTATTATTAAAATAAAGTAGGAATTGAACCTTGTTTTAATATTTGGTGATCATCTATTTTTAATCTTTGTAATGTATCTCAGTTATTGTAGTTTTTTTTGTAAGCGGTACACAGATTTAACATTCAATTTGTTTGTCACTTTGGCCTGATAAATTGAGTTATTGGACGAATCAATTCGAAATTCAAATGAAAGAATAATTGCTAAAATGTTGCTTATTCTTGTCACGTTGAACCTTATAAACTTATAATAATAATATAATAACTTATAAACTTATAATAACGTCTTTACACAACTGTGTAAAGACGTTATTATAAGTAATTATTTTTTCATTTTCATGATTTCTTTATTTATAATAACTTAAATTATTATCGGATATTTGATAATATTATCAAAAAGATTAATTTCAATCTAGTTAACATGGAATACGGTACTCAACATAAGCTTTGAAAACAACAAAGGAATAAAACTATACAAGTAGATAAATTTTAATTTTAAACCTAATGCTGGATTCATGCAAAGAACTTTACCTCTAATTTACAATTAAGAAAAGTTAAAAATTAGATACAATTGCTCACTTTTATCTTTTATTCTCAACGTAATGAAAGTGCATTTGCACAGGTCCACTATAATTTTCAAAACTGTTAAAACTTGCACCTGACATCAACAACAACAATGTAAATCCCCATACAGCTATTTACCGTTTTGTTATTTTCATTTTTACCTTCAAATAATACAAAATCGACAAAATCAAACAATGTTGATTTTTAGGTTATAAAGCAATGATTCTTAAAATAAATTGATGTCTTACATGAAAAGGTTATTTTAATATCTTATAAAAGTTAAATATTAAATTAAATTAGATTTTCTGTTAAGTTAGTGATAATTCTTTAGAATGAACAAAGTGCTGTGCACATGGACGAAAGGATTCAACAAGATAAATCAATTTTCAATTTAACAGGATAGCCCTAATAATATAACAGTTATTTAAGCAAAAATAATATTAACTAGATAAGTAATAGAACATTCCGTACTTACCAAATGCACTGAGAACGGTTGTTCACTTATTTTCAATCTGTAATTAGTGGATAACACACCAATATAAGAACCGCACACAACTGACACGACACGACAACGTAAAATGGCGAGTTAGTGGGTGCCACGGGCGCTGCTGATGCTTTGTTTACAGCGTGGACAAACTCGCAACTACTTTCGACGCGCACATCTTTGTCAGGACAATCGAAAAATAACTTGCTGAAAATTTGCCAACGCAAATTTCTATCCGCAAATGAAGTTGAGTGAAAGGCAAATTTGCTGAAAACTTTCATGCTATCTGGGCATACACTACCTTGAAACGGGCAGTGATAAAATCTATCCTAGGACCACGAGAATCTCGAATTAATAACCTTTTGGAGACTCTTCAATTCTCTGCTAGTGTCACAGAACTCCTTTTTAACATCCAAAAATTAGCAACTGATCTGGATTTGACTGAGGAATTAACCAAAGACTTTTTAATAGCTAAACTACCATCAGAACTTAAGATTCAATTCTTAAATTTCAATGACTTACCGTTAATATCCTTTGTAGAAAAATTAGATTTAATTTATTCTATGCAACAGGCACCACGACCTTTAGCTACTCCTGCATTAGAATCTAAACTAGACAATTTGACAACTAAACTTACTACCATTTCCAATGAGCTTTCTACCATGCACAAGCAACAATCCCCAATAACTCCCAACATCTCTCCGTACGCCCAAAGTCCTCAGCATTTCAAACAACGCCGTTCCATGCCTTCGAGCAATTCCAATTCCCAATTGCAACCGTGCTATTATCACAGACGCTTTCAAAATAATGCACGTAATTGTACGGGAAATTGTTCGTACCAAACAAAAAAAACTAACTTCGCACTCTCCTGGCCTCCAGAGAGGGCCATGCAGGGTTAATTCAATCCCTCCAACTTCTTCTTTACCAATCACTTATTCTTCAATTTTTTTACAGGACCTAACCTACAAAATTAATTTTGTGGTTGACACTGGTACTGATTACTCCATTTTACCCACCACGATGCAGTTTCCTGTAACCAAACCATCACGCCTGCCAACCTTTCATTTATGTCAATGAACAACACGTCAATTCCTGTGACAGGTATTGTAACTGTGAGGTTGCATTTCCCGATTCCTGGCCTACAGCCATGCCCCTGGGGATTTTTTACAGCAGCACAACCTAACCATTGACTGCTTTTCTCGTCGAGTCCTTTGCAAGACAGATGTCAAGCTCGCCCGAACCCACAGCCAAGGTTGTCAATTTCCAGCTCCAACAGCGAATCCTCTAACTGACTGCTCTTCTCAGCGGGTCATTTGCACAGCAGATGTCCAGCCCGCCCGAACTCGCAGTCGGGGTTCCACAACCCCCCCCCCCCCAGTTAAGACCGGCACTAATCGCAAACTATTTTCTGCACAGGCTAATGTTTTGACTCCTCATTCCGAGTCCATCGTTACTCCTGCGATTTCTTTCCCCTTTCTTCCCTTACCTTCACCCATTGACGTACCCTCTTCAGGTACTGTTAACAACATGTCCAGCGACCTTGATGTTTATAGCAAGATGCTAAACACACACTTCCCGGAGCTTTTGCGTAAGTTCGACTACCATCAAACCGTAAAACATACTGTAGTCCATCACATTAACACGACCGGCCCTCCGGTTAAAGCACGCTGTCGCAAGCTAAACCCTAATCATCTTTCTTTTCTAGAAGATCATCTTAATGAGCTCGATTTTTTAGGACATCACGTTAATACACGCGGTATCAAACCAATGGCTTCCAAAGTCCAGGCTATAATTGATTACCCATTACCTTCAAGTCAGAAAACACTCCGCAATTTTATTGGCTTAATTTCGTATTACCATAAATTTGTACCAAACTGTGCGAAAATTCTGGAACCGTTAACCTCTATAGTTATTCCTGATTCCAAGAGGTGCCGTCGCGTGACTCAAACATACTCAAGCCTAATTTTATTGTTTACTTTTTTAAGTTCCATATTGTTAGTTAGCTTAAGTTTTTCATTGTTCCTACCTTAACCTGTTATTTTACTTTAGGTTACCTACCTATACTACCTAGTGGAGTTTTTGTAGCTGGAGCATTTTACAACTTTATTCAAGTTCCTTTAAAATACTCCATTTTTTCTCTAAAATACCATTCCGTATTTTTTCCTTTTCATGTATTACCCTCGTTTCAGACCGGGCAGGGTAAATGTTGTGAATGGCTCACAACTTGCATTCATTACGTAGATACGGAATGATACTAGGCAACGAGAATAATAAAACAAGTAGAATAAAGATCCTTAAATAAAAATAAGTTTATGTTTTATTTGATCTTAATTAAATAAGTAGATTGCCCTCAAGAGCTAACTCAACAGCTCCCGCAACTACAGTACCTACCAAATAATAATTCAGCATCAAATAATAATCTTGAAGTAGTGTCAGTAATATCAAACACGGATGATGTAGTTAAGTAGGTGTAACAGCTGCAGTGGCAAATATTGATGAAGTTGTACCTTTATCAATTTTTTATTGCACGCCAATGTCAACAAGAGATGTATGATAAATGATTTAAGGGCGCGTTATCGCCGCCAGTGTTAATAACAGGAAGCTTCAGAAACTATAAACACCTAAAGATGGTGCTACGGTCCGCAAAACGGAATTAATTTCTTTAAAACTAAAATTTGAAAATGTAAATAGAAACATTATTTGATCGCATCGCAGTTCTCTGCTCACAGTGTTGCCAGACGTGCGCGAACTTTCAAAATATTTTAAGTTTAACTGAAATTTTTAATTTTTAAATGCCAAAGAATAATTTAAGGTAGTTGAAATTAAAAAGGGGAATATAAAACTGCTAAATATCTTTAAAAATATCAGTTGTTCTTGCTGGTTTTAAGAAAAAGAAAAGTATTACTATATTAAAATATTGAAAATATGTATTCGTTTGAAAGATTAATTAGGAATAATTAAGAGTGAAATAGTTTATTCAAAAATTAACCGTCACATGCTCTTAAGTAAAGAAAAACAACATTTACTTCGGGAATTTATTAAATAATAGTTAAAAGATTAGGAAAGTTAAATTACTTTTAAATGTACCGCGAATATTGCCACCCAACGATTCCTAGTGCAGAAAGCGTTCAACTAAAAATGACTGATTTTTGTGCTGCCATATTTAAATTTCCGCGCCGTGTACCTACGTCTATTTTATTTCAATCAATATTAAATAAGTAAGCAAAAACATTTATCCATTGTCATAGATTTAGCTATTAAACAGTGTTTTAATGACTGTATTATGTTTAGTTTGGTTATTTTTTAGCAAACGTTAATTCTTCAAAATTGGCGATGTTCGACTACGATTATAACATTTATTTTAGATATCTACTCCTTACAAACTATGATCCACAGTAATCGACATCAAGCGTTATTTTGCTAAAAAAACGATTATTAAAAGAAAACTGAATGAAAAACGTGAGCTATATTTTGACGCTAATATTTTGCGCCAATAACGCCCCCTTAAATGAATATTTTACAAACTGATTGCTAAACAACAAGCACAAAAATCTAAGCACGCTAATATGTGTATGACATAAGTCACAATTTAAAAAAACAAATACAATGGATACTCTAGTAAAGCGTTATGATCGTAGATGAAACGTTGAAAGATGCACGTGCAAAAGGTCTAAAGAATGGCATTTTACATTTGTATCTTAGATATCTATTATTTAACATTAAAAATATATCATTTTTATAGATGTATTTTTGTAAATCTTACAATAATAATGATAACAACAAAAAAACAAGTTATGTAACCAGATCACTAGGTCTTTTTCTCTTTTTTGTTGGGAACTTGCCCTGGTTAAACCTTAAAGGCCTCCGACTAAATTTACATGTGTGATCAAATACACAATCTATTGTTGATGATTTGGACGGCGGCCGGCACTCTCTTTCGAAGCATGATCGACGTGTATTAACAACACCACCTGTATAACTAAGGTCTCAACATATTGCAAACGTCACATTGTCACTTACAAAAGACAAAAAAAAGATAGTTTGTACTAGTAATGGCAATAGTGTTGGGTAGTGTAGGTATTGTGGTTTTTGTTGTGTTGTATACTCCTAGCTTGTATAATTTATATAATGTAGTAGAGTTGTACTAATCAAGTTTTTCAAAATGTTAAACAAGTGTTGTTGTAACTGATTGCACGGTAATTACAATGAATAATTAAAAATGCATGTGTTCAAGTTTCCGAAAGACAAAGAATTACGAAGGAAGTGAATTCATAAAATTTACCGAGAAAATTGTATTCCAACGAATTATTCTGTAGTGAGTTATAGACTTATGGTTTTTATTTGGTTTGCTTTTTACCTATTTCGTAAGATGCTAACAGTTTTATTGAAAGGAATAATAATTGTTTGATATAATGCTGGTTCTGTGGCGTCTTAACAGTAGAAATTATACTTATCAAAAGAGGTTTGGTAATTTTAAAACATCCAAGATCCTCGTGGCAAGGGTTTTTCGTTTTGCAAAAACACGTAAAAATTATAAAACCTTTCTGTCAAATACAACTGTAACTGCAACCAAACATAAGAAGCTAACCTTAAAATAGTAACTTTAGAGTTGATTTTCTAATTTTTACCCGTTGTCATAGTTATCTCTGAGTTATTCTGCACATTCTATTATCATCAGAATAAAAACCTATTCTTAATTAGTATTCTGGGGAATCTTTATTTTTGGTAGAATAAGAAAGCCTATAAGCTAAGATTTGAATGTAAAATGAGGAATAAAAGAATTCGGGATTGCCTCTTAGTCGTGATGTCATTATGTTGTTGGTAGGTCTTGTTATGTAGGTTGTGTTGGTATACCTAACCTCAACCCACAAACCAACCTGCGTAACCCTACTAATAACTCAATGACTAGGGTTATATTTGGGTTGCTTACCTGAACTAATTTTCGAACATAGGCCAATAGAGCTACAACATGCAACTAGTAGAATGTACGCGCGTTTTTTTAGCAACCCAGTCGCTCAGTGTGAATTTCCAAAAACACCTATTCGCAAACCTATAAGGGCTTGGGATGATAAAATAGATGCTCCGGAAGAGTATTTAAAAATGCTTGCACCTGCTTGCAAATATATTTTTATGGGAATGACCAGAAGAAAAATAGATACATTCGCCAACAATTATTTCAAAATGTCTCCAACAGCAAAGGGATATCTAGGAGACATAAAAAAGAAAAAAAAAGGGAGATTATATATTATCTAAAGAAACATGTTTTACTTATGTTGCTAAAACGCAGATTATGAAAAACAAAATAGTTTATTTACGACCACTGTAGAAAACTACACATTTCTTACAGTTTAGTAACCATGAAAATGACTCACTGCTCACAATCTCCAAACTAAACGGAAATGACCGTGCGAAATGATATCGCACGATCAGTAGTTCTATTAAACGCCATAGATGTCAGCACATGTAATATTATATTATTAATTATTTGAAATATATAAAGTTATAAATTTTAGATAAAGGTTGATTTATTTTGTTCAATTATTGTTTTACATTAATAGTTATTTATGTCATAATCCTCTAACTCTAAACAAGTCTTTAAGACTGTCAGAGAACGCATAACATAAAAATTTTTGGGATACCATTTATATTTAACATTTAGAAAAGAAACTAGAATGTGATTAATATAATGTTGTATTGTTGCAAAACTCGCGTGCTTGGGTATGAAGGTTGTGATTGTGATAGTGACAATGTTATAAAATAAACTATTGTATTGTTGACAAATAAATTGCAGCTGTTAACAATTTTTACCGTACGCTTTTGAGCTTTAGCGGCCGTTGCTATGTAGAATCACATAAACGGTTATTTAGAAAAATCGTTGCAACTTATTGTTAGATAAATGAGCTCTTATCACAAAAATTGTATTTTGAATGCAAATCCATTTAGAAGAATCATCATTTGTTGCGAAATCGCACCCTGGGCCGGTTTCGTTCTGAGCGAAGTCTGTGCCGCTGACCTAAGCAGACTTACCACAATTTTTTATGATTACTATATAAAGTTATAAAATTCTTGTTGAACTAACGTGAAATTCATTATTTTCTAACATTAAATAATTGTTAATATCTATTAATAATATTCATTATTGCTAAATTACAATACAAACAATGAGAACTTTTATAATTTGCAACATTTCATTCATATAATTCACAAGTGCAAGCGCGATGGGTCACTAACAACACCTGCAATGCATATCAGAATATATTTACGTTTCGCGGGGGTTAGATAAAAGATAGCGCTATGCAGATGTAGATGACAGAAAAAGATGCCAGTTTTGTTTAACTATGTATTCGTTATAGTCTTATTTTGTTTTATATTTTAAAATAATAATTTTAAATGTTTGCTTTGAAAAATAACATTGATAATTAAATTGTGATTTTTTATAAAAAATTAGTTTTAAAAACGAGTACATACGTATGACTTTTTAGCTTTACTAAATTGACAAAAATTAAATTATATTTAAAAATTTAATATTTACTTATTTTCGAAATTTTAGATTTAGGATGATGGGAAAATGGAAGATGCTCTCATTACATCTCTTACTTTATTGCTAGAGATCTCACGTAGAAAATATGAATGCGAGTATCAAGTTAAACATTTTTCTTAGCTTTTGGTATTTTATTACTTTTTTGTGGTCGTAGATACAGTATTGTGTGATACACGAGCAAAAATGCCAATTTCACACTCGTGTGATTCCACTTTTCTGCACTTGTAACACAAAATATACGGTAAGCGCCATAAATTCTTGCCCCGGCAGGATTCTGTGTAACATGTGACAACATGTTCAAACTCAGTTGCGTCATAGTTGAACATGTAAGAGGTCTACACTATATATATTACGGCTGGAAGCGTAATAAATTTTAGTAGCCATTCTAAGCATCGTGACGAGTGCATGAAAATGTCGCAGCTAACGAAAATTGAGTACCGCGCCGCACACAGGGCTGAAACCCGATTCTAGCCGGTCAAAACTCCAAAAACCATTGTTAAAATCAAAGGTATTCTAAGAATGAGTATTTTAGTAGAAAGCTTAGTGAACTCGTAACTACCTGCCGTTTACCGTTATGGCAAATAATAACCATAAAAAAAATCCAACAATTCCGGTAAAATGCAGGTCAGTGTTAAAACAATTCAGAAGGCGCCAATCTGTGTAGATGTATTTGTAGTTTGTTCGTTAAAGTGAAAGTGTTTTTTTGTGGAACCGTTTTTTTTATTGATTTCAATAATTTATAAAAACAGAATTGAAGTGCTAAAAAGTCTTATAAAAAGATAAGTTGATACCCTTCTAATATAGAAAACGGTGAGTTTTACTTTCCGAATAATAATTGTTTTATTTTGTGGTTTGTAACTTAGAAATCTTGCAAGCTATTGCGTTTGTATTTTTAATATGTTTTTGTTATAGTATAAAGAATAACATATTGAAAAATCAACATGCACAATGATGTATAAACTGAAATACAATCGAAATGAAAAGGGATAGTTATTAAACGATTAGCAATATCATTTTTCCACGTTATTTCATTTAGATATTAAAGAAGCATTTTAAGTTGTGTAATATTTATTAAAATAAAGAAGAATTTTGTAAATGATATTTATTTTACGTGTTTACCTTATTTTTTTAATAACATAATTATGTAAATAAATTTTTCTTGGAAAAAGTATAAAAGTATCAAACTGATCCAGTTCTAGTGGCTTAAAAGATTTGTTTTTTATTTTTTTATAATTTTATTATTTTTATACTATTTCAGTCTTTTGCTTTCAGTTAAGCCTATAAAATAATTTTGACCGGCTAGAATCGGTTTCCAGCCCTGTGTGAGCCGTTATTAAATTTTTAACAAAAAAAGGGCACACGCCTAATCAAATCAAACAACGTTTAGACGGATGTTTATTACGGTGAATTATCTCCTTCATATTACACTGTAAAAAGTGATCAAAATGTTTTCGTTCGGGGCAAGAATCTCTTGAAGATGATGATCGCACCGGTCGGCCAATTGAAGCGGTAACCAGGGCCGTAGCCAGAATTTTATTTCTGGGGGGTTCTGGGAGAATTTATTTTCGGGGAGAAGCAGAATAGAAAAATAATTTTATTTTGTTGTCATTTTGTTAGTATTAAGTTTAGTTTCGGGGGGGGGGGGGGGTTAGACCCACCTAACCCCCTCTTGAATATGGCGGTAACGCCTCAAAAAGTTGCATTCATTGAAGAAATGATATTAGAAGATCGCCGTTTGAAAGTTAAGGAGTTAGCAGTGATGTCTGACATTTCGGAAACAAGTGTTCGCCGAAGATGGGTACCGCGTCTTCTATCTGCTGTTCAACGTCAACGTCGCGTCGAATGTGAGCGCTTGTTTTTAAACTTGTGTGGGGACGACCCAAAGCCGATTTTGCGGTCCATTGTCACTGGAGATGAAGCAATGGTTCTGTATTATGATCCTCTATCCAAAAGGGAATCGATGGAATGGCGTCGACCGACCCAATGAACCTCGCCCTAAAAAGGCGAAAGTCGTTCAATCGACAAAGAAAGTTATGGCAACAATATTCTGGGATTGTGACGGCATTTTACTGATTGATTTTAAAGAACGCAATACAACTGTTAACAGTACATATTATGCATCTTTCTTGCATAAATTGAGAAACAATATTCGTGAAAAACGTCGAGGAAAATTGACCAGAGGTGTTTGATTATTACACGACAATGCACCCGTTCATACTGCCGCAATTCTACAAGCTGCCATTCGCGAATGCGGCTTTGAAGCATTGGGTCATCCACCGTACAGTCCGGATATGGCTCCTAGTGACTATTATTTATTTTCCAATTTAAAGAAAGACTTTAGGGAACGTCGTTTTAAGGACGATAACGAGTTGCAAGCAGCTGTAATTGAAAATTTTGAAGGAAAAACTTCAGATTATTTTTACAAGGGCATTGAATTATTAATTCCACGTTGTAATAAGTGTATTGACATTAGGCGAGATTATATTGAAAAATAAAAATTATTATATTTTACCAAGTTTATGTTTTCTATATCAGGCCTAGAATTTATGACGCTTACCTCGTACTATCGCGTAATGTTCCTACTGATGAAGCAGGCGAAAAACTAAGAAGTGCTCTATTTTATTTGAATGCATGGTATTTTGATATTTTGCGGTTTCAAACACTTGGCAACATTGGATGCAGTTATCCCTAATGCGCAGCGTAGCCAACCGTACTATAATTATCTTTTTTCACTACTAGCTTTAAAACATACTATTATCTAGTCTGTTGTCACCTTGTGAAGTTAGCCTTCTTGCCTAGTGGTAAATAATTTTTTATTATTGACTACTAGTCAATAATCCAGATTTTAGTGTAACACGGGGCAAAAATTCATCCCATTATACACTGGCATCCAGGAAAAAATCCGTGATCGCGATAGTACGTTTTTTATGTGAGAAGAATAAAAGGAATAAAAGTACTAGTAGTGAAAAAAATAATATATACACCACGGTTGTGAAGTGTTTTCTAGAGCCTCTCATCTTATATCCCTCGATGCTGCGCATCTCGGGATCTAATAATGCTCGGCTCTAGAAAAAACTCTTCACAACCTTGGTATATAATATACTATTGAATATTTTATATTCAAATTATAGTATATACACTATAATTGGGTCTACCGGTACTATGTACTTATGTATGCCAAATGCACTATATTTTTCTGTATATATATTTAATATTAAATTACGTAAATTACATATAATAACATCAAGCAAAAATAGATCAAAAACTTCTTCATAATAAAGATTATTTATATTCTTTTATCGTTAATGACAAACAATAACATTCTTCTAATAGGAACTTGATAAAAGAGGTATAAATAATTTAGATGTAATTAAATACTTTCATGTTCCAGCATTAGGTAGGTACCGAAAACTGCAGCTAACTGCTGCAAGTTTCGCGTTCGCATTTGTCTATTAATAAATAAATATAGGTAATATGTTTATAGTTTTGACTACATAAAAATTCTCAAAATAAATGAATAAGCATAGTAATGGAAAAGGTTGCTCTGTAGTTATTATGCTATTAAATTTCGTTTTTACTTTACTTTTAGTTCATTTACGTTAGGCATTCCCAACAGTTGGAAAACTTGTTTATTGTTTCCAGCCTTACTTTGCGGAACTCCATAATAATGAAATAAATAAAGATTAGTTAAAAGTTTTACAGTATTTATTAAAATATAACCTGACAATATTGTTTCAACTTTCGACGGCTAAGCTGTCATTATCAAAGGTAATATAAATATAAACAAACACGTCGCGGCTAAGGTAGATACAAAAATAGGTAACTAGATAAAAAGATCAAAAAAATCAAACAGAAGACACAAATTACAAATCTATACCATATTTTGGCAAAATATCAGAAAAAATTGCACATATACTAAGAAAAACCAACAATTATAAAATAACATTTAAAACCAACACTAACACTTTTTTCATTTTTATTTAATGCTAAAGACAGAACACATGATATCATGAAATAGGGCATTTACCGTTTAAATTGTTCTTTTTGTTCGGTATATATTGGACAAATACTTCGTAATTTTGACATAAGATATAAAGCACACGTACGTTGTTACAAAACTAAACATCCTGAAAATCTAATTATGCCAAACACCTTTTAGAACAAAATTACACAATGACTCTTTAAAATAATATTAAATTTCTACATTTTTGTAATAACAAACGTAAATTAGACATTTTAGAAGCCTTTGAGATATACAAACACAAACTCAGCATACCTTTAATGAATGAACAGCTTGAGCTCAGAAATTCTCCGTTACTGCAAATGTTAGATAGGTTACCTATTTTTGTATCTACCTTAGCGACGTGTTTGTTTACATTTATATTACCTTTTATAATGACAGCTTAGCTGTCGAAACAATATTGTCAGGTTATATTTTAATAAATACTGTGAAACTTTTTACTATTGATCTTCATTTATTTCACAGTTGGAAAACTGATTGGGTACTATATTTTTTGGTAGGTGTACTATAATTTTAAATGCCCCTGTACTTATTTTCGTTTTCGTCCATGTTGGCAACACTGCTAACGCGTCTTCTGGCGTCTTTGCGCAAATTGCGTTATGCATCATCATTCCGGTAACAGTAAAATTAAGTAATAATACCTATATGTAAACCAATTATGTGGGTATTATTATTGGTGTTTAAATATCGAATACTCAATTTTAATAAAATGTTGAGTTAATTCTAATAATGTAAGCAAAGTTGAGGTTAAGTATTTTGTCGAGTGTTTGTGAATAGTGTGTGCTAGAGAAAAACCCTATATATAACGGCCCTTTCCTTTTACTGTTCTATCTACGCCTGATTTTTTAATTTTTTTATTGTATTTATGTTAAGATATTGAAATTATTTCATTTTTTTAGGTCCCTGCTACTGAAGCAAGATTGATACATTTGGAAGAAAAATGCGTTTGAATATGCAATGCAACCCCACATTAAAATGAGATGAATGAGAAATATGGTGGATTTAAATAAATTTTTACTGCAATTGTTGCACTAATACATGTTGGTAATTGTATTAATTAGTGTAGTATGACTGCAAATTAATCTTGTAGCTTAAGAATTCTGTAAAGTATAAAGAATAGGTTTGTTGCAGCAGATAATCGGGAATTAGTTTTGTATTTTTTTAATATGCGTGTGTGGCTTGAAACGAATCGGTGATTTTAGTTCTCCTGGTGTGGAATATAGACGATTCCTGTAACTGTTTAGTTTCATCACATGCTTCGCCCTTTATTTTAAATTACGAAGTATTGACATCACATGTTTTACCTTTTATTTTAAGACGAGGAGCAGCTACACCTTGCACTTCAGACCTCTATTACAAACCAAGGAACAAGTACCAAATCCAGAACATGAAAATGAAACCTACAGAACCTGAACTTCGATTGCAACAAAACATTAATTTACTTTTATAAAGTGTACATGGATCAGGTAGGAACTGAAAATAAAAAAACACGAAGAAAATGTTGGAGATAAATGATGTTTTACAGGACCAAAAGCTACTGTTTTATATCTTTTGAGTATTTTTCTTTAAAATTGATTGTTTTTTTATGTAGACCTGAAATGAAGAAAAGCGTTGTGTTTATTATTAGAAATCTACTTTTTTTGTGCTATTATAGGCTCAATGTGGGTAATTGGAAACAGTATTTGATATTTCATGACGTTCAAGTATTTAAAATTTGTAAATAAATATCTATACCTTTTCAACTTCAAAATGGGACCAATGAACTTCAAATTGAGACCAACCAAACTCAAATTATTGAGGCTAAACAACTTCAAATTAATTAAGATAAACATTCAAAATGAGAATAAACAATTTCAAATTGGCACCAAGCACATACAAATTGACACCAAGCAATCTCACATTGATAACAAACACATAAAAATTGGAACCAACCAATTTCATATTCAGATCAGTCAAATTTAGACAGAGCAATTGTAAATTAATTTCACATTGGGAATAATTAGATTTATTGGTTTAGAAAAAAATATATAACAAAACAAAAGCATATCAAATTATATGATCATACAAAATCTTAAATCACAGACAATCTTTGGACATTTGCGACATATCTGGCACAATTTTTCATTTATAATGTGTTCTAACTGGCGAAGACGAAATTCAGTTTGAGATATATTTATCCTGTTTTCACTTTTCACCAGCTAAAATTTATGGCAACTGTGTATACAATCTCTTTTAACAATAGCTTTAAAAGCTGACCAAGCAAATTTAATTGGATCATCTAACACCTTTGCTTTATGAAAGGCATAATTAATTTTCACTCTTTACGTAACATTAAGTATTTAGACTTAAAACCAAGCTTATTTGACATTAACATTTGTAATCAAAACAACTGTTGATTCGGAATTGTTTATTTCACAATTGTATAATGGTTGGTCCCAATTTGTATGTGTTTGGTGCCAATTTGGAAATGTTTATTCTCATTTTGAATGTGTTTATCTTAATTTGAAGTTGTTTAGTCTCAATTTAAGTGTGTTTGGTCTAAAAAATAAGTTGATTGGTCTCGTTTTGAAGTTGAAAAGGTATAGTTTCATATTATCATGAAATTAACGCTGTCAGCTATCATGTGATCATCGTATAGTAAAATCCCTTAATGACTTTGATCATATGAGGCACAGAAAGATATATATTCCAAGTTTCCATTTACCTCAGGAAATTTATAGAAAAATCTTGAATTGGGGGTAAAAGGAAACAAAGATCTTTTCTCCCATTAAACATACTGCAAATCAGACTGGTGTAAAAGAATACGTTTGTAATCTATATATTTAAAACAAGGCTTATTTTTGTTCCAGTTCGTTTGAGAGTTCTATTGGGCCGAATTACGTGTTTCTTTTTTTATATTGAAGCTTTCGTTTTGTATATTAGTCAACACTACTTAATATCTGTATTTTTCTAAGTTTTATATTTTTAAATAAATAAAATCTAAAACATTTATTTTGATACACAAGAGAAGAACAATCTACTTGCAGCGCCCCCTCAGTCCCCAGCGTTGGTAGCTTTTGGAACTATTAAATCGATTATTAGATTTTAGACAAACCAGCATTAGTTGAAAACCGCATTTTTTTCTTTAAACCGCAATAATAATAATAACATATATTAGTATAATATTTATTAATTGCTTTAAATGCTTGGTTTAGGTGCTATGCCAATAATTTGTTCAAATTTCACAGAACTGATGTCTGTATCCTGAATGGCAAATTGCTTGCAAGTATTGTCCATACATTTAAGAGCTATAATCTTGATTTCATCCTCATCCCAATCTATGTCCTCGATCACAAAGATATGTGTATACTGTTTTTCCACCCGTAAACTCAACTAACACGAATTTCCCCTGTTGTAAGTTGTGCCTTTCTACAGCTTCTAGCTCTTGTGGCTCTACTTCTCTCTTTTCATCCCATGGGCTGTCCCCACTCTCAGCATATGAGACTTCTGCTTCATTTGTGTCGGATGATGTTGACGATATTCTACGTTTTTTTGGTATATTTCCAGGTTTTTCTGAAATAGTGTTTATTTGAATTTCCTTCTTAGTTGTTACTGCGGTTTCAACTAATCTGTCCATTTGTCGTAATTTCCTTGTTTTTTGTTTTTCCTTCTCATTTCTAAGGTTTTCCTGTTCTTTCATTCTATTTAAGACTTCGTGAACAGTCAATACTTCCCCATGGGCTTGTTGTTTTATACGGGGTATAACATTTTTCTCATCGGATGCCTCTTCTTTAATTAATGTGTTCTCGACTGTGTTTGTGTTAATATTTCTCTTTACTCCTTCTGACCCTATATTAAATATACTAACCAGTTCTTCTTTAGTTGGGGAAATAGACGTATTTAATTGTGCAACTGATGTGGCAGATTTAGCTATAGATGTTTGGTGTAACCTACTGTTGGATGATGATGGTTCGGTTTAATTTATCTACGATTCATTAAGAATTTCATTAGTATTTATTTGATTCCCAGGCAAAGTATTTTCCGCAAATATGCGGCCTAGCAGTATTTTTTCTTTATAAAACTTGGGCCCCTCTGGGTTAAATTCAGATTCAGGAATTTTTTCTCTATTTACAGGATACACACCGGTACTCTCAAAACCACTTATAATATTTCGTGAGAGCATAGCTTCCTGCCAAGTCTAACTTAGAAGTTCCGCAAATTTGTCCTTGAATAGGTGCCTGGTGCCTTTTCTCTCTTTTGCGTATTCTAACTAATAACCCCACTAATAAACCAATTATAAAATTGCAGCTCCTTCCTCCAACTATCCTTGCTCGTACCATAAAGGTTCCTGGCAGAGCCGCCGGCAATACCCTTCTTGCTTGGACAGCAGCTCCTTTAAAAATACTGAGCGGTTGTTAAATATTTGCCATCTACTGAAACACATGCAGAACCTCCAGAGACACGATAAAGAGCTTGACCCTTGAATCCTATAGTTCTTACCCTGGAAGGATCACTATTGAATCCGCTCTCGTCAGAGTTAAATATGAACATAAATTTACGAGTATCATCAAGGCCATTGTTTTTAATAACTTGTTCCAGTTTGTCATAGAAATCGTAAATGATTTCTGGTTTTCGTGCATCTTTCCTTAGTTTTTGAAGAAGTTCAGGTTGTTTTAGGGACAGTGAAGGATGTCGCTTCATAAATCCACGATACCACTCTTCTCTGGGGATGCCATCTTTGAAGCGAGTTTTTATGTGCTGAGAATTTACATATTCTCCTACAAGATTACGAAATTCTTGCCTGTCGCAAGGATAGCCGATGTTTGCTCGAGCTTTTAAACAACTAACAATATGGTTTTCTACGTTGACTGGCAATGTATTAGACACACCAGCTCCCATCTTATCAAGTGGTATTTTTCTACCTTTAATTATGTTATAGATAACGCAATGTGGAATATTGCAGAACGCACACCCAAATGAACTTAGATGGAGGCGTAATCCCACGTGTTTACCTTTTTGCCGGATGTATAATTTTCGCGGTAAAATGTGCTGTTTTCAATTACCTCCTGTTTCCAATTACCCATGTTGACCCTACTTCTGCTACCTTTTAATTTTACGTGGTATCTTGTATGTACTAATTTTTTTTATAATACTTTCTAGCCAGTTAGAACTTGGGTTTACTTTCACCTATACTTTTTGATTTATTTTTAATGAACTAATAGTGCAGGCGGCGGCTCCAAAAACGCTGTACTCATTGAGTTCAAGAAAATTTCAGTGTTGTAGTAACAGTTGACTACCAATAGATACAAGAAATCTTGGTTGGCCAACCCCTATCTTGGTGCGATTTGGGTATGCGGGAGATTTTAACCCTTTTTTTACTTTTTTAAGTTATATAATAGACTTGTGTTGACTTTGTCCAGCATCTTCATCATATTATGCATCATTTGCATCATAGATCTTTATCATATTATGCATCATTTGCATCATAGATAGTTCACTTTTGGAATTGGTGTGGGTGGGTTCTTCCTGCTTGAACTTAGTTGCTTGTGCATGAGAAACACCTGCCTTAAGGTTAACAGGAACGAATGTCCTTGGTAGAGAAGCTGGTTTTCTAGCTTTGATAACATTATCTCTTCTCTGTAACTCTTTGGTGATTATATAAGGAGCTTACTTTCAAAGTGCCACATGTCACCCGAAGACCTTTTCGAGAAAACTAGGCAAAATTAGTTGAGGTTTAATTAACAGTCAAAGCAAGAATAGTTTTTCTGTTGTTAATACATATGGTTATAGTGCAACTGATGGGTATAATTTCGTAAATCTTGACGACCTATTTTTCTGAAAAAATCTAAAATAAGAATGGACTTATTTCATTTTGTAAATAAAATCAGGACTTACTGCGTTTTGAAAAGTGAACACATGCATTCCTATTTTATGCCTTGTGTCTAACGTTGGTTTGTGATACAAAATGAATTATGAAAAGCTTATAAGATTCAATTTTTTATTATCTATTACTACAAAGTTTCAACAAACATAAACTTAAATCAAACAGAGAACAAAATTTCAAAGGTAAAAATCAATCTGGAAGACAAGTATTTTTAATGCCTAGGTTCGCAGTATTCTTGTAAACACTGGCATTCTTCATATTCGTCTAGGTCACTATCTTCACACAGGGTAATATGGTGAACTAAAACGTCTATCTCCAAAACGTTTTTTCAAAAGCGCATTGACAGCTTTTCCTTTGTCTTGGCTTACAACGTGTTCTTCAGCAATAGCAGGAGGTTCAAATGTTTGCAAATGTTGCCCCGTTTAGTTAAAGTCTTCCACTCCTTCGATGGGTCCTCTATTCTGTAATTCATACTGCAGTTAAACAGAACATGAAAATTTCAAGTATATTTTACGTGGGGCACCTGTGTAAACTTAATCCCCACGTTCCTTCCAGAAGGAAGTGATTGGGATACGCCCAATCAGCGCGCAAGTTGCATAACCGGCAGTCGTGCAATTGCTACCAGATTAACTCACTGGTAGGAGCGAGGTTGCCTATCCACCCTCTACTAGCTAAGTCGCGCATAGTGACCGAGCAGTTGACTTAACACGCTGCTCACCCGCCGGCACTAGAAGTACCTCGTCCAGCAATAGGACTATTCCCCAACTTGACGCTATTATCAAGTGGGACCACTGCCCGATCGAATCCAACCTCAGATGTGGCAGGACTTGCTTTTTAAGCGGTTTTGCCACCCCGATCTACCAATTTTAGGCTTGGTGGGCCCTCGACAGAGCTTCTTTTAACTTAAACAGAACAGTGGTGATTCCTCGTTCAGTCACGTTTTTTAGGAAAATGCGTTTTTGGTCACTAATTCCTTCAGTTTTTTTCAAAACTGGTAGAAGGGTCTTCAGGTCGTATGCAACCCAATCTTGACCAAGTTTCTTGACAGTGCCAAACTGTTTGTAATAGTTCTCATAATGTTCAGGCATAAGTATTTCAGCTTGTCTCCTTTCCCACTCTACACGCCCAAAAACACGGTCGGTGGGCAGATAAGAATGACCAGTAACTGGATAAACGATTTCAATCTCTTTTAAACATTCAGGAGAATATCTTCGAAGCCACCACATCAGCATATGGATGATATGGCAATTCTTATTCTGCCTGCCACATCCGTCAGCAAAAAAACGTATCTTTTTATTGTCATCCCAGTCATAACTCTGCAAAAAGTCGAATAGAGCTGAAATAGGAAGAATCGAATAGGAAGCTTTGGAAGAGGTTGTGCTTGTTGCAGGTCGAAACAAAATGTTAAAACACCTTGTTCCTCTTCATTTATCATTAGATGGAATTGCTTAGCTTGTAATTTATGTATTTTAAGATTTCTAGCCGCTTCATCTTTAATCTTTCAGCAACGAGCCATCCCTACTTTATGCTTCAGTCTCTCGCAATAACTATATCTATCACTTGCAGGAGACCCAAAGCCGACATTAAATGTCCTAGAAAATATTTTATGGAACAATCCATAATTAACCTGGAGGTTATCGTCAACAGTAGCATTATACATTTTACACAGTTTTGAAATGTTTAAAGAGGCAGGTAAATAGAGGCGTTGAGATTTTACCTTATAATGGATTTCTACAGCTTTAAGTTTTCCAATAAAATCGATAACACTCCGTCTCTTGACTAATAATTTGTCTTTCCAATGATCACCTCCACAAGTTTCTTTTAATTCCGCACCATCATAAATCCTATTTGCAATCCACAAAATTCTCCGGTGGGAAACTTCAAAAAGTTTTTCGAAAAAAGCTTTACAAACGACATAATTCGTAGTTGTATGAATCTAAAAACATAAATGTTAATATATTAGTAAACCAAAGATAACAAGGAATTTCGTTCACATACCTTGTAAGCGATTTGAAATTTATGAGTTTTGTGTGAACTAACTCCTGCGCGTTCACGACGCCGTTTTGGATGAAAAAGTTTTATTGTTATCTTCGAATACGTTTTCCTGTACTCTAAAAAGAAACGTTTGCCGTGGTACACTAGCGCATTCTAAACGTTGTTTTTTATGATCACATGGATGTTTCCAAGTTTGCAAACCCGGATCTTTCGGTTTATATCTAGCCCAAACAATTTATTATTAATGTTATGAAAACTATTATAACCTACAAAATAACACTTACTTTTCCTGTTTTTTATTTTCTTTAGCCTGCTCCTTAATTTTCTGTCACTTTCTACTTGGCTATTTTCACT
Source organism: Agrypnus murinus (assembly GCA_929113105.1). Lineage (NCBI taxonomy): Eukaryota > Metazoa > Arthropoda > Insecta > Coleoptera > Elateridae > Agrypnus > Agrypnus murinus. The sequence continues at coordinate 100,998,868 of OV816026.1, read as the reverse complement.
TATGAGTACACTCCCTTCAGACATTGTTTTACTTTGTGAAAGACACGAAATACACAAATTCACTTCACACCTCGCGTGTTTTAGCAATAATAAATTCAGGTTATGTTTCACAATGTTGTGTAATGCTGATTCATTTTGCATGAGTAATGGGACTTGTTGCGCTTTGTCGCATTTGGAACGAAAACAAACTACAGACTTATGCCACTTTGAAAATAAAAGCCTAGTTTAGACGTGCATATACATGGGATTTAATGTGTTTTGACATGAACTTTTTTGTACCGGTAGAGATACCACATTGAAGGTTGAGACGCCATCTATAACTCAAAAGTTAAATTGTAAGACATGTTGCACTTTGAAAATAAGCTCCTCTATACCCTCTATAGTTGGTAGGGTGAGCATCACCGCAGTTTGAGCACTTAGCAGGAGTATCCCTAGTCTTGTTACACTTCTCTGTTGAGTGATTGCCTGCACATTTAACGCAAGTGGAGGCATGTTGACAGTATTTCTGAGTATGCCCATATCCCTGGCATCTTTTACACTGTGGTATTAGATTGCTAGTTTTTAGTACCTCAATTTTTACTTTCATGTGGCACAAATGTTGGATCTCCAAGATCTTCTGACTTATCAAATGTTAATACGAAGAGTGGGAGCTTAATATATCCCTCTTTTGTTTTCTTTAATTTATTTTCTGCATTTTTAATCTTGAACCCGTTTTTCTGCAGTTTGTTGACGATTTCTTTTAAGTCGCATGAGGGGTGTAGGTGCCTAACTATAACTCTGATAGGTCTATCTTGCTTGTTCTCATACGAATGCCATTCCTGATGAGAATTATTCAAGATTTGGGTTAGCTCTCTATATTCTGTTGCTGTGTTAACATTGATTTTTAGTTGACTGTTTTCATCAAGGTTGCATTGTACTTCAACTTTCTTGTCTAGAGATTCTGTTTAAGCTCCCATATAGTTTTCCAAATTACTCACCACAACTGGGTGAGGTTTTTGTTCTTTAGTGGGCATTGGCTTATTCTTGATTGGGCTAAGATTCTTTTCCGGCAACTCGTCTGCTTTCCTTTTCTTATTCTTATTTTGTTTTGAAAGCAGCCATGTTGTTTCATGGGCAATTAATTCTTCTTCTTCATCCGAATTGACCGGACTATATTTTCCCTGTCCCCTGGATTTTTCCTGTTTTTGCAATGATGTAACTTGGTTTTTAAGCACCTTGATCTCATCCAGGGCCTGTTTTAGTTGAAGACGCTGTTGTTCTATTAAATCAGTCTTTGCTGTGATACCCGGTGAGGATAGATTAACCTGCGACTCGTTTGTTTACATTTGTATTTCATTCTGTTGAGTTACTAATTGTGATTTTGATTCATAGTTTGAAGATGGGGTGTTCATCGTCTTTTATATTATGGGAGACCTCTTGGTTTGTTGGTTTCCTTTAAAAGGATTTTTTTCTAATTCCGTGTTTATTGCTTCTGTCACAATATGTTTTATTTTAAACATTTTATATTATTTAATATTATTTAATAGCACAATTGCACTTTACAGCGCTTGGTATGCAGGTCATGATTTGACCTACTTTACAATTATACCTACGATTTTTTGTTTATGTTTACACTTTGCACGGTTGCTACTTAATGCGGAGCACACCACACGTCTTTACTCAGCGGATTCGAACAACTACTCTCCACGAAGATGTTCAGTCTTTATGTTATTACTGGTTCCATATTCTTGCACAGCATTAGTTTTACTCTTTGCTTTATCAGCACCTCGTTTTTTAACAAAAGTTTACACCATTATTCAGACCACTATTATCTGTCAAGGATTTAATCTGCTTCTGGGCTATTTTCGTTGTTATAAATCTGGACTGATGTACAATTTATAATAAAAATGTCGCATATTGGAACAATTATATTCTATTAACTAATACACAACAATGATAACTAACAATATTGAAAAATACATTATCGAGTTTCGATGACTCCGTTTCGTCGAATACAATCCATCCTCTTCTTGGTGGATTCTGCTAGTCTTCGGATAACGTCTTTGTCAAACTTTTTCACACAGTACCTAATACGAGTAATTAATTGTTCAATATCTGCAGCCCTCCAGCCTTTGTGATAAACCGCGCTCTTCAATATCGCCCAGAAGTCTCCAATTGGGCGAGCTTCAGGACAGTTAGCAGGGTTGTCTTCTTTTTCCACATACTCATTTTCTTGCCTTAGATGCTCTATTACAATCTTGGCGTAATGTGAGCTTGCAAGATCAGGCCAGAAGACAATCGTTATTATCATAATTCTTACGAAAGTAAGGAATCAGCCTGCGGCTAATACATTCACTTAAATAGGTTTTAGAGTTGATTGCAAAACCAGATTTGCGAATCAAAGGAGAACTCAGTCCTTCTGGTCCAATGGCTATCCATACCAGTACCTTTCCTTCAAATTTAGTTTTCGTTGAAAACTTTATGCTGGCGGGGGTTAAGGAAATGTTACTGGAGTAAAACCCATCATTTCCGTTTATTGTTGAGTGAGACAAAGTAAAATAAGACTCGTCATCCGAAATGAAATTTCGATTTGAGAACTTGCTCATCAAACGGTTGCATTTTGGTTTTGCTAGCACGATTTGTGCTTCCGAACGCTTGGGTATAGTTTGTTTTTTATGGTATTTCAAATTTGTCTTGTCTTTAAGTATTTTACACAAATAACTGGGACTTACATTGTACTTTCGTGCAGCTTGACGTAATGAAATCGAGTCATTGTTTTCAAACAGATTTTCAATCTGCCGAACTTTCTGTTCAGTCATTTTTACGGCTTGACGACCGGATCCATTTTTCCTTTCAGCAGGCAATCCTTCCTCACAACGTTGAAGAATGCTGTATACTGTCGATTTTGACACTAGTTCGACAGAAAAATGTTTATAAGTATACAATTTTCCAAGTGCTCTGTTTTCTTGGTAAAACTTATACACTCGCTTTCATAAGTCCACTTCTTTTGAAGCCATTATTTACAACTCTAGCACAGTGACGGCTTACAAACTGACAGTTCAATACAACAAATGTCTACTACATCCACCAAAAGTATCTAGATCTTTCTAAACGGTTAAATAACGTCACAGCATGCGGTTTGATTTGGTCCAGATTTCTAGGAAACACTCCTTAGTTTCTTCTGAATATTTTCGGATTTTATTCCTCAAACTTATTTCTCAAAGCTTCTTCCAAAAATTGTCCGAAATTACAGGAGTTTCCTCAATTCAATAATGTATTCTGCAATGAACAAATCAGTTTTCTGAGTACGATTAAACATAAATCGCTTGTACATCCCTGACATGGGAGGCAAATAATAGCTTAACAGCTTTTGCTTTATTTGACCATAGGAAAATTCACTACGTTTTTTCGGAGCCAAAAGATTTTTCAACACTTGATACAAACCTGTACCTGCAAACGTGATGAACATTGACACTTTCATTTCCTTCTCTACCACATTAACTTGAAACAGATGTCTTTCTAAATATGATTCAAATTCTTCTGCACCACCTGTCAATGGTTCGATATTTTCTATCATCGCCATGTTTACTGCTGCCGTTGGATGCTAATGCACACTATTCGTTTCAACAAATTGATTGCACGCTACCCGAATACGTAATTTTTATCTGATCACTGCTGTTTACATAAACACACAAACTTTGTCATACATCTCGTCTCCAATATGTTGTGTATTATTGAATAAAACACAGGGTCGAACATAAATTTGTATTACTTTTATTAAGCTTCTAATGAACAAGAGAAAATAATAGTTTACAACCAGCTTTTTTTAGTCAGCCATTTTCTAGCGTCTCTCTAGGTATACTCTTGTTGCCCAAGAGGGCGTCACAATCACAACATTATTTTAATGTACCGGGGCGTACATAACATTGACATTTTCTTGAATACTGTTTGACAGACTTTTGTTTTAGATTTATTTTTACGAATGTCGCAATATAAACTAACTTGATCTAGGGGACAATATTCAAAATACAAAACACCAGAGCTATCATATCTGTTTCTTATTACAGTATTACCATAACTATCTTGTATGATATATGATCTAGGAACGACATCGTTATGAGGAATCTTTCCTGAATCCCATGTTTTAGTTAAATGATTATACATGGTAACATTAGATCCTTCATTAAGCGGTTTAAGACATTCAGCACTTCTGTCAAAGTACTTTGTATTCATAGAACGTTTTGACATAATTGAGATTCTATTCATTAGATTGGAAGTCTAGTCCTGCATCTTCTACCATTAAGGGGCAATAACCCATACCTTTTAATGGCGAATTTCTATAATTCAATAAGGCTGGTTCTGTATCTGCTTCCTCCAACAACTTTTAGAAATGGAGATTTTTTTCAGCTAGTCCATTAGAGCGTCGGAAATTTGGGCTTCAAAAATACAATAGCAAACCTCCAATCATTTGAAGATCTTTTCAAACTTTCACTTTTGAAAGGGACATTATCACATATCAAATTGGGGTAGCCACATCACCTCTTTTGCAGAAACTGATGCAAAATGATTTCGTCCTTGACATTTGGCACATGTCTATCCATAAGCAAGGCACCTTCCTCTTCCATGTACCCCACAATATTTACACAGGCACTGGCTACTAGAACGAACTTGTTTATTATATTTTACTGCACTTGTAATTCTTGCAGCTCTCTTAACAGTCTTGAGTATCTTTTTCTAAGATTCCCATAACTATCCTATCTGTAATCATTTCTTCTTGCTTTTTATATTCAGTTAAATTTATACCTTTTAAATATTATGTTTGCTTTTGGGGCACAGTATTCTTTAAACTTTTTCTTTATTGCTTTTAATGACTTTTTCTCTTCTTTTGTATAAGTGAAACTATTACGTAGTTCTAATCCTTCATCTACTATTAAATTCAGGAACACTGCTATTTTAGTTTCGTCTGGTTTAGCTTCTAACCCAGCTGCCGACATAAAAACATCAAGTTTCTGACTAAATCTTTTCCAATATTAGCTATGTTTCCATCCAATACAAGAGGCTCTGGAGGACAAAACAACGCTTCCATTTTCTTTAAGTTAAATCTTCTCTATGTGTTAATTACAAGTACCAACCTGATATCATGTAAAAGCTGGACGAGTTAGCTTTTAATGAATACAGAACAAGTCTGTGTTTCTAGTTTTTATTCAATAACACTTGATTACAAAAACACATAAAAGATTTTCAAACACTATCAACAAGCAACTGTGTTTCTTCAGCATGCACCCTAGGTGATGATGTCTCACACTACTGTGGCTAATGTACCTACCTTTAACGTACACTAAGTGCAAGTAATGAATGTTGTTTAGTATTTCTTACGAAGTTTTTTGAAATTATGATATTTTAATTTTTGCAAATGATTCCCTCGACTATGGTTAGTCCATTTTTATGCTTTGCATTAGCCTTATGCTGTCATTAGGTTAATCTGCATTTCTATATTTATAGCTTTAATATTATTTTTGTCGGGATGTATCCCATTTTTAGATACAATGTCATCCCTGTACATTTGATTTGGGTTTGCGTGAATTTACATTTGTCTTTGTTCAATTTGGCATGGTTTCTTTTAGCTAAGTATTTCAAGTACAGTGAGGTCTCGCTAATTCGGACTAATTAAAACAGGGGTAATCCGAATCATCGCGGTTTTCGGATTACCGCGTTTGTAGAGTTACAATGTTTTATTTGTAAATAAATGCATTTAAAACATTCTGCAAAACATTTATTTAAAAAGAACTACAAAAATATTTACGCAAAAACTGTTTTAAAACACAACAAATAATATTCTGCATTAATATATCGTTAACCAAAAAAGGCGGTGATTTTTACTTGTTTCCTGTTTTTTGAACTTAATACGTTAGATAGATTTTTCTTTTAAATCTTCCGGTATCACGGTTGTTTCAAATTTTCTACTACCCATTTCTCTACTCTACCACCGCTTTGCAACTATTTCTTTAAGGGCTTCACTGCGTGTGAATCATTGAACAGCTTTTCTTCCGCGATTTTTAACACACAAATTGTCTTTTTAAAATTAAGTATCCAATCTTTACTCGCCCTGACGTCATCGTTTTGAAACCATCTTTAAAAAAGTCACAGTAGTGTGCAGAGTATATGAATCAGTGGAACCATAGCGTACGAGTGTGATAGCGCATACGTTGCATCGCGACTGCTTCCACTGTTTCGTATGCACCGCACGCTGCTGGATAATGATGCTTTGCCTTTTCTTCCAAAATTTCGGAGGTCATATCGGTGACATCATATCAAAAACCATCCAAACAACTTTTCTTCCATCTCCGGATGTTCCGCAGGTTTTAAAGTTTTTTTTAACGTTGTTATATGATCCTTCAGATTTTGTAACAAATCTGGAAATGTTTAATATTTAAAGTTACAATGCGGTCTTTAAACATTTAACAATTTTTAAATTTACCAGAAAATCTTTTTATGTATGGCGGAGATACATAAAGTCGTAATTCGTAAAAGAAGTATCAATTCTTTTTTAACTTATAAACCTTTGTAACTAATATGAATTGTGAAGTTGCAATGTAACCACTTCTAAAAAATACATAACTTTTTATGATAAGAATTTGCCAGACAAATTTATATAACGTAAACATAAATAAAATAAAATCATTTATTTTATCTACAACGGTAGTTTTGTATCAAATTACACATCTGAATATCCATTGCATTCGTTACTATAAACAAAACTTGAGGACTAAAAACAATTAATTTGAAAGTTCGGATTATCAAAACCTTTAAATCCGGATTACAGTAAACCCAATGTAAATAAAATGCTGGTCCGGATTATAGTGGTATTCGGATTAACGTAGATTCGGATCAACGAGGCTTCACTGTACTTTCTTAAGGTTGAAATTATGTTCCTCTTTATTGTTTTACCCCCAAACCAGAATATTACCTTGACGGTAGTGTTACATAATTTTGATCAATTAAATTACCTGATAACTTTAATTGTTTAAAATATACATATGGATATATGTATATTATCATCAGATCGTGCATTCATTTTGAAGAGCAATGGAACTTTATTAACAATTAACTAATATGCGCTGCTTCAAGAAAACGTTGGTGATTTAGTGTACAACCTGCATCATATAGCAAGCTGCCGTTGCTGTTAATATATTCTTGACATATTTATTTCTACATATTATCGAAAACTGATTTAATTGTTTGTGATTTGTTTAGATTTCTATTTAAAGGATGATAAATGACTTGCACTAGTTCTACTGCATTTCTTGTTCCACTATTAACTTTGGTCACCTAATTTCTTGGTTCTTTCATAGCGATGCACATTTTAATGGCTTCTTCTAATGTGTTAGAGTTGTCTTGTAATAGTTTGCATTTTGGCTTTATTTAATCCACAATCACACAATTGATTTGGTTTTTATTAATTCTCGGTTCTAATCTGTATTTGTTACTTTGCTCTCACAATTGAGATTCTTCTATTGTCCCCTTGATGCATGGTGAAGACTTTATACCTTCGAAACTGGTGTTTTTTTGAAGTGAAAAGTTTTTAAATTTTTTAATGAAATTTTGGATTTAAATGTTTTGATCAATTCTGAGCAATCAATTTTCTGATAAAAAAATGCCTAATATGATTTTTTGAATTTTTTCATTTATTTTGGTATCTCGGGTAACTTTGCATTTGAAGGCGGCAATGATTTTGTGGTCACAAGCAGACCAGAAATGGTTCTGTTTTTGAAAAAAAATTGGTTGAAATTGGATAAAAAATAAAAAAGATATAACAGTGGTAGCACCTAATTTATTGTGTATATATACATGCCATGGTGTTAATAATTTTTTGTACAATATTTCTGGTGAATTATTGTTGAATTAGATTTGTCTTTTTCTAAATATTTTTACCGTCTTAAACCCTTTTCCTTTTTCAAGTTTAGTAAAATTTGAAATTCTTCAAGTGTCTTGAGTGTCTGCAAGTTTTGCATTTTTGAACACAAATTTTTTTATCTTATGAGTAAATCATTCTAGGTGATTTTTTGTAGAGATGCTAAATGTTACGGACATTTTCTACACACAAACTAAACAATTTATTTCTTGAAATTCTTAAATAGAATAACTACCAATTTAAATAGAATACTAAATAGTGAATAGTGATTCTGTTCAGTAATGTATAATATAATGAAGAGTCTACTGTTAATGCATGCATAAACCTGGGTACCGAATCGCACTTAAACACCAAATCAATTTTCAGAGTTTAGACGATTATGCTTAAAAAGTTGTGCTTAGTTGAGTCAAACTGCTATAAATTCTATTTTTAATTAAAAAGCCATTTAAGTATAATAGAAAATATACAGTATTAGTAAAATTTCGATTTGAATTTTCATGTGTGAGCCAAGGAAAAATAGGGAATAGCAACTCATTTTGAGAATGATAAAACATGCTAAGTCTTATCTGTGAAAATGACAAACGTCAACTACTTTTAAAATGTGTTACCTAGTAACAAGTTGTTACTATGGCAAGATGCAAACCCAAAGCCAAGTTTTACTAACATTGTAATTATTGTATTTTAAACAGGTTTTTTACCAAAACCTTAGGTTTGCTTAATAGCTGCCTTTCTATATTGTAGGGTATATATCTGTCTTGCACATGGGTACACCAGATCAATACTAATAATTATTTATAATTTTCAGACGATCCACTACCTATTTGCTGCAACAAGTCTAATAGTATCAATGAAGTGCTGTACATTGCTAGAACCATTAAAGTTAGAGTTTGAAGATAACTAAACCTATGTTAAGAATATTTATATTTTGATCAGCTACAAATATATGTTTCTCCTTGTTGTGTTTTATTTACCCATCATTGCAATAACAAATAAGTAAGCAGGATTCTTCAAAAACGAGTTGCTGTTTTGCTGATTGAATTATCTCTGGACGTTGCTGCTACTGATCATCACTACATGAGAAAAGGTATTAAAGATTCTTCAGAAACGAGTTGCTGTTTTGCTGATTGAATTATCTCTAGATGTTGCTATTTCTAAAGCTACTCTCTTACTGATCATCCCTATATGATAAAAGGTTTTAAAGTACTTGAAAGTTTTAATAGAATAATAAAAAGTGTCCTAACTATTTTACAAAATAAAAGTAGGGTCATTTGGGGTTAATGCTTCCCTGAAATGTTAGTTTGAGTACTCTAGTCTTATTGCTCACTGCTACATATAGATATCACTAAAAAAATTGCCTTTACTGGAAAATATTCACCTGGTTTATATTTTTTCTGTATCAAGGGTGTAAATTTACCCCATGGGATAAATGAATGATCGACTGTTTACTGACCTAAAACTTGCTTTTTAAATGAGTTAAAACTACTGAATTTTATATCTGAAGTAAATAAAAGGTATTTTTACAAGTATAAAAAAATAAACAACTTAAAAAATGTGAACTTCAACTAAATACATTTTATGAAAACAAAATGTTGAAATAAGTACTAACTATGAAGCTGAGAAACATGAAAAAGTTGTTGCAGTGTGATTTATCAAAATTAACACCAAAAGTTGTCTTGTTGTGTGCAACAAAAATTATCATTACCTGTAGTAATGATAATTTTTGCTCGATATCCATAACTTGGAGTACTAAGATGTCTAACATTGGATCATTTAAATATTTTCTTTGTTTTATTCTTGCACCTTAGAATTCTGAATTCCAATTCATTAAAACATTTTTACAAAATTTCCTCCAGTGGTGCAACATGTTTCTTTGTTGGAAAGTAAACAAAATAGTAGTCTCCAGGGCCGGATTTAGCCTACGAAGCGTTCCGTGCAAAAGTAAAAAATTGCGCCCCTACATTGTATGCTTCAAAAAAAAAAGATATAAATGGTCTTTTATACACTTTTTATTAGCAAACATCGAAAAATACAACAGCGTAACTCTAACTTTTGACTTAACACACTAATTTAGACGATTTTTTTTTACGAACTTTTAATTCCGAGAATTCTTTAATTCAGAAACATCTAAACTGTTACCGAGTTCATACTCAATTCCTAATATAGCGAGGTCTGATAATCTTGTCTGAGATGTTGTCGTTCGCAAATAGTTCTTGATTATTTTTAGTTTGGAAAAACTACGCTCCCCGGACGCAACACTTATTGGAAGAGTTAATAAAATTCTCAGAGCAATGCTCAAATTTGGAGCAAAATTCATTTTTGTTATCAGTTTTAAAACTTCCAAAGGTGGTAAATCTTTTTCCAATAAAGAATATACGACTGATATTTCATCACAAAGTTCCAGACTGTTTATATCCGATAATTCTCCATCTGTTAAAATGGTTTCTAAATCTTTACAATTAGCCAAAATTGCAGAAGAGCTAACGTCTTTTAATTCATACAAGTGATATAAAAAACAAAAGTAACTGTTGTGATGTTGCAACTGAGCAAATCTTTGTTCCAAAGAATTGATTGCAGTATCAACCAGGTGGTAAAAGAATTCAATTTTATATTTTTCCTGTGCATCGATTATTGGCTCATCCTGATTTTCATAATCAAATTGTCTTTTTCGCCGACGAACTCGATGTCTAGGTGCTGACTCAAAATTCTTATCTGCATCTATTTCAAATGCCAATTCGCCAGCATCGACAAGGATAACATTAAAGTGATCATCTGATCTCAAATTGGAAAAAAAAATGTCTGGAACTTTCCAAAAGTTTTATTGCCAATGCAATATCGTAATTTTTTTCCCTGCATAAGTTTACTAATGGGATTGATATGGTTTAATACCTCATACCATATAACAACAGAACAAAGAAATTTGAATTGTTGTATTTGCGTAAGTAGCCCAGACGCTTCATCTCTTATTGAACTATCTATATTTTTGTTCTCGTAAATGCTAAGCAATGCATCATATATTTGACCGATTTGATACCTTAGCGGTTTTATAGCATCAATTCGACTTTCCCACCTTGTGTCGCTGAGAGGTTTTAAAGTCAGTTCTTTAACATGCTTCGAAAGAATGGCCCATCTGAAAGTCGATGAAGAAAAAAATAAGTACAATTTTTGAACAATATTAAAGAAGTTGGCTCCTTCTAATGATGATTTGGCCATATCATTTACTACCAGGTTAAGGGAGTGGCTACCACATGGTATAAAAAAGCACGAGGGTTGATGTTTCTAATCCTTGCTTGCACCCCTGCATGTTCGCCTTTCATATTGGCCCCATTATCGTATCCTTGGCCTCTCATGTTTGCCAAAGGCAATCCCAAGTTTTCTAGTTCTTGAAGTAAGACATCGAAAAGTTGTTGGCTTGTCGATCTTTCAATCGGAAGAAAACCCAAAAAATGTTCATGAATGTTGACGTCCTCTTGTTCAATCGACACATAGGGCAAGAACCCCGGTTTTGGCCACCTTAAGAGATTGTGATACTTTACTGGCCAGAACTAGCATCCAATATTAAAAATTTGTTGTGAGTGTTACTTTTTTCTTATGTACTATAGTGTTCTCTCTTATTTCTTACAAATTAGAAAGAGATAAATAACCATTTGTATAAAGGAAAACATTTGAAAGTGATTCATGTCGTTTTCTTCAGTTTTGGCCATGCAATCGCCAGTACTGGCCACAAAAAAATTTAGTTTTGGCCACAAGCATTGAAGTCTTATGTAGGCGAAATAAAAATAATACAAAATATTTTTATAATGAAACCAAATAAACTATTTATTTTTCGAACAGGTAACAGAAAATATAAATACTCAAAAAAAGTAGATACCTAGGTACATATAACTTATTTCAGTCAAAAGTAAAGTCGTTGTATTTTACCATCTCGGGCACAGTATATACCCCTCGGCTATTCTTTCTTGTTGGAGGCTCTATGATTTCTTTTATTTCTTCAAGATCATAAATTACTTCGTCTAGTTTGTCAGGCCATTTCCATCCTTGTCCACTTTTTTCCATGGTTGAGATTAAGTAACCATTATTGTTGTCGATTTCTTTGACCTGACCTGGATAATGTTTATTTTGATAAACGACTATAACGAAAACTTCAGGGGTTAAGAGGTCTACGAGTTTTCTTGTAGGGAACGATTCTTCTACCACCTCACTGAACTTGTTCTGTTCCTTTTCCGTTTTTTTACGACTGTCTGTTTCTTCTGCTGGTTCTACCACCTTATTTTTCTTTATCTTCTTATTTTTTTTTAGCTGTGATATTTCTGCTCTCTTTTTCTTTCTTTCATCTTTCTGCAATAAAAGATTAGCCTTTTCCCTTTCTTTTTCTTCTGCAATTCTTAACCACTCAGAAGTTAGCACACTAGGCATTGTTGTATTATTTTTCGTTTTCCCTTTGGTCGTAGTGGCTGATGTTGAAGGAAATACCAATATATATCCCAGTACTTTTCTATCCTTTTTTTCTGTTTCATTGGTTGGAATTCCGGTTTTTATTATAACATCGCTTATTATGTTTATCGTTCTGTTTTCTTTCATGCTGTCGTTTTCTACTCTGGTTTCATAGTTGACGTTTACTCTTGGTTTCTCTTCTTCCAAAATTATCATTTGTCCGTTCATTTCTTCGCCTTCAGTCTTATGTCTCTCTAAATTTGAATTTATAGTAGTCTTTTCTTTTTCTACTTTTTCATTAGTACTAATAAGATTGGTCCTTTCTAATCCCAAATTTATCACAGTCGTTTCTTTTTCTATCGCTATATTATTGGAAAAACTTGGTTTTTCTAAATCCATAAGTGTCTCACAATCAGTTTTTTTGCTATTTATTTCTTCATTATTAGTAATAAGGGCACTTTCTTTTATCACAGCCTCGTTGAGCACATCAGATTCGTTTGATTTTACATCATGTTGGTCACATTCTATTATTGCACTGTCGTCTATGGCATTACTATTTACATCAGTGTTATGACCTTCATCCACATCCATGACTTCTTCGAATTCTGGGAAGGGAAACTCTATAATATCAAGTGGCTCCATGTACTCGTAAACATTTTGTATAAAAAGATCCTCGTTTTTTTGGGTGCTGTGTCCTTCGCTATCTTGTTTGAATTTGATCCAGACTTCAAATAAGGATTCTGACTTCGGATTTTCGGGTCGTCTGTTCTCAGCTTTGCATTGTTTAAAAACTGATAATTCATCTTGGTTGATTTTTGACTCAAGGTATTGAAGATAATCGACCTTGATCTCAACATTTTTAACAATATGGTTTTCGTTGTTAACAGGGTTTGTTGCATCATTCAGTTTTAGCGTGCATCGTGAGTAGTCTACAAAATTGGGGTTAAAAGGATGTAAGCCGCACTTTCTAAAGCCGTTGACAATGCTACTGGTAAATGTATGATTAGTAAAAATTTGATTGAGCAGTGCTGGTACATCATGCTTTTTAATCTCTTGGCCATTATGTTCAAATCTCCATTTTTTAAGGGCTTTCCGCCACTGACTCTTTAAAGGAAAAAAGACAGCCACGTCCAACGGTTGCAATATGTGAGTCGTATTGGGCATGAGGCAAGCAATTATAATTCCATTTTCTCGGCAAAACTGACTGAGTTGTATACTTAAATGAGAAGTATGTCCGTCCAAAAAGACTAATACGGGAAATTTGAATTTCTTTTCAATTAAAAACGGGTGGAATACGTTTGCAAAATACTCATAAAAATTTTTTGCCGTCATCCAACCATTCTCTGACTTTCCAATGCCCCATCCAGGTGGTGCTGCTTTTACATAAGCTAGAGGTAAACGATCGAATTTATAAATGGTAAGAGGTGGTGCCATTTCTCCCAAAGCGTTTACACTAACTAAAGTAGTCACGTTTTCTTTATCAGAATTAGACGAAGTTCCATAAACATGTTTACCCTTTTCTGCAAGAACTAAATTTTTAGCAGGATTCAAATAAACGGAAGTCTCGTCCATATTCCAAACCCGTGATGGATCTTGCAAAACTTCTGCGTCGTTTTCAAGAAGATCTAATGTTTCCTGGAACCATTTGCAAATTTTTTCTTCAGTAATTTGCGCTCTGGCCTTATTTATGTATTCAGACTGTTTGAGTGAAATTTCAGGATGCCGAGCCATGAAGGATTTGAACGAAGTCTTTCCAGGAGTACAATTCTTGAATGGTGTGTCAATACCCTTTTCTTCCACAATTTTTTTCACTGAGTATGTCAAATCATCTTTATTAACCGGAAATCCCATTCTGCAACATGTTAGTATCCACGTGCACAGATCTGCTTCTATGTCTTTGCCTAATATAGCTTCAGGTCCCATTTTACCTGTACCCACTGGAGCTTCACCTGCCATTTTATGTCTTAACGTAGTACGTGGTACATTGAATGATTTTGAGGCTGTAGCCACCGGAATGCCATTCTTAATAGCCTCCAATGCGTTTTTTAGTTGTTCTGCGTTGTAGCAAAATAATTTTCTATAAGGTGATTTTTTTTCAAACCCGCAGCCGCACCACTTTTCTTTACTTTTGCCATTATTGCCCTATGAATCCTGAAAGATAAAAAACTTAGGTAGGTACTTAACCTGTCTGTAAGCACTTTGAATACCTAGATGGGTATTCAGATATTAAATCTGCAGTGGGTGGCCAAAACTGAATAAGTGTAAATGAGTTCTGGCCATCCTGATGGCCAAAACTAAAGTTGTTGAGGAATGCTGGTTCCAGTTTTGGCCACCCGCTATTTTAATGAAAAACTTAAGTATATCATTAAAATTATTGTATTAAACGAAGAAGGAATCCTTAATCAATCTACTGTAACATTTACATTAACACTGTTAGCTCTTTGAACCGTAGAGTAAACGTTTCAACTTACCTCTATCCTTAAGCAAATTGTTAAGATAAGTTTAAAAACTTGCACGAGCACTTCTCACCCAACGTATTTGGCGGCCATTGTCATGCAACTAGCGGCAAAATTGTCTACTAAAATTGATCCAAATTTCAAAATTTAGCGGGAATATCAAGTTTACATATATTTAAATCAGGATTCTTATTAAAACCGTTTAAACACAGAAGTGGCCAAAACTAGGTCAATGGCCAAAACCGGTGTTTCTACCCTACCTTATAATGAAGGTCATTTGTTCTGTTTTACTCAAGTCAGGTGTGCAATCTAATATAATTGAGTAATATTTAGATTTTTTCACTTCATCTTATATGTGACTTTTGACATTATGGGCAATTAGGTGAATGACTTCATTTTGAATGGTTTTACTCAAATACGTGGTTATATTATGTTGTTTGTTCAAAGCCCTCCTTACATGCTCCTCCATGACAGGATCAAATTCAGCTACTAGTTGGACTAGCTTTAAAAAGTTTCCATTATCATGTTCGTACAAATTTTCGTTACTACCTCTAAATGCTAAGCAGCTTTCTCCTAAAAGTTTGACGATCGAAACTACACGTTGAAAAACGGCGTTCCAATGCTGGATTTCTGCATTTAAAAATCTTTGAGAAGTAGCATCTATTGTTTGCGAAGTTTTTAAACGAATACTTAATTCAAGCCAGGACTGTTGGGCTTCAAAATGTTTTTTTTGCAGTTTCATGATTTTTGAGAGTTTGTACTATATGCCGCCAATCTCTATAGCCATCTTTTGCTAAAGAAGAAGACGTAGCCGCTGCAAAAATTTTGCAGTAGAAGCAGAAAACTGAGTCCTTGGCCACAGAATACACCAACCATTTCTATGAATTTGCTCTCCGTTGTTGAGATATCTTGAGTAGTTGTTTGAGGTGAATCTCCGTCCGCTGGTAGCAGTAGGAAAATCAAAGTTGTACATTGGGGACGCTGGACCTGCTTTCGAAAGACAAATCCTTTCTGCATCAGAAATACATTCAGGCCACAGTCCTGGATCAGAACTAAAAACCAAAATGACAGAACAATCTTCATCTGTCTCCATTTGCGAGTGCGACGCATTTTCTACCTCTTCCGCTTCTTCCTCTTTGTCTTCTTGTTGCTCAGGTAGCTGTACGTCGGAAGACGACGCACAAACTGATGAAGACTGCTTTGTTGGAACAACGACGTCCTTAACGACCTCAACCTCAACGCTGTCCAAATCATCTTGATTTTTTGCACTTGTACCTGACATGGAATTGTCTTTGAAAAACTTTTTTAAAGCCACAGCTTGGTTTTTTAAGGATGCTTCCCTCTCTAATTTTCGTTTCCTGAACTGGCTACCAGATAACTTCTTTTTACCGTCCGACATTCTGTAAGTAAAGTAACAATGGATACAAAGCAATCACCGAGATCCAACTATTAAAAATCCAGTCAAGTAAATTTTGAATAAAAATTTTAGAAAAAGTCGGCTTGATTTTGCATTTTCTCTTGTACATATTTCAAAAATGGTTAAAATGAGACAAAAAGTTAACAACTAAAAAGATGTATCGTAAACAGATGTTACCTGGTGTTACTTTTTTGTTATATAACATTTTTCTCTAGCTTGAAATAAATTTAAAAAAAGGTAGGGGTAATAAAATTCAAAGATCTGAAAATTCTATTACTTTTTTCTAGATAGGTACACGGTACACTGTACACTCTTGTGTTCAAAAAAATTACGTACACCTGTCAGTGTAAAACGGGTCACGATGACATTAATCAGATATTTGATCGTGACCCCTGTTACACTGACAAGTGTACGTAATTTTTTTGAAAACAAGTGTACATACCTGATGAAAATTGAGACTGGTAATGTGTGAAATGTTTAACTTAAAAATAAATCAACTCTTCAGGATTTTTACTTAAGTAAGTACCTACCTGATGAAATTATTAAAGATTATTAGCGGTGGAAATTAACTTTTCTTCGACACTTTCAAAAAACAAACTTTATCAAATTTTTAGCGCAACACACATTTGACGAAAGAGACTGAACTGAACTGGACTGATATGAAATCAAAATTTATTTAGCCTTTTCTTACCCCTGCAATAAAAAGTTTCTATCTTTTTCTGTATTTTAAATAATGTGTTATTTCATTCAAGCATTGTGAAGCGGAAGTGTCCGGCAATAAATTTTACAAAAAGCTGTCATCTTCAAGTAGACAAGTGGACAAAGCAATTTAACCCGATACGGAAAGAGACCATAAATATAACAGTCGAAGAAAACCAGATGTTCTGTTGATTTGATTTAACGAATTGAAATAAGAAGTGTCTATAGACTAAAACTAAAATAAAAGTAATATTCGAATTCAGCATACCTACTAAACTGCCTGGGGGCGCCCTTGCGCAATTATATATAATATAGATTTGATACCCCATTCACTCCCCGTGAAAATATAAATACACAAAAAATTACTTACCTGGACAATAATTTACTTTTCACTCCAAATGAAATAAATTAAATCGCCACTCTCACTCTATCGCCGATTATTATTATTATTGTACTTACCCCTGCGCTCCTGCTACTTACTCTCTCGTGCTTTTTAAATTCTGCGAAACGCTGTTCGGCTTTGTTTTCTCAGAAAGCCGAAACGAACGGGCTACCATGAGGTGTCTTTGGCGCCTTTTTCATGTTTTCTTTAGTCATTTCGCAACACAATCAATAAGGTTTCGAAAATTTTTGGTTGAGTGATTTTTTTTATCATTTTGGCAATTTTGCGCCCCTCAATATTTTTAATCCGTGCCGGGGCACGGACTGACGGAGTGTTAGTCCGGCCCTGGTAGTCTCTTTTATCAATATTATAAGAATTTATATCAAACATTAAGGTATCTCCACTTAAAATTATGACACCACAAAGTGGTGTGAAAAGTTAAACGGTAATAACATTACAATATATTACGCATTTTCATCTTACTCGCTTCTCCAAGAATCAACTTAACTGACTTGAATAGACAGGGTTTGATAAGCGTTTTGGCAATTGTATGGGGTTTTTTATTTTTAGCGACTTCGAGAACAATTTCATACGATACTTGTACTACAGCTTGGCTTTGTTGCTGAAAAATTCCAATAGGATCCAGCTTTTGACGTTTTAAGTGAGTTTGACATCGTTTGAAAAAGTGCGCTGCCTTATAAATGTTTTTAAAACTGTCTCGTCAATATTGCCAGTTTTTATCATTCATTGAAGACTTTTTCGTTGATGTTTTGTGATCTATTCACGGTTTTTCCAAAAAATTTTTTGAAATTACTATCTAAAACTTTTATTTCATTTTGCCAAGACTCAGAAGGTTGAATTAAACCTCCAAACGATAAGTGTTTTATCCAACTTGGCAAACAGTCATGATTTAGTTTATACGTGAAAGTACCAAGGTGAGGATGAGTGCGTTTTAGTTTTTTTGCAATCCAACTTGCTAAATAGTGTAAACCGTCCTCTTCTGTAGATTGGTTCTTGGTTTCTTCTGAACTTTCTGTTGACGTTGAGTCACAGTCTATGCTTGGTTCGGTATCTACATTTACCAAACCTAACATATCAATGGCTTTTTCTTGGGATTTTATTCCAGTCCTGGCAAGAACTTTTCAGACTATATATTCATCTCCCCCTTTGTCTTGAGTATTGGATGTTTTTGTATTTATAGATTTACCAAGTACTATCATTCTTATTCTATATAATGCATTTAGAGGAGTTGGATGATCGTTAAGACCGCCTCGTGTACGGATTTGGGAAAAGAAGTTCTCCAGTGAATCTTGATTCAACCTATGCGTTATAATGTAATCTATCTTATATCTGTCCTTAACATCATGAAATAGATTTTTTAAAGATGTAATAGACATTAATATTGCTTTTTGAAACACTTGTAAACTCCTTTTCCCGCAGCATATCGTATTAAAAACCATATCATACATGCCATCCAAACTATTATTTTATAATTGCAAATGTTTTCCACATTTGGCACTTTTCGTTTTTATGGAATTTTCGGGCGTATACGAATTCATGATATCAAACCATGCTTTTACTACCTCTATAAATCGAGACGTTTGCATAGCTAACTCTTTATCATCCCCGGGAGAATAAAAAGATAAAGTCTTTGTGGTTGTGTTCGAAAGAAGTTGAGCTGCTAGAGCAACTTTTTGCCGTTGAGCTCCTTCACAATCAAGATG
Organism: Agrypnus murinus; assembly: GCA_929113105.1. NCBI lineage: Eukaryota > Metazoa > Arthropoda > Insecta > Coleoptera > Elateridae > Agrypnus > Agrypnus murinus. Next base: position 100,979,868 of record OV816026.1, on the reverse strand, counting down.
AGCGTCTGTTAATTTGTGGCATACATTAATTTCTGTACTAACTAATTTTAAAAGCTCTCGCAGTGGTTGAGCATTTACCAATTTTTTGTCTTTTAATATAAATCCTCTGTCGATTAACCAATTGCGTAACAATTTTAATAAATGTGGAGTGTCTGCAAACATATAAATATTGTTGTAAGTAACTAAGTGTTGGAAACTACTATTGTCTTTTGATATATTCAGCGTTGTCCACAGCCCAACATCTCTACCACCACAATCGCTTACACAAGCAATAACTTGGAATCCAATTTTGTATAAGGTTCTAATAATGTGGAGTAAAATTTCTGCAGACATTTTCTGGTCAAATTCTACATATATTGGTAATTTCCAGCTAGCAAATAAACCTCTGGCCATGACCACTTGCATCTGAGAACAGGGGCCAACAATTTGATCATTTTTTCGATCATACTCGTACAGTTCCGAAACCTTCATTTCATCAAATTGAATAACTACAAATTTTTCAAGTGTATTTGTTTTGTGTAATATGTAAGTACCTACGGACGTTGTGTAGGATGTTTAGGCGTCAATAATAATACAGAAAGAGGTAAAATAATATATTTTATTAACTGTTAATAGGGTACTTGAAGCACTGCACACAAAAAAATGTCGAAGCTATTATTGAACACATAGCGACATATAAAATTAATAGTAATTATATACCAAGGGAGAGAAAACAATTTTTGTAGCCGAGCTGAATTATAGCCGAGACGTGCAGCGTCGAGGCTAATAATAAAAGCGAGGCTATAAAAATGTTCTCTCCCGTGGTTTATATATTATTTTATTCACTACTAGCACATTTGTTTAATCTTTCTTTAATGATAATATAAAAAGTCTGAACGAATATAAGATATCCATGAAAACCAAGTAGCTTGAGAAAACAAATGAATAAAAAAAATTAAATCAATAAATTGACATTTCCGTTTCTACTTTTAAAAACTTTAATAAAAAATGTCGAGCAGCGAAGAAAATAGTGTGTGCACCCCCCCAGATATCCGCGAAGAAGCAAATCAGGTGCAATATGATTTATTGCCAGAAAAATAAAAAAAATTTACCTGAAGTTTTACTCAATCTCAGCCGCCTATATTGTCAATTGTTTTTATTATCTAGGGTAAAGTTGGGGAATGCCGGCCCCCCTAATAGTAGAGTGCTCGCACGGCGAAAAGTCTTCAAATAAGGGAGTTACTGGGCCTGTCGAGTTAAAAGCAACCAAGTAGCCATAATTGTAGAGAATGTCCAAATTAGCTTCTATTCAAAATTTGTCCAAAATTGTCCTGGCCGTTAAGGCACAATTTAAGAAAAACGAGATTTTGCTATAATCGGAAAGTAAAATTCAAATACTACCAACTCGCCAATTTTCATTAAATTGTCTGTGCTGGATGTTTTTTTCTTTTATTTTTGAAAATGGTCCAATGCATTGCAGCTTACGGCGGAAAGAATTTTAAAATGCTTGTAGCTCAGTTCAAACTGTTCAAAAAAACATCGGTTTCCAGACAATTTTTCGCTCTCTCAAGTGATAACTCACTAAGGGTTGGTTTAATCGAAAAATACCTCTCTTTCATTTTTATAACACCAACATCTAGGATTCCAAAAGTTATAATTTTATATTTTTTAAACTAATATCAAACGAGAAAAATGAGAAAGTTAAAAACTACTGCAAAAATATCGATCACCCGTCGCTTCGGTACGTCGATGGAATCTGTCGCGTCCCCACCACAAGATTTCCACTGACTACCCCCGCTGGAGGATGAGATACCGTTGTCTTGTCTTCTGATCATCAGCAATAATTAAATTGGAAACTATAGATCTCCATATTTGAAAGGTTAGAATGCAAAGTGTAATTAATTAATAATTTTTAGAAACAATTAAATTTTAAATGCAAAATGTGATGCAAAAATTACCAAACAATGAATAGGGATATCAATGTATTTTTATGAATTATGTTAATTATATTAAAGATTTTGCAAAAAAATATATATCCCTCTAGAACGATGAATATTATTTTATTATACATTGTTACATACTTAATAATCATACGTATAAATAAAAACAATTCACAAAGTATTCACAAACTAATTATGTAAAATAAAGTGTAATAAGAAAAGTTTAGATGAATTGAGTAATAAAAGCATTGGAAATTCCACATAATATGCGCAAATGAAATTTCAGAGGTTTAGTCTGATTCTTCATCATCTAAATCAGTGGGTGAAGAAATAATATGACCCTTAACTTCTTTGGTCCTATTCTTGCAAGATTTCTGACCCATACATTTGCAGGATCCAATACAACACATACCCATTTTTTTGCATCCACACCATTTGCTGTTGCAGTCTATGGTTAAAAACAATAATAAAAAACAAATGTAAAAGTATATTCAGAGTGATAGTTTACCTTTTTTACATGTACATGTTGACAATATGTTCAAATTTGGTGGAAATGATTGTAAAGAAGTCAAAACTGGTACCAGATTATTGTCCACTGTACTCCACCCGTAAGTTTCACTACATGGTAACATTTGTTTAGGCTGCAAACTACGTACCCAAATTTTGGTTTGATAAATGGCACGCAAGCAGTGAAATTTTAAACTGTCCTTTGTCGGTGGTAATTTTTCAACAGTTTTTGAAGCCGCAAAAAGCCCTCTTAAAGTATCAATGCAATTTACATCAGGGTTGTCTGTATATAGTTTTAACACAAAATCGTGCATATTCTGCAAAATAATTTCGGTTGGGTCATCACCACGCCCTACGTCGTCAAGTAATTGACAATATTTTAAATACACTTTCCATGCATTTTTTTTGCCAATCCCTGTAAACTGGCTAGTTGTATCACACCCAGTTAATGCATGAAAAGCGGGTAAATTATTTACAAGTGCAAAATCTAAAGCAATTTCATGAACTGCTAAAAATCGGGTTTTTTCTGATCTACCAGTTTTCATCCACACTTCCGTTGTTAAATATTGTTTAAAATAGACCAAAAGAACCAATACGTCGGTATCACAGCAATCTACTATGCATCTTTCGTATCCTGCTTTTTTTGCGGACAATATGTGCAATAATATTCTTGTATCCGCTTCTTCATGATCTGAACAAAGAATATCATCCACGAGTAAGAAATTTGCTTTATATTCGCATATATTATTAAAACCTCCACTGGTGACAAACTCCACATTTACATTTTTGGAATGTTCGAACATTTCAGTGGAAAGGAAATGCGTTAATTGCTTTTTGTTGAAAGTGGAATGGATAAATTGATGCTATTGTTGAGGTAGAGACGAAGTTGAACTATCAATTATTCTTTGTACAGTATTTTTTGAAGTTCTCTTTAACCTGGTAGAATTTTTAATTGATTTTTCAAGGTAATGATCCAGTACTACATCAATTCTGTCAACGTTAAAGCTATTTTTAAATACAATCGAATTGAAAATTTGCGCATAATCTTTAAATGTTTTAGCGTTTGCTGGTTTTCCAAGAGCTTGGACAACTGACATACCATCAAAAATATGACGTTTTTTTATCACTGTTGGGTAATTGGTTAGTAACTCTAGTAAACGTCTGTAAGATAGTACCCAAAGCACTTTTATTGGAAGGAGTATTTAAAATTCCCGTTGGGGCTAAGGCCGTTGGATATTCAGTTAGTTCATATTTGAAAATTTCTTGATAGTCAATATTACGTCCCATTTCTTTTACTGCCAAAAGCTGCTGTAAAAATTCTTGACCTTGAAACAACCGTTCCTTTTTCTTTTTTGCTGCAGGGTGTTGTTCGCCATTTTTCAGTATATTATTTTTTTTTAAAGACTTATAAAACATTTTGGTATCTATACTTTCATAGAAATGGCGTATATTTTCCTCTCCTTTTTTGCAGACCGATAACAAAGTCTCTTGTATATGTAATGGTCGTATTTCGTCGGTTGAAATACAAAGTATATTATTTTCTGTACGCTGGAAAACTTTAAAACGACTGAATTGTTCTAATAATCTTATCACACTGTCTTCATCTACGACCATTCTTTCAGCTCCAATCTCAATATTTTGGCTAATAGGATCTATATTTGTCACATTTTGAAGGGATTGTTTAAATGTGTCAAGCATTAGACCTATTTCATTATAACTGAGAAACCATTCATCTAACCTAGTGCTGTTCTTTTTTAGTCCAACAATTCCTCCACCATCTTTAGAGCTTTTATTAACATGTTCGAGAGCTTGATCAACGGACAGTTTATTAAATTTGCCAGGTAATCGTTTTACTACAAAATTTCCTGATAAGAATTCAGTATAAACTTCAGGAGCACGAGTTTTCAAATTGATCATATCTAAGTAGTATACACTTCCCCATCTTGCATAATTGGTATGATCATACGCGAAAAACCATGGAAGCATTTTCCGAAAATATTGCAAATGAAGATTCCAATTGCCTGTTCTTTCACTAAATAAAAAACCCAACAAAATTTCAACTAATTCCAAATAACTTATCCAAAACTGAAAAGTAGGACTTTGAGATTCAACAAAATCTTTAAAGGCTTCCGACAAATTTTGAAATTCATGTACAACAGCTTTGAACGACTCTATAGGTTTGTTGTTCTTAATTTGTTTGCATACTTCATTGCACATTAGTCTACATAAATTCATAGAATGTATCTGTTCATCATTACAATCCGTCAACCACTTTTCGAAGAAGGGCAGCAGTAGTCGCACGAGACTTTCATAAGTCAGTTTGTGAGCTCTAATTGATTTGTTATATTTCTTTCCACTAAGAATGCCATTCACTGTTGCTTCACCATACAAACCACTTTCCAACCATACGTCAGAAAGTCCAGACTGTGTCATGTGCTGCCCAATTACTTTTAAAAAGTTCATCATTATGTGAAAACCTCCTAGGCGGATGACAAAATGTTTACATTCTTCTTCTTTCAACCACTGAATTTCTTTTGCTTTAAAATAAATAGCTTGATCAAAAGTAATTATGGTGTATTGATTTCCCAAATGACTAGCAATGGCACTACATCGCTTCATGACTGTCCAGACAGTATCATAATCCGAAGCTACATGAGGCAGCAATGGAAGATAACCGTAACAAGCAACATCTTCCATATCCTCACTCAATAATTTATTGAACCCAGACCATTGAGGTACCGTCAAATTATTTTCATTAGCTAGTCGACAAAGGACCCACGACATATTATGTTAGAATATAAAACTAAAGTAAAACGAATATAGTTGTCAGCTTTTTCTGGTTTCTCAGGAAGTATGGCCTTTTTATTTTCTATTATCGGTGTCGGCATAGAAGATTTAGTAAAGTTGGCATTTCTTAGAAGATGAAAATTTTTAGGTATATTCAGTTTTACTTTATAAGGCAAAATATTGAACTCTTCGTGATTTCGTTCTATATGAAAATATTTTTCGAAAGCTATCATTTGAGTGCCATGGAATGTAGGTGCTTTATCTAATGTTTCCTCAAGGATGTCAATGTTATCTGCTGCAAAATGGACGAGACGGCCGGGAATAAGTTGTCTTGGTATAACAGTATTATCATTTTCTATGTATCTATTTATTTCTTGTTGAGCAATGGTATTTCTTAATCTTAAAACATCTTTATAAGAAATTGTATGCCCACAGCTGTGTAACATTTCTATTAATTTCTTAGATCTTGTTTGTTGATGGACCATCAATCCAACACTGATGTGTTTTGGGGGAATATTCTTCTTATTCGAATATGCGTAAATGATATCTTGACATATGCTATTTACTACAATTTCATTGGGTTCCTCATCTTTTGATAATAAACAAGAGTTTAAAAAGTACAAACTCTGTGGAATATGCTCTTTATATAAATGAATGTCCAAGTGCCTGTATTGTTTGAACTCAGGTACTTTGTCAATTTCAGATTTTATGTTTGCACATATTTTATGTAGTTCTGACGCCTCAGACGATGCTGTGTACAAAGGAGTATATTTTTCAGATGAAGCAACTTCTAGTAGAGTCTGCATTGTTTCTGTTTTACTTATATTTGGTACCACAACACAAGGCTGGTTTGCATGTTTTGCTTCTACAAATTCTACTTCCTGGAACTGTTGTCTTATAAGAGCCATTAGTTTTTTCTTCGATTTGGTGCCATTCAAAGATAAATATCTATTAAAAATAATTGTAGATGTGTACCCTTTTCCTTTGATAAGCCCTCTATTAAGTTCCTCAAAAATCATTTTCAAAGCTTGGTCATCATCACCCGAAGCAGTTTCTGATGTACGAGTATTATTACTGTTTTCTGAAAATCCCATCCTAGAATGTTTTTTCCATTGCGGAGTAAAACAGTTAGGATGATACTTAACTTCCATAGCAATTAGATCATTGCAACCTATTCGCGATAATAAAGATTCATTATTTTTGGCAATTAATTTTATTTTCATTTCTACGTTGGTGGTAAGTACTTGTGAAAGTTTCTTTTTCTTGGATGACTTTTGACAAAAAACACATCTATTAATATCAAATTCATTATTTCTGGAAGAAACACGAAGAATACCTTGGCTCTCAATGTTGCATTCAGTTTGTTGATATTGCTTCTTTAATCTGTCGATATTATGTTTGCTTGTAAATGAAGCATAGCAATTCTTGTGCCAATTAATATTTTCACAGTTGTCTGAATCTTTCAAAATCTCATATAATGAAGAGTCTACATTTTTTGTTAAACTGGCTCTAATCTTGTAGGCGTTTCTTAGAGTGCAAACAGTTTTTTTTGTGCCCTGAACAAGATATCCAGTCTTTTGACATATGATACACTTTCCAGTACTCTTATTACTAGCAACAGTGGTTTGAAGATCTACTGCACTTTCAAGTTCACTATCTGAACTTGTGCCAGAAGTTTCACTATCCCTTAACATCTAAAATTTATCAAAATTGGAATTTAGATTTCATCCAAGGGCCGTATGACACGCTGATAAATGTATTATAAAATTTGTTACAAAATGAGAATCAACCGCGATTAGGACCAATAACTAATCAGTAGAGTTAGGATTTTATGCAAAATGCATATAGTTCGTATTTTTTCAGGATTTTGCTTTTAAATGAATTACTGTAAAATAAACCATATAGTCATAAAAAATTGCATTATGCATGATGCAATTTATGCGTATATTTTTCATAAGTGTCATGCATAAAATTCCTAAGCCTACATCAATCTGTTTTTGTAAATTTTCCAAAATTTTATGCCAAATTTTACGTCGTGACAAACGGCCTTAACATGTACTCACAGTTTTTCCACAAAGTATCTTCACAGGTTATCTCAAAACTTCGAAAAATCAAATTTAAATACACAGTAACTCCCGAAATGTGTTTTATTTTGCAAGGCGCAATTCGGAAAGATTTAGGTCTGTAGTCGTGGGTCGGGGTACGGGGGAGAGATACCACATGGCAATCTTATGGTGGGGACGCGACAGATTCCATCGACGTTCCAAAGCGACGAGCGATCGATATTTTGCAGTAGTTTGAACTTTATTATTTTTCTCGTTTGATAATAGTTTAAAAAATCTAAAATTATAACTTTTGGAATCCTAGATGTTGGTGTTATAAAAATGAAAGAGAGGTATTTTTCGATTAAACCAACCCTTAGTGAGTTATCACTTGAGAGAGCGAAAAATTGTCTGGAAACCGATGTTTTTTTGAACAGTTTGAACTGAGCTACAAGCATTTTAAAATTCTTTCCGCCGTAAGCTGCAATGCATTGGACCATTTTCAAAAATAAAAGAAAAAAACATCCAGCACAGACAATTTAATGAAAATTGGCGAGTTGGTAGTATTTGAATTTTACTTTCCGATTATAGCAAAATCTCGTTTTTCTTAAATTGTGCCTTAACGGCCAGGACAAATTTTGAATTTAAGCTAATTTGGGCATTCTTTATAATTGTGACTACTTGGTTGCTTTTAACTCGACAGGCCCAGTAAAGTGAAAATAATTTGGCTTGAGCACTCTACTGTAAGCCATTTTGTCATTATTATCTTTGTTATTATAACGGGAATTATGGAAGTCGGGTAAATAAAACATTGGTACCTAACGAATGAAATATATATTGAAATATTTGGAAAAGATGAGAAATAAAAAAATAAAATTATTTTTTAAAACTCTTTCTGTGGCCGCCATTACCCACCACAATAAGGTAATGCCGGCCTAGGACGCCATTACCCGTCATTGGGCTTTATATTATCTTTAAAGACAGAAATCACACACAAAGAATCCCTGTTTATTGTTTGTACATGCTTCATGGGCCCACTGGTTACACTTACAGCATTGCAGCCACATCTCCCTATGCTTTCCGATATCACCACATATGATGCATATGTCTTCGTTTACTTCTTTATCACTTGAATCCCTATCTTCTTCATCTTCTGATGTATTCTCTTCGGTCACCGACACTGACTTTTTGCACTTTCTTTTAATGCTTCCTCTAGTTTCAGTAGCCTTGATTTTTGTTTGTTCTTGTTCATCATCTTCCCCGAAAACTTTGCGTTTCGTGCCTTTACGTTTTGCTTCTTCTTTCATCTTTTTCTTTTGCAGCTGATTTTGTTTCTTTTCTTCTTTTTCGTCTAAAACTATTTTCATAGGTGTAGACGTAAAAATCTCTGAATGCTGTTTCCTACTGGATTGTTTTTGCTTTATTGTGTTTATTCCTGATGGCCCAGGTAATGGTATCAATTCAGAAAAAGAAACTCCAACCGATTCCTGAACATTATTTTCACCCTTTTTATTAGACTCAAGCAATTGCGCTATTGTCTCATCTTCGACGTCTTCATCCCTCATGTTATTTTCTCTGCTAAGTGTTTTGGTATTGGATCCAGAAAGAGTTTCATTGAGATCAGCAGGCTCTGCAGGAGTAAAAGCAGCAGCAGCAGCAAAATCTTCTGTGAAAAGATTTGCATTCAAGGGAAATATTCCCGTTTCTTGGAAGCCTTTGATTGCTTTTTCAGGTGTAGCAACCCGACCGTAGGCTTTATTAAATATCTCGGCTATTTCGTTTGTAGTTATCCTTTCGCGACTCCTTAAATAGCTAGAACACTCGGAATTGTAAGCAGTTTTTAATGCAAAATAGAACGAGACGTCTAGGGGCTGGAGGCGGTGTGACGTATGTGGCGGTAGAGTTATAATAACAATTCCATTCTCTTTACAGAAAGTGTATCCTTCTAACGTACAGTGAGTAGAGTGGTTATCAATTAGCAGTAACACGGGATCTTCTTTCGTTGACTTCAGAAATTTTTGAAAATGATCAAGCCATTGCATGAACACTTTTTCGCTCATCCAGCCATTGTCTGTACAGCAGTAAAGTGCACCAGGTGGTCCGTTTCGTTTCAGTTGAGTATTCATCCTCTTACGAGCATAAATAAATAAAGGAGGGACATAAAGGCCAGAAGCGCTCATTGCACACATGATAGTTGTAGTTTTCCTCTTTCAGCACTAGTTATGAAGCCTACTCTTCTTTGTCCTTTTTCTGCATATATTTTACCCGGTTTTTGAACCGTTGTAATGCCGGTTTCATCGGCATTGAAAATTTTTGTTGGTGAAAATTGATATTTGTCCATTACAGTGGTCAGATTTTTGTAAAAGCGAGACACCTCCTCCTTATTGAACGCAGTGATTCGGTTAATACTAGTCGCTTCAGGTTTTCTTAAACGAATGTTTGGATTTCTGTGAAGAAACCCTCTAAGCCATGCCTTTCCAGCAGACTGGTTGCCTGACGAAAATGGATTTCTTATGTTATTTTCTGTTGCGTAGGCAAACCCGCATCGTTTAACTTCCGTAGCTGATATTCCATAAAATAGTTTGGAAAGCTTGATGATTTGATTTGCGAGCAACGCTTCATCTTCCTTGGTGAATACTGGATGACGCCCCATCGAAGGCCCCGAGGTGTTATTACCTTGTTTCAGTCTATCTTGCAAAGTACTCCTAGCAATACCAAATGTTCTTGAAACCTCCCTGATCTTTTTACCGTTGTGAATGGCATTTAATGCTGCTTCCATTTGGCCAGCAGACCAGGAGGCTTTTGCCGTTGTTCTAACATATTTACTCGGCATCTGTAATTCAAATAATCCCAATTGGTCGTTTGATTTCCAAGTTCATCAAAAATATGTTTAATATAGAGAGGGGTAATGACGGCCGGCCGGCATTTCCCGCATGTCGCTGGCCGGCATTACCCGAAACTAACCTAAGAAATGTTTTCTGACTCTATGCCGTATAATTGCTAATTATGAGTCCAATCAAGTATACTGACGTGAAGCTAATAAAATGCACATAAATATTATACTCTTACCGTTATTATATCGTCAAAAACCAATCGCGGTAGGGACCCTTCAAAATTTCTTCCCGCTACATCAACTGACGTCAAATGCTGTTTAGTCATGTTACAAACCACGCAAGCAGTTAAACGTCACAAAATTTTAAACACATTTCAGAGTGTTTCAACAGATGGATCCACACGTTTCAGCGGCAAAGGATTGGTTTACAATGGAAAACTTAAGTGGCCGGTATTACCCTCGTGGCCGGCATTCCCCAACTTTACCCTACTAGTAGGAGAGAAAAATCCATTATTGCTTAAGGTATAGAAAATCAATTTCTCAAGCATCAGACACGATACATAATGATGTTTTCTAGAGCTAGTAGTGAATAATAGTATATTATATACCAAGGTTGTGAAGAGTTTTTTCTAGAGCCGAGCATTATTAGATCCCGAGATGCGCAGCATCGAGGGATATAAGATGAGAGGCTCTAGAAAACACTTCACAACCGTGGTGTATATATTATTTTTTTCACTACTAGTACTTTTATTCCTTTTATTCTTCTCACATAAAAAACGTACTATCGCGATCACGGATTTTTTCCTGGATGCCAGTGTATAATGGGATGAATTTTTGCCCCGTGTTACACTAAAATCTGGATTATTGACTAGTAGTCAATAATAAAAAATTATTTACCACTAGGCAAGAAGGCTAACTTCACAAGGTGACAACAGACTAGATAATAGTATGTTTTAAAGCTAGTAGTGAAAAAAATCCATTATTATTCATGAGCATTATTCTTTGCTGCGGATATTTTTGTTTTGTCGTTCTTCTTTTTTCTTTCCCTGGGATCGCGAATAAGAAGTCCGCTTGGATATTTGGGATCTATGATTTCCGGCAAAAGACACTTATTGTAAAATTCCGACAATACAGATTCCATTTTGGTTTGCCAGAAAATATCATCTTTGTATATCTTTGGGTGAAAAATAGGAATGTACATTATTATAAAAATAACTAATAACAAAGGACGAGCTTGATCCAGAAACAACGTAAATCACCTTCGGCGCGAGAGCGTGATTGTAACACAGAGGGAGTTGTCTGACTGTTCCATACAGAGCCAGTATATTTAGAGTACCGCAAGCTTACTGGTGGCCGCCATGTTTACTCCTTCCCGCGTGTCGGTCTCTACACGCTTAGTAGCGTATAAAATGTTTTCACTCAATTTTTCGAATTTAAAAAACTTAATTATCTTCAAAAATTTATTTTAACAAGTTACGGATTTACATAAATGTTATACAAACATTAATTTTATGTTAAGTACCTACCCATATAAAAAGTAATGCCTAAAATTAAACTTTCTTTATCGCAACTCTCATTCCAATACTTCGACTTCCACATTTTGAAGATTCTTGTGTCAATTTATTAAGTTCTTCTGAACGTTTTCTTAACAGAAAATATAGACGAGTTCTAAAGTATATCGTAAGAATTTTTTGAAATATATCATGGCATTTGGGAAGACTATTGTTAGAATTAATATTTATAAATGCCGATGTTAAACACTTTAGTGTTAATGTGCCATCTATTAATTTATTACAATCTTTTCTGAACACAATTTCTGCATTTTTAATAGTATCAAAAATACATTTTGATGGATACAAAAGTGAATTTTGTTTATAACATTTAAGATCGACCAACTTTTTAAGGTCTTTAATTGAATCATCATCAACATTATTTGTTATAACTGAAGATAAACAATTATTACAAGTTTTAAAATTATGTTTAATTTTTAATAAAACTGACCCAAGCAGATAATAAAGTGATTGTATTTCAGATGGAGAAATCAGCTTATCATCATTTGCATGGCTCAATTCAAGCTCCCATTCTTCACACCCAATTTCATCGTCGTCTATTTTTTCTTTTGTATTATTATTAGATTTTAAAAATTCCAGCAATTGTTCAGAGTCACTTACTGCATAACTTCCATGTTTTGGAGGAGAAAAAAACTGAGACAAGGATATCAAGCGCAACGCAGTTTTAAATTCTTTTGCATTTGGCACAGGATTTCTACTCCTAACGTTAGAAAATAAGTTTCCAGTGCATCTTGCGTAAATCGCCCTAACATTAGATATTTAAAATTACCTTTATTGATATAAGTATCCTGAACATCCAGAACAGTTTGCGTTGCCAATAATATCCCCGTCTGAAATGGTTTCCAATGTCCCTTCTTACCAACTTTCATTGCTTCAGTGATAGACATTATAGTTTTGAGGAAAGAAATAGTGTCAGAATATTCTTCCTCTTTATTATGACTTATCGCTAATTTGGCGGAACGACAATTCATTATGCAAAACCATTTATGCATCATTTCAAAAAACCATGCTGTTGTGTAACATTTTTTGTCAATTTTATTTCCGTCAATGTAAAATTTGATAGCCGCTGCAACATCGCGATTAATTAAAGCTAAGGCATAAGCTACTTTCATTTTGTCAAAGTGGCCAGGTTTTATAATGCATTCTTTAAGTCGAGGTGCTATCTTTAAATCAACTTTTGCATCTTCAGTTATAACTGCTTTTACAGGGTCGAGATTTACTATATTTGATGGTAAATTAAATTGTTTTACTACTTCGTCTGACAAGTAAAAGGTATGACCTTCAGTCAAGGCAAGTCTCATGTTTTTAAATACATGCGGAGAGTCTGGAGCAAAATATAATTTTTGTATTGGTTCAACGGGATGTGGACACGAATTCTTTATTTTGGAATACCTGGAGCAATTTATCCCATTTAAACGCCACAATGCTTGATTTGCAGGACCCATGTCAGATATTACCGCACATATATTAATACCAATTTCACTGCACTTTGTAATTATTTCAATAACAATTTTATTAGCTTCACTTGCATCATAAGACTTTCCTGTGTAGTCAAAGGCAATAGTTTGTTTCCATCGTGTAGTTAAGCCAGCAAGCATAAAAACTAAAGCATGAGTCGCGAGTTTATTTTCGGAATCTCCCGAAGGAGGAATTGTAGGTCTACCTATAAAGTGGTACCTGCTACAGAATAAATGTAATCTCTTAGCAACCAATACATACCCAATATCTCTCCTGTAGTGTTGTCATATTCAAGTCCAGACTTAATAGCCATTTCATCTACTAGTAGAAGAGCTTGCTTTTCTTCAGGTTTCATGCATTCGACTTTCAACAAAGGAAATAAATCGTGTAAAATTCCAGGCTTAAACTTAAACATTTCTATTCGCTTTTGTAGGGTTCTAATGCACGGTAATGGATAACTTTGTTTTCGCAATTCTTCATAACCTGTCGTCCCACATGATAAATATAATTTTAGAGACTTTTTTATTGTGTCGGTTTCCCATCGTCTGCCAATCATCGTTACCCTTTTTAAAAAATTGATTTGATCTTCATTAAAGACGGTTTCAACTTGTTTTTTTAACATTTCAGCTTCTTCGTTCATTTTCCGTACTCTTTTTTGTACTGCATTTAGCTTCCGTTTCAATTCTAAGATATATGAATTTGATTCTTCTTCTTCGGGAGTAGCCTCAGGCCCATCTTTCTGTTTATCTAATAAATTTAAATCCTCCACTACGTTGGCCACTGTGTTTTCTAATTTTGAATCTGTTGACAAATTTACATTTATTGTAAAAAAATCAGTACAATAATTTCCATATAATTATTATTATGTAGATATTATACTTCAAATTATTACATACTTTCCTTCCTATGCTGCATCTTGCATGTGGTGGTTTTCTATGTTTTGGAACCTTTTTATGAGAAAATATTGTTGGGATGGCATTCCAACGCAATGGTTTCTTTTGATCCACACGATTATTTTCGAACTGATCAATTTCAAAATGCTTCTACAATACAAACTGAACTGTCTCATTGTTATTAAAAATTACTAAACAAATTCTAACCTCACAAACGTAAGCACGGTCGGGAAGACGATCTTTCCGGTTTATATTGTTTATCCACTGCTTTCTCCGCATTTGATTTTTTGGTCCCTGAGGCAGTAAAAATAACCTTGTACCTTTTTCCGATCTCTCGGAACAATTAACAGCACAACAACACGGCATTGTTTTAAGAATTACGCTCGCTTTCGCACTAGACGCATGGAGTGGTGTGACTGGGATGGAGTAAACATGGCCGTCACGGCGGCATTTGTCACGTCAAAAGAGTGCGCTACTCTGTAAATATACTGGCTCTGGTTCCATAATTTTATAGAAACACCCTGGTAATCCGACAATCCGACGAACAGGATGTCTGCATAAAACCATGGCATAAAACGATAGAGAAAAGGCAGAAGACAAAAGCATAGTTTCGCGTTGAAAGTGACTTACGTTTTTTCTTCATCAATCGCTTCAAATATTTTCTTACCTTTTCCATTTCCATGCCAAGTGGACTCCAAACCACGAAAAAGCAGAAGTCACGTTTAGTGATGTGTAGCTGCCCTTGCACCTGATAATAATAATTATGGTTACGTTTCAACGTGAAACATCCATTTTTTATTTCTGCAAAAGTAACATTTTTTTTTTCTATAGCTTCTGCTGGGGTCATTTCACTGGATTTTCTATGGCATTTTATTTCGATAACTCCTTGATTTCCAATCAAACCATCGGGCGAAGCTGCTAAGAAAGGCAGATGTGCATCAACAAATAAACCACAACCATCAATTTTCATATGCATTTTTGTTCAAACTCCGCAATGGCCAGCAGTTCATGATCATTTCCCCACGATGTATCAGCATTGCCTTGGAATGTGTTATACAACATATTTTTAACAGTGCTGGAACAGTGAGTAGAAGGTCTCATTTTGCAAATACCACCGAAATTTGATGCTGTCAGTCGTTTGAGGCGTTCTTCCTTCCACAGACGGTTATTTCCTTGACTTCCTTGACCAACAGTTTGTTCCTGGAGATCTTTTATTTGGTTTTGTGATTTTTTAAGCGACTGTAGAAAAGCGGTTTTTTGTCCTCATAATCAGTTGGTAATTCATCCTCTTGCAAGGTCGCCGCTTCAGGACCATAATCTCGGTCAGGATTTGCTGTTGGTTTTGATTTTTTCTTAAATTTTTGAGGAAACAAAACACGCTGGGAATTTCCCCACTCATGGGATTTTCTTTTTTTTTGCATGTACCGTTTTGTGAATGTGCCCGGACTGCATTGTGCTATCGCTTTGTGTAATGTGCGGGGGTAATCAGCAGCTCCCACACTGCAACTAACGCTTGCGGCCTCACATCATATTTGGTATGAATTTTTCGAAGAGAAATTTATTCTTTTACCTCCTACAAATTTCGCCACAACTGAGTTGTAACACTCGGCTGCGTTGTTATCCATGTCTAGGAGCAAACTGTCAGCTTTTTGGGATAGCCGGTTAAGAAGCACTGATATATCTTGCTGAAGACCACTTTCTGTAATATCTCTAAGCAAGTTATATTCATATGTTTCTTTTCTCGTACAAAAATATTCAGTACATTGAGAATGATCTCCAAAAATGTGGTTCACAGAATTGAATATGTCTTTCCGTAACTGTTCAATTTTATTTTCGTGTAGGTCCTCCTGCTGTATCCAGTGTTTGACAGCACTTTCAATACCCATACGGAATCGCTTGAGGTTACTTTTTAAATGTTCTCTTTGTGCATAACTGACTATTTTTCGCTTTGAGCTAACTCTTTTGGTTGATAAATCTCTCAAGTTGTTAGAAAAGTTACGGAAAAGATGGTTTCTACATTCAATTTTGTGTACCATTAAATCTCCGTATGGGCGAGATTCCGACAGCCTTCGCGTAACACTGCTATCTCCATCACCGATGATGTACGCGTATTTTACCCCGTGCATCTCAATGCTGCTTTTGAAACCTTCTAAAATTATTTGAGACTCCATGCCTGTCGAAGGTTTATTCCAATTTTTGAAACAATTGTGAGGTTTCACTTCCTCCTTGTTTTCTGCTTTTGTACAAACATAACAATATTTATTTTTTATTCCCAAATACAGAATTTTTTTTGTTCTTTGTCCAATAATAACGCCCTAAAATGTTTTAATTGTTAGATGGCATATTGTAACTTTTACCTCACAAATCAAATTTATTTTACTCACAACACCTGATGACGCGTTGTAGTTAGATTTGTAGGAGCGTTTACTCCAAGCGCCATCAGCTATGACTGTTATTTTTGGGACTCCATCTACATCCACTTCACCCAGTTCTTTTGCCAGTCTAGCTTCTTCCTTACCAGCCTCTTCCATAAGCTTATTTGCAGTTTCATGTATGTAGGGTGCTATATCATCTTGCGCCAAATTAAACGTTGCAAAGCTCATGCAAGGAATATCGCAAAAAGCTAAAAATTCTTCCAGCTGGGAATAACCTCCTCCTGTGGAAATAGTTCCAAGTACTGATGCTTTGTTTATCTCCATTTTTGTACCGGACCCTTTCGTGTCAGTGCACACCGAATTTTTTTCTTTACATATGTTACATTCCAAAATAAATTTACTGCAGAGACCCTTCCGTTGTTCACCTACGATATTCAAATTTCCTGCACCACAAGAAAATAATGGATGGTGTTTGAACGTGGTTATTCCTTCAAAAAATAACTTCACATCTACTATCCTTCTTCCAGACATTTTATGTTCATCTTCGACTTCCCAGGAGTAAGGACAGTGTTAGGGCAAGATTCTTCAGTTAGATCATTATCATAATCCGAATAGCTATTTTCTGGATCAGCATCTTCAAAGCAGTGTAATGGTAAACATCAAGTCCATCAGATCAGACTGACTAGTGCTGCTGTTGTAAAATATGATATTATTGATACAAATGAGACAAAGCTATTATGATGAAATTGTTACCTGCACGAAAGTTGATGTACGTCAGGATTTATGTTTCCATCACAGTCTTCGTGTTTTTTACTTTTTAAGCTACCAAGAACAACATTTAAATTAATTTACAACCAATTTAACACTGACTAGAAAGTAAATTTGCAAAATACGAAATATTATGATGTAAGAGCTACATTAGAACTATACAAAATTATATTTTTAGACAGGGTGATTTTGAAATACCTAAGTATGGAAAAAGTAGGAATATCTTAGACATCAATCTATATTGATGGAATAAATTGCCAGCGACAATCCAAATGAAATGTTTTATTTCACTATAGGTACTAATTAAAATTTTATCAGAGAGTAAATTGGTACGTAGGTAATTAATTATTATCATTGTTGGAAAAATGATAATCATTGTTTTCATGGAAATAAATCAGAGCTAAAAAATGCGACGTAACCGACGCTTAATCATTGATAACAAGGGATGTTAAAAAAAAGACTTACCTTTGCCATACACGTCGCATTATATTTTTACGGCGACAATTCATAGTTGGTTTTTTCAATTTATTTCTATTTCCCTTCGCCATTTCTTGAACTACTAACAACTTACACGTTTAAAATATACACACACACACAAACAAATCCAGAACAAATCTGCACACATGTTTGCAATAATTTCGGGTATATCACCACAGGCAGACCAGTTTCAATTCCCAGTTCAGAGAAAATATTATGAAGGACGACTCCGCCTTCCACAAGTGTCGGTTCATGGAACCGGTAAAAATTAAGCGGTTTACAGCTTTTCCGCAAAATGCAAATATCTTGCTGAAATTAAATATTTTTTCGATTTTTTTTGCTGAACCAAGAGATAAAACTATAAAGCATAGTGCTGAAATGATTACCGTTACATATTGTAAGGGGATCAACTATTTAATGTACATGAAAGTTAGTGCAATTTTCAATAAACTCCACCTTCTTTAAGTAATTATAGGCCTTAAATCACCTGCGATTTTGAAAATTTGAAAAATCAGCACTCTAGACAAATACTTTATCTAGGTAATACAGAAAATGTAACTCGGTGCAGTACATAATAAAAAAGTTATTTGCATTCACGGCAGGCTCAATATTCATGCACTTTTGGCTACTTTAACGCGGCCTTAATATAAATATAAGGAAAATTGAATTTGAGAGTCAAAATACCGCTAGAGTTAACTTTTCCCCAAGGTAAATTTCACCTCATTTTTTCAGTGTAGGGATTGTATAGGACATTGTAAGGCAAGAATACTAAGAATAACACTGGATGATGCTAAAGCATCCTACAATATTTGAAATACTACACTGCCTAATTTACACCGTATGCAATATTGGAACAGATATTTACTTATTTCTATTATATATATATATTATGATATTTCTATTAACTTAACACTTCCATGTTTTAAAACTAAAGAATCAGGTATTTCCTTTAAAGAAATCAACCTATGAGCTAATTTTAATTGATGCTTAATAGCAAGGGTCATGCAAATATTTTTTCTAGAGCAACAAGTGGTAGATGACAGTGGCGGCTCGTGACATTTTCATCAGAGGAGGCTTCAGCAGGTAGATAATATGCGCATTTCCACACCACCTTATTATTGAGGTAGCGCAATGGTGCGTTACTTTTTTTTTATTATGGGTAGTTCGCCAGCAGCCCTATTTTCCCATATAGCAATAAACAATTGAATCAAAAATAAAATAAATAATTCTCTGAACTTTAAGAAAAAACAAAAATCAAATAAACATTTCAAGTGAATCAAAAATAAAATAAAAAATTCTCTAAACTTTAAGAAAAAAACAAAAATCAAATAAACATTTCTTTAAAATTAAGATAACAAAAAATTGACTCTGAAAAAAGGTGAAAAAGAAACAAGAATTCATAGACGCTTATAAGTCAGTCAGTGGCAATCTGCGATCTTTGGTGCTAGCGAAATGGTCGATTACATTATTGTAGAAATTTTCTTGTTCTTTAAGTTTCGATAAATAGCCTTTTTCTATTGCCATCAGTGATATATTAAACAAACGATCTTGGCCAATGCTATTTCTAGTGAAAGTTTTTATGCGTTTGAGTGCCGAAAAAGATCTTTCTACAGACACAGATGTCACAGGAATAGTTAATATTAAAGATAAAAGTTTGTACATTTCAGGTAAATAACATTTCAAATTATTTTTAAAAATAAACTTTATCATTTCTTGAGGAGATTTTGATTCCCCGAGAATATTATGATCGTTGTAGAATAAGCATAATTCATTTTTTAGTGACGTTTCATTAAAAAAATTATATTGATCTACTAATTCACTAAGTAATTTGGAGGGAAAATCCTTAGAAAAAGTTGCCAAATTTTCTGTGTTTATCAAATCAAAATATTGTATGACATTTAAATCAGCAAACCGAATATTAATTTCACCAATGATGGTATCTAAGATTTCGAAGAAAATCTGTTTGTAATGGGTTTCCTTTTTCTCTAAGTTAAAAGTCGCTCTTCTCTTTTTTATTGAAGGTTCATCTTCGTTCGAATCTGTGCCACTTTCTAAAAAAATGTCCTTCAATGAATTAAAATATGCTTCTTTATTTCTAAATTGTTCTAATTTTGTTAAAAGTGTCCTTAATCTTTTTCGAGAATAATTGACATCTATTGTTTTGTTTTGCAAAATTTGAAAAACGTCTGTCTGCTCAAAAATTAATTTAAAAGCTTTCAACAGAAATATAAAATTTTCATCCAATAATAATTTTTTTAACCCATATGCTTCTCGCAAAGTCACTGCGTCATTCAAAAAATCGTCACTTTCGGATATAAACTCAAAAACTTCTATAAGCTTTTCTCGGTTCTCATCAATTGTAAATACTACTCTGGACGAAAAATTCCAACGAGTTGGTGCGCTTGATGGAAGCCTACGTGCTGCAATTTTATTTAAAACCTCCGATCTTTTACTTGATTTTGAAAAAAAAGATGAGAATCCCGAAATATTTGAAAAAAATATCCGTACCTCCTTGATTCCATTACAAGCTTTACTCAAAACAAGATTCAATTTATGAGCATAACAATGAACAAAAACAGCCCGGGGAGCAACGTCTTTTATTTTGGACTGTAAACCGTTTATATGGCCTGACATAACTGCGGCGCCATCATACGTTTGTGCTATTAATTTATTTTTGAGGTCAAATTTGCCAAAATTTTCAGTTAACAATTTAAATAAACTTTCCGAGTCTCTTCCGGCGCTTGCATCCCATAAAAACCCATGAATCTTTCTACCAGTTCATCTTTTGAAACATATCTAAACACGACTGAAAGTTGTGACTTGCACGTAATGTCGGTAGTTTCGTCAACCTGCCAAGAAAAAAACTCACTATTTTCTATTTCTTCGTAAATTTTATATTTCAAAACATGACTTACGGAGTCAATTAAATCGTTTTGTATAGTCTTTGAAGTGCCCGAAAATACTGTAGCATTATTTAAAAAATCATTTAATTTTGAGTCGTAAGTTTTTAGAAAATCAACAAGTTCCTTAAAATTTCCTTTATTTTCGGAATCTCCTTTTTCGTCATGTCCGCGAAAAGGAATTTCTTGACGGCATAAGAAAATTATTATATCAATCAATCTTTGAAGTATTTCTCTGTTTTCGCGTACTTTTTCATTGAAATTTTCAATTTCTCGTTTATGGGCCGAATCCAATTGGTTTACAATATTATTGTGTTTACCAAGCATCTCAAATTTAATACAACTTGATAAATGTTCTTGAGATTTTCCATGTCTTTCAAGAGCGCGCGACAAATTTTGCATATTATTGTATCCCAATTTTCCCCAAACCGACGAATTGTCACCCGAAAACATTAGACATTTCCAACAATATAATTTATTTCGTACCGTTGATGCAGTAAGCCAGTTAATTCTATCGTAATTACTTTCGGAAAACCCTCGATTTTGTTTAGCGCCCGTGGAAACTAATGAAGTCATTTTAGGAATCGGTCTAGGCATTTCCTTAATAATTAGTTTTTGATCATAACTAAAACTATTGAAATTACTTCTCAAAATATAATCGACCAAATCAGCACAAGACGTGAGATCTCTTGATTCAGCCATCATCAGTATTAAAAATAAACTGCTACCTATACTTTCTGAATTTGAACGAAAGAGAACAATCTAAACAGATATTGTAAAATGCAGTAAAAATGAAATTAAATCTAATATTGATATTCTGAAATTATATACTTAACCACATAGGCCTTATACCCACGCAAGCACGCACTGATCGCAGATTGCAACTGACGAATATTTTACTAGCGGCTACCAGTGTTGCCAGAGCGCTTTTTAATCCTTCCCCGTTCGTCAAATCGAAAATACCCGGAATTACCCGATCGCTTATTTTGTTTTGAAAAGCGCGGTTAATTTAATTCCGGCGCCACAGCCCGCGCTAAATAAAACTTTAAAAGCATGGTATATAAAATTTTATTAAAAAACAAAAAAAATCTATCTTATACTTATAAATTTCAAAATAACAAAAACTATACCTATAATAAAAAAAGTATTAAAAAAACAAATCATCAGTTTTCCCCTCGTTTTTCCCAAATTTTCGATTCTAACATTTTTTTGGATGGATTAAACTTGATAATTCCACCAAGTTCATTGATGGCCTGTTTTGTGCTTAATATTGCTGAGACAGTATCGGTGTTTAACTTATTGCGGAGATCATTTTTAATATTATTTAAATCACTAAACATTGTCTCTACTGTTGCATTTGAAAATGGTAACACTAAAAGTAATGAAATAACTCGTTTTAAATTAGCAAAAGAAGTTATACCAGCTGCGTTTTTTTAGGTTAAATATTTTTTGCCAGTATTCACCAGCATCATTAATATTTAAATCCAAATCACTGTAATTTAAAAGAGCATGTTGTCGCCATTCTTTATCTACATCTTGGCTATTAACATATTCTTTTAAAATGGGGAATTTTTGTAATGTAGGAAGAAGCGATGTAATTTTAAATTATTGTGCTTCTTGTGGATCCACAATAGATACTATCTCAAAAATAGAATCAGACATATCAAATCGATTTTTAATCTGATTTACTAGCTCTATATAAAAGTTTAGACAAGTAAGGTAAAACTGACTAATGTCTGCGTCTTGAACACCTTCTTGCCTCAAACGTATTAAACTTTCAGAAGCTAAAATTCCCAAATAAATTTTTTCATTTTTTAAAATATGTCTCGGATTTTGATGATCAAGGGTAAATAAGTTCTCCGCATTTCTAATATAAGAAATATCTAAAAAATTTGAATACATGTTTTTTAATAAATTTTCAAGTTCAGGCTTTAATTTATGTAAAAGAGGGGCCTCTGTTTGAAAAAGCAAATTAAAATCTGTCAGCATTCCTAAACTATATGACATGAACTCTAAGTAAATTTTTATAAACTTATTGCTCATAGCTTCTAGCATATCTTCAGTTGTTTTTGATGGATCGCTAAAAACTGTTTCCTGCAAGTAAGCCTTAAGGGTGTCATATTGTTCTAAGACCCGGTCTACGCATGTCTTCAACGACAACCAGCGTGTCGTTGAGGGTGTTAATATTTTATGAATATCCACCTTAAAAATTTTTTGAAACTCTTCTAATTTTTTTTGACGTACACTACTTCGACTAAAATGAGAACCTACATTTCTCAGTAAATCTTCTACTGTTCTAGGGAGCTTCAAACAAGCTTTCGAGGCACATAGGTGGATCAAATGACATGAACATTTTATTGCCACAATATCGGGGACACTTTGAAATGACCCAAACATAGAGTTCGTTGTGTCTGAACTGTATCCAACCAAGTTTGACATGGGAATATTATTTTTTTCAAATACACTTCTAAAACATGCATATAATGCTGCCGCTGTTCCTTCAGCTGTTTCAACTATTTCAAAAAAAGTTGTCTTTACTTTGTTGGATACATTACAAAAATAGATAATTGTGAAGGCACATTGTTTTTTAACAGAACAATCTGTTGTTTCGTCCATTATGACAGAAAAAAAGCAACCAGGGACTTTTAGTTTCTCAAACAATTCATTTTTGAAATTCCTACCTAAACTATCTTTCATAATTTGTGTAGATTTTGTTCTTCTTACAGATAATTTTTTAGCAATTTGTGTATCACTAAATATATCTGCACACAACGGTGATAAAACATCCATAAGGAGAAATGGTAAATTATTTGTTGCCAATAATCCAGTGAGCTTTAACTCTGCTCTTTTTACTTTATCAGTTAAAGGATCTGAGAACATAACTTTTATATCTGGAGTGTTACTAATTTGATTAAAATTGTGTTTATGTTTTTCAGATTTACTATGACGATGAATATCATTTTTATGGGCAGTAATATTTGTATTACATAATTTGCAGAAAGCTAGCTCATGTCCTCCTCTCTTCTCTTTTGATTTAATTAAGCAGGCTTTGAATTCTTTAACATTTAACCATGAGGAGCAGAATTTATTAAAATATTGCACTTCACTAACTTTTCTTTTCTTGCACCTGTTAAAACTTTGGGTTGTTGAATTGGAGGTTCCAGGTAAAGAATTAAATTTATCATCATCATGGTCTATCCAACTTTCGTCATTATTATTAAACTGTTGAAAGTCATCACCCTAAAATTGTTAACAAGTCAACATATTTGCTTGATAACTAAGGTAGGTACATACCGTGTATGCTAATTCAGATTCATGATATATACTGTCCTTTTCGTTATTTACATCAATAAGGTCATTAGATTCATCAACAGTTGTTTTGTTGCTAATATTATCCTGCAAAACGTTAAAATGATACCTAATATGTATAATTTTATAAGAAATTACATACCTTGTCTTTAAATCTGTATTTATCAAAAAGTTGTTTCATTGAAGCCGATGAAGTCACTTGATCATTAATTAATTCATTACTCATTATATAGAATATTATTGTTCGGATTCGGAATAACACAACCAAGATAACAATTTACCAATTGGTCAATACTCAATCACACACAACAGTCACAACACAACAAAGACTAAAACAGTTCACAAAATCACAAAAGACAACAAACAGGAAGTGAGTCACTTGAATACAGCTGTGCAAATAGGAATTAGGAATGCAGCATTGCAAATTACAGCAACCACAGGCAGTTTTCGCGACGCGCGCAAGTGTCATTAGTCATTATGGGTCCAAGTGGTGATAGAGAAAGAAATAGAGAACCCAGTGAACCCACATTTCGCTAGTGCATAGGGCATGATAAATATTAAATTCCATGCATATTAAAAAGATAGAAAACCTGTTTTACCCGGAAGCAGGCTATACCCTTCTTTTTCCAAAATACCCTGATTCCGGGTAAATACCCGTAAATTGGCAACACTGGCGGCTACGTCCCGCCGGTCGACAATTATTCCCGGTACCGAATTCTCGCGGGCGTGGTCGGACAGGTGGAATTTGAATGTTAATTATAATTCTATGACTTTTCTGCAATGGATATAATGTAATAATCCACGTTGTTCTATATTTTATGTATGTTACCCATTATTATATCATTAAGTTATTGTCAATGAAAAAGTAAGATATAAATTTTTAATGTTGTAATTATTATAACTGAAGTAATACAACAAAATAACACGTGAACAATATAAAAAAAATCGGGTGGGGCTGTGTCGGGGCACACGGCCGTTGGTTTTAACGTGAAACGTGTCTGTCAGCGAGTCGCTTTTAGAGTTAAAGATTGAAATGAAAACAAGATTGACTTCGTTCTAAATATTTTACTATAATACTGACACTGAATAGGTAGTACATATAACGTATTTCGATTAATATTCGACAACGATTTTGATTTTGTTTAACATTGGCCTGTTATATGAGAAATAAGAAACATAAGGCATAAGTTCAACATTCATATTTCTGTTGAATGTACAATCTAAGACTTCGCGCAAGGTCCCCGCGAGAATTCGGTACCGGGAATAATTGTCGACCGGCGGGACGTAGCCGCTAGTAATATTTTACGTTATTTTAACAATTAAATGAAAGAGAGGCAGGGTGATTCATGCTTTCACGTGCTAAACAAAGATAACCCGTAAGGAAGCTAGCGGCATATGACTAGTAACTTCATGAGATAGAGAGAGAGGGCGTTCTCTGGGATTCCTTGTACGTTAGAGCGAGATAAAGCGATTACACGAGACGAGCAGTTCACTCGGGTGTAATAGAAAAGGTACACTGCACCTTCTTACGCGTGCTAGGCAAGGATACAAGAGGCCGCAAGCCTCCTCGAACGTGTTTTTTCTCTCCTGATTCTGAAGCGCTGCTTACTGCAGTGATGATGCACCTACAATGCCGTGGTAGAGAAGATTAACGGACGGCATCCGAGACCTTTTTTATGCACAAAAAAAAAGAGAAAAGAGAGGAAACAAATTTTGAATTACATAATAATTACCAAAATATAAATAAATATTTCAATTTGACAATTTTCAACAGAGGAGGCTTAGCCTCCCTTGCCTCCTCTGACGAGCCGCCGCTGGTAGATGATGTTTTGAAAGGGCTATGTTTTGCTTCAAATCTCATGCACCAACTATTTACCAGAGAGCCTGAATTTAAAATTATGTTAGGGTAGTGAATCATAAAATGATGTTTAGGCTTTAAATTTTGTTTCAAAACCTTATTGTAAATATAATGATGTTCAGATATAAGTACCGTAAGAGCATCAACGTCATCAAAGTAATTAAAGGATTAAATACTATATCAGCAATCTTTCTTAAAATTATATACAATAGCCAGTATTGGTTATTTTCAGGAATTAAATGACCAACCATAACACCGAAAAGTAAAAGAAAACAGCGCATTTCAGAAGCTGACATATTTAAGGATGTTTTTGATATGTTTAAAGGGAGAGGTTTATTGCTGACAAAGGTTTCTCCATAGTCAAATGTAGTTATAATACTAGTTAGTGTGTCTAGTGAAAATAATTTAAGGTGCGTCGGGGTAACTGGATCATGGTTTTACATATTACCATTAAAAATTCATTTTCAAATGACCAAAAACCTTATAAACCATTGCTGCAAGGACCTCTGGATTTTTTGTAGTTTAGATAGTTATATTCTTAAAGACAAGGTGTGGTTGCAAAACTTTTAACTTCCCAATAAAAAAATATATATACATATAAATAATTTTTGGGCAGTCGGCCCAGTTACCCCAGCAAAATGGGGTAACTGGACCAGGTCCGTGTATCTTTCCATGCTGCTCCTTTATTTAGAATCGGGGTAACTGGGCCTATTAGTAGAAAGAAAAAGAATTTGATTTAATATTTGGTCAGCTCTTATATCAAGATACCTGTGTTGTAGAGGCGATGTAAGTTATGTACTACGGTCAAGGCACATACAAAATAATACAAACAAAGCAGAATAATACTTTTTATTCACTTTTATTACTTAATAAACATTAGTTAAATCTGACAGGTCAGTGGTAAAACTGACCATGTCCTTGTATCTAGCCGAACTGCTGCACACGGGCCGAGATAATTTGCGAACGAAGTCGCGAGCTTCAATATACGACTCTTCATCAGTTTCTAACTTCCAAGTTTGGCAGTGCCGCTTAAAAATTTTTCCCAGGTAGCCTTCATCTATTTTTTCCAATATTTCAGCGATGTAAAGCCTGAAGGAAGCAGGTCTCTTGCCGTAAACCTTAACAACATAGTAATCGCCTGGTTTGGGAGAAGATAACTCATCTTCTATCACGTCCTCATCTTCTCCTGATGAAAGAAATTTAGAATCCTCGTCACTGTCTTGGAGAGAATAGGTTTCACTAACATCACTCTCGTCATTATCCATTATTTTACACCTCTTAGTCTTCTGTTGTTCTATTTTTTTAAGTTCTTTTCTTAAACCTGCCTCTTTTTTCCGTTTTACAATCTCTTCTTTTTCCTTCTCTTGTTGTTCCTTCTTATGCAAATATTCTGGTGTGGTAATAACTTCACAATTTGCAATTATTCTTCTACGTTTTCTATCGTTCTGTGGTTTTGATCCTGCTTTCAGGACATCTAGAAGCACCTGCTCGAAAGTTTTGCGTTTCACATTATTATTTTCGGTAGCTGCTACGTCCTGCTGAAGTGCTGCAGTTGATGAAGTTGCCACGTCCTCGTGCGCTATTGCAATTGTTGATGTATTGGTTGTAGGAGTGGTCACTTCCTGCTGCACGGTTGTGATGGATGGAAGTTTAGCATAATACCGTCGCAGGTCTTCTGCTTTAAAAACAGACTGCGGAATTGCATTTCTGTTTGGTCCTTGCATATCTGGATCATAGATTCCTGTCGTTTTAAACCCGCTAATAATATTTTGTGTGGGCATTTCTTCTGCAGCTTTAGTTAGGATAGCTACAAATTCAGACTTTGGGATTTTCCTTCTAGGGTTTTGGCGCTGCCACTTACACAGTTCTTTGTCCCATCTAGTTTTTAGACCCTTAAAAACTGCCACATCTAATGGTTGTAGTAAGTGTGTTGTGTGGGGTGGCAGTTTCATAATGGTCACTTGGTTTTCTTGTGCTAATTTAATCAAGCTTGTAGAAATGTGTGTGACGTGTCCATCATAAATCAACAGCACAGGTCTCTCTTCCCCAATATTATTTAAAAATATATTTTTGAACCAGTTATAAAATAAAGTAGTTTCCATCCATCCACGTTGAGTGACAGATACAGCAGTTGTTGTGACCTCTTCATTTATCCAATTTTCCATTACGTATTTGCCTTTGAACACACACAGCATTGGTAACATGTTTCCATCAGCAGCACAGCAAAGCAACACTGTTGTATTTTCTCGCCCAGATGAACTTGTTTTACGTTGACTTTTTTCCCCAATAGCGCCGACCACCTTTGTTTTAGACGGGTCATGACAGAAAGATGTTTCGTCACAGTTATAAATGCGACCAGGCTTTCCGTTTAATTCCAATTCAGTTACGATTTCTGTTAATTTATCAAAATAATCGTAAATTATCCAAGGATTGACTTGATCACATCTAACATGTTCAATGCTTTGAGGCTTTTTAAGAGATAAGTGGTGCCTACGTTTAAAAGACGCAAACCAGTCAGATCCAGGCCTTTGGTTTTTAAACCTGGTATTCAAATTATTTTGTTTTATGTACAATTCGACAACATCTAGTACTTCCTCCCGAGACAACCCAAATCCATTCCTCTCCATGACTTTAAGACATGAAGCAATTTCCTCCTCCTCATTCAAAGCTAAGTACGATATTACACCTCCACCTCCTTTGCCATCTTGAGCTTTCTTGCCTTTGCCTCTTGTCCCTAATACGTAATGTTTTAACGTGGATCGTGGTATGTGGTAATGAGCTGCTGCTGCTCTAGTTGATTTGTTGCCATTTTTTACATCTTCTAATGCTTGTTGCAGATCTTCTTCGCTGTATGTGAAGCCAGCTCCTCGCTGCGTCTTTCTTACATATGTTCGCACCATGTTCTGCACAAATTTGGGTGAATTAATGATTAGAATTATAATAATAATTTCAGAAATTTAGGGCAAACAATGTTGACCATAAAGGGGGTAAGTGGGCCATGGGCGAGGTATCTGGACCACAGGCAGACCCAAATACCCCAGACATATGGCCCATTTACCCCTTTTCGTATTATTTTTGGGGGTATCTGGACCACCCCGGCTATAAATGAAGGTCACCATAAAAAACTTTCTAACCTCACTTCCCAAATTTCATTATATGTAATCGTACTTCAGCACACAGAAAAGCAGGAGCACTACTTACTGTTTCGCCACAATAGTCATTTATCGTATCTGATGCAGCGTGATGTTTGCAGCTAATGGTCTTGCAAATTCGGAACACGTATTGCTGACAAATAACCGCCACAATCTGCGAATCAGCTGTTGTTCTGTAAGATTGGCGCTACCAACTGCAAATACCCACCATCAAAATTTTAAAATTTCAAACGATATGGCGGCAACTAACCCATGGCCCAGTTACCTCGTTGACCCAGTTGCCATTTATGAAATATTGTAAAATTAAAGCAAAATCGTAATTGCAGACACCCTCTAATATATCATGCATAATGTTAACACTGAAATTGCGACATACATGAAATCCAGCTACTTGATTAAAAACACAATTCTCTTTTATTCCTGTCATAGAACTATTATTTTGCAGAATGTCCTCATTATAGTTAACCTCTGTTCTTAGACTTGTAATATGTTCAAAATATTGGGAATGTGTTAAATGTTTTGCAGTTTTACAAACACGACAAAAATAATTCGAACTAAATTATTCTACAAAACCTAACATAGAATTTAAACCTAAATTATCTCCAATTAACAGTCCTAAGTCAAAGAATATTGTTTCAGTTTTTCCATTTACATCAACATTAATACCAGTTTCACTTAAAAAATTATGTTCTTCAATTATATATTGAAATATGTTATTACCAATTACACTTCTATCACATGACTTAAACATTTGAAAAAGGAATATATTCTCTAATTCAGATTGATATTGAGGAGGTAAACAGGGCAGTGTAACATAAACTCCACCTATTTTCTGAGAATTTGTATGTGATCCTAAAACATTGCCTATTGTAAAATCATCAAAATAAACAAATAAGGGTAACCGTAGATTAGTAGAACTTTTATTCGATTTCTCTTACCATATTTTACCTTGAATGAAATTTCGTAAATAAGAACTGTCAAGTGATAATCTATTAACATATGATTTAGTTTCATTATAAATATTAGGAATTTCAAAGAATTGTTTTAAAACATCTCTTAAGGAAATAAAGATACAACAGTTGATTGAATATCTACGTGTGGGTTATTGTGCATATCTGATAACTTTAAATGTTTGCTTAAAATAATTTCAGTGGGTTTAATATAGACACCTGATTTCTCAAGATACTGAAGACGTTTGTATTCTGTTTCCAAATTCTCAAATGGGTTATTAAGACAAACGTCAACTGCTTTACATTATTCAGGACTTGTAGAGCTACCACTACAATGAAAGAAATGTTGTGAAATAGATGAAAAAATATCACAATTAAATAAATCTGTAATTGAATTTATAATATTCTGAATTTCTTTTCTGGGAATAGCATTATTATTATACAAACTGGATTGAAGTAACAACGTTTTTCTTTTAAACTGCAAAATATGCTCACTGAAATCTGTTTCATAATTATTATTTTCCGTTATTACCATAGCAGAATCATTAAAGGCATTGGCAACCTAAAATATGACTTTATTTAATTCCATTCGTTTTTGTTTAAAATACACAATGTTCAAAGTTGGACTGTCCGCCCACGTGTCCTCTGCCCTGTGCGGCGTTGTAAAGTTGAGGCGATGACGTCACATACACCGTCCTCTCAACCACGTGCCTTACTGCATTATAGGGCGCTGCAAAATGTTGCAGTATTCACAAAGCATTTGTACGACAAGTTTGTGTGTTAATGCGTAAAAATATGTCGGGTATTTCGCCTTACATGTACGAACCTATCAAATCAAAATCAACAAAGGATGATTCTAATCGTGGAAATAATTTAGCCGGTAGACTCCAACGCAATTTATTAGATTGGTGTGAATGTACTGCGTGTGATAAAATGCCTAAAGATAAAGAGTGCTACTGCTGTTTCGAGTCGAAAGCAATAGAAAAACTAAGAATTAATGACCAGTTTATTACTTACCACGAAATGTTTAACCATCTTATTTTAAATATTCATTCCCTGAAAACCGCAAAATACCACATGAAAATGAAAGCGGACGCAACTAAACGGAAGATGTTAGACGCTGAAAGCAATAGAGTATGGAGACATATTGCTTACACACAATTTATATACTGGGTAAATTCTTGGGTACCACTGGGGAAAAATGAAAGAAGAGTGGTTCCGGCTTGCGTAATTAAAAAAGTTAGAGGAAAATACCCAGATTTAAATGATGAATATCGAGGATTCATAGCAGCGGACGGAAGAGATGCAGAATATTTTGACTAGGATAATAAAATGGTTTGTTAACTGTATTGAAGTAAATTTAAAATACAAAAGAATTAATTATTGATATGCTTAATAATAAAAAAAAACAGATTAACTAATGTTTTGTCTTTTCTAAACGAGAGAAGTGCCGTTTCTTTGTCGTCTCAAGACACGGCCCTGGTGCAAGGGCTATGTTGTCTGGTATATTTTCACAGGTACCTTCAATTGGAGGTAGATCTAATTGTCCTTCTGCTATTAAACTTATTTTATTTACCAAATTACGACGCCAAATATTTGGTTTTCGATGGGCACACACGGATACATAAACCCATTGTTTTAGGGACTTGGAAAATCGTTGTCTATCTTTTCTAAGCTCCTTGTTTTTTAATCTCACACTATTATTGTGGTCCAGAACAGCTAGCATGCTTCTTATTCTCATTCCCTCGTATGTGAAATGAAGCCGTTTAGGTGTGTATTTCAGTCGTACGTTGTGGTAAGATTCGAGGGCTCCAGTGTGGCAATACTGATTGGTTTGTTTTAAATCGTTAATAAATGTTTTATTGTTTAAAATTTCAGATAATCGATAGTAATCTGGAGAATTTTTGCTGATCCACAATGTATTTTCCAATTTTTCTGGTGGTAGTGGATCGTGGGAACATTTTAGGACTTCACTAAATTCTTCAGTAGAATCCCATTCGTGAACGTTGCAAATATGATTCATAATAGATTTAAATTTTTCTTCTAAAACTCTCTTGTCCGTTCCACAGGTTTGCGATGACCACCAAAGGTGATTAATTATACTTGATTTCCAAGCGCCAATATTGCTTGCTTTACCTTCTGCACCTTTTAACTTTTTCGCAAGATTTTTCGCCATATGCCACACATCAAATTGGTGATCAATGTGAGAAAATTTTGTACGTACCAATAACCGGATTCCCCGATGCCTATCTGACAAAAATAAGCTAATTTTCAGCTGCTCATTATCAAGACGAGTCAAGAGCTTTTCACATGCTGCTTTTTCTAATTCACCTTGCACTTGTCCTTTTTGTATCAATTCAAAATCAAGGATTTCCTCTGTACGTAAATTCATTACAGAATATGTTGCATATTTAGCTGAATATCCGGGAGAATCAAATTGAGCATCTCCACAAATCCAAGTGTTCAGATTTTCATTTGATTTTAGTTGCTCAAACATATTTCTTTTTTCTTGGTCATATGTATCTCTAACAGCTGGTGCGACATATTTATTTATTATTTTATAATAAGTAGTATGTGACATGAACTTCATGTCAAGAGTGTCAGCGAAAGTCTCAAATGTAGTAAAATTTAATCCAGTACAATACATTGCAGCTGCAACATCGACGTTACCTGTAATGAAAATAATTCTGTAATACAAATAAAAGTGCAAGATAATGCCAATACCTACCTACTGACTGCCTATTTATTACAGGTTGAGATTTCCACGTACTTTTATGTTCATTTGCACATTCCATTTTGACTATTAGGGTAATGCCTTTATGAGCCGGTTTAACAATTATATTATTTCCACCACACGTTTGACACCGTTCAAACAGTGGGAAAAGCAACTCATATTTGATTATATAATGACTAGAGTTTTTAAACATAAACGGGTTCATATCTTCATCTTCATCGCCAGAAGAATCATCTGAATCGAGGATAGAACTGGCTTCATATTCATCATTGGAGTCATAAAAGGAGGAACGATCAAGATCAATTTCTTGGTTTCGAAATACTTCTATGCCTGTATACAAACGATTGTCACAAAAAATAAAATAATTGTAATAAAAAAATACCTAGTTCACATTGTACACTAGCATCACTTTTACGCCCGTTTTCAGTTTCTTCTTTTTTATTTTCAACGATATAATTTTGTACTCTATTTTCGTTGGTCTCCGTACCTAATTCGCACTGTACTCCACAATCAATATGATTTGGGACAGATTCATACAACTCTTCATTGCCATCCTCAATTCCCTCCATTTGATGAAGTAGGAGTATTTCATTTACAATCTGACTTCTCTCACTTGTTTGCTTCATCTTCTGGTAATTAAATTGTCTTCGACTTTGTTCTGGCGTTTGTAAATCATTTTCGCCTCGCATATCAACAGATGGAACAGCATCTTTTTTTAACACTAGTTTATTACGGTAATTGGGCATTAATTTTTTTTTTAAATTGATGTCTCATAATCTGTTTCTAAAAAATGGGCCGAACAAACGACTGACCGATTTGACGGTTTAAAGCGATCCCGGTTAATTTTTAATAACCAAAGTTTATATATTTTCCCCCGCGTTTTCTTATTTGGAAATGAATGAAAGGAAAGATCCTTATTCTTGTTGGGGTTATTTGTACACCTATATACACAACAATTTGTCTTCGCGGAAACACCAATAATTTGTTTAAATCACAAATTATAGCACTAAATTCAAGTAAGCAATAAAATTAAGAAAATAAAATAAAAACTCTAATAACAACGTATGCGGCAAAACAACACAGTCCAAGTGCAGTCGGGTGGTCGAGTCGGTGTATGTGACGTCACACCCCCACATTTGTCAGTCTCTTTTCTCGGTTACCACTTCGCTACCCTAGAACTACAGGGTGCCATCTGACATAACCAATGTTTGGAGAAACAAAGGTTTGAAATTTGAATTTGGGAATTATGTATTTGAAGTGTAATTACTTATTAAAAATATTTTTTTTTGTAAGTTTAGGTAAGAATTAAGTCTCAGATATGAGTTGACAACCATACAGTTACAATTTATAAGAGATTTATGTAAAAGAAATGTAGATAGAACCTTGTAACAAAATCGGTATTTGGGGATTGGGATGACAATACGCTCTACATGGTTCTAACTGTCAAAATAATGATTGCCATGGGAACGAAATAAATTTAATTTTAACTTAACACAACAACTATTTTCTCAGAATTAATTGATAAGAAACTGAAATAATTAAATTCTTAAATATCTTATTTTCCCTTCTTACACTGATAAAACAGTTAACTTGAATAAAATAAAAATGACTTCCTATGAGTAAATAATTTACTGAAATACGGCGAATTCAATATAGTAATTCTCCAAAGGAAATTGTTTATTTGACCGCTTACAAGTTAAGATTTACTTACGAGAAGTAAAATATTTTTCTGCAAAAAATTGTCGTATGCAAGTTAACATTTACTTATGACAAGTAAATATTTGTTAACCCAAATACTCGCGCGATTCTTTAAATACACTACACTAAAGGAAATATTGCTTATCATGAGATAGATATACTTAATTTTAATTGAAGAAATTAGCTTCTCAGAAGCATCTTATATTTATATGTAGGTTATATTGATTTGTGAGAAATCTAGCTTTAGTTCCCAGTTTTAATTACTTTGGAAAGGGGAGGGTAGGGGTGGTTGGGATAGTTCAATAATTATTCGGTTAATATGAAAATAGTATATTTATTATATCAATTATAAATACTTGTAACAAAAATAAATCATTTGCAGAACAAGACTAAATTCTATAAATTGTTTCCAAAACAAAAATAAATTCTTCACAAAACATTCTCCATATAAAAAACATGTAAATTCTGTACAAAACAAACATAAATTCTCAGCAGTTTTATAAAATTTCTAAAATGTACCTTTAAAAAACAGGTTTTAATTAATTAGAGCTCATTGCAATAAGCATGGTGAAAAAAATCATGTTAAAGCCAATTTTTTGTCCCCCATAGCTCTAGTACTAGGTATTGTAATACTATACTAAAAGTATGGGAACAAAAAATTGGCTTTAACATGATTCCTTTTCGCCATGCCTATTGCAATGAGCTCTAATTAATTAAACTCTGTTTTTAAAGTTAAAGGTACATTTTAGAAATCATTAACGATCCGTCCGATAAGGTGTGTACTGTTCTCGTCAAAATGTAATCTTCTAGATCTATTTCTGATAAAAATAATACATTGGAGTCAGAAAGTTTAACTTGATATCCTGTTGCATGACTACACAATCCAACAGTTGTGAACAACGTATGCAGAAGGTAATACTTAGAGTGACCAACAATAACATATTTTATAAGTCCAAAAAGAGGTTCACCAAATTCATCGTCTTGATAATGGAATGCATATTCAGCTCTAAATAAAATACCATTTACTTTTAACCAAGATAAGCAGCTATATTGTTGATTGTCATCAGGTAAAAGATGTTTAAATGCGTTAAAATCTGACAGTTCTGAAATAAAGTTTAGATGACGACCTGATTGTATTCTGTCATCTAAACCTTTTTGACTCAAAAGTCTATAAGCAAATTTCAACTGAAGTTTTAAAGCCAAGGTAAATACAAGATTTTTTCTACAAGACACTACATGAGCATTAGTTTTTGAAAGTTTATGGTAAGCTTCATATCGCACTGAAGAAAAATAACGTAACGGACCAAAATGTTCAATAGCAGTGGGATAGTGTATTAAAAAGTGATGTTTCGGTTTCAGTGGTTCGTCGAACAATTCAAGATACAGTTCGTGATGTTGTTTTATCAGATGTCTTAAATGAAGTATTTCTTGCCTTGCAATGGAAGCACTGAATACTATGTGTAATATATCATACAATAATAAATATAAATACCAGTGTGAATCATCTTCCGGAACAAAATCTGAAATAATAATTCCAAAGTATGTCACCAAAGAAGCCATTTCAGCAGCCGACATTATTAAACATCCTTGTCTCAACTGTCTATCTACAATGGGAGGTATCGAGTTCCCTATGTCAATATTACAATTATGATTAAAGTATTTAATTTTTGAATTTAATTGATCTAGTGAAAAAAACTTCTTCTCTATTAAAGCACCAATTATCTTAGCCATATCGTAACGACATATCCCTTCATGTAAGTCGTGCATAACATCAAAGACAACATTTGTAGTGTTATTAAACGAAGGAATCTCGTTAAAAATACAAGTTTCTTTAATCCCGAAATCCAGAGTAGTGCAATCAGCGTCATAATTTTCTGGGTTTCTTAACGCGTCATCCTTTTGTTCACATTGAAATCTAGTCTCATTTTTCGACAAACGGCACATCCGACAAAAGTAATTTGAGGAAAATGATTCCGTGAAGCCCTGTAATGCATTTACACCTAAATTGTCACCAATTATAGCCAAGACGGTAAAGTAAACCCTGTAATTTTTGTTATCAACGGTCACATTTATTCCTGTGTTTTCTAAATTGATTAATTGTTTAATTATTTCATTGAAAGAAGCTTTATTGCCGTTTGCTACACGATCACTACTGTATATCAACTGAGCTAAAAATATATTTTCTAAAGAGGACGAATATTTGGACGGAATGCCGGCGATCCCTACGTAAATGCCTCCAATTTTATGAACCCCAGCTCTAGAACCCAACGGATTGCCAGCTTCAAAGTCATCGTAATATAAAATAAGCGGCAAAGTAATTTTTTCCGCAAATTTAGGTTTTAATAAATCTAACCAAATTTTTGCACCAAAAACACTGGTTATTGAAAGTGCTGATGAAGATTCCTCTTTTGTGATATAAGATATCATTTTTTCTAGAACGTTCGGAAGCTGTAAGAAGTGCTTAAATATTTTTTCTAATGGTATTATTTGACCTTCGCATTTTTTAATCTCCATTACATTTGTGTTTTCTTTTCGACAAACTTCTTGCATTTCACCAATCAAAAAGGAATTTGGCCGTATTAACCATTGTGTTTTATCTAAAAACTGAAATCTTTTGTACTCTGTTAGTAGATTCTTAAATGGTTTAATATTTAAAATAGAATCAATATTTGAATGGCATTTGTGTTCAATAGAATTTTTTAGTTTTTCTTTAATACATAGCAAAATATCTTCAACAAGTTCAGAGGAATCTTCAATGACACTTTGGACAACGCTTCGAGTAATAGAAGTGTTGTTATAGAGTTTACCAATAAATTTTAGCATAACTTTTTCAATTAATTCTGATGATTGTATTGAGACATCACTTTTTAAAACAGTATTATCTTTTACTTCCTGGGAGTTAGTATGTAGAAATCTGTTAGAAGTTTGTTCAAGACATGTACTGTCATCTAAAATTTGTGACGTTTCAGAACTGTAAGATTGTAGAAAATGAGTGTCAATATTAGAATTGTTGAGATGCTTTTTTAACGATGCTATGGAGATAAATTTTCTTGGACAACCAACAAAGCTGCAAGGGTAAACATGAGCAAATTGATGACTTATTCTTGTATGGTGTATAAGATGGACAAGATTTTTTACTCTTCTTTTGCACAGTGCACACTCCATTATTACACAGTAAAAAATGTTTATATTTTGCGTGTTACTTTGCTCGTGTAACTAGTTAACTCTTGTGAATTAAGTCTTTCATTTAACTCTACATGTGACTGAAGTCAATAACACTCAGTGTTGCCAACTCCGAATAAATAGAATTCTCAACTTGACCTCTCAAAAGTCGCTAGAATTCTCCGATATACGATTCAGGATTTTTTTGCATAATAAGAGGTCACCATTTAATGTTTTTCGTGGGACAAACTAATTTTGTAACAATTTTCTTTCGATATTGGCAAAAGATCTAATAAAAAATAACTTCGAATTTATATACCTACATAAAATAGAATTCAATTTAAACAAATATTTTATTTTCAAATATACTTTTGTTATACATTATATTAACAGTATAATATTAACTCATTTACATCTAATCCAAAGTCTTCATCTTCAGATTGGTAAATATCTTTGGTTCCTATTTTCTTCAGTATATAATCAGGTAGTTTATAAGTATCACAACATTTATTTATCAGTCTTAAACCAAATCGTATGTATAATAAATTATTAAGAAGTGGTAGTTTCATACGATTTCTTATTTTGTTTTTAATGTAATTCATAGCGCTAAATGCGCGCTCTACATCAGCATTGGAATGTGGCAAGCTGAGAAATCTTAAAGCCAGTTCAACTAAGTCACCAAATGGATTTTCATTTGCAGCATCTCGATATGCCCTTACTTCAACCCAAAACTTTTCTGTGTCTTTTACTTCGGTCCACAAGATGTGATGAATAGTTGCCCACTGAGTCTCTATTTTTGCTACTAGATGAGGATCAGAACAGCAGTTTTCATTTCCAACTAACTGAGTTATTGGAAGCTTGTTATGTTTTAAACATTCACTTGGAGAAAACAAGCTCATTTTTTCTAAAATACTAGCATTTTCTGGCAATCTATTTTTTATTTCTAAAGTCAGTTTAAGAAGAAATGACTTTATTCTGTCTTTAATAGTTTCACGATCACTGTCTGATATACCATATTGCTTACAACTATTTTCAAAGACATAACCTAAATATGGGTTTGGATCCAAGTACTCTTCAATTTTATCTTTAATTAAATCTATCTTTGTAAGACGACTAGGATTAACGACCTTGCTAGCAATTGTAACATACAAAAATTTTAAATCTTTTATTAGCTTCAGAGGATCAACTGACGCTGACTCAAAACTTTTATTGGTTTTTTGGACAAGTTCTAAAATTGACAACAAATAACTTAAATAAACTCTGTTATTGTTGTCTGCGTACATTTGATATAATATTTCAGCTCCATAACAATTTTCTTTTTGTCGAGCCATATCAAAATGTAATTTCAATGTATCCCACTGATTTAAAATTCGTCTTACTGCCGGTTCAATTGATAACCAGCGTGTGTTCGACAACTGTAATATTTTAAGTGGAATTTCACCATCATTTATTAAACTATAAATCTGCCTATAAGCAACTTGTTTGATTGTCGAGTGTCCAAACCAATTATAGGTTTCTTTAATTAAATAGTCAATACTTCTTGGGATAGTTTGTTCAGATGCTTTTGAGACCGCCAACTGCAAAGAGTGGCAAACACATCGTACCAGAACTAGATGAGGTACTTCAGTTTTCAGAAGTGTATAAACACTATGATTGATGCCCGTCATTGCAGAAGCATTATCAGTTCCAATTCCAATTAATTTTTTTAAAGGCAACTTAACCTGATTTAAAGTTTGTTTAATGGCAGACACAATCGTTTCTGCACTCCCATCTTCAATTTGAACAAGTGTAAAAAACGTAGAGACAATTTTACTTTGGCTTATACTAAAATACCTGATTACAAGTCCCAACATTTTCTGTACACTTATATCTGTTGACTCATCAATTATAAGGCTATAATTTCCTCCACCCACATCGTCTATAAGTTCTTTTAAAAAATATGGTCCAATTAAGTTTTTAATAATATTTGTACACTTTGTACGATGTAAACAAATATTCAGCTGTTTTGACTTTGAAATATTGCTCAAATGGTCAACAGAATTCATTGTACTATGCATGGCAACATATAAACACAGTTCACTTTCTTTAATCTGTTCTTCAGTAACTTGTCCAAGAGGCTTAAAAGTAATTTTCTGCTGACGCTGCGAAGAAAACGGTTCCGCCGCTGATTGATGTTTTTTGCTATTAACATGTTTTTTTAAATCACTCAGTTTGGCGTTAAGAAGTTGTTTGCAGTAGAAACAAAATGCTTTGTGTTCATCATTTGAAGCAGGTTTCAGCCAATTTTTAAACTCTTCCAATCTTTCCCATTCTATCTTATATTTCTGCGTATATTGTGGCGCCACTAAAATACAAAACATGCAAAAGAGATTTGTTATGAAACTAAAACATCTTACTTGTATAATCCAATAATTTATCGAAATTATCGAATGCCAAATTCCACAAATATATAATGGCACAAACGCATCGCCTGCTGCCGAACAGAGAAGAGCCAGCCAGCCAGGATCGAGCTTAAAAGTTAGGTTAACTTAAAACTGACACTGACGTGCAGGGC
This sequence comes from Agrypnus murinus, assembly GCA_929113105.1. Lineage (NCBI taxonomy): Eukaryota > Metazoa > Arthropoda > Insecta > Coleoptera > Elateridae > Agrypnus > Agrypnus murinus. The sequence continues at coordinate 100,939,921 of OV816026.1, read as the reverse complement.
TGCCACACACTCATCATCTCTTAGGGATTAAGGGATTATGCTTAGTTACTTTAATGACTTGTCACTTGTCACTCTAGATTACCGCAAAAAAATGTTTTAAAATCAGTTTTAAAAGTAAAGCAAAACACAAGTTCGAAATTCTCCGAAACTTCTCTATTGTCGATAAAAAATCGCTAGGATTGCGACATGTCTCATTTCAAGCAAAAAAGTCGCAATTGTAATTCCAAATTCGCTAGATTTAGCGACAAATTCGCTAAAATGGTAACACTGATAACACTACCTTACTTCGTGTTTAGTTTATACTACAATTTACACTATTTAGAGAGACCTATATACACACTAGTTAGAGTTCCGTAGTGTTACTTTTTAACAATGTATTTTTTACTGTGTACAGACCTACCGAATTAATAAATTTTAAAATCAACTGTTACGTAGCTTATTAACAATGTCGAAAACGTGAGGTATAGGACTGTCAGACTTCAGTCTGATGTCATAAATACCCCACTGAATTAAAAACCATATATGTTCCGCTTCAATGGGGTATTGAATATCAAAAATAATGAATGACTTAAAACATACATCGACGGCTTTCAATATCGATGGCAATGTGTAGATCGTTTCATCTATACGGACGTATACCTTCTGTATTTCGTGTACGGTCGGTCCCAATATGATTATAAATGGTTGCAGTGGTAGACCTAATCCTTGCAATTTTCTCTTTCTTTCGTCAACTAAACTGTCTATGTCACCAGCAACCTAAAATTGAGAGAAATATAATTTAGGTACTACTAAAAACGACTGACATTAAATACAAACCTTGGCATGTAAATAAAAACCTTCTCTTGCCTCAGCTGTAGAAGGTTTCCAATATTGTTTCCCTTTTTTCACCTTGTTAGACTTTGAAGTTACAAGCGAAAACAAAATGCTCAATTTTGTAATGTCTTTTGAATCTGTAAAAAAAATCAGTGAAGTAAAAACTAATTCATATTGTATAGGTATTATGCACGGTGTAAAAAAAGTATCTCATAATGGCTCTAGTTATGTAACAATACAAGTTAGCTTAAAAAGTTCTTAAGAGGTATGGTATCTTTTTAAATAAAGCGGCACTTTTTTAACGCAATTCTAAATGTTTTGAAAGCAAGACTAAAGTGTGTCTTTATCCCTTCGTAAATATTGCCCTCGGGCTCTACGAGCCCTCTGGCAATAACCTTTACGTGCGGGATAAAAACATTCACTTTAGTCCCTTGGTTTAAAATATACTATTATTCCATCATTTTTTGAAATGTTTTTGATTGTCGTTTCAGTGGTAGAAGTACAGGTTAAATAAGACATATTATTCTGAATTAAAACACCAAAGATTATTTCATTAATAAATTAATAAATAATTGACAAATAATGCCAACATTTATTATACTGTCTTCTAAAGCAAAAATATGTTGCAAATGGAATTAAGTATTCAGATTTTTTGCTGTTCTGTAAGAAGAGTCTAATGTGTATAAATTTGTCTTACCTTTGCTTATATTTGCTTGTAGCATGTCTAATAATGTTTTTTCAGTGTCTTGTAGGACATTCTTTTTTAACATTAAAATGGCATCAAAAACGCTGTCCCATTTTGCAAAGAGCAAATCTGATTTATCAGAATATAACAGAGAAAAATCTTTCTCAATCTGAAATAGAAAATATTAGCTGTATTGTGGTTTACACTAATAAAAAAGATTACGTACAAGTTTATACCCTATTGCATATTTTAACACCGGCCAATCTGCAAATATGTTTTCAACGTTTTCATATGTGTGCCTGTTCGTGAATAATGCTCGTCTTAATTTATAGGATTTACTCCAATTTTCTAACACTTCTTCATACGGTTCATTATTATTTTGAAGCCACTTATGGATTTTTTCAAGACTTTCCCTATCCTCTGGAACCGGCTCTGCAAATGATTACTTTATAAAAATAAATCTTTATATATTATATCTAAGCTGAATAAACCTTGTAAGTCTCTGTCACTTTCACCTCCTTCCGAATCATTTTCACTTTTTAAAAGCCCTGAATTTTTCAGCAGATAGATCATATTCTTCTTTCTGTCAGTTAATTTTCCGCGAGCTATTCCTGATTTGTTTTTTTTTGAGTATTTTTTCTTTGTAGGATGAGTGTAGTAAACTTCTTTACATTCCTTGGGAAAAAGTTCAACAATTTTTTCGGCAAGATATTCCAAATCTGAATTTTTTAATTGTACACTAAAAATGTTTTAATAAAGCCTTTTTTGATTTTCATATACATATTTTATAACAAACTTACTGGATATCTTTATCAAAGAAATAATTGATAATAATGTTTGCCAAATATTGTTGATACTTTGCACTTAAACCATTGGTAGAATTATATGATTGAAGGATAGCTTGTCCTGTGGCAGAACTTTCCAGTAATGCTTTTAAGTCAACATCATTATTTGGTTTGATTCTCTTTGGGGCAGGGGGGCAGCACTCGCCAAGATCCTCAGATATAGATTCTGTTGGAATGACGATAAATTCGTCTAAATGTGACAAACTTCTTGCTGTCGACGTCGATGCTGTTGCCTCGGGTTTGAGACCCGCAGTCGGTGTACATATGGGCGAAGGAACGGGTTCAGCAACAAATATCTTGCGGAAATAGAGCCCATCATGTATTTTAAAATGAATAATAAGTATTTTTATTCACTACTAATAATTATTAATAATCATTTGATTGACCTATTTTGAGGTCGTGAAGGGAACGATTATTGACCACGGTAAATAATAACATACCTGACACTGTTACCATAGTTATGACAGCTTATTATTAACCAGTAGTCAATGATGATTATTGACAGCTTCTAAAGAAGAATGCAAGCACCGGCAAAATGGTGTGCTCAGATTAGTAGTGAACAAACCATTATATAAACCACGGTTGTGAAGTATTATTCTGGAGCCTCTCATCTTATATCCCTTGATGCTACGCATCTCGAGATATAATACTGCTCGGCTATAGAAGCAACTCTTCACAACCTTTGTTTATAATAATTATACTATTGCATATACTCACATCGAAAGAACTGTCATTAACTCCTGTTTCATTTTCTTCAAAATGCAGTCTCATTTTGTTTCTTAATTGAAGTTTTAATCCCACAGATGGGATTATTTGTTCCACCATTGCAGTGTCATTAGTTCTGTACGCATTGTACAATATCTCGTATGTTATATCATGTTCTGAAAAGAATTCCGCATGATAATATAAAATAGGTATCGATTTAACTATAGGTTATATCGCATGGTCAATGTAACACCACCATCACACTAATTCAAATGACAAAATTTAACAAAAAATGTAATGGTTTATGCTTAAATGCTCTAAGTAGGCACGTAACTAGTTTCGTACCATCATGTCATAAATAATATTAATTTCGTCCTAACAATAATTAAGGAATAAACACAAATTCGTTTCCTTGATAACCGTCAGTCAAATTCATTTATGTATCATACTAACGACCAATCATTATTTGCAACATTTGTCATTTTCTTGTGTAATTATTGTTACAGACTATATAATAATTATTATGTTATCGGTAGTGTCAGGTTTTGTCCAGTTGGATGGAGGCCCAACTGGGCTGACTTGGCTACTTTTTGCGAGCCTGCATGGGTAACATCACGGGCATTCGACTTTTTATGAAAAACAACAGTTGGGTGGAAAATTTTGTATGCAGCTCTGGAATAAACATTTAATTCACTTGCATTCTCGGGATTAAAATAGTTGTTTAGTCCCTTAATACATAAATAACTATTAATTTAATGATACTTTTGTCACTACATTGTAGGAATCAGAATCGTATTTTTAATTATGGTGGTGCTGCAGGATACGAGATGACTATAAAAGTATGTAGTAACCGAAAAAAAAACACACACCTACTTATTTGCTGAAATTTACAAGTAGAACATCCCTTTATATATTTATTCAATTTGGTGTCAGACTCAGGCTGACTCAGGTGTTAAAATAGCATATACGCGAAACGAATAAACTTAGTAAACTATAGAAACTTATACCTTCAAAAAGTGCAATTAGTTTGGGTAACTTGAAATCTTCAAGGAGGTTTGTCACACGCTCGTCTGCCATAACGCCACAAACAACGAATGAAGAACGCAATAGCCCAGCATCACGATACAACACACATCAGCACAGTAAAAAATTCTGCAGTTAAATCACTTTTAATTCACGCAAAGCTGCGATGGTTGCTTGAAATTAAATTATGCTTCTTAGAAGAAAACTTCAATTCTTTTCGGGGCACAATTATTTATTTCCTAGAAGTATATAGGTTTCCCTCGAAAACACGATAGAAAGTAAATCCTTACTTGCGTGAAGTAAATAAGATTTAACACAATGAAATCAAGAACTGTGATCAACTAAATTATTTCTTTGATCCAATTAAACGTTCAAAACTCTTATTCTGCGCTCAAGTACAGTTCGATTTCTAAGTAGAATATTTACTTGCAACTACCGTATATCGAATGAAAAAAGAATAGTAAATATTGTCCATAAAATTCGATGATTATTTTTTTCAGTGTAGCTTTACTTCCAGAATTTTTCTTGCTGTCTCGTGTTTTTTTTGTAGTGGTTTTTCCTTGTTCTTCCCTCTGGGTAGTACTCTGATTACTTGCATCTTTTTTTTTCACTGAAGTCTCTTGTGCTATTTCTTCATCTAAAATAGGCAGAATTTAAAAAACATAAATAAAGAAAACAAATTATTATTATTTTACCAGTTATCTTGAAAATAACTTTGTAGTATTCTCGATCTTGTAAACCCATAAAACACAGCATCTTGATTATATGATCTCGCTTATCTACATTTTTTCCAGCATGGCTTGGTTGTAAGCCCACATTAGGAAACGTAGTGCTTTGTCGGGATTTAATACAACGTTTAGTATATTCTTCAGTGCAGTAGCTAGTTTTATATTCGACTTCATAGTAATTATTTTGTTTAAATATCAATTCCGTTACAGATGCAAAAGGGACTAATTTGAAATTCATTAGTTTAGCAGCTTCAGAAAAAAGTTTAAAATCTAAGCTCTTCATCTGTATGATGCGATACGGATTTTTTGGATTTATTTGCTTGAGAATTCTAATTACACCTAATGGTTTTTTCCCTAAAGCTCTTTCAATCACGCTATGTGTGGAATCCACCTCCTGAAGAGCGGAATGACCAGGAATACAATATTTGCAGGTAATGCTATTCAGACTTGGGTGTTCTTTCAGAAAAGTCAGAATAGCAATGGACATATGACTGTTGCGGTTTTGAGGAACACAAGAATCGCTGTATGTTATGAGATCCTTAAACTCATTATCTGCCACGACTTCTTCCAATATCTTTATAAAGGCAGATGCAAGATCGTTTCCTGATCGTCCAGAGGTGTATTCCGTCCATAAGGCGCAGTATAACTTTTTGGTGACAGAAAAATGAGCAGTTAGGTTATAAAGGTTCAGTTTTTTAAAATAAAATAAGGGAGAAATTTCTGCTCTGGGGCATGTTATCACATTCTGGAGGTCAAAAGTCAGAACTGGTATATTGCCCTTTCTGTCCTCGTCTCTTATCTCTCATTTTATTTTTTTCCTTTATATGGTTTTCATAATGTTCTCTTTCCTCTTCTGCAATCTCTATGTTTTCTTTCGCTGAAACCCTTTGTTTTTCACAATCCGGGCATCGATCGCTTTTTGGTTTGTGAAAACTGTAATTAAATTGTGTGCAGAATATATGACGATATAGACTTTCTTTAACAGGTTTTTTTATCGTTATCACGACATTTATCTAAGTACAACTTGTACATTTTAGTAATACTCAGACTTCCTTCTAGATACTGTTTAGAAGTGCGTGCGCGACAGTAGTGCGATTCTACCACGGGGAAAGATCTAATATGATCCATTACATATTCTCTCATTTCTGCTGAGATTTTAGGCTTATTTTTAAGTTTTCCCCGCATATCTGCCTGTATGATACCAGTTCGAGCATCTTTTTTGCTATGTACATTGTATACAGGTTTTTGAGAAATATTTAAAGTAGTTAAATAAAAAGATTTGCAAACCCTGTATTTTTGATTTTCTAAAAAAAAGTAATATCTAAAACTGTACTTTCTCTGTGTTTCTGTTTCTGTGGTTTTCCTCTTTGTGAGTTCTCTTTCTGTAGTCCTGCTTATATAATGGTACTTCCCATTTTGATCTAGACCATAATATTTTTTGAGTAAATCCTGTCTGTCATTATCATTAAATTTTATCCCACATTTAAACTTGCACGAGGCTCTGCAGTTTTTTATTGTCTCTACCTTCTTGGCGCTAATTAACTTTTTCCTGCTGTTAACATGTTCTTCACCAGCTTGATACTTTCTTTTTCTCTCTTCACGTTTCCATTTATATGGTTCCCTTGTGAGAATTCTTGACGTGCGTTTTCTTTGTTTTTTCACTTGACTGCTCGATGTTTCAGTTGTACCTTCTGTGATATTATCAGGATTCAGATTCTCTGGTGTGTCATTTATTTCAAATTCTAAGTAATGCTGGTCTGATGTTGTTGCACATAAATAATTTTCTTCAAGAATCACAACAGGAATATTTTCAATATCTAAAAATTCCTCATTGTTTGTAACGCCCAAATTATCTTCCAAACTGTAAAAAGTTTCAATTACCTACATATTCGAATCGTTAGTTATTTAATAACAACTTTTTTCAATAATAATAAATAATAATTATGAGTCAAGCTTTACTAACCTCACATTTTGTAATTCCTTAAAAATTGTAGGTTCTTCTGAAATATTTGCAGTAGTATTTTCGGCACTCATTTTAAAACAATAACCAACAAGCGTTGCACTTTTACCGGTTTAAACTAGCAGTAGGTAATAGTTATTAATAATTATTATTCTAATTTTATTAAATAACCAAACCGACTAAACTAACCATTTTGCAGATGCTGTACAACAGGGTTCTAACTGCTACATGTGAAGTCATTTTTTAACAAGAAGGTTCTATTTGCACACATAGGACCTTGTATACAAAAATGACCTGATCTCTGCGTGTAGATAGAACTGTGTTCCATTTCTATTTCGGCTACTGAGCACAAGACGTCACTCTAGGGTTTATTTCTGTTAAATTCACGTCAAATAGAACCTTGTAGCATTAAAAACTCAATTTCGTTAAAATTGCAGATGGAACCCTGTAGTTCTAGGGTAGCGACTTGTCGTATCGAATTCGTACAAAAAAAGGTTTTCTTAGAATTACTCACTGGATCTAATATAACGGTTTATTTGTTATGCCTTATAGGTTGCCAATGCCTTTAAAAGAATGATTGTTGGAACTAACCACTGCTGCTTTGGCTTGTATTTCTACTTTAGTAGAAGTAGAAATTGTAACAACATCCTCACCATGATTATTTCTAATGTGCTTTTTAAAACTTCTCATTGTCGAGAATGTTCTGAAACAATTATTTTCAATACAGCGAAAAGGTCCAATCCGACAATCATGAATTAATCTTAAATGACAATATATTTGAGAAGTGGTTAAAATCTTAAAACAAATAAAACACTTCATTATAAAAAAATAAGTAACACAAATATTACACTAAAAAGTAACTGTAATTAAAATCATAAATAAGTTGTATTTATTCTTGACCTAAGTCTGATAAAAATTGTTCCACAGCAGTATAAGTTTTATCCCATTTTGTATTTAATTCATAAATGTGTTTCTGGAGAAGATACCAAATATGTTCACATTCTATGGGGTATTTTAAACACAGAACATGGAAAAATTTAAATGTCACATCCACAGCTTTCAAGATATTATCAACTTTAAATGTCAGCGGCTCAATGCTGAGTAAAACTTGGTAGTTTGTTAAAGAATGCCCTACAATTATAATTACCGGCTGGCAAGTTTGTTGCAAATCAAAATATTTAGTTTGTCTTCTCTCTAGAAACGGTGAAACTTCACTCATGATTTTAACATGTGCTACGAAACTTTCCTGCACTTCACATTTTGAAGGCTTCCATGATAATTTCTTAGTCTTTCCATTAACTTTTATTAAGCTTGTTGTGGAAATCAAATATGATAGCACAAGAAGAACTATGGCATGTTGTTGTTCTGAAATAAATAACATCATGAAAAATATACATAAATTTCTTGAAATAGACAATTAAATACCTTTATTATCAGAAACAATATTATTTTCTGCCAGCAATCGTTGCACAGTTAGGTCCGAATTTTTCTGAGCTTTCTTCAATATCTTTTTTTTTAATTTAATTTATTTATTTTACGGTTTCCCATTACAAACATAATACATAATAAGTATTGACAATTACAATTACAAAACCATTGTGAAACACAATAAGTAATAACAATAATAATATTATTAATATCTTCTAATACTATGTTTTATTTCTTTATATTATTTTTAAATGAAGTAAGAGAATTACTAAAAAAGTCAATTTCACAATCATTACCAAATTTTGCAAATAACTTATGTTCAAATTCTCTAAATTCTTATTTAAAATCATTTTCGATCTAAAGACGTAATGGCAATATTAGTTTTCAACATACATTTGAATGGAAAAATATACTTACCAATGTATAACCCAGAGGCTGTTTTAAACAGGGAAACTTTAGGACATAGGGGAAAGTTGCCCATATTGGACCGAAATTAAAATTAAATTTTTTGTAGGCAGTGTAATTAGTGTAATCGCAACCAAATTTCATCCATGGTTTTGACTATCTTTTTTACGATTTGAATGTGCAAAAAATCTTCAAAATCTTGAAAACTTACTTGCTCACGTAACTTGAAACCAGACAATGGAATTAGTCCAATATAGGCAACTAGTTTCTCAATTTGGACCGTATGATTCCTAAATTGGACCTTACAAGAAATAATTGCTTAACAAAAGGAATATGTTTATTATTTATAGGTACAAAGCCAAGTACAAGAATAAAAAATATTCTAGAAACAATTATATATCTCATATCTTGTCACCAAAAAACAGAACGTGAAATGAAAATGTTAACGAACTGGGAAGTTAAACTCAATACCAAATTTAATACTGGCTTGTTGACGTTTTGTTTGGACGTGTTTCTGTGGGATTGGTAGTTTCATCTTCACGTCACAATCATCAACTACAGAAACATCAGGTACAGCCGGAAAGAAAAATGCTGTGTTTAGTTTAGCAGACTTTCGCAAAAAAGAAACTTCAATTGCACCTTTCGATGACTTCTCCTGCAGAATTTGTCCAGCATAATAGACATCATTCTTTTTCTCGTCTTGTAAACACACGATGACGTAGTCATTGACTTTTAATTCATTACGATCAAAATCCTTAAAATCATTGGTTCCAATCAAATCATCTTCGAAACCTTCACCACCAGACGATGATCCACTTGCTTCAAATTCCTCAGATGTGTCATCAGTCTCCGACAAATTTATATTTTTCTGGGGTCTTTTTATTTTACTGTTATCTAAAAACTCTTTTCGTTTCAATTTCGCTGCTGCCTCTTCTATCTTCTGTTGCTGTACTTCCGCTTCTCTTTTATCGCTTTCCAATTTTGTTCTTTTTTTCTTTGGCTTCTCCTGGTTACTGTTATCAGCAAACACATTTCTTTTCAATTTTGCCTCTGCCTTAAGTGTTTTTCTTTTCTGCTGCTCCAAATTTTCTTTGTAAGGGGTACTTGTTAGAATTTCAGCATCTTGTTGTTTACTTTGCCTCGAGGTACCATCGATTGCCTGCGGCAATGGGGAAACAATATTCAACGACTCTGCGAAACTTTCTGCTGGTGTAGGTAGAACATTATCACATGTTGGGGTTGGTGCAGCATTGCCCCCAGATTTTTCTTTCAGCACTTCTGAAGCAGCAAAATGGTGATCTTTGAATACATGCCGATTGACAGGCCAGATGCCAGAAGCTTTGAAGGCATTTTCAGCAACGCCGACGGTTGCTGCTCTACCGTAAGCTTCTGCAAGTAATGCAACTACGTCGTATTGAGTTATTTGTTTTCCTACATGTTGCCTTAGATATGTTTCTTGTGCCTGGACGTAGTAAATTCCGAGAGGCCGGAAAAAGGCAACATCAAGTGGTTGCATACGGTGTGTTGTATGGCTAGGCAATTGTAACATAATAATGCCATTATCCCTTGCAAATAACAATGCTTCTAAATTTTGGCTGTGGGTGGAATGACCATCTAAGAGTAAAATAACTGGCTCTTCTTTTGAACATACTACATTCTTTTTGAAATGGCGAAGCCATTGTGCAAAGAGTTCACTTGTGATGTATCCCAAATCAGAAATAGCCACTTCGCTTCCTATTGGGGCTCCCTTCGTCAATTCTGGAGCTAACGGTTTCCGCTTGAAAATAAAAGTAGGCGGTATAAACGAGCCCGAAGCGCTTACACAACATACAATAGTGGTATTTACTCCCCGCTCACCACTGCTTGCTGCTCCAATCTGATGTTCCAACTATCTTTTGTGGTTTTTTCTGGACAGTAGTGAAGCCACTTTCGTCTACATTATAAATTTTTGTGCCAGTGATTTTATGCTTATCTACTAGTTCTTCTAACATCTTAAAAAATGCGTCCACCCTCTCTTTACTGAAACCTCTCATTCTGGCAAGAGATGTGGCTTCTGGCTGTCTCAGTGATAATTTGGAATTTCTTTTCATAAACTTATAGAACCATTTTTTTCCTGCTAATCCATTTTCAACATTGAAACAATGTGGAATTCCGTACATTTTTGCAATATCAAAGGCGAGTTTCCTAACATTTTTTATAGTAAGGCCGAAAAATCTTTCTTCAAATTGAAGTATATGTGCCACTAACTCTTTTTCCATTTCTTCGGTAAATACAGGCCGCCGGCCGGAACGTTTAGTGACTATGGGCCCTTCTTTTTGGTTCTTAAGATATCGTTTCAGCGCGGTTTGTGGTACACCATATCCAGTGTTGTTAAGTATTTAACTATAAGTAGTTAGAAATGTAATTAAACTACTTTTTATGTATCTAAATACATATTTAACTACTTTTTCCTATGCGTTAACTTAATTACAAATAATTACATTTTTACTACCATTTAACTACAGTATTTAACTTCGCTAAGTCCAAGTATATGATACTTCGGAAAGCTTTCACTCGTTATAGATAAGAGTGAATAGTGCAGTTCCTAATCCGGTAATCCCTACACCAGGGACTATAAAATAGTCATTAGGAAAATCCCGAAAATATTTCCATCAAATAGGGTGGGATCTTATTGGTTATTGATCCACGGATTATGATATCTAATGGTTTACCTGTGCGCAAAATTTGCAAACTTTCATTATTTGACAGACGTTTCTAGTGGAATAAAGTGTGTTTCAAAGTTTATTAGTGAGTAGAAAATGGAGAAGAATGTTGAGAAGAGTTTACCTGCAATTTTCAAGACTAATATTTTCAAGATCATTGAAACCAATGGTGACAAAATTAAAGCAAAATGCCAGTTATGTGTGGGTTCATCGGGGGAAATTAGTGGTTGTACTAAATCGACCACTAATTTCCTAACTCACGTTCGACGCAAACATCCTCAACAAGTGGATGTTTTAAATGAAGTAATTCAACGAAAAACTATGAAAAGATTATCAATCAATATTGATAATAATGAAGATACAGACGCTCAACCGCCAAGCAAGAAACCAAAATATGTGAAATGCACCCCGTTTACAATCGCTTCTGCTAACTCTGCAAGAAAAGGAATTGCTATTGAAAAGGTAATAATAATTATAATAATTAATAAATAATACTATTAATACTCTATCGGGAACTAATATTAAGATTTACTTTTTTTTTTATAGTGCAACGAAGCAGTGATCAACTATGTAATAGAAGAAATGCGTCCACTTGCAACAGTTGATAAACCCAGCTTCAAATATTTGATGGAAACTGTATCAAATGGCGCCTTTAAGCCGGTATGTCGACAAACTTTAACTAAACAAATTTCAAATCGTACTGAGGATTGCAAAAGTGAAGTCATAAAAATTATGTCAGTTCACGATTATATTTGTACCACGGCAGATATTTGGTCACAAAACAACAAAAGCTTTTTTGGAGTAACAGCACATATTATTAATAATGACACACTCGGCAGGAAATCTTACGTTTTAGCGTGCAGACGAATTAAATTCACGCATACCTATAGCGAAATTGCTAGCCTTTTGCATGAAATTCATACATCTTTTATTAGAAATATTCATACAATTGTCGGTACTGTTACCGACAATGCATCAAATTTTGGCAAAGCGTTTAAAATATTTGCAACTCCAAAAGACGCCGAGTGTCAATACGAACTAGAAGATCAAAATAATGACATTGAAATTGCTGAATTAAATTTTTCACAGTTTAATTGTGATGACGAAGTTAGCGATATTATTTTACCTCCACAATTTAGATGTTGTTCTCATACACTTAATTTAATCGCAACTACTGATATTCAGAAAGCACTGATTGCCAGTACCGCCAGTTGCGGTATAAAAAAAATGTATCATAGTGTTTTTGGCAAATTAACTGCTATATGGAATAACATGTAGTAGATCTACTAAAGCGTCCGACGAAATTGAAAGAATTTGTAAAAGAAAATTATGTGTACCGTGTACTACTAGATGGAACTCTTTATTTGATTCTGTTGTCGCTATTTTAGAGGTTCGGTCGCATTTAGAAACAATTTGCGAAATCCTCGAAAAACCAAAATTTAAAAATGTTGAGTTAGAATTTTTAAGCGAGTATGTAGAAGTGATGAGACCGTTGTCATTGGCTATAGACATTTTACAAGGAGAGAAACAAATGTATTTAGGGTATGTGCTTCCCACTCTTTTGTCAATTTTAAAAAGTGAACACCAAAACCAATTTTGTAATTTAAGATTTTGTCATATTATACGAGATGCTATTGTAAATGGTGTCAAATCAAGATTCCAACATGTTTTAGATTTTGAAAACATTTCAAGTAGAGTGTATATTTATGCAACAGTTTCTTTACCAATGTTTAAATTGAATTGGATTGATAAAGAGAAACAGGTTGAAAAATATCAATTTGTCAAAGACTTATTCACTGAGGAGGTTCAAAAACAATTTGAAGCGAATGAATCTACAAATGCTCAAAAATCTCCATTGATTCAGCACGCATCATTTTTTGATTCTATTTTGAATAACGTGAAAACAGTCACGGTCGATCATGAAAACTCGTCTTTGATAGAGTTGTTAGAATATCTGAATTCTAACAATAGAGATATGTTAATGTTAAAAAAGTATCCCACAGTACTTAAAATATTTAAACAAAATAATGTAATTCTACCATCATCAGCTCCTGTTGAAAGAATGTTTAGTACTGGAGGTCGCATTTTGACTCCATCCCGAAATAAATTGTGCGATAAAACATTTGAAGCATTATTGTTTTTAAAGCATAATAATAATCATAATTGTTAAAAATAATAATTTTTGAAATGTCTTATTGCACAATATTAATATCAATAATAATAAATAATAGGAGTAATAATTAGTAATTGTAGATATTAGTATTAAGTTTATAAAAAGTAACAATAATGTTTTTTTATATTTTTGTAAATATAATACTCGAGATTCGTAACAGTCAACAATTATTTTTATTTTTTTCCTATACCCTGCTTTCCTGTAATGTAGTTAAATAATGGTAACTACATGTTAATGCATTTAAAATGTGTAGTTAAATAAGTTTTCAAAAAATGTATTTAAGCTAGGCTTAGTTACATTTTTGGAACAGTAGTTGTAGTTGAGCTTAACTTCATTTTTAAAAGTAGTTTTAACAACACTGACCATATCTTTGAGCAGCTTTGTTTACTCCAATATTTTCTTGGCGAACTGCATTGACAGCTAAAACCAAATCTTCTTTGGACCACTCACTGTATTTGCGTGACATACTGATATCTAAAAAAAAGGCCTTTCTTGACATACGTACGGAAATAGTGAGGAAAAATAATTAAATTGCGATCGTCTCCCAAATTGGACCGGTCCAACATCTGCTCCCACTAACGGTCCAATTTAGGAAACAACGCCATTTTGTAAGAAAAAGCTTTTTGTGAAAAAACCGGTAGAGATAACTATGCCATGCATGCATAAAAATGTTGCTAACAAGTTCATCTATATCGCAAAATAATTGAATTTATCCCTACCTTCGTCACTTTCTAACAATTGCTTATTTGAGATGTGCGAACTCTTACTACATGGGATGTAAAATTCAACTATCCTCTCTGACAGAACACTTGAGGATGACTGACCACGTGGAACCTGTTTATCATACTAGCGTCTAGCCCCAGTGCTGCCAACTACATCGATGCTGTTTTCCCTTCCCGACCGTTGCGAATTCCCTATTTTCAAATTAAAATCCCTGAATTGTGAAGTTTAAAATTTAAATACGAATGTGGGAGTGGGGTAAATAATATATCTGGAAATGCAAGTGTTAAATAAATATATTTCTTCAAAAAGTAACGTGTAATCAAAAAAGTAAAATTAAACACAAACATAACATAACAGTATCACAAACAAAATTATATGTAAAAAATGAGGTGTAAACAAAAAAGTAAAATTAAACTAGACATTTGTTCACTTTTTAAAATCATATACATTATTAGCACAAAATAAATTATAATGTTGTTCTTCTGGATCAAAGGACGTACAGTCAATATTCTTGGCAGAAAATGCCGACCTAACAACACAAATAGCGTTCAGGCTTTTTTCACCTAAACAGTTACGTTTTTTGGTTTTTATATCTGTAACAAAAGAGAAAATTCTCTCTGCTTCCGCGTTGGAATGCGGTAACGATAAAATGATTACAGCCAACATATAAATATTTTTAAACTGACATGTTCCTTCAAAGTCTGTATATTCACTGATATTTTTCCACATTTCGTCTACTGGTAATATGGATAAGTCTTTTATTTCAGTCTCATTAAAAGCAAATGGTAAATTTCGCCACTCATTCATTGCTAAATGAACGGGCACAATATGTTTGTATTTATCACACAAATTAGGCAGATCATTTAAAATTAATCTGTTCTTATTGAATGCATGCTCTGGTAAAAGAAATTCATATTCCGAAAATATACCATATTTTAAAGGTAACCTCTTTATCATTTCATTTCCCAAAGTTACATAAAAATTTAATACTTTTGTTCTAACTTGATGCCGCTCTACATCTGTTAAATGTTCTTTAATAAAATCATTACATTCACTTCCCATATAAATGTTTTCAATAGCTAAATAATTATGAGGATGTATGACACTTTCTAATGGGGCATCACTCATTAAGACTATGGGTTTTATAAAATTTTGCGCAAACTGATTAAAAAGTTTTTTGGATGTTTTATGCAGTGAATGAATTAAAACCTTTTTTGACTGGAACATCGCATTGAATTGGTTCATGTATTCTAGAGAGTATTTTAAGAATAAAAAATATGCTTTTGTTTTTGGATCGTTAAACATATTTAAAATAAACTGACTTGACTGTAAACGATCCTCTACAACTGCGATATTAAAATAATACAGTAAAGGACTCCAATGTTCTAAAATTCGAACAATACACTGATGAACAGATAACCATCTTGTACAAGAACATTTTAAAATTTTATGATGTTTCATATTAAAATATGTTTGTATCTCAAGCAACTGGGCGCAACGTTTAGAACTACCTGAGATATAAGTGTAGATTTGTCGCATTAATTCTTCCAGTTCTGAGGGCAAAACTTTACAAGCTGTGCTGCCAATAATAGCTGCCGAGTGACAAATACACTTTAATAATGTAGAATGTGGTACCTCTGCACAGACTTTTGAAAAAAACGAATTATGTTTGCCCACCATAACACTAGCTCCGTCTGATGCCACACCAAGAAGATTATTTAGCGAAATATTTCTATTATGTAAACAATCTTTAAAAGTATTAAAAAGGGCATCAGCCGAACAGTCAGTTGCATCAAGATGGCACAATTCCAACAGCCTTGTAGTAACTTTTCCTGTTTGACGAGACACATAATTGACCAAAATGCACAACAGCTTGCTAGTAGTAATATCTGTAGTCTCATCAATCAGTACGGAGAATCGAACCTATAATCACGTCAAGTTAAGAGTAATAATTTAATATAACTATTTCAAGCACTTACATTTTGCAGTTCTTCAATAACTCTATCTGTTTCATATTTTCCCAATACATTTTTGACAATAGAAGAGCACTTCGTATGTTTCAGTCTGACATCTTTTAAAATCTTTGAATCAGGTAACGCTTTCTTCAATACATCTACTAAATGATCTGTTAACACAAACGCAACATTGTGCTCTGCAAAAAAGCCACAGAGAAGCAGTTCAGCACGCTTAACATCTTTTTCATGTTGAATTTTTTTCTCATATTCAGATTTATTTAGTTCAATTATATCTGTAATTTTCCTTTGGGCTGTTGTGGATACTGTCTTCAGTTTTAATTTGTGTTTAGTACTATTTGAATGTTTAAGGATTTCACTCCTACCTGCACACAGTACAGCATTACAGCATATACACCTGCATAAATGTTTATTTTTATTATCTGCTTGAAGCCACTTCTTGAACTGGTCTTCTTGAAGCCAATTTTTGTTGAATACTTTTTTGTAGCTTTTGCGTTTCCTACGCTGATTGAGTATACTACTAGTGGATGGTTCGTCTTCGCTAACGGAATTGTCACCATCCTGTGACTGATGCATTGTTACTAAAAATGTTTGCAATTTTAAGTACGTTACTAAATTAATTTAATGTCAACTTACTTTTTAGTTACACCTTTATTTTAATTATACTTTTATTACTTTTACTTTTGACGTATCACAGTCACTGACCCTTCGACTTCATCCACGTTTTGCTACATACGGACATGCGCACAAGACGGAAAATTAGTGCATCAAATACTTCAACTAACAACCAATCAAAACTGGTACTTTACTAAAGTGTGGTTTACACGCTACGCTAAGGGCCGCTTTGCATATTTTTTCCCTTATTTAATGTAAAAATTCCCTTTTTCCCTATTTAGTTGAAAAATCCCCGAAAAAAGGGAATTTCCCTGTCAGTTGGCAGCACTGCGTCTAGCTAGCCCCCAAACTGCAACCAGTGCTGCCCGAAACGGGCCCAGGCAACTTATTCGGCAATACTCGACAATCGAGTGTCTCTGTTCGACCATATTCCCTCTTTGTTGTATAATTCGCATACCCGAACGTCCCAAATGTGCGAAATAGATTTCAAATCATATCTTACAAGCGTAAATGAATTATTATTGTTGATGAATTAATTTAATTAATCAGTTATTGTACTATAATTATATAGTAATTGTAAAAATAATTAAAATGCAGTTAATAATAAAAGAGAAACAAATAAACAGGTTGATAAATGACATTTATTTGGTTGTATGCCTAAAATGTAGCAAATGCGTTCATTTATGCATATGGCGCATATTATATTAAAGAGGCAAAGTTTACCAGCGGCCAGCATAGTCGTGCGGTAGACACGGCAGAATTTGATCCCGCAGGAATTAACGACGTTAGTTCTATTCCAGACAGAAACAATATATTTTTTTATTTTATACATATTACATATATAAAACATAAATATTGTATAAACAATTTTTGTAAATATAATATTTATAAAAAGGAACAATTAGATAAAATTAAGGGAAATTTATAGTCAATGTTTAAACTATGTAATGTAAATATAACTATTTACGCAATTGAAATTAAAACTACAAGTGATTACGTACGATATTATATTTATAATGGAAAAGTATGATAAATAAAATGTAACATTTTTTATTCTACTATTTTATCCTATACATTTACACTAAAAAAAGCAAGTAGCATCAATATTAGCCTAAATGTGCTAGATCAATTAATAATACCTAAATACTTACTTTCCAAACTGTAAAATTCAATTAGGGCGTACAATAATATATAATTTGCATTTTTATATTTCTAAAATAATGCAACGTTCTGAGACTATTATTTAATGTTTTTGTAGTGTATACCTAGTAAGAACACACATTTATGGTTTATATTAAACATTTATTAAAAAAATATTACTTCTAAAAAAATATGTATTGTCTGTTCTTGAAATACTTTCTGCAATTCGAAATGAAACAATATCCATGTTAATTAACCGGGTAAAAAAATAAAAAAAATGTATATCAAACGATAAAACATACATATTTATGTATTTCTAGATTATATTTTGTGAAATCATTTGTATAAAAACCATGCCCGCAAAAAACAATATTTAAAATTGAAAGAAGCTGCGTTTCATAAGAAACATTTAATAATTCTTAGAAACAGTAATGGACAAACAGATACGTGAATTTCTTTAGATTACTTTGTCCAATAGAAGAGACAGGTTTTAAAACGTTTCGTTGGAAGTTCTGTAAACTTCTTAAAACGTTCCAAACGTTTTTAGAACTTTTCGATAATGTAGAGTGTTAACACTTAAAAAGGTATTACATTCAACAAACGTTCTAGTAAATTAACAACAAAAGGATAATACTGTAAACCCACCAAAGTGAATCCCAAAAAAGGTAAGCCAAACAAACTAAACCCAACACCAAACACTAAAACTTAATTTAAAAACGTTAAGCCAGTAAACTATACTCACAAGAATTAACCTAAAACAGTTAAGTCCAAAAAACCAAACACATCAAACTAAACCTGATATACCTACATAATAAACCGAAAACACCGTTCAAAGCCGATGAAAAACTGGGATGATTTTTTCAAGTTTGAAATAAGAAGTAGTAATTAAATAACTACCATTAAATAATATAATAAAAAAAACATCAAGGAATTAAATAAAAAAAACTACAAAAAATGAAAAACCTTAAAAAAATAATGATAATAATAATAGTAATAATCATAACAAAGACGCAAAAGAAGGAAATGGGAAATTTTTCTATTTACATATATAAATACATATGATACAAATATACATTTACATTAACAGAAAGCATTTACAAATAATTTTAAAAAATAAACTACTCAGAGTTTACGGCATCCTTAGACGCAAAGGAGAAATCATCAGCGGCTTCATCTGCAGCATGCAGTTGCAACGTACAATGCTTACGGACCTCGTACTTATACAAATTCCTGGATGACGTTAATGATAAATGTGTCGAATCTACATTTACTTCTCGACTTGTTTCTCCTTTGGCCTTCAACGCAGTCTTCAACACGCAACTAGCATTAACGGAGGCCGAAGAAAGTGCGTTTCTTTTCTTCGTTTTCACGTCTGGTAAGAGGGAAAACAATCTTTCAGCGTCAGCGTTTGAATTTGGTAAAGTTCGAACCGAATTGAGCAACTTCCGTAAATTCGGATATTTAATACAGCCAGATTCATCTAACGTTAATAAAATGGTTTTCCACATTTTGTCAAAACTGTAGGTATGCAATTTCGACTTTTCCTCACTTGGAAAGTCAAGAAATATGGAACTCCATTCTTTTCTCAAACCTTTTTCGTCAATACCGCCGAGTTTTTCAGCAACGTATTGAACATCGCGGAAGGACAAAGTCCTGTTTTCAGCAAACAAGGCCGACTTTGAATTGAAAACTGAAAGTTTCGATAGAAACTCGTCATCAATAGGCAATCGTGCACGGATTTCCTCTGCAGCAGTTACGTAAAACTGTAAACAATTACGACGAACGGTATCAACATCAGCTTTGCCTTCATAAATTAAAGTTGAAAGATAATCCTGACATTCGGATCCGAGATCAATATTTCCAAGTGGAAGTTGGTTTGACGATAAGGAAAAGTTAATATTTTTAACTTCATTGAGAAACTCCAACAGCATTGGTTTCAGAAATTTCTTCAAAATATCTTTTAAAAATTCTGCAGAGTGTGGTTGCAGCAAATGAATCTTAGTTTCTTCGGCTTGAAAAGTTGCGTTGAAAATATTAAATCTATTAAGGATATACTTTAAAAATAGAAGATATCCTTTAATTTCTTCATCTTCCATCGAAGAAAGTAAACTGATCGCAGATTTTGTCGTATCTGTCCGAATCATGTCTTGGAGAAATATTAATATGGTGTCCCAATATTCTCTCCACACATGCGTACCTAGAAAGCCATCGAGTTTCGGAAAGCTTCAAAATTCTGCGGTCGTACTCTTGATAACTATCCTGAAATTGGCGAAAAATAGCTGAACGTTTTGGACTACTATAAATAAATGTGGGAAGTTTTCGAAGAAATTCCTCACATTTCTCAGGAATCTTTGCACAAGCGGCGTGTGCAACAAGAGCGGAAGAATGGCAGAGACACGGCATAGTTATCAGTTTATTACCGCATTTCGCTTCTAGTTTTGTTTTGAACGAACAGTTTCGTCCTGTCATAACAGAAGCGTTATCACAGGACAAAGCAAGAATGTTTCCGAAAGGAATTTGTTTGGTGTTCATTTCATTTCTAAAAACCGTAAATAATTTATCGGCGCTACAATCAGACGCGTCAAGATCTAGCAATTTCAGTAGTTCTATTCTAACGTTCAAAGTCTGCGGATCTACGTACCGAACGAGAAACGTCATCCACTTGCTATTAGTGGAATCCGATGTCTCATCGATAAAAACAGAGAATTTATTGTTTTGCAACAATTCCACAACACGATCAGTTTCGGCGAGACATAAAACATTTTTAACAATACCCAACACTTTGTTCGTCCCATGGTCATGCTTTTCAAGACAGCAGGGTCATCTGCTAAGTCTTGAAAAAAACGAAGAATCGATTCTGCATTTTGAAGAGGAATATTCTTTTCGGTGACTAAAGTAGCAAATCGAATTTCCGCGGATTTTCTTCGCTCGTCAAAAGACAAAGATGATTCTTCAATTTCCATGTTTACATCGTCACTCGAGTTTTCTACTTCAATTCCTTGTTCTTTGCAATTCCGTATGTGAATTTTTGCACAAGAATGACGCTTAAGCTGACTCAACCCACACAATAAAGTAACATTGCACACGGAACAGAGACAAGAAAATGGGTCATTTGGAACTTGTTGCAACCAAGATTTAAAGTTTATGTCTTCTAGCCATTTGTACTGAAACCTTTTCTTAGAACTTTTGATCTTGTTAATTGCGGCGACATCGGATGCATTAAAGTCAAAAACATTTAAGTTTTTTGTGTGTGCATTTGATACTGAATGCCTTAAAACGTGCGTGGAGCTGCAGGAATAAGTATTATTACAGGCACTACAAAAAAAAAGGCTGTCATCCTCAGGTACTTCACGAAGCCAAATTTAAACCGCTCATCTTGAAGCCATTTACATGAAAACCTTTGTTTCCGTTTCTTTTCCACATTTGAATTCATTCTTTCACAAAAAGATTTATAAAGGACACCCTGTACAATATTTATTGTGGTAAAGACGATAAATATATTATATTTTTTAATTGGATTACTTTAAATACAATTTTATGAAGGGATGAATATCAGTTACTACCAACGAAAAATTTGTTATAGATTAATATATTGTTGAATTATTTGATTATACAATCAAACCAACTATTATCATTAGATTAATAATGATGAAAAAGCATAATTATCAATAAAAACAAAACATTACACAAAGTAAGACTAATACTCTGATATACTCTGATATCCCCTGTATATTAAAAATTATGAAATAATAAAAAAAAAACAATGTTGGGCGCCAGCTAAGCTTATCTTAGCACGAGACTGATACTCACAGGGTCTTTTAAAATTATCAAGGTTCAAAAATACGCAACTCTGCAACACCTCCAAATTCAGAAATAAATTTTCATCAAATATCAAATGAAACAGTGAAATTCGTATACAGTGCAGTTTTGTTTTACAATATATCTGCCTTGCCTTTACACGAATTTTAATGGAGTAAGTATTATAATAAAATAATTATCTATTGTTACTGTTTATTGCGGATTAAAGTATGTTCAAATTTTGATTGCAAATGTTCACAATTTATTTCTTACCGCCACCAAAAGCGCTGAACTGTTGTAATCACGTTCCCCCATGCGATTACTGTTGGATGCAGGTAGATGATTGACTCCTTTTCCCCGGGTGTCGAGACGCACGCCAAAGATGTTGAACGAGAAGCTAATAATCCAATAGTAAGTGTACTTGGATAAACTGTTTTTATAAAACTGTGTTTTTATTATTTTATAAATAATTCTTTTCTTTTGTTTCAGGTAGGAACAATAATTACTTCTCAGGATTTTTATATTTCTTGATGTAAATAATGCACTACTGTTAGAACCAAATTAACATTTATTATACACACATTTGTAAATGACCTTTTTACAATTTTCAAACAATAAATTTCTTAAACCAGTGTGATTTTTCTTAACTTGAGCATACAAAATAAAGAAACTGTTGATGTCCAACATAATCAGTTTTTGATTATTTTAAAAAAAATATCCCCGGAACCTTTTCCTTTAAAACAAAAAAACAAACAACTCCGCACTTTATCTTTCTTCAAACACTTTCCTTTAAACAATAAACTGAATACCCTTCTTGCTATCTTCACTAATAATTTTCTTTTTTAATCAACTATTTTTACTACAATAATCTCCTTTACATACTTTAAAATCATAATTAATACTTTTGCATTCATTTTTAACAATAGAAAATACATTTTCAAATGCATGGCTGCACTAGTGTACTCTCCTTGCTGTACATCTGCAGACCAGTACCGCTCGAAAACAACTGACTAACAATTTTATTTCTTTCTAGGTAAAGGCACACTTTAAAATTTTGAATAATTTTAAACACATTTTTCCTTAACAAAAATATCATCAAATCCACTCTTATACGAACTACTTATTAAATTTAGCATTAATTAAAATTAAACAAAATGTCCTGCAGAGCTTAGTATTTTCCTTACCAACAATGTGATAATATTTTAAACAAAAATAAAAGTTTCCTGCTTAAAATAGCTTAGCCTTATTTACCTTTAAATTCGAAACATGTATTTAAATAAAATTTATGCGTGATACGAGGACCGTTCAATAAATAATTGGCACTCAAAATATTTTCTTACTTTATGTAGCTAGAAACGAAATTACTCGCTGCAATTAATTTAAAATAAAGCAATATGATACAGTTTGATTATATAATGTTCATTAATTTTGACTAAATCCCATTTACGACAAAATAATACAACAATATAAACTATATAATGTATGTAAAATGTATGTTACAATAAAGATAGTATATGAGAAAGTTTAAAATTAATTTTGGAACATATTTACAAGTAAGTACTATATATACAAAATTATGAAACTAATTATAAAGATAATTATAAATAAACATTTATAAATAAATATAAAGATAGTTGTAAATGAACTAATTAGTGATCATGAACAAATTATCATCCTCAAAATCAGTTCCAAAGTCGGAATCCGAATCTTTGTCATTTACACTAATTATAAGGTGTTCGGTTCTAACGTCTATTATTTGTTCATTTTGCAAATAATTATTTTCACTTTTTATCACGTGTTCACAACGGCTCACCCAATCTTCTAAAGTTACAGAAGAAAACTCGTTTTCGGCTAATTTCCACGAATCATTTAATTTAAATGTAGTATTTTTCTTAGCAACGTTGTTTTTAACTTGTGCCCAAATTAGTTCTATTGGTTTCAAATCTGGGTGGTATGGTGGAAGGCGCAGTACAGTATGGCCATTAGCATTGAAGATGGCATCAAATTGTACTGAATGTACTGCTTTTTATGCCTTTTAATTATATCATATATGTTAACTGAGGTTTTAGCATTTGAGGTGAAAATGTTATTTTTTTCAGTAAGCCAGGAGACCATATCTGCTTTTTTAGAATTGCTATTAGCAGCACGGTTTATTTGTACATTGTGATAAGGCGCGTTATCTATCACAACAACCGACTCTGCTGGCAAATTAGGTATTAATTTTTCCGTGACCCATTTTTCATAATTTGATGAATTCATTTCATCATGGTAATCTCCTGACTTACTTCCAGATTTAAAAATGTTGAGGCAGTTTGGAATAAAACCCATGCTTCCACCTGCATGAATTATAATTAAGCGTTCCCCTTTTGAAATATTAGCAAGTAATCCATTATTACTGTCGTCACTCCAACTTTTTGATATAGTGTGCCCACTATGGACGCACGTTTCATCTAAGAAAACAATAGGACGCTGCTGTTGGCGAAAAAACTTAATTTTATTTAAATAGTCTATTCTTAAAGCACGAATTTCACTTTTTACAATTAATAGTTTACGATTATTTTGAGTACGGCGCCACTTAAACCACAGCTTCTTTAACACTGTCCGAAGAGAAGACACTTGCCCCTGCCACCCCAAATCATTGCGAAGTGTTTCTTGTAAAGCAGGAAGCGTAACTGCAATTTTCTGTTTTATGGAAATTATAGCTTATACGGCGAAAATCAACCAACTCATAATCTTCAAGTGCGATCACGTTACACACGCGACTTCGTTTTTTTCCAGGACTTTTAAATAGTTTATCAGTCTCAGATTCAGGCAAGGTGTTACCTTCCTTAATAATCCTTTCGATAGCCCTTACGGATACTCCAGTAGCACTTGACACTTTTTTTTTAATTCCCTTCATACACTGATCTTCGTTTTGAGATTTTATCCATTTGTAAACGTTAAAAGCCATTTCGCGCGCTTGACTGTGAAGAGTTTTTCCGCGTAAAGTTGACGACATAGTTATAAAACTGATAAACTAAATTACTGATCGGCTGTTTCAAACAGCTGGTACTACTACTTGCACTAACAATAATGCAATGTGCCTTAAAATCCATTTTAACGCTGATTTAAAACTGATAAACTAAATTACAGATCATGCATAGTTAACGATTATTATCAAATCAGAGTTACTCATACTACCTATTAACATTCCTCGAACAGTATTTGACTCGCTTACGCAAATTATACATTACTGTATATTTATTTGTTTATTGTCGAGATCTGGTCATTCTTGTGGGACTATTTTCTAACTCATATTTTTAAGAAAATGAACGCAGTCTGCTCCGCCACTGCTTAAATCTCACTCGGTTCATGCCAGTGCGCAACCAAATCTCTCGCCAATTTATGTTGCGCGAACTTGTACTTTGAATTGTAATGCTCCAAATATTTTTTTATTAAAACTGAATTTTAATCTCAATACATCTATCTATCCATCTACGTATTGTAGATACAGCTGGCAAATTAAGACCAAGCGATTTACGCAAATATTTGTAGCATGAGGTAGATTTATGAAAAATATTAATCGCCAGCTTTTTCTGTATATTTGCCTATTTTTGATTCTTTTTATTTGCATGTTTACTAGTGCACGAGTGTTTTTTCTTAACAGAAGAAGTATTTCATTTAAAAACCAGCTTTTGAAAGTACAGAATGTAGTTGCTATTTTATCCTTTTATTAGTTTGCTGAAGCACCTTTTAACTATTTTTTTCTTTTCTCAAACTTTCATCAGCATAACATGCATCTTTTTCTAGAAAAATATTGCGATGTCGCTTATTTGGAATTTCTGCTATCGGAGAATACTGTAAAACTCGTTTAACATTATGTTCACGCGAATAGCAGTATATATATATATATATATATATATATATATATATATATATATATATATATATATATATATATATATATATATATATATATATATATATATATATATATATATATATATATATATATATATATATATATATATATATATATATATATATATATATATATATATAATGGTGATTTATTGAGAAAAGATGGAGTGTAATCTTAAATTAGCTGGAGAATGGTACTATTGATCGTTTTGTTTTGGCGGAGGCGTTGTATCAAATCATTGACATGGAATATATACCTATCAAAGCGACAATATAATGGTTTATCAGTGAAAATTCTGAGTATAGACCTACCTGTTCCTCATTTTGCATAAGTGATTCTGGGACAGCGGAATGAATTAGTCTGTAATAAGATTTATTAATGAAAGAAGTTGATCATCCATCCATGTATGAAAATAATATTATGTAATCATGCAAATATACTTTAAAACTTTAGAGACCGAAATCATGGAAGTCAGAATTATCAATGCTTTTTACTTTAAAACTTAAAAAACTAGAATTGTTGAATATTTAATATTAACAAAATATTAATGTTTGAATCTTCAAAATATCGAACTTATAAATCTCTGAGGTTTTGGTAGTAGAGTAGGACTATTAATAATAATAATGCATCTATTTCCAACAGACACTAAATTCAATTACAGACTGATAAAATAAGTTTAGAATAGTAAATAATTGATCTATAAGAATTCGAGGTTTGTAATTTAAAGTGTTACAATTTCAAAGGGGTTTGTTTCATCTATGGCATGGTCCCATAGGTGTTTTCCGTTTTCGCCTCCAGGTGTTGTTTACTGAAACTACCAGTTTATCTTTCTCAGAAAATGAGTCATTTATACTCATTTCTTGATTTTATAGTATTTTTAATTTAATGTGAGTTTAACAGGGACATACTTAAAATTTGAAATGAGATTTTCTCGAAAACTAGCAGGAAGCGGCCACATGTTAATAAGCAAAATATGTAACACTGTGAAAAGATACCGTCGCGGTGCAAATCACATTGGCAAATTGCATTTATTAAAGTATGATGACTTGCAATTGCCTTGTAAGATCACTTACAAGGCAATGTATATGAGCGAGAATTTTTATAGTAATAAACTTTACTTTAAAAATTGTAGTTTTAACTAATTCAAAATTCCATTTGTCACCTTAACGGTACCTTTTCATAGCCTGCTTCACATATCTTCTAAATCATTACAGCTACCCTTCCCCCCCTTATGACATTAGTTTAGATTAGTTACACCGTAAGGTACCACGGCGATGTTTCCAGACAATGCAAATTTATTGATTTGCTTGACATAAACTGAATTCTATAATTTAAAAAGGTATAATTTTCATACCTAACTGTTTTTAAAGTGTTAAGCTTTTTATATAACAAAATTATTTAAAGTATGTAATCAATAGTAGTATCTAATACACTAGTTCTGTCTTTACTTCTATCGTCCACTTTTTTAAATGTTTTGATATAGTTCATAGAACTTTATAGCACTCTGGACACATGTTTCAACAGCTAGGCTGTCTTCTTTAGCAGACACTGAATAACTAAACAAAATCTAAAAATCTAACCCTTTAGGTTCTACATAAAAGTATAACACTTGTGGTTTATTTTGAATTTTAACATCCCTTTAAATGTCAAAGAGACATCTCTTGAGAAACAGCACTAATTAATTTAATTTACTTTTAAACACATTTGCACACTGTTCTATATCTTAAACACCTTCATTACTTGTTTAACTAAATCGTTTGAATACTTTTAGTTGCATCTCAACTTTATCTACAATCCAAAATACATAAATCTTTATCATGATGAAAAAATAACTAATGTCTGCTTTAGCTGTACATTCACAATCAAAGTTGTCATGAAAGAAAGACTCGAATTTATAAGATAATATCAATAAGATAACAAAAAGACATTTTCCAATGTTATATATTTTTATGAATGTATTTTTAACAAAATCAAGCCATGCTTTCGGAAAGTTTATTTCTTCATCATCAGGGCACTGTAATGGGAGATA
This sequence comes from Agrypnus murinus, assembly GCA_929113105.1. Classification (NCBI taxonomy): domain Eukaryota; kingdom Metazoa; phylum Arthropoda; class Insecta; order Coleoptera; family Elateridae; genus Agrypnus; species Agrypnus murinus. The sequence goes on along the minus strand of OV816026.1, from coordinate 100,912,275 downwards.
CATCAGAATGTTATTTGTTTTATATATATTGTGATGTTCACGTTTATGAGAGATAGGAAATTTTATATGAGCATATTCTTAAGAATAGAAAATTTTAAAGAATCATTATTACACAGATGTGGTTATTAAGGTTCAACAAATAAACTTACATACAAAGTCATAATGATATTCCATGAATACAAAAATTTAGTATATAATCATAAAACAAGGAAATAGAACGTAATAGCATATATTTGTTATAGTATTTTGATACAGTATTATAATTAACAAGGATAATAAAAGGAAAGAATATCCTAGCCATAAGTCAACCTGAAAATAAAAATCATGTAATAATTTAAAGATATATTGATTTTCTCTTGCATAATTAAAATCCTCCCTGTACTTCAATAATAAGATCTCATTCACTACTATGGTTATAGACATTATATATTAAAAAACTAAAAGAATGACCAAAGATAGGGAGTATTTTGATAAAAAAGGGAAAAAAAGAGAAAAAATAGTTGAAAAAAGGTATCTCAGGGAGATAATATTATTATTAAAATTTTGAAGAGAAATAAAAAGAGGTTTTTTGAATGAGATAAATAAATAAATAAAATTTTAGAAGAAGAAGAAATTTGTTTATATAAAAGATAAGTAATACTAAATGTGTATCCAATAAATGTAAATTGATAAAGAACCAAGAAGAAAATTTATTAAATTAAAACTTATAAAAAAAGGTCTGGTGTTTTATTGAATGAAGGAAGAGAAAGGGCATAAAATACAGAAAACAAAATTAAAAGCGTATTATGATATGGTAAGCGTATTGGATAAAGGAAAATAATATTTAAGTGTCTTCGAGCTGGGTTGGTTGATCATCGAGGTGTGGAAGATTGGAAGTCATCGTAATATACCTGAAAAAGAAAATAATTAAGGTAATTGAATAAGAAGAATTAGTTTAGGAGATACTTACTGAGGTGTTGGAGAGCTGGGCACCATCGATCGAGCCCTGGATGAGAGGGAAGTCCGGAAGGAGTTTATGAGGCAGTCCAGTAGTCAGGAGAGGTGGTGTCTGCTGAGTCAACGGCTGTTAATCGCGGTTCTTGGCAGATAGTGTTGATTGTGGAATTTGTAGGTTGTGGTTGTGGAGGTGGTTGTTGGAACAGGAAGAAGATTACAGGTGTCAAAGTTTTAATAAACTATTAGATGGCCATACAAGGAATACTTACCTGAGGAAAGATTATACATGTAAGTTGACAAAGGGTAAGATTTCTTTCCATTTCAAATCCTAAAATAAAGATTTATATAAAATAAAAAGCTAATAAACCATATATGCTATACTTACTTATTCTGTCTTGAAAATATTTTGATTGATTGATGAATGTCATGTTTGACATTTCAGATACAAGTGTCAATGGTTATGATTAATAACCAAACTTTATGTGTTGAAAATTAATAACCAGTGCATGTGTGTAAAAAAAAATTAATTCTTGGTTGGTAATATTTAACCTTTCAGTAACAGAAGCCCATATTGAAGGATTATATGTGTGTCTCATATTAAAAGATAATAAAGAAAGTTTATAGGTAACTTTTCTGATAGAACATCAGATAGTTCGACCCTGAGATCTATAAGAATAAATAACAACTTTGCACGATACAAAAATAAACTTCACAATATATTATTTATTTTAATCAATTAATATCAATGGAATAAGCCTATATAGTTTTTTTATATCTCGTTTATTTTAATTGCCAATATTTCGAAGAATATTTTTTTCTTCATTTTCAAGGCGCTACGAAACAAAAATTAACATGATATTAAACTAAACTAGTCCTAATAATTATAAACAATAAAATTTTTAATTACAACATGTCTAAAATTCAAATTTTTTGTGGGAAAATTGTTGTTTTAAAAATAAAAATAATTGTTACTAGATTATATAATTTCTTTATGAACTATGTGTGTGTGTGTGAAAGGTTGATGTGTTTGTGCGAATGCAATAATGTGTGTGTGGAAATTTTCATGTAAATGTGAATGGTGTTAAATTAAGTAAGTAATAGGTGAGTGTGTGTTTGCGTGCGTGGTTGTGTGTAGTTGTATTACTAGTGTGTGTGTGTGTGTGTGTGTGTGAAAAAACTAAATAAATAAATAAAAAAGAGAAAACTTAGCAAATTAAATATGGTTATCAAGTATTATTAAAGGTTTAAAACTAATTAATAAATTATATACAGCACTCAAATTATTAATGTCTGTTCTATGGTTCATTGAATTTTGGTCGTTATAAATGTGGCACATTTCCAAAAATGTTCTTTTTTCTTTATTAACTTCAATATCTAAAATTCTTAAGTCTTTATAATTAATTAAGTGATCGTTATTGTTTACATGTAAGCTTAAAGCAGTCGAGTTAGGTTTAAGTCTATTGTCACTTCTGTGTTGTGTAAGTCTTTGTTTAAGTTTTTGTCTATATTATTTACATACTTACAAAAACGTAAACAAATTGGTATATCCAAGGTGGCAGGGGTAGAGTTTTTTAAATCTTGGAACGAGGGACAAGAGGAAAGTCTTATCCTCATCAATTGCCTCATTACTTTTCTGTTAAAGAATTTATAGTGAAGATTTCTCGTAGGATATTTTGTCTTTTTCTATCGTTGGACACTGGGAACCGCTGTTTGACTTCGGCTTGTGTTGGCGCTCTCTGACCGTGTACTCCCATCAAGTCGTCACCGTCACCATCTCCATCGCTACATCGCTAACCGTTTCTCTGTCCTCTATAGTTGAAAGTAGGAACAGCAATTGATCATAATATACATATTTTTTTCTTTTTACCTTTGCTTGATCGGATTTTGTCTCCTTTTGTAATCTTAATTCCCTTTTAAAACATGGACGTGTAAATTCTGCTATTACGCTGAATGTCTTTACAAAAAAAAATTTATCAGACAAAAATGTTTATCTTATTACACAAATAACACAGCCCCACAACAAAAAAAAATCTTCTGATTCGGGCAATTGAATATGATATTCCTAAGTATTTTTCAACGCTGAATCCGAATCCTATGCCCTCAGCTATCTCATACACCTTTTATCGCCGATCGTCCAATACATAGCGTGCACCTTATCGATGTTTTCTTCTGTGGTTGCAGTTTTTGGCCGTCCTTTGCGTGGTTAATTTTCAAGTAATGTACGACTACGTTTAAATTTAGCCGCTCATTTCTTCATTGTTGAAAATGAAGGAGCAGACTCTTATAAATTTTTACCAACTTTGGATGAATTTCCGTTGGCGATAAACCGCACAAAACGAAGAATTTTATGACGTCACGATATTCCAGTTTATCCATTTCAACCAAACACGCACAACACATCTACTTTAAAAATCCGTATAAACTATTTGACGAATCAATTTGAAACTTAATATGCGTTATTGTGACACATGTACCAATATCACAAATAAAAATTTCATCGATAGCACTGCCATTTCCGTGCGAGGCCGAGAACATTTCACTTAACCTCGTAGATATGGGAATCGCATGTTGCAGGTGTGTCGGCTAACAGTTCAGTCGTATTATGTTTTGTGACAAGCCCCAGCAGAAAAGTTGAGTGTACTCGTTGTGTACTGTTTTGTCGGTAATGCGCGCAAACTCTTAAGTCTCACTGGGCCACGTCTGATTCGATTTGATCTCCGTAAAGGCTGTGACTCTACACATGAGAATTTGCAGATATTTTATTATGATGCCAAAGGTGATTATTTCTATTAATGATTGTTTTTAATTGATTAACATGTCCTGTACGTCTGTACCCTTCCAAACTTATCAATACACAACATTTTACAATCGTTTTATAATAGTGGCTGGTAACCACTTAACAATATTTTAAAAATGATTCCTATACCGCACACTCTCTCGCTGTTTAAATGTAAACTTATTAGGTTTGTTCCAATCTCAAACTATCCCTGACAGTCATGAGTTTGCGCAGAGTAAATTTCTCCGTTCCAATAACGCTGACTGCAATCCGAAATTAACAGCTTGTCGTTCCAACAAACTGCAAACTACGATTTCAAACCGTTCGCTGATAGTTTGAATAGTTTGAGGATTGTTTACAAATTCTGATTGGGCGCCTGCGCAGTTCAAACATATTAGAAATCCTAACCCTGTTTTATGCGACGATGAATGAATGTTTCGTGGTGCTTTATCTCCGGGTTTATTATTGTTGTATAAAAATGAATTTTGAAGACGAAGTTAGTGACATTATAAGTGACGGCGACGAGAATTCATCTCATTTAAGTGCAAATTCGAGTGATGATGATGATTTAGAAAAATTATTGTCCGAACGAAACAGGCCTAAAAATGAAAATTTTTTTGAAGAAACGATTCCGCAATACCAGGAAGAGTTTCATGAACACTTTAGGGTAAATAGTCATGTTGCAGATTCTTTGGCCACTGAATTTGCAGGTAGTGAATACTACAAACGGCATTCAGGGCAGTATGGGAAATTAAGTGCCTTACAAAATGTACTGATATTTTAATGGTTTGCGGGGCATCAAACGGCGCACACAGGGCTGAAACCTGATTCTAGCCGGTCAAAATTATTTTATAGGCTTAACTGAAAGCAAATTACTGGAATAGTATAAAAATGATAAAATAATAAAAAAAGAAACAAAAAAAAATTCTTTTGAGCCCCTAGAGCTGGATCAGTAAGATAAAGTTAGTTACATAATTATGTTATTAGGAAATAAGGCAAAGACGTAAAATAAATAGCATTTACACGAATTCTTCTTTATTTGAAGAAATATTTGTACAACTTAAAATGATTTTTTAATTTCTAAAAATGAAATAACATGCAAAAATTATATTGCTAATCGTTTAATAATTTTTCATTTCGATTGTATTTCAGTTTATACATCATTGTGCATGTTGATTTCTAAATATGTTATTCTTTATACTATAGCAAAAACATTAAAAATACAAACGCAAGAGCTTGCAAAATTTCTAAGTTATAAACCACAAAATAAAACATTTATTATTCGGAAAGTAAAACTCAACTTCAACAAGGTATCAACTTACCTTTTATAAGACTTTTTAGCACTTCAATTTTGTTTTTATAAATTATTGAAATCAATAAAAAAACAGTTCCACAAAAAAACACTTTCACGTTAACGAACAAACTACAAATACATCTACACAGATTGGCGCCTTCGGAGGTGTTTTAACACTGACCTGCACTTTACCGGAATTGTCGGATTTTTTATGGTTATTAATTGCCGTAACGGTAAACGGCAGGTAGTTACGAGTTCACTAAGCTTTCTACTAAAATACTAATTCTTAGAATACCTTTGATTTTAACAATGGTTTTTCGAGTTTTGACCGGCTAGAATCAGGTTTCAGCCTTGTGTGCGGCGTCATTTAGAGATGTGTGTGAAATTATTAGAAGATTGACTTATTACATTAGTAATTTGTCACCACAAATCATAACTTGGCCAACGTTGGAGGAAGAAAATGACATAGAGGCACATTTTCGACATAATGGTTTTCCAGGAGTCGTTGGTATTATAGATGATTCACATATAAAAATAGATAAGCCCTCAGCTGATCCAGAATCTTATATAAACAGAAAAGGCTATTGTTCGATACAGGTAATTGCGGTTCTATTTAGTTAAAAGCACCAATTATAATATGTTACTAGTTATGTTTCAGTTGCAAGTAGTCTGTGATCACCGTATGAAAATTAGGAATATATATGTGGGCTATCCTGGATCAGTGCACGGCAGTCGTGTTTTTCGATCATCTCCACTGGCGGAAAGATTACAAGGAAAGTGTCAAAATATGTTTATTTTGGGCGATAGTGGATATCCCCTTTTATCTAACTTGTTAACACCTTTTAGAGATCGGTGTCAATTAACAGCCCACACAGCACAAATTGATCCTTTAGATATACAAAAAATATTCATATTGGATATCCAGGATATCCATGAGATATTGAAAGATATCCATTTTACATTCAATGGCTATCCAGATCCTACTAGTATCTACCATTTTGGATATCTACATGGATATCCAGAAGATATTTATATGGCAGTGCATTATATATACATTAAATATATTTTTCATCCATAGTATAACCATTAGATATATTAAAGATAGTTTGTTGATATCCAGTATATAAAATATCCATAGCAATTCTGTATTAGGTCTTGAATGGATATTATAGTAGTAGGTATTCAAAAAAACTTTTAAGTTACAGGGCCGTTTCATTACATATATACATACATATAAAAAATGATCGTAGACTAAATTACAGATTTAGGCAAATTTTAGTTCGAATGATTTTAGATTGAATATGTATAGACAAATATTTCTTCATGTTTATTGGCAAATAAATACATACGTATTGTTTTTGTTCCTAGTACTAGCATGGTGTAGCCAATTTTTAATGCTATCAATATTTTCTTTATCAGTGGCATTGGCAGCAATATTATGTGCACGTACTAAAAAAAAACAACTAAAAAAATACAATAATTAATGCATATCTAAATTATATCATATAATCAAACTTACTTAAAATAACTTCTGTAAGAATCAAGTGTGAGAAAACCCTCTTTCTCTTTGCTTCCATCCAACGGACACTAGACATCGGAATTTGCTATTATTATATAGATCTTTCCAATACCAGTAAAAACTTCTAAATTGCTGTCAATAAATTCTTTGGCATTATTACACAAATTTACTGGTACAGTCTCAGATACTTTAATTTCATTTAACCTCTTAATTAACTTAAGTTTAGTAAAAATGTTCCATCCAAGTATTGGTGGTCCCTTAACTTTCAATACTAAAAACCTGATATTATAAGTATGCTCTTAATCATGCATTTTACTATTAAATAACCTTCTGTTTCAATAGAACTCTGATTATAAGTTACAACTAAAGATTTACATCTAATTACATTAATTTCACAGTAATCATTTTGCAACTTTTGTAAACAATAATAATGTAATACATTACAGTTAGCACCTGTATCTAGCTTAAAATAAAATTCACAATTACCTATTACTACCGTTTCATACCATACTTTATCATTATTCATTTTAACCTCATTAGAACTTAGATTACATAATGAATCCAAGACTAGTTCTAAATTTTCCTCATCACGGCAAACTGCCCCCTCTACTTACATGGTCTGCATGTCTTGTCAAACGCAGGACACTTTTTCGCTTCATGCTTAACCCTTTGTGTACCAATTAAATGTTTTTTTAAAGTTTGTTCTTTTTTCTTTGGATTTATGTTGCAAATGCTTTATATTCATGGAATTCGACGAGAAAAATTTTTTTCATTACTGTTTTCAAAATTGCGTGGTTCTACTATGGGACCACTGGGAAAATAAGAACCACATGGCTACGTCTCACTTGTAACTTTTATATTCAGTTTTGAACAAAAATAAACTTTCTTATTATATAAATGCAAACTTATAAACACTGTGGTAGTAACAAGATAATTTTCAGTGAAATATGTACAAACTTATGTTTTATGGAATGAAAAAAAGCAATTCTTGTTCGCTGTAAGACAAAGACCAACGTCACAGGAGCTGCAATGCCACCTAGTTCTATGCGGTGAATTTCTGGTACTGCAGTGCGCACATCTAACCTTATTACCATGCTGTAGCATATGTGCCGCTTTGTCTCTGCGACGCTCAATGGGAACATAGACCTTGAATTTGTTGGTAACATTTTCCATGCTTCGTCTTCCTGTCTGAAGGTCGAGCAGGATCTGCCCCGACCAATCAATCCATTTGAAACTGAAAGCCGGAACTCCTTCAGCGAAAGAGTACTGCAATTTGGTGGAGATCTTTCCTTGAAGATTAGAAAGGCGTTCACCACAGTAAGGTCAACAAAATGCCAGAAGATTCTTGGCCACCACTTCTTTGATTTTCAGTTTATTTCGTAGCAAGATTTGTACATATCCGTTTTATCCACATAGCCCATGTGTTTGTTATAATCGTTGGCCAATTTCACACAGTTGAAGTCCTTACGCGATCCGTCTTTTTGTTTTCGAGATATTACTTCGATATCTTGAGGACTATGGAAATTGCTCAGGAAGTATACTGGCTTAAATGTCTTTCCACTTCAAAGCCATGAGTCCTGTATTACTCATACGCCAGTCCACATCACCTCTTTTCATATCTTTGTCACCCATGAAATCCTTCGGAAAATTCTTTCTAGTTTTTCTGACTGCCCCAGCCATATATGTCATCTTTTTATAAAGAAGTTTGCAATGACACGGAATTAAAAAAGTTGTCAAAGTACACTTCATGGTTTTTTCCAACTAAATCGCTACACAAATTCTTAACTACTCTTTCTCCTAAATATTTATCGTTGATTCCATCAGCTTTGCCTAAGAAAATTCATATTTTATTACCATGCAATCAAATAACGGTTGTGCTTATCTGTATATATTTCAAACTGCGAAACAAAGCCAGTTTCGTTGGCTCGCATCCAGATCTTGTATCCTCTCTTGATCGGCTTCATTGGCATATATTGACGGAACGATATCCGGCCTTTGAATCTAATCATGCTCTCGTCAACAGCCTAACGTTGGGGGGGGGGTCTGTATGACTGCATACATTTCTGATAACTTGTTCAACATTGGTCGCACTTTATATAATTTGTCGTAGTTAGGCTGACCTTTCTTAGGTTCCTTAGAATTATCATTTAGGTGAATATGACCAAGGAGCCAACTAAAACGATTCCTTGACATGCAAGAAGAGATAAAATGATCTCGTAAGTCTGCTCGGGAGGACCAGTAATCCTTGTAAGTTGGGAGTCGTTTGATGCCCATTAGGATATTGATTCTAATAAAGCACTTTATTTCCTCGGTTGTTGTGGCTTTGTGTATGTTAGGTAGTGCTACTCAGTGGCATACAAGTTTGTTTCCCATACGATCTTTTCTACCAATTCTTCCGAAAATAGGTAAAGGAACAAGTCTACGGGGCTTTGGATATTATCAAGTACATTAGGTCCGAAACTTTCTGTAAAAAGTGCGGGTGTCACCGCGTTATTTGCTGCTTTTGTCGTTGGTTGCTACAGTAGTTGATACAAATGCAGCCAGGGGTAGCTCATCTTCTGAATCCCAGTACGAATGGTCACTTTCCATCTCCTCGTTCAAAACATCAATTTCTGCAACTGCTGCTTCGTCGAAGGCAACAAAATTCATTGTAGATATCGCTTCAGCGTCCTCGGTATCACTAGCATCGTCCAACAATGGATTCGTTATCAGATGGAATTTCATCTACTAGTGTAAACAAATCATCCGAACCAAGCTCTTCTAACTGAGATATACTCCAAACGTGCTTTCCTGTAATTCAGAAAAATTTATTGAACGACCGTACTTGTGGTACCGAACGGAACCATACACTCAAACTCATAAATAAAACCTATATTAAAATTACACACCTACTCCACCTATGCTACACATACTATATATACCAGTTAGCTATTAGAACAAGTTACCTACCTTCCATATCGGTTTATATCACTTCTGCAAATTCACAAAAAGCAACAACACTGTTTTGCACTATCCACAAAACTGCAACATGTGCACATGTCGTATTAACGGTAATACAGACCAACCAACCACGTGCAACACTGACGTCACTTCCCTTCTCACAGTTATAAATGTGGTTCCAGCGAGCGCGGTCTAGTCCACTAGGAAAATAATATTTGATGTGTGGTTCCATTTGGGTACCACAGGGACACAAAGGGTTAATCCACATTTTTTACAATTAAAGATTTTCTCACCTTGGTGTACCTTATCTTTTCCTTTTTTCACATAATTTACTGTGTCATCCTTTTACCTCATAGCTTGTGCTTGTTCTTTAGCCTGTTCAGCTGCTCTATATGCATTAACAACTTTATTTAGTTCCGTCTCACCATCTCTCTTCTTGTAATTGACTGTTTTGTATTCCTATAATTAATCTATCTTAGAATAATGCATCAATTTGATCACTAAACTCACAACCCTTACTTAATTTCAGTAAAAAAATTGTCAAAGGGTTCATTGACCTTTTGATTTCCCTTAAAGAACATGTATCGCTCGCACACTAACACGCTTTTGGCGATAAATAATTATCAGGTTATTACCTGTTTTAAAGTAGCCTTTTCATAGTCCAAATTAAATGTATTAAACAACTGCAGAGCATCCTCTCCAACAATGTTTAAAAACATTGCAACCTTCACCTGTTCCTCTTTCTTTTCGTGACCAGACGCTTCCAGGTAAATATCGAATTTCTGTTTAAATAACTACCAGTTTTGTGCAGCGTTTTCATTAATTTGCAATTCCTGCGGAAGTTTCAACTGCATTTTTAGGTTAGGGGAGCGACGGCTAATGGCGCTCACCTAAAGAAAAACTCACATTCTTAGCGAACCAAAACTACTTTTTCCATTCTGTCTTCGCGAAACATTTGACTTGCATGTATATTAACTATATTTGTTTATGAATTTGTATTTAAAACAGAATGTAAGTCATAAATTATATTTTTTTGAGAGTATCCAATGAACGCCATTGCCCGACTCGGTAGGGTAATGCCGCTCAGGCGAGTGCAATTACGCTCAATAACAACAAATCAAGAACAGATTAATTAAATAGAAAACTAAACTATATTATTCAAAAGATACATAGGTAAGTAGGAAAGTTAACAACAAACATAAATGAGGCCATTTTGGTACTTTGTTTTAATTAAATATTTGAATTTTTTCTTCAAAATTTAAGGCTTGCAAAAATCGCAAATATATCCATGTGGTCGATCTACTCCTGTGCAGCTGGCATGAGCCCACTGCCCACATGCAGAACATATGTACCAAAGCTCCATCTTCCCAAATTCATTGCAAATGATGCATTTTTCTTCTGATTGCTCTTTTTGTTTTGTTTCATCTGAAGTTAGAAATAAAAAATTAGACAACTTTAGGCAAGCGGTCCCAAACAGATTTTTACTCAGCAAGTTCATTATCAGACATCTCCATATCATCCAGTTCATCGTCATCGATAATGGGCTGTTCATCATTTTCCCCAGAGGATTCACTTTCAAAAACTTTTCTTTTGGTAACTTTTTTTCTGGTTTGTAAGTTTTTATTTTTACTTCCTTTTATTTTTCCTGCTGACTTTTCTAAATTATTTTTCCTTTTTGCTTCCAATATCTCAAATTGCTCTTTAATAATAGGGGTTGACGTTAGAATTTCTGACCTCTGTTTCTTTCTTTTTATAACTTTCCTGGTTACTGGTATCTTGGGAACAGGTTTGTGAAAACGAAACATTAGAACTAATGACCCTTTTAATTATACCTATTTGTTTGAGCCCAGAGCATCTAGCTATTGGTTCAATACTTTCTGGTTCAGGAACTGTCTGTCTGTTGCTATTTGCCAAATTGTTTGTGGATTCCTTATCAGGTTCGCTTACTGAATAATCTAGATCACCAAATACATTAGGATTCATTGGAAATATTCGAGCAATTTCAAATGCCTTTACTGCTTTCTCAGCTACAGCTACTTTAAGATACGCCTTAGTGAATAATCCAGGTAAGTCAGTGTTGGTTCACTCATATGCATGACTTTTCATGAACAATTCGCACTCCATGTTGTAGGCTTTTTTTAGTGGCCCAAAAAAAGTTAAGTCCAGTGGCTGGAGTCGATGAGAAGTATGAGGAGGAATACTTAACATAGTTACGCCATTATTCCGACAAAAGTTATAAATGCTTAAAGAGCAGTGACTGGCGTGATTATCCACGATAAGAAGAACCGGGTTTTCTTTGCTTGCATTTGTAAAATTTACAAAATGTCTCAGCCAGACCCTGAACAAATCCTCGTTAATCCAACCATTTTTAGAGCATTGATATATGAAACCGAGTGGTCCGTTTCGTTCCAAGCCAGCAGCCATTCTAATTCGAGCGAAAATGAACATCGGTGGCACGAACGTACCCGCTGCACTCATTGCACAACACACGGTTGTAGTTTTTCCCCTTTCCAGGCTTGTAATTGCCCCAACTTGTTTTTGTCCTTTGGGTCCGACAATTCGCGCTGGTTTATGGCATGTCGTAATGCCCGTCTCATCCATGTTAAAAAATTTTTTTGGGTTAAATTTATAAGTGGTCATAACTTTTTTCTTTCGTGCTAGAAATATGAATCTTTTGTTTAAAAAAATATATATTTTATTTTTTTTTAAATCTGCCTGACCGATATATTCTAATTAAAATGTATCTTATGTGTAATAAAAAAATAACAAATCTTTTTTGCAAATTTTCGTCAGAAACCACGGATTTTTGAATTGTGTAAGAATGTTTCATAAACTGCACATAGTTACAAATAATAAAAATTCTGGCCTTACATTTAGTTTTTGGTTCATCTAAAGGTTGTAGTTTTTTTGACAAATACCGTTTTTGACATCAACCCTTCAAATGCAATTTATATTTATTAAATACTTTAAGAGAAATACATAAAAGTTCTTCGATTTACTAAAGATCAGCTTATTTGTCAAATTAAGAGCGATCTTTTCACCACCTTGTAACTTTATTTGGCAGTTAATGTTATGGATACAATTGTAGAAACAGTTGTAGGGTCTTCGCTGAATGCAACTGGATTGACGACATTACTTTTAAAATGTTTTTCACATATATAAGTGTTCTTCTTAATGTTGGAGGGTGTAATATTTTCATTACCGCACAGTACCACAGTCCTTTTGATTTCTTGGACTTCGAAGTGCCGTCATAATTCTTGTAAGAACATCTCGGCATTTTGGAAACTGTCTAAAGATTATGATAAATAAGTAATCTCATTCGTTTTTAACTACTTTTTATATAAAACTTACTTAAAGCAATACAGAAATCCGAGTTCTTCGCTGCAGTTGCAATCATCCTAACGAAGTAAACAAAGTACTGTTTCGGTCAATAAGAAGCGATTCACATAATAAGTACTAAGCGAACAGAATGCCCACAATATCTTTAGTCTCTCACAACGACCAAAATAATAAAACACGATAAAAAAAAAAAAGGGTAAGAAATACAACAACAATGGGACTAGAAAAGATGTTTACAGTAACTTTAGCGTGTAGCAACTACTTCTAGTGATAACTAGTAATAATTAGAAAATTTAGAAATTTTGTTGCTGCTATATTGGTGCTTTGCTAAAAAAGGTAAGAGCTAGGGTAGCATAGGGGGTAGCACATTTTTGTCTCACTCCTTTCAAGGTTTGATTTCGATAGCAGTCCCCTAAAGCATAGGAGAGTTGCCCTACCAGATATGTTATATATCTTGTTATCCCAGAAAGTTGAAAACATGGACCCTGACAATGTTAAGCTTGTATTATATTATACTTTTTCGTCTAGAAAACTTTGACAAGTTATTGTACTAGATCAAATACTAAACTAGAAATTTGAATTTCCCGGCTCATGTTAATGTGATTATCAAGTTGCAGTTCATTTGCGCAAACTCCATAAAACTGCCAATTGGTGACTACCAATCTTGCAAAAGAAAAAAGGCTAAAAGTGTTTGTTGATGTTTTATATTCTTGATAAAATATGAATCGCAACGCAAAGCTGCAAAAGTTCTAAAATTTCACAAATTGTGTACCCGAAAAAGTCGTAGAATCTGGAGCCGGGATTGGCTACTGCGACGTGATAATTTAAATTTAGGAGCATGTGCATTTGTTAACAACGAACTATTACAAGAGGATAAGGATTTCTACAAAAATTGACTGCGAATGGATAATACAATATTTGATAAACTACATGATTTAATTAAAGTACGAATAAAAAAGCAGAACACGCAATTTCGTCAGTGCATCTCATCACAATTTCGTTTAATGGTGACCCTAAGGTACCTTGCTACAGGGGAATCATTTAAAAGTCTGTCATAGAGTACACGAATTGCGCAGTGTACTATATCACAATTTGTGCCAGAAGTTTTAGAAGTAATTTACGAGGAGTTGAAAAAACACATATGCAGCAGGATTTTATTCTATGTGGAATATTCCAAATACTGTCGGTGCCATAGATGGAAAACATATCGTTTTTAAGCTCTTCGAAGTGCAGGATCGCATTATTATAATTATAAAGGAACACACAGCATCGTACTTTTAGCCATTGTAGATGCCAATTTGTAAATTTTGTCTGTATTGGCGATTGCCGTTGGTGCCAATGGACGAATCGGCGATGGAGGTGAAATGTCACAGAACAAATATTTACTTATTTAAATACGTGGACTTGTTTTACTTTTACAGGGGTGTTTGAAGGGCGTGATTTTGCATTTGCGTTACAAGCCGACATCTTACCGATAAAATCTTTAACGATAAACCACTTCCAGGAATGAATGTTGCTGTTCCGCATGTTATTTTGGCTGATGCAACGTTTCCACTACAGCATCACATTATGAAACCCTTTGCTTTTCGAAATATGTCAAGAGAAGAGCGAATCTTTAATTACAGATTGAGTTGTGGCAGAGGTGTTGTTGAAAATGCATTTGGCATATTTGTAAATAGATTTAGGGTTTTATTATCACCAATTAACTTAGCACGCAACAAAGTAGTGCTAGTTACACAAGCTTGTTGTGCGTTACATAGTTTTATAAAAAAAGAATCGCCAACTGTCATAATAAGTGAAAGAAGTGATAAAGAACTTGATAATGGTAACATACATGATTCGTGGAGAAGTAATGGAGTAAATCTTCGTCCAAATAATGCAAATTTACAAGTTCGTGACATATTCAAAAGTTATTTTTTTGTATTATAATAAGAAAATGTAGAAATATCACAAATAAATTGATAAGTTTATTAAGGGCCGGTATTATAAAACTTTTTACTTCCTAGATAAAATTTACTTTGACAGTAATAGCTATTTATGTAACATGTACGTAATGTAGGACTTTATAGATGAGCTCAGTTTATGCCCGAGCGAGCAAGGCCTATAAAAAGGGCGAGTCTATAAAGTTCGAATATGTAAGAGTTGCATACAAAGCTTTATGTCCGACTCCTAAAATTGGTTAATTATTAAAAAAAATCAGTTTATAAATTTGACATCTATTCTTGACAGAAGAAAATTTGACATGTAATATACAGTTGCCATTGGAAAACTGAATATACTATACTTTATTTTACAACTACCACTTTATTTTACGAGTACAATAATAAGCCAGTTTACTGCCGCAAAACAATACAATAAACAGTACTTTATAATGCAATAGGACATAAATTAATTTATTCTGTCAATTTGCATATGAAATTGACAGAACAAATGAATTTACTCTCAAAGTAAATTTTATCTAGGAAGTAAAAAGTTTTATAATACCGTCCCTAAGTAAATTAATCTTTTATTAATTACATATTTCCATATGTAAAAGGATTTCTTATTTTTATCTAATCTTCTGTATCCTGTGCGTCTCGAATAACTGACAACATTTCCCCTTTACAACGCTTCATGATTCATTTATTTTTTATATTCAGTAACTCGTGCCCTATAAAATTGAAAAAGCTGGCAATGTCAGGTGACAGCTCAGGCTGTTCATTTGCGATACTCTGAATGGCTTCGGTTACAACCGTTGTTGTAACAACAACCTATCTTCTGCACGCTTTCGCTTAGTGGCCTGTTTTTCCAGACCATTTTCTCCCTTTCTTGAACTGCTTGTTGTTTTAGGTGTAGATATAGTGACTGTACTTTATGCCGGTGACAATATACCTTCGTCATCGATAGTATACACTCCTTCAGAAAGATTCTCAGCGTTGAACTATCATAAATTAAAGATTATTATTCAAAAACAACATTTTTAATGAATCTTACATTTTCCAAACTTTCTGCATTGTTATCTTCCTCGTCTTCAATTGGTTCCTCCATCTGTTGTGAAATTGGTTGCATATTTAAGTTTGATGTGCTCTTCTCTTTTTTGCAATATGGTAACAAAAGCTGCAAGTACTCGTACAACCACCAAGTAGGTGTGCTCACCTCTTCTTCACCTGCCCCACTGTGGAGCACTTTTTTATAGCTTCTATAAACTTCTAAAAATTGCGCCCGTAAATTATTTATTTTCTTCATTATTGCATCTGTTGTAAACGATATTTTAAACAGAACTTTCGACTCGGACATTATGGCTTCTAAAGCTTTAAGACGCAATACTTTGATATGGTAGTTGAGCAAAATAGTCTACAGATCTTTGAATATTGGAAATTGCAGACTTAATGATAAATAACTTATTTTTGTAAACTATTGATTACTTTTTTTTGAAATTAATACTTTTTTGCAAATATTATAAATATCACATTAAAATACCATTCCAAAATTTTCTCATATTCGACTCGAATAAAATAATAAAGACCAAATTGTTACAAAAATGAATGAAAAAAAGGTATAGAAGTACCTGACAATGATGAACTCTTGGATGATCCAGAGCGGTGGAGGTGGACCGGGCTTCTTGTTCTGTATGTTGGGAAAGGATAGTTTACTAAAGTTTGGGATGCCGATGGTGAAGGAAAAGATGCAATGGCGGGATTTCTAGGAGAATGGCTGTTATGTATGGGTTGTCTGTTGGAAAACGGGTCAGTTGAAGAGGAGCCAGGGGCAGAACATCTTTCAATGGGTTGAGATCTGGGGGATAAATTATTTATTGGAGTTATTATGGGACTATTGTAGGAATTAATTTTGCTAACATGAGTTTTAGGGCTTTGTTTAGATAATGTAAAGGTCTTCAAACTGGGATATTCGGGAGTATTATAAAAAAGTTTTTTTGATATTTTTGTTTGTCAGTTTCATTTTCATCATCATGGTCATCATCGTTATCCTCGTAGTCACTTTCTCTTGGAAATAAGCTTCTTCTTCTTCTGCGTTTCCTTGAATTTGAAGCATTCTAATCTGTATCTATGTTTGATGTATCTTCAGCTTTTTTTAAATTCAAACGAGCAGTTTAATAGGTTTCCGAAATCAAGATAGATAAATGATATGTAAATGTATTATATTATGTAGTCATCATTTTTGTTATTCTTTTCTATAATTTAAAAATTTTATTCTTATTGTTTAAAATAACAATTTATTTAATTTTAATTTTGCAACTGCTACATATTTCTAACGGATGCTTTTTTACCATAATATATAAAAATAATTCCATACCGTATTTGTGTAAAATTGAAATTCTATACAATATCCAGTGCTCAGTAGGCTCCACTTCAGTTTGAATTAGCTTTTCTCTCATCTTGTCAGATTTAACAATTGGGAACTGGCAGTATGCCTCGTCTGATGAAACCCAGTTCAGTGGGATAATTCCTAATGCATTATCTTCATCTACGTATTTTACAATTGCGAATTTCTTCATCATGATGCGGATATGTATCTATTTACAAAAATCCATTATATACAGCACATTATATGTGAAGTAGTGGCACCGCAACAAACTTTGCATAACATGGAAGTAAAAATAACTTTCAAATCACACAAATTTGAAACTAGAATTATTTGCAAATCTGAAGTGTTACAAAAAGGGTGTCCATAAAAATCTTCTTTTATTAAAAATTCATTACATAGCAAGACCATGCACTGCAATGTATTGGAAAATATCACATTTGATACTATGATAACACTTCCATCTAATAAACTGCAACAATTATTGGGAGGTGATGTTGATATTTTAAAAGATTTGAATTTCATAGTTTTGTACTGTTTTGTTAGATCGCAACTTTCTACAGTAGGACCAGATGTATGCAGCACTGCATATTGATAATTCTCGTCGTCAAGTGAGTTAGAATATTTAATTTGTGATTCACTTATTTCCCCCAATCTTTTAACAATCTGTTGTAAAGGCTTATGTCCTTTTCTAATAAGCTTCTTAAGAGGCTGAAGATAATTTTCAAACTAGAAAGCACTGCAAATGTCTAAACTACCAAAAACTTTAACGTCCTCTGAAATGTCACATAAACCATGAAAATTATGAGTAATATACTGCTGTCCATATAAGTTTTTGATTGTTTTTACAAAATGCACCATTAATTCTTTACTATATCCCAGATAGCACAAAGTAGTCCTATGGACGTACAGTGGACGTCCACTTATGTACGAATGGACGTCCATAGGTCGTCCGTTTCCGTACCATGGACGTACCATGGATATCCACCCAGTGTCCATTTGTCACAACACTGAACATCCATAAAACGTCCATCTACGGACATCCATAAAACGTCCGACTACGGATATCCATAAAGCGTCCGTCTACGGATGTCCATAAAACGTCCCTCTACGAAAGTCCATAGAACGTCCATCTACGAACGTCCATAGGACGCTTGTTGGCGGATAATCAAAAGCTAGTGAGCAAAAAAAGCAAGCCATTGTAGCGAAATATTTATATGAAATAAAAAAAATTACAAAATAAACAAAACACTATTCTTTCTATGCACGTTCTGTGCAACGCCGAAGCCATTTGGCGATTGACATCTCGGCCTTTTTCTCAGAAGGATTTGCGAAGACCTTCAGTGTGGAAAAAATTATCATGGTTATACAGAAAATTTACTAAGCACAAAAAATCTTTACTTTTCAATAACTCATTCAATTTGAAGGAAGAAAATTTTTGGGCATAGCCGAGATGCGCCGTTTGCTAATTAACTTGATAATTTCACAGTCCACTTGCGCCGGAGCCATTGCAGGTACATAAAATGTCAGGGTAGACTTGCGCTAGCGCTATCGCTCAGTAGGTGGTTATATCTTGGTTCTTGTTATAAATCAATTAACACATATGCAAAAAATATATTTATTTTAAAAATACATGCTTGTTACATTAGTTCGTTATAGTGATACGATACATATTTTACAAATTCGAACCTTTCAATGTGTCTGTTTTATAAGATTTCAGTTTCTCACTCAAAAATTGTAACCGTTGTTTATATTTTTGGTTGGTTATTTTTGCTGGGATATTCACAATGTTTATTTTGATATAAATTTTAGTTTGAAATTCTATCAAAACTTCAATAAACATTGAATTGCGAATTTAAAAGAGTATTTGATACTGTTCAGCAACATTAGACTGATTTTGATCTGTGTAATTTAGGTATGGATTTCATGCAGTTAGAATTGTTATTCATTTAATGTTCAACTAAAACTTTGTTGGTTGAATTGATAGTTAAATAATTCAAAAATAAAATATGTACTGTTTTCTAACACATCCTTTTTTTACTCTATTCCTATCTTCTAACATATCATTGCAATGAGGATTGGAGAGGCGTTCACATCGGTGACCGAGATGCTAAGACTGCACTAAATAAATATAAATTTTCCTTCTGGAATGCAATCTATACCTGAATGGATTAGAGCACCTTCTCGACTCGACAGCCGCTGGCGCAAGTAGGCTATGGGATTATTGATCCTTTTCGGCCATCCGGATTAGCACCGGTAATATCGGCGCAACTGGGATATACCCAAATTTTTTCTTTCTCTGCCGTCCCAGATGCTTTAATTAGCTGCCACTTTATTTGTTATCAGCTTCTGTGTTGCCTTGAAGATGAGTTCATATTCATCTTTTCCACCGGATCCAACGATCTCTTTTGCCTGAAAAAGTAGGCCGTAATAAAAATCAATTAATTTAGAGTGAGATTCTTTATATTCTTACCGCCTCACTCATCGCCCTGTCGTTGCTAAGATATTCCTCCAATTTTTCTAAATCTTCATCAGACTCTACTGGAAGATTTAGAAGGGTGAACATGGATTCGGCATTTTCAACAGCAGATGGATTATTACTTAAATTAATTTTAGTTTTTAATTCAGCTACATCCTCTGTTAGGTCTGACAGCGCACTTTGGATCATATTTTGTTTCCTGATGATTTTCTTCAAATATTCTGTAACATAATTACACGAAAAGATTTATTTTTCACTATTCTCATTTCACTTTACTAATTATTTGTATTGAATCTGAAGGAGCAACTTCAGATGAAGCACTGCTAGTTGTGGCCACTGAGACTTTATTCGTTGTAGCATCACTTTCACAACTCTGCCGATCAACTCCCCGAACAGCATCAGTAGTGTTTATCACAGCCCTTGCTAACCTATTGAACAACGTGTTAATTACGTATACAAATCATAGAATTGATGAACTTTAACCATTTGGATTAGGAGGGTTTTGGTATGAGAGCAAACTGAGAGTCGCTCAATGATTCCTCTCCATCTCCGTTTTCAGCAATTTCGAAAGACGCAAATTTTGTCAAAGTAGTTTTGACAGTCTCTCTTTTTTTGCGCTTGAAGTCATCAGTGGGTTGCAACTGTGACTCGATCCGGAACTCCAAATCACTTGCTTTAGTAGCCTTTTCCATTTTTCTTTTGCCAGTTTAAAAATCAGCTAGAAATTAAAAATTTACTAAAAATATACACAATTATGTAAATTATTACATTACCAAATACGTTATTCCTAAGAGGCGCGAATGGATGAATCTGCTATAGTTTTTCATCAGGTGTCGTGCAGTTTTTAATGGCGCTGGAAATCTGATCATGACTCCAAGGGGGCCAGTAGCACTGGTTTCCACGCAGCCATGAGCTTGCAACAGCAGCTACAGCGTCTGCCCCATTCGGGAACTTAATCACACTCCAGGTCTTCTCAAGCTCGGTATTATCTTCAACCATAATTCTGGTTTACTTATTTAATGACCAACATTAGGTATTAGTATTATTATACAATTTACACAAAAATTACAAAATGATTATGTTGATAAAAGGCTAATTTTTATTTCATTTTCAATATACCGAAAACATTATGAGTTTTCACAATTTCTAAATATTTCTAAATCTTCCACAGATATTGTAGTAACAATTTAAAAAATAAGTGGGAACCCTTCACTCTTCTAACTTGTGTGACAAGAAACTTATTTTTATATGGCATTTTCACAAACTTAAATTTTATTTCATTTATATTCCATATACGAGCCCCGACGCAAAATAGTTCGTCTAGTAGAGATGGTTCCGTCGAAGTACATTACAATTGAAAATAAAATTCATACTTGACAAGTTTTGTAATAATGAGATACATTTATGAAATCACATTAACTTATTCTTATTTTCTGTATAAAATATAAATCATACTAATAGCCCGTCAATGAAAAAAAAAATAAAAACAAAAAGCATTTTAAAGCAAAATAATTCGTCTATTTGAAAAATGTTGCAAAATAATTCGTCTAAATAACAGTGTTTTTTTCTTTCTTTATAGTGTAAACTTCAGCGTTTCTTGTTGATTGCACTTCCCAAGTGTTTTCACCATTCTCGCAAATGGTATTTGTCAATGTCATACTAATCTTATGACGTGATCTAAGATCCGCTAACTTGCTACTTATTCTCCCTTTATGCAACATAATAATTCTGTCATAAAGCTTATCTCGCACGAATGTCATCAGACAACTGATGGTTTTATCGAGACGTTTCACATTTTGGCCCCTACAGTACACATATTTAATAGTCCTATGCATACGCTCGAGGTGCATGTTTGTGTTCAACCCACAGTGCAGTCTATGACAGTATGCCCATAGAGTAGAGTTGTGTGAATAATGGCTTTTGAAATAATTTGAAAAAGTAACTGTTTCTGGGTCACTTGCAGTTTCAACAATAAAATTATGGAGCATTCGTTCAAATGCTCTGGAGTCACTTTCTTCCAACATTATCCTCAATTGGGCATTTATTTTTTGCTGAAATATTAATATATTAAATTAAGGCAAAATTTTTTAATACAATTTTCAAACCTGTTTATTTTTTGAGGAAATGTAAGATAAATTTTTACTCCAGGCCCGCAGTACATGCCAGGTGCAAAACAATCTAAATATTTATTAAAATAATAATAATGAGAGTTCATACAATAAAAAAAAAACATTTACCTATGATCTGCTCTATCCATAACTTTTATCCATGCGTTGTAATAAGATTCCGCCATATCTGACATAAAGACCCTTGGTTTGAGTGTGACACTGATATGATCTTTGATGACTTGAAAAAATAATTTTAATACTTCTTCATCGGAGCGGTTTGAGATGAGGAATGCACATGGAAAACCTTGTCTTAGATCATCCAAAACAAGTAGTGTATGTACTTCAAAATGATACTTGTTTAATCCGTGGGTCCCATCAATGCATATGCAGTCATTGCCAAATTTTTGAAGAACATGAGACTGACCATCGTTCATTATACATAGAACAAAATCTGACATCTTCAATTCAGGATATTCCGAAAATATGACATCTTGAGGTTTGTAAAATAGTACACATGAGTTACCTAAAAATAAAAACATGTTTGTATGTATTATTATTTATAATTTTCTCAAGTATCATCTAATTAATTTTTAATGTTTTAAAACAATTATTGTTTTACCTTCTCTCATTTCTTGGACCCAGGCATCAACACTGACAGCATCATGTTGATGTCGAACAGCACTTGATTTTAAATTAAAAGCAGCTTCTATATTGTATAGGTCCTTTTTGGTTAATAAATCAAGTCTGTTTAATGAGTCACTTGTTAAGTGGTCTCGTACTTCATCTATTATTGATGAAAATGGAATTTTAGCCCCTATTTTAACAGCAATGTTTTCCCTTTCAGATGCAGTTAGTGATAAATGTCCTAAATCATTATCTGCATGTCCTACATGTGTGTCTATGAGTGTAACTTGGCATTTATCATTTCTATTTAACATTTTTATCTTAGCAGGGCAGTATCCAATTATTTTATTGCTTCCTTGAGTTTTAACACAACGAAGTCATTTACCCTCTGATTTAAAAATACCTGATCTGTGACAGTAATAATTCATTTCTGTGAATGATTTCCCAGATGCGTTCCCCCGTTTTTTAATAAATTTGGCCTTTGATTCTTTTTCAAAAAGACTCTTCCACTTTTCAAAGTCTTCCAAGGTAGAAAACTCCAATTTCCGAACTGACACATGTATGTCATGAACGGTCTGAAAATGTTTATAGAATAATTCACTGTTGAACTGATTTTGAAATGGACACGATGGACATTTTTTCACTTTAGCTGCAGAAACATTAGAACTAGTTTCATTGACAGCATGATGTGTTCTCTGATGGGCATTGTAATTTTTGTTGTGATTAAAATGTTTTCCACAATGGCAAGTGAATTTGTATTGCGTTTCTTCATTTTTTAATGGAGCAATTTGAACAGATTTGTCATTATGAAACTTTTTAGCGTGCTTTCGTAAGTCTGTCAGCCTTCCAAATGATTTGTTGCACTCACTACACTTATTCATGACTGCTGTTCACCATCTGTTCACTGCAACACTGTTATCAATCACAATTTTATAAATAAATAACTATTTTTTTAATAAAAACTTTTTGCTTGTGTTTTTAGGTTACTGCTACACTGACCGTTTACTAGTATACGAATGTTAGGGCTGAATGTTGGTCCGGCGCACTTGTTGCCCTGCTACGGCTAGACGCAAGTCTCTTCCATCTCTGTCATCGGTGATTCTTGGGCGACCCGTTCTTCTCTGTGTTTCTAAACTTCCCGTGCTTTTGAAAAATTCAATGATATCTTGCACACTTGAACGGGGTATATTCAATTCTTTTGAAATTTTATAAGATGATTTTCCCTCTCTATAGCGTTTGATGATGCATTCTCTAATTTTTATGCATATTGGTTTACCACGAACCATCTTTACACCTTATAGTAGTGATGGGAACTTGGGTGTCGAGTGTCGTGATACTGTTCGTGGGCGTGACACTTGAAGTGTCGCGACACTTCGTGTCGAACAGTATCGCTCTTATTAGAGTGTAATTCGAAGTTGCTTGATCATTCTTACAAAGAAATTAAAGGCAGATTTGTTGAACTGGCCAACAATCATTGAATAAGACGTACATATAAAACTATTTTGTTGTAGATTTTTTTAGTTAAAATTTTAAATTTATGAATTATTTGCAAAACATTAATTTAAAAGCCGAAACCTGAAAAGTTGACGCAACGCCTCCGTGGTTCGATGGCAAACCGTGGCTTGCTAAACTGCACGGGCTGGTGGAATGCAAGATCAAACCCCGTTACAAGCATAACATTTTTTTAAATTTTATTTGTCATTAATCTTTAATTTAATAACAATTTAAATAATTTGTTATTATTCTTTTATTCGAAAAACGTACAAGAAATAATAAATTAGAAATGAAAACTGACGATGCTTTTTCATACTGCATACTACAAAAACCAATTTTTACAATATTAGTTAATTAACACTCAAAATCCTGAAGATTTAAATACATTTAAAGTTTCAGTATTGACAAGTACTTATTTTACATTTTATTTATTTTAATTTGAAATAAATACGTAATGAAAATTCATGTCTTATTAATTGGGTATCTTTATTTTTTATTTGTAATGTATTATTTCTTGTACGTTTTTCGAATAAAAGAATAATAACAAATTATTTAAATTGTTATTAAATTAAAGATTAATGACAAATAAAATTTAAAAAAAAGTTATGCTTGTAACGGGGTTCGATCTTGCATTCCACCAGCCCGTGCAGTTTAGCAAGCAACGGTGTGCCATCGAACCACGGAGGCGTTGCGTCAACTTTTCAGGTTTCGGCTTTTAAATTAATGTTTTGGAAATAATTCATGAATTTATAATTTTTGAAGAATTGGGATTGTTATTAAGGGTAATATTTTTGGACAGTACGTTAGAATATCTTATCTATCGATTGCAACTGTTAATCTCACCGACTTTTATTCGAGAACGAACTATTTGGCATATTTCAGATATCCCATACTAATTTTCTATAGCAAATGTTAGAACGAATGCGGTGTATAAATAATTTAATGTCTTTTAATGTACTTAATGCATAAATATATAACCATAACAGAATTTACTCATATACCTAATTGTTTTTTAATCCCTAGTTTATGATTTACGTATTAGCTATGAATCTTGACTGCTCGTTTCAATTATATTATACTAGCAAATACCCGGCGCGCTTTGCTGCGCTTTATTGAAATTACATGTTTTTACTTTCCGCTCGCGGCAGCAGCTAGCTTGCTGTGCGAGATCTAAATATATAAAGAGGAAAGATTTGGAAATGATTTCAAAAATTACCAAATTTGACAATTGACAACATATCTATATATATTTTCTTGTCACATCAATCTCAGTACCCATTTTTAACTTCCATATATGGGTTTTTCGCTGTTATTTCGGACCAGTGGTTGCGGAGAAAATCGCATACATACATACATATATACAGACAGACAGACAATCTTTCCCTTTTATATATATAGATGAACTAGCGCATGCATGATGTGTAAATGCGAAGTATCGTTAAAGAATCGTGAAGGAGTCGACACTTCACACGGCTAATGGTTTCGACTCGCAAGTGTCGTGACACGCGGGTGGTATCGCGAACCCAACCAACACCTTATAGTATTCTATTTTTATAAATAAAATCAGATGGACTGACAAGATTTACTTAAGAATACTATCTTTTGTTTGAACTATTTTATGTTTGTTGTTTTTAAAATGGTAACTTGATGTAGTCATGCTTTAAAATATTATAGACGAATTACTTTGCAACATTTTTCAAGTAGACGAATTATTTTGCTTTAAAATGCTTTTGTTTTTATTTTTTTTCATTGACGGGCTATTAGTATGATTTATATTTTATACAGAAAATAAGAATAAATTAATGTGATTTCATAAATGTATCTCATTATTACAAAACTTGTCAAGTATGAATTTTATTTTCAATTGTAATGTACTTCGACCGAACCATCTCTACTAGACGAACTATTTTGCGTCGGGGCTCGTACTTAAAGGTCAACTTACTAAAAAAACATCTATTAGTGACGACTTACAGGGGTCTGTATAAAAATCTTCAATAGTTTGATACTTCTGGCCAATTATAAACAAATCTTGATTTCTTTTAATAAAATTCTTTTTTCTAATTTGCGTTTGTAATACGTTTATTACCGTCTATCAGTAGGAGTCGTTTATGGCTATCTATAAAAGTACTGAAGTGATTTGCTCCTAGAAACTATTTATTTTCAAATCTTGTAATATTTTTTTGTTAAAAGGAAGTCATAAATAACAGAGAATTTTAGTCTTAACTAAACACTCTTACAATGACAGAAATGGGATAATTTAATTTACGAAAATGCAGACTGAAATTCAGAGAACAAAAACATACGAAATGTCGAAATGTAGGGAAAGATTTATGCTTGCCGAGTTTCTTTAAATAGACAAAAAAAAATAGTTTTGGCTGGTCACGCATGACAGCCAGGGGCACTCGAAATCGGTCACGGCGTATTAAAAAGGCATTAAGGGTCAGGAATACTTTAAAAATCTCGGAATATACATAAAGCAGTTAATTTTAAAACATCAAAGATTTAGCTTTAAACAGATAGTTTATTTTCAGAAAGTTTTCCTATAGGGGCGTGAAAAAAAAGGAGACATTTTTGAATAGGGAACCGGGCGGTCCACCATTGAATATGGCAATAGGATTTGAATGGTTGATTATTGGTTCATTCTAAAGCGGAAGAAAGGGAGACATATTTTAAAATCGAGGGGGCAGAAAAAAAATTTGGAGAAGAGAGGTTAGTTGAAAATTAGCGAGAAAAAAAGTCGAAGGTGCGTGCGAAAGATTGCCTTTAGCTGATGACTTAAATTCTTTCTTGTTTGATTTTTGACAAAAGTTTAGTAAATTTTGCTATATATTCGTTACCATTGAGGTGTTTGGATTAGTGCGGTGGTTAAGCGTAGTGAGTAAAAGAAAAACTCATTTTTAATAAACTAGGAGTTGGTTGTCTTCGGTGTAGTGGATATACTAGCTGCTGTTTAAACACCGGAATTTAAGGTAGTAAGAAAAGAAAGTCTGTTTATTTTTTTATCTAATTGCTTCATAAAGTGATTAGATTTTGACAAGTTATTTTGAAATCTTGAGGGTTTGATTGATAAGGCAAAACATTTGAAATCAGATATCTTAGCACACTTCATAAACGAATATCACCGAATGATAGGAGAACAAATTGAAGAGATTTTAACAAAGTGATAAAAATGCACGAAAGCTGGATTTAATTCCATTATCCTAAGGTCAGAATAGTCAGATAAAATTACCATCGCGAACATTAGAGTAAATTGAAATGCTTTGTTTTTTTATTGTAAGGTCAATTCTTAATCATGTTAGCATGTTGGGCGGTCCACCGAGGGAGCACCAAGAGCTGGTTTTCGAGGGCCCGCGTGCTCGAACCTCTCCAACGACTACCATGGCACGAGCGTCCGACAGTTCTCGGCGTCTTCGTTAGCCCAACGTTATATATTTTTACTCTGACGCACATCTGCGACTCTGTTGATGAACTTGACCTTCGTGAGTTTTCTTTTCTCGATTCCTGGTGAAAGGAGGAATCGAGGACTGAGCTCGGCGGAGTAGAGTTCATACTTCGGACTCCCTGTGCTGTCTCATGGTAGTAACTGCGATCCACGTCTGTCTTGATACCGGTAGGAAGGTGAGAGCTCCTACCAGTATCTCGACCTGTTGACTGGGACTACCCAACGATGACCGATCACTGTTAATTTGATTTGTATTTTTGCTGATCGTTCAAATAAAGAAATGGTGATGCTATCTGATAGATTGATAAGATGTTTAACTAGTCTTGAACGTAGAGAGAATTGTTTTTTTTTGCAATCGATGGAGCTTGTCCATCCTGCATAGAGTTGTTCGTCGTGCTGCTTTGCGTCAAATATGCATGAATTTCGGTAACGCTGTAGATGAATAGTATTCGGAAAATGCGAACAAACGTACAACTGTTTGCAGGCAATCAAACATTAAATTTCACATGAGAATTCATTTTCATAGGGTTAGGACTAGAAGAAACTTCTTATCATTAAAAGCAATAGGGAAATCAATATTCAACAAAAGGGAAAGGTCAAGTATGCTCTTATTATGACCATTGCAACTAATGTCATCTACAAGTAATCTACATATTGAATTGTTCAATGATTTATGCAATAATAATATTCAAGTTGAAATTATTATTAAATTTTTTTGAAAGTCATTTATGTTAGAAACGAAACAGTTTCATTCAGTGGTTTGATGTTTAAATGAATTGTTTGTTGTTAAGAGTTGCAATAATAACAGTCAGGTTGAAATTATTGTTATGTTTGAAAGTTACTTATGCTGGAATCTAAACAGTTTCACTGACTTATTTGATAGATGATTGTTTGAATGAATTGTTTGTTGTTCAGTATTTCAGGCACTAACAACATGCCGGTTTAATTTATTGCTATTTTGAAATTTCACTTATGTTAAAAATTAAGGCTTATTTGATTTGGTAAAAATTTTGTTTTTTTTGATTCAACCATTCAGGTTGAAATTACTGTTGTTTTTGTGACATGGAATGCACACCAATAGTATTGTGCCGTCAATCAAATTGTGAATGGCTTTTGCCATAGGCAGGTTTTTTACCGCAGTTTTTCCTGACCTAGATAAGATCTCTTTAGACGAACTGCGGGCACAAGACTAATGGGGATAAATAAAAGTGATGAAAATTTGTTTTACTTTTTTTTGAATGAAATAAAAGAAAAATTCGTAAAGAATTTCTGTGTAATAAATTGAGATTATAGATGAGCTATATTATACATATTTTTAAATATAAATTTTGTTAACTCTTAATTGCCTTATCTGTTAAACACCTAACCCTATAGGATACCACACTGGCTAAACAAACTTGGGTGCCTGGCATGTACTCACATAGGCAAAAATTTTGATAAATAATAAAAAGAATCAATCTAAGGGACGCTTTTCACAACGGGGCGTCTATTAAAATATTTTCAGGACAAGATCATATGCTTCGTCCTGCAGGGTCCAGAGAAATGTCAGGTATAGTAAAGAGAGAAGCGTATGTGTATAACATATCAATATCACTACAGTACACACTGTACTTTAATGAATTATAGGGTTATTTAGTTTTTAAGGGTTGGATGGGTAATGCGTGGAATGTGACAACTTCAAACTGCAAGTATCTGTCAAAATTGTCAACCTCCGATAAATTTTTAATTAATATCGTTGAATTGGTTCGCTGTTTGTTGATTGTTACATGAAATTTCACTTGAAGTTATGGTCTATTTTTACTTGGAAAGAAGGTTAGGTTTTGGATATTCCTAATTAGTAACATAACCAAGTCTCGTGACTACATCAAATCTGCTTGGACAAATCAGTAAGTCCAATTCATGTTTGTAATTTTATGGTACTATAAACAAGACACGTATCATCGATTTAATCATCTTTGCTTCTTTATTTTCTTTTCTAGTAGCTACTCGAAAGACAAATTCTGCTATGTAAAAGGAACAAGTGCCGATGACACCCAATATTGTAGCCGTTTCAAGCAATATGAAGCATCCAAGTTCAAAAATGCCAAGAAATTGATCAAGTGGAAGGTTTATATTTTTGCCGCTGGGACTCAAAGTATGCCAACACAACATTTTCTGAGACAGTTTGAATATTATTTTCTTTTCGCTAGTCTTCAAATTTGGCAAATTGTTTTTGTATGCCGCTTATGATTTGTCAGGCAACAAATTTTGTGTTGTTGCTTCGGCAATTTCGCGAATTTCGGGCGGAGTGCAAATTCAGTTGTCTTCGCTCATATTTTATTTATTTGTAACACTAATAAAGTAACAAAAGTAATAACTAATTTATTTGAAGTGACGGATGATGACAAATGATTCAAAAACTCAAGTGTTACCAACTGTTACCAACTAACATAAAATTTTCTAGACGACCAAAATTTGTTTGTATTAAAATAAGAAAAAAGGTGGCGCAAATGAGAAAAAATAGCATAAAATACTCGTTTTATAAGGGCATTGGCGCACTCATCCCATAGAAAAACTCGCCTGCGGCTCGTTTTCTAACTTGGGATTCGTGCGCCAAATCAACCCTTATAAAACTTGTTCTTTAATATACTATATGCATACAATACTTTCATCGTTATGAAAGCAACAGTTGTCACTTACAGACAGTTTTAATGTAAATGATTCAAAGTCAACCTGTTTGAATTGATCATAACACTCGAAATTCTTTAATACTGGCCCATTACAATGTTGATATTTTGGTACAATGTCATTTCGTATATTATGTCCATTATTAATTTCCGTGCTTTGACAGCCGTCTTCCTCAATTTTTCGTTTTGTAATTTGAGATAATGGTTTATCACCTTTTCTTAATAATCTCTTGAAGGTTTGTAAACAATTTTCAAATGGAAATGATGACAAATTTTCTAAAATTCCGAAGGTTTTTGTGTCTTCATAGAGATGGATCAAATTATGGATGTTGTGGGATGCATGTTCTTCTCCATAAAAAGTAATAAAGGTTTGAATGAAATATTTTAAAAGTTCCTGGGCGTATTCTCCAATGTCATTTAAATATTTTTCATGGAATAAAATAATTGTAGCGACATGAAGACACAAAAAAATTACATACCCATCGTATGACAATACAGATTTTCAAGCAAGCGGACCAGTTTAACATAAAAATTTCCTTAATTCTGTCGCTTTGAAACGTTTTATTTCATTTAATGCACGAGGTTTTCTAACAAACTCCACGGGAATATGAGCTTTCTGAGCGACCAACGTTTCTGAAATTTGTGCAATTTTAGCAAAGGGCAATTTTTCCCCTGGTTTGCCATTAACCCATAATAAAAGCAATTTTCTAATAACTCCTAAATAAATTAGATGCATTGGATCGAGCGGTATGTTTTTTATCATATAAAATGGGGAATGGTTTCAACTAGAGACACCCCATTGTGATGATCTTCATCAGTTTTTCGTCGAAAATCATCATCATTTCTTAGCCGCAGATTATTTGTGTCAATAAAGCAAACACGATTGTTTACAAAATCTCCCTCAGCATAACATTTCGTGTGAATGGTATCCTGTATGTCCTTTTGTATATAAAACGAATGATTTAGCCTGTGCATCACATATAAGAGCAAATAATTTGAATGCGTACATGCGACCATTATAACAAAAGCCATTATTTGTCAGATGTACTATCTCATCAATGAACTGAGTTAAAAAACAATTGGCATCTTTTGGCTTATCGAACCCGTGATATATTCCAATAACTTCCACAGCTTGAGAATGTCCATGTAAAGTGCATAAAATAAGATACAGCTGACTACCATTCGATTTACTCCCACCACTTTTTTCAAGGTCAGGGCCGCGAAATAGGTTGGCAGTACTCAAGGTTATGTTTTCAAGGTTATGTGTAAGGTTGGCAGTACTCAAGGGTATTTGCTCACCTTAGAGAGAGATGAAAAGAGAGAGAGCGCAAATAAATGTTGGTAACACTCAAGGTTAAATATAATAATAATTTCTGCTTAATAAAACGATTAGAGACAAAAATCAAGGAAAGCTTAGCCGTGCTCAAGACCATTTCTAGAGAGAGAGAGCGAAAATAAATGTTCAAGGTTAAATACAATAATAATTTCTGAAGGTTTTTTTTTAAGTTAAAAACAATCTTAAGCAAGCGTAAATAATATTATTATACGTTGTAAGATACGATAGTCTGGATAAGATTTACGCTGTATAATGCGGAAACTTCATTTTTTAATATTTTATGGTAATATAATTTACATTAATATGTCAAGGCCGCAAGAGAGGACGGACATTGTCAGCTCATAATAGTTAACGATGCTCTATAAACAAATATACCTACATACCTTTGTAATTCCGTCTTTTTGGTTTACCGGTTAACATTTATAAAAACACAATGATCTTTATTACATTACAGCTCCATTGGCGGAGAAAAAATGTTCAAAGATGAACAATGAACGAAATGAATTATTAATATGTTTTTTTTTTCAATTCTTGTCTATGTAGACGAAAACTGCATTCATATAACGTGATGTACCCATCAAGGCCTCAGCGAGGTATCAGGCTCGTATTTAAAAGAATGAAAGAATAAAACCTTTAAAGCATTTATTTATTATTAATTATTGTTCCCTATGTTAAAGACATGTTAAAAACTAATAGTAAAACTAACTAAATTTTCATTTTATAGAGCTTTAAGATATAAGCTAGATTTACATTATTGAAGTATTTACCTTTGGAACTTGACATTACAGCATGTGCACATGCTTTACAAAAAAAGTTCGATTTTTCATATTCCTATGCCATCTAACACAAAAGATGACCGCTTATTTACCTTTTCACAATTTACATTAATGATTTTTGAAACATAAGAATTGTAGAAAATATTTAATCCTTTCTAGATAAAAATGAATGGAGATGTTGATAACGATAGAAATGTGTAGAATTTCTTTTTAATGATGTGAAAGATATTACAATGTTTTAATTTTTATACGCATGTTCACTTAAACACGATTAATATTAATTGCCCTTTTCACTAAAACAATTAGACACACACAATACTTATTAATCACATCACCAAAAAACAGAAGAAACGTCAAACGCCGCCGTTCAAAAAGCGCACAGTTCGATGCCAATAAAGTATTGTTAATTATGTTGTTATTATGTGTATGTTGTTACTTCCTATATTTATTTGCCTTGATTTTTCTTTGGTTTCGTGTTTTCCTTAAAAGATCAATTATTTCTCACAGTCTTTGTTTGAAAGTACCTTCAAATTTCCACAAAAAACCCGAAAAAATTGATATCACCCCTTACACCTGACACCAAAACTTCAAAACTATAAAACGTATTGACAACAAGAAGTGGTCTTTTTGTTACCAGAACTATAAAACGACTGCCTACATTAAAAATTGCAATTCACATTAATGTCACAACAGGAAATAACGTAAGCTTTTTTATGAAGTAAATTGAATTTTCAATGTAATAATACAGTTTCAGAAAGATATACATAGATGTATTCAGAAAGATATACAGAGATGTATTCAGAAAAAAAACATTATTATGTGTTTCTCATTTTCTGAAATAATAACAAATTTTTCAATTATATTCAAGTATTCACCCTTTTCTAATCTTTTGCAGTACACAGTGTGTACATGAGCGGTGTCGTATACGAGGATTTCAGGTAGGTCTTTTAAGCCTCCAGTCCATGATGATTTCTTTCTAACCATACCGCTTACCTTTTAGATCTTCATTCAAACAGTGAAACGGGAAAGGTGGTTTGAAGGAGTAGTGACTTATAATCTACTACCACTCCACACGGTTAGTTCTTTAGCAGTGAACTCAGGGGTGTCGAAGGCTTGAACGTATACTACAGCAATTATTATAGTTTTCTTATAAGACCGGTGAAGGGATGGAGAAGACTTGAACGTGAGCAATCATTGTAGTTTACTTATGAGACTGGTGAAAAGTTGAATCTCAACCAGAACGTCATGAAGAATGAGACAATAAGCGGTGGTGTTGGCAGATATATCCTTACGAGACTCGATATCCAACTTCACGTTGAGCACTATTGTTTTGAATAGACTCGTTTTGTTTAGTGAGGTTCATGACAAAAGATGAGATACTTCTTGTATTTAACTTTGAACATTTACTTTCGCTCCCTCTCTAGAAATGGTCTTGAGCACGGCTAAGCTTTCCTTGATTTTTGTCTCTCTCTAATCGTTTTATTAAGCAGAAATTATTATTGTATTTAACCTTGCGTGTTACCAACATTTATTTGTGCTCTCTCTCTCTTTTTATCCCTCTCTAACTTGAGCAAATGGCCTTGAGTACTGCCAACCTTACACATAACCTTGAAAACATAACCTTGAGTACTGCCAACCTTTTTCGCGGCCTTCACCTTGAAAAAAGTGTTGGGAGGTGGGAGTGGTGGGAAGTGGTTCCAGAACACTCATATTTATCCTACTGATATTATTAATATCGTTAATGTATATATTAAAAAGTAGTGGCCACAAAATTGACCTCTGAGGAACACCGTATTTTATATCTACGGGTTCACTCAGACTATCTCCCAGCATAACAATCTACTTTCTATTCTTAAGGAAATACTCAAACCATCTTAAAACCCTTCTTCTAACACCAATTTTCTCTAATTTAATAAGAAAAATATCATGATCAAGAGTGTCAAATGCCTTAGATAAATCAAGAAACACCGCTACTATTAGTTTCTCGTCATCCAGAGCATTATTTATTTTATCACAAAAATTTTCTAGTAGTAACGTTGTACTCTTATTTTTTTGGAGACCGTATTGATTGCTAGCTATTAAGTCTCCGTTATCGCGTAGGTAAAGTACCGCTTAAACAGCTCTGAAGAAGTTTATATTATGCTTTATAGCAAATACAAAATTTATTTCCGTAACGAATAAAAAAGTGTAAATTTATAAAAACAAAACTATAGCTAGCGAGCTTTTAAAAATGGTAAGGTGTACTTCCTAAATTATCGTTTAAGTGGTAATTGACATAAAAATGCCCGAATATACAACAGTATAAAAGAACGGTATGAACTCAAAAAAGGTCATATCCCGCGTTTATTCAAACATTTTAGTAAATGACAACTATCATTCTTAGTTCAGGCTTTTGCTCACAGAACGCGCTGTACGCGGATCGAGTTAAAAAAGCGGGAAATTTCAACGAGTTTGA
The DNA here is from genome assembly GCA_929113105.1 of Agrypnus murinus. NCBI lineage: Eukaryota > Metazoa > Arthropoda > Insecta > Coleoptera > Elateridae > Agrypnus > Agrypnus murinus. The sequence continues at coordinate 100,877,789 of OV816026.1, read as the reverse complement.
TGTAACTGTTAATACATTTAACGCATTTTCGTTATTGTTACATATATTTTTGTGATTGTCGATGTAAAGTAACAGATTATTGTTTATATCACTTCCCATATTTTAAGATTCCTAATCTTTTATTATTAGTTATAATAGTTATTATAGACTATTATTTAATAAATTACTAAATAAACGTTGTTTTACTTTACTTAAGAGCATGTGACGGTTAATTTTTGAATAAACCATTTCACTCTTAATTAGTCTTGATTAATTTCTTAAAACGAATATACATTTTAATACTTTTAGTATAGTAATACTTTTCTTTTTCTTAAAACCAGCAAGAACAACTGATATTTTTAAAGATATTTAGCAGTTTTATATTCCCCTTTTTAATTTTACTACCTTAAATTATTCCTTGGCATTTGAAAATTAAAAATTTCAGTTAAACTTAAAATATTTTGAGTTCACGCATGTCTGGCAACACTGTAAGCAGGCAACTGCGATTTTCAAATTTTAGTTTTAAAGGAATTAATTCCCATTTGTAGAGTCACTCTATATTACTTATAAGAGTTCGGCCAACGCGGGAATTGATGCTGATTGGTTGGATCCATTTACACTAATGCCAATTTAAAAACACGAAGTTTGACAAAATTATGTAATTTAGGACAGGTCTTTTCACTTCCTTATAAATTTGTGTGGAAGCTAATTGCTATGGTTACAATTGTATCTGTGACAATTAACTGCCTGAAAAAATCGCCCTTAATTTGACAAATAAACTGATGTTTAGTAAATCGAAGAATTTTTATGTATTTCTCTTTAAGTTTTTAATAAATATAAATTGTATTTGAAGGGTTGATATCAAAAACAGCATTTGTCGAAAAAAAACTACAACCTTTAGGATAACCAAAAACTAACTGTAATGCCTACATTTGTATTATTTGTAACTATTATGTGCAGTTTATGAAACATAATCCAAAAATCTGTGGTTTTTGACGAAAATTTGCAAAACGGATTTGTTATTTTTTTTATTAAACATAAGATACATACATTTTAAGTAAAAAATTAGAATATATCGGTCTGCCAGATTTAAAAAAATGTAAAAAGATTCATATCTCTAGCATAAAAGAAAAAATCTTCGTAAGCACTGCTGTTATCGTCCTCGACAATGTCACCTGGGTCTTCATTAGTCTCCAGAATATCATAAAAACCACGTTCTTTTCGATGGGATAATACTTCACAAAGAGCTTGAAGATCTTGTAACTTTGCATGATTGATCTCAATAGGACCCTGGTACATAGGTACAACTTGTAATTCACTAGTAAAATGGAGACTCGCTTCTGATTATGCATTGCCTCCACGTTCCAGAATAGCTATCTCTTCTATAAATTTATTTATTTTGAATTTTTTAATTTTCTCATTGGGTTCATAATCAGCGACTCCAAGAACCCTCCCAACATAAATTTCGCTCAATTTGGTTGTGTTATTAAATTAGGGGTACAAAATGGGGGTTTCAACCCCCCGAGGGGGCGTGCCATCATTTTAAACATATAACATTTTATATTGGTCCAGTACTGAAGGCATTACAAAAGATTTCAAGTCTCTATCTTTAGATAGTAAAAAATAAGAACTTAGGCATGATTTTTGCAAAAATTGACTCTACTAAACTTTGTTGTTTCAAGCGAAACCTTACGCTCTTGTATTCTGGCTTTCAGAAGAGATTCCATGAAATCTATAAATCTTGGAGCTTGACGTCGCAATTTACTACCAAATACATCTTTTTTAACGATCTTAAACAAGTTTTCAACAGGTGCATTGCAATCCCTAACAATACCAAAACGCAGTGGCGGCTCCTCATAAAGAGCCAAGGGGTCATGGCCCTACCATTACAAATTATGGCAACAATATCACAAATTAATCATTGACAAGTCTTAGTTTTTCAAAAAACAAAACGAACAAAAATTTAGTAGAATGTTCCTCATTTATTGCTAAAACACAGTGAAAATTTCAAAGAATAAAATCACTTCAATTACAGGAAAAAAGCTACCAAGCGTCCCAAATTTTCCAATTAGGTAACTTGAACTCCATAGAACCGCTTTTGCATAGTTTTGTAAACATTCACTAAATGGTTGCTGAGAAAAGAAATATAAACAAACCGAAAATCTGGTTTTTACTTTTCCAAGATTTTTCCATATTATTTGTATATTTGTTATTTTCTATTTCAGTCAAAATTCCTCTTTTTTTTAAATAATATATTCTTTTTTAGCATTATAACTATTAATTTACTTCGTAAAACGAAGATATTCATGAATTTCTAATTTCCCGTACTGTTACCTCCGAGTGCAGGGCCAGTTTTATCTGGCCCGGCACAATGCAGACGGTGTGTTGGTCTTTGCGGGTGTCTGGAAGCAAGTGGAAACGATCAGAAATACGTGCGATTTCCAACACGTTCGGGCCAAGCATGTGAAGGCACGGCGTTCGTATTTCTTGCCAGTGTTATTACTGTTATTAGTTTTGCGGGGTGCATGCGTTTACGTTTCGTTGGCAGTTGTAGTTTTTAAACTTTCATGTACTGTTTTTACTGTATCGAGTTAGTGTGTTATTGAGTGTATTTTTTTTGTTACCAAAAATGAACAGCATCAGACCAGATGGAATTTTTATTCTCGAGGAAGTTAACACTGTTTATGAATACAGAAAAGAACTGATAGATGTCATGGAAACATTAGAAAACAGTGAACATATTAAGTTTGATTCCACAATTGAACAAGCTGGTGCCTACAAACTTCGACTGCAGAACAAAGACTTTATTTTTTGGTTAACAGTTTTTCATAAAATAATGCCACATGTGGAAATAATTTTTAAACAATTGCAGAAAAAAAATACCGACTCGTTAAAGTTAAACAAGATTTACAACATTTTGAAAATTAAATTTAAAATTAAAAATAGATCAAATAGACCAGGTCATTGAAAATATTGATTTAGAGTTTTCAGTCAATGAAACACTTCCCCGAAAGAAATCTCGCACTCTTGTACCGTTTTCGTTAGAGAAAAAAAGAGAAGCAATTGAAATATGCGATGTTATTATACAACAAATAAAAACTAGATTTAGTTTTACTGGGCATCTGTTAGCAACAAATTTATTTTTATTAGAAAAGTTTCGAGATTACGGCAAAAAATTTCCCGAAAACCTTTTTTCAAGTAGTCGGTGCTTATTCTTTTTTGAAAAAAAAAATAGGTTAAAAACTGAACTTCAGGTTATTTACGAAAAAGAAGAACTGCAATGTGTTTCAGGGACTCTTTCTCTTTTATCATTGATTTCGCAAGAAGAAATGCGTGATACTTACTTTAATGTAATTTTTTCACTTATTCAGGATTTCTTACTTCAAATAACAAAACTTTTTAAAACAGAAATTAATTTTATTTCAAATTCAAGATTTGCACAAACAAAAGAAATCTTCATAAAAATTCTCCAAAATTTTATAAAACATCAATTTTCGTTGACCCTGGTAATTTCTAATACATCAAAACTTAAATTTAATTACACGTTGATGTAACAAATAATCATTTATAAAAATGATTGTGAACCTGGTAGATTTATTATCCACTAACACTTTTTATTTCTAAATTTTATTCACTTTCTTCTCTTATCACACAGTAAAAAATGGAGTGTTAAATCTTACACTCAAATAACACCCAGAGTGGTTCTTATTTATCCACACTGACGAGTGTAAATAACATTGGTCGTAAAATATATAACAACTTTAACCTTCAATGGAGGTTAAAGTCATGGACACTGAGTGTAAAAATGACAACCATATTGTTGAGAAAACATTTGTTGAGTGTAAAGTATGCACGATCTGAGTGTTAATTTCCCATTCTTTTAGTGTAACAATAATTATTGCTTATAATGGTAAGGAACATTTTTTTAATGGAAATGGAACCAACTATAGTGGTTACAATCATTTATTGGACTGTAAATAACTATTTTGTTCGTGTAATTATATACTTCTATTTTTTGGTTCAGATATTTTTTTTGTAATTTAGGATAAAACAGAAAAAGGTAAAAAATAGTGCACACAAATATTAGTTTTATTTTAAAACAAAATGCAAAATATAAATACATTCTAAATCTAAATAAACCAATGTAAATACATATTGTGATGATTTTCCTTCATTATTTGAAAGTCATGAATTCTTAATTTTGTTACCCAATGTAAAAAAGTTCAAAGTTGACTGTTTGTGTTTATCATTTGTAATTATCAATTGAATTTTTAAAAGGATTTATTGTTAAAACTATTCAAGTTTGAGTTAATTTATTTATTGGATACATGTATATAGTAACAAAATTTGATCAGAAAAATAATTTTGGGTCTACAGGATCTTCACTTCCAGTTAAATCTGAAAAAGAAAATGTATTAGTTACAAAGGTTTATAAAACAGTACAAACATTATTAACAGCAATATAAAAATAGTTTTGACGACCATATATAGTTAGTAGGGTACATAATACAATTGCTTTATAGACAATAATCAAATTACTGAAATAATGGTCAAGGTCAAGCTATTTTTTGAATAAAATTATAAACTATCAAAATATATGGATAATAATTGCAAGAAAAACAATATTAAGTTACCAAGGGGTAGTGATGTAAATAAAAGGGGAAGATGAATTTAATAAAATGATAAAAATGGTTGTAAATGAATTTGACCAGTAAATAAATGTATAATTTATAAAGAAAATAATAAATAAAAGTTTAAGAAGTTATCCTGGGTTAATAGTGTATAGTTTATTGGTCAAAATAATTTAAAAAAAACTACAGGAGAAGAACGTAAAATATTAATTAGTATCCTACATACGGTTGTTTTCAAGAAACCAGCAACAAGTAAAGAAGAAGTTAGCAATAATGTTTCTTGAATAGTAATCAAGAAATGCTATTTAAGAAAGGTAAATAAATAAAAAGAAAATTGAGCTCACCATTTCAGTATTGACAGCTATCCAGCCCAGAGAACGGTTTTGGGAGTACCGCAGCAGCAGAATCTTGAAGGACATAACACCAAGCAGCATGCAGCTACAAAAGAAAATAAAGTGAATCACAGAATAAGGTTTGTGGAAATAGAAAAAAGTGTATATAAAGCATATCTAGTGTTTCTCATAGAAAGAAAAATAAATACAATTATAAGAAAATTATGGCTTAAAAAAGATAAATGGTTAAATTATAAATACAGAATTAATAAATAAAAATATGTACAATATAATAGGTACAATATTTAAATATTCTAGAATACCTTATAGACAAAATGTTATAATTTGTATATTATATTATTTATATATTATTATTTACAGCCGTACTATAGATAAATGACACGCGTGTAACACAATGTTTATTAATGTTGCACGCGTGTAAATCTTTCTATAAGTACGGCTGATAATATTAAAATAATAAAAAAGTGAATCGTTACTACTAGGAAATCAACATTAGTTTTGAACAATTACCTATGAGCTCCTTTGTATGATTAGGGTAAATGACCCAGCCATCACCATCATGACCACCAGTTTCTGTAATTAAAGTTTTATTAAATTTATTATTGACACATTCTAATTTACATTACAAACCTTACCTGTAATTATAGAAACGACATTTAATGTCACTAATCACAATGTCAGTTCTTAAAAATCACACGTGAATTTTATAAACACATGTGCGCCATCGCCGCCATCTTTGTAAGCTGAGTTCGGCCGTCAATACCTACTATACCAATGCGTAGAGCGAGGCAATAATTAAACTATGGAAGTATAATTTCATTACATACATACTTAGGGTTAGGTACTACATAGCAGGAACCAGAAACGATTTTGCATTTAAATTGTTCCTTGTAAACCAAAAATCTGAAAATAATTTTATCTATTATTTATCCACAATTCACGTAAAAATAATTATTTTTATTTATGCATAATGATGACTTAAATTACAATGGATCAACATGGCAGCTAAAACTTTTACATAAGAAAAAGCTGAATAGACACAACCAGGAGTGGAAATAATAGTTTTAAAATCTTACTTACTTAATTGCACAAGATCGTTAGAAAGATTCATCCTCTTCTATTTTAGCATATTTACTTTTATTGGCTAGTTGAATCTTAAAAATCATTGTTGTCACTTTCAAAGAGAACCAACTACATTCAAACACAAACAGTAAATAAAAGTGCTCACGTCCAATCGTGATTATTCGCGTTGGAGGTGGATGTTCGGTGGATGACACTCGCGAGGGTTAAATCGGTTTTGTTGGATCTTATTAACACTCTTTAATGTTGTTAACATGCTAGAATAGTGAAATACATTTTTTGGAAGATGACTCTTACACTAACGAGAGTATCTTTACTAAATTCAAATGATTTTTGTACACCAAAAACATTATTTTTACCCATTTTTTAAATTAAGATAACACTCATAAGAAACCTGGTGCTGCGTGTTAATTTTAGTTGTTAATTTCATTCACATGAGTGTAGAAATTTACACTCAGATATTTCACCACACCAAATATATTTTTCACCACCACTGCATTTTTTACTGTGCACCGTATAACTTTTAAACTACTTCTCGTATCTGTTTTACACAATCTTCACTACTAAATTACATGTAAATTACTCCTTATTACATACACCAATCGATCAATTTTCATTATAAACAACTACTTCATTCAAGTACTTTTATTAACAAATTTTACGAGCATGTCATCCAACTGACCTGCACCAGCTATCTTTCTATACTCTCCTTTTTAAAACTCAAACATTTCTGATAACCATTTTCATATTGTTGCATTTTTATTGTTATTTATCTCTTTATTTTACAGGTCAACAACCAAAATAAAAGGAAGAAATTACACAACTTAACTAAGACAATGTAAAATAAAAATTCCTTTTTACATAAAATAATGTAATCAATAACCATACTTTGTACAAACTTATTTAAATTAAATATCGTAATTTACTAAAATTTTCATTAAAACAAAAATGTTGTCAGAGCTATAATTTAATACTTTATCAACGCGTATGAATTTGTAATAATCAAATTAAATAAATGCATCTTGTTTTGCTACGCTGAGACCAGCTTCTAAATATTATTGTATACCATTTTAAATAAACTTTTATATTATACGAGGAAACCTCAATAATAAATTACACAAACTTGCTACTTTATTTTACTTAAAAAAAATGATTTTCTTATATTTAAAAAAATCTAGCTTGAAAAAAAGAGAAATAAATAACTTCATCAAAGTTTATTATTTGTATAAATCTATCCGGACAAAATAATACAACAATATATTGCGCCTAGAGTATTCAATAGTTGTGATTTTATCGAGAGATATAATTTATTAAAATGTAAGTAAAATGCTCACTTAAATGACAAAATACATGCAGAATAGCTTTTGGCAAAATAATAGTTGAATTCATCTGTCCAAAAGCGGTTCAGCTTTTTCTCGCCTTTATAGAATTTATTCCAGAACGAGGCGGGTATGAGAATTGAATTTCTTAGATTGACATTTGGTATAGTAGTCGCACTGGATGGTTTTAATGAACTGTGTAAATTGTATGCGCATTTGTTCGATGACGCAGTTGAGGTCAGACTTACATCAAGCTTTAGAAATGTATTAGAAGGTTCTGTTGGAGCATATGAACAAACTTGTAGACGCTCTTTATTAGAAACAGATAGAATTTGTAGCATTATATCTACTTGATCATCCATAACCTTATTATCGATATTTGTTAATACTGAAAAAGCTGGTGAGGAGTCAGGGTTACTTGCACACTAGAGTGGAGCGAACTTTTTGTTTCTCTCAAATTGATTTTCCTGGATTGTTGAAAGTTGTGTACGTAAACAAGAAGTATTTGTGTATTTTTAATACTTTTTTCCTATTATTCCCTCCACCGCCACACAGCCCCAGCTGCTTTTTTCAATTTTATAACTTTGTGGCGGTGTAAAACATTTTCCGATTTTCTTTTTCCATAATTAAAATATGTTTGTTTATCATGTGCGCTTATGAACAGTCAGGCGGGTTGAATTTCTAAAAATTGATTTTTTTGTTCCTGCTCTAATCTTACACTATGCGACCTGCCGACGCCGAGTTAACCAGCAGTCAACCACGTTAGGCGCATTCTATATGATGTCAAAACGTCAAAATCTTGTTGAGTGCCCCATTCTTGGGGCTCCAACTGGTTTATACATGTTTGTTTGCCAACGCGCGAGGACGTAATAAAGTATTTTCTGTGGATTCGTGGCAATTTGGCGCAAACAAACATCAATCGAAACACTCTTGTATTTGAAACACTAGAGGTCGTTGCAAGAAAAGTAGAAGAAACCTGCAACAATGCCTCTATTCCAATATTGAGCCATCAAAGAATCGTATCACTAATCAGAGAATATCAGCTGAAGCGGAAGAATCTAGTAAAACCTTATAAGCAAATAAGTAACGTTGCTAGCTATAAATCGCAATTAGAAGTCTTTGCCGTCAGCAGCAAGACTTTATTCGATTTTTCAGCTTGTAAGTGCAAGAGTTTTGGTGCATGTGTCTGTGACAAACAATATAGAAGCCTCTTCCTTCAGCCTTTTTAAAAAATAAAAGATGATAATTATTCAAATCAAACACTGTCATTACTTCAATACTCGATACATTTCTAACACATCTTACTTAAAATGAAATTTCCAAGTTCCTAAAAAAGAGCGATTTTTTTCTCGAAGATTAAAGAGGACCAAGATGATGCTCGGTTCTGTTGATTACAAAAATGTCCGACAACAGAAGATGCGGGAAGCTAGAATAGCTATAGCTGAGTCAAGTACGAGAAAAATTACTGAAAATCAAGCACTGAGTACTTCTTCCACTGCCACAAACGGCGCTCAGTTCAAGATACTGAATCTGACAGCTCTGATGCAGCTTTTCCAAAACAAGATCCCCCTGTTTCTTTACCGGCTCCTATTCCAAGTACTTCTTGCACACAAAATCGAAATACAAGTAAACTCCCAATGTTGATGGACACTCTAGATCGGTATAGTGTTTCAGACATAGCCGGGGCAGTCATAGCTTAGGCTGTATTGCAAGACTTTGGCAATCATTAAGCGAAATCCTGGAAAGATGGTTCAATCCCGGTGGTTCACTACCGCCAATCGGATAATCCGCTTATATGTTGCTACTGAAATCCCACCACAGAACTTAATGACATTGGCAAGATTCGTTGCGACAGTTTATGCACGAAAATGGTTTACGATAAAGGTACAGGGTTCATACATCAAAGGAGCAAAACATCTCTTCCAACTATTCAACTAGCCAATTATCTACTGGATGAGCTGAAACATGTTGTTTTCCAGAAGATTCAAAGGAATGGTTACTTTGGACATCCAGAGAATATCTTCTCTGCATACTTTGGGATGACCGCAAGCACATCAGACACCTTGCTTATCAGAGGATCATGAAAGCCACAAACGCATCGGACGACTCAAGGGTTAGAATATTCTCAGTTCCAACCTTCAATTAACGTATATTACGAACTGGTTGACTCTCAAAAGATTCTGTGGATCGAACCAACAATAACAAGTCGTTTTTTTCTGGATCAGTTGAAAAAACATGTCGAAGACCCAGAATCTTCCGATCCATGAAATATCAAGAAACTACCTTGCCACACGCAGGCTGTTGAGAGAGCTATGAAAATTGTCACTGAGGCATCCCTTGATGTTTGTGGTAGAGAAAGTAGAGACGTAATCATCAGAAGCAGGTTAGAATCCCGATCGAAGATGCGTAAATTCGTAACGAAACAGGACTTCAAGTTGCATTAAATTATTTTATGTTCATCTTTTTTTGTTGTTTGATTTAAAAATAATTATTATTTCATTTATTTTCAGACTGTCATTTTTCTTTGATGTTTAGCATTAGTATTATCTCAAAACTGAAAATATCAAATATTTAAGAAATTGAGAATTTTTATTGCCTTGTGGAGCTGGAAGATTAAATTTGAAAACAAAACAAAATTGGTAGAAAGTTTCTTTTCATTATCCACATCTTTCGGTAATACAGGCGTTTTGAAAAAAAAGAAAAAATGAAATTGTGCATAGTATCGCTCCACCCTATTGCACACATCACAGATTTCTTGAAAGATGCAATGAGATCATTAATCTATAAGTTATGTCTTTCATACTGTGTCTTTAGCTTCCGACGATTTCTAAAATTATTTTTCAAATTCAAATTAGAGCATAATAAATCATAAACTGATTCTGAAGAATAAGGATTTAATTTTTAAGCGACAATTTTTCAAACTGTTCTTTAGATATAGCACAGTCCACTATTGCTTTGTATAATGAAATAATAGATTCATTCGAATCTTTTAGAAATTTCTCCTCTAAAACTGCCGGTATTTCATGTTTAGGAAAATAGGCATCAATTTTACCAGTATTCCTTTGAAGCACTTTGAATATCACGATTGAATATCTTGCCTGGTAAGCATCGCTGTTAAATAAATGAACACTAGCCTGTCGAATGAGTTAGACTATCTATTTTGAGTTTCATGAAAAATTGATAATCTTGGTGCGGTTCTTTCTCTGATAAGAATTTTGCTAGTACCTTAATATTGGTTTTCATTTTGAAAACGCTTTATCAAGTATTGTAAAACTCAAGAAAAACTAAAAGACAATCCTTGCTAAAATAAAACACAAACGGTAAAAGAAGCAAGTATACAAATAATCGGAATTGAAAGGCCAAACCAATAAACTCCAGTGAGTTCCGATGTGTTAATTCGATTTGCCACAAACCAGAATTAGAGAGATATTTTACTACCGAAACTGGAATATAGGAAACGACCTAAAAACTCGAACGAAACAAAACAAATAAACAACTCAATAAATACAGCATACCTAAACACCTATAGCACAAAAGTAATCGACTCTAGTTTCAGAAGTACAGACGAGTGATCACGACTGATCAGTAATTATATGCTGCAAGGCAACTTTGCTACACCAAACTTATAGAAACATTTCTGGGTATATCAATTCGGGGAGGATGCACGCATCCTATGTATAAGCATATTCACAGCATATATACATTAAATAATATATGTTTAAAGTTTAAATATTAAAATCTAAAATGCAGAAAGTCGGGAGGCCAAAAACTGTTCTTTATGGGTTATTGATGTCCTCGGAGCGGTCTTTGTTTGCTGTAAACCTGGTGAGCTCACACCCAAAACTTGGACAGAAAATGTATATAACTTAGATATCGTATTAGAAGATTCCGAATTTACTTTTTTTCCCGGTGTTTGACGGGAGGCCAAAAGCTGTTCTTTATGGTATATTGATGCCCTGGGGCGGTCTTTGTTTGCTGTAAATTTGGTGAACTCACACCCATAACTTAGACAGAAAATGTACATAACTTAGATATCGTATTTATTAGCAGATTCCGAATTTAATTTTTTTCCCGGTGTTTGACAGGAGACCATAAGCTGTTCGTAATGGATTGTTAGTGTCCTGGGTGTAAACTATGTTTGCTGGAAGGATGGTGAACTCGCTCTTAAAACTTTGGTCGAAGAAATGTGTAAATATCGTAGTTAGGAGTTACTTATACATACTATTAACGTTGAAATATTGCATTTTCCCAGCTATGATACATACGTAGCTATTAAGCCATTCCATTAACTGGAATAATCTGATAAGATTAATATGAAGGAATGAGGCTGTATACCCATTATTCTAATCGAGTTGCAACTGGTCGTGATAAAACAGAATTCATTATGATGTACACGTAAGCATTTGATATACGCAACAGGTTTAACATTATTTTATTCAAAGCAAGTAGTATATGAACATGTCGCCAATAGCCTCTATTTTTAATTGTGTACCTATTAACAATCATTTACACTGTGAACCCCAAATAGTACACAGAATACCGTTAGTTTCTCTCGTTAGTTGTGTTTGTAGAAATTAATAATAGATTTGCTGCTATAACGCACGTCCAGTCTACGATTAACGGAAGTTGGAAGCAAGGCTGGTTCACAATTAACTCCGGCTGCTAGACGGCGGCTGCTAGGTGCACCCCGGTCATGCCAGGCAGCTCGTTCCACGATATACTTCCAATTAATTCTATAATCGAGTACGAATTGCTTTAATTCCTTCCTGTTTAAAATATTATTCAAGGCTTTAAGTTCAGTCGATAATATTGTAAATGTTTTTGCATTGTCGGAATATATAATTCTTGGAATGCCTCTACGAGCAAAGAATCGCTTAAGGACACAAACACTTGCAATGTTCATTGATTCCACAAGCTCAAGGTGAACAGCCCTCGTCACCGCGCAGGTAGATCAGAAAATATAATACTTTCTTGAGCCATTGTCCTCTGGCTCTTTGCAGTATAAACGGTCTGCAAAGTCGAGTTCCTTTATTTCAAATGGTTTCGCTTGTTGAATTCTATCCTTGGGTAAAGGAGCAAATGGTGCAGACGCTGGTTTGCCTTCTACATGAAGCCTCCTACAAATTACGCATCTTGATAAAACTGATTTTACTAATTGTCGACTTTTGATGAGCCAAAATCGTTTACGTAATTCGTAAAGAGTAGCATTCACACCACTATAATGTATACGCCCGTGTAGTTTTTACAAACTGCAGTAATCCCTTTAGTTGCCTATCAACGCTATCTTCCGACAAAGAACCCCTTGTCACGTCGGAGCCGTTTTCAGACTCATTCGCATCTTTCTTTGTTTGCTTGTAATACGCTAGGCAGGCACAAGTCCGCAGACAACGATTTAAGAATACTTGTTTTTACAATAACATTGTACTGCACCGATGAAAATATAGTTAGCGCTCCCATGACTGAAGTGATTAGGTTGTAGTTCTTTCTTAAATTAACAATATCAGTTTTTGAACGTACCTGCTCGATTTTCATTGTACTATCGAAGTATTGTTCGATTAGCCGTTCCGTATTCCCTAACTGATCTGTTAATGCGCTAAGAGCTTCGTTATAAAAAGCTCCGGAAGGTGGAAATCCTTCTAATGCCTCTGCGGCTTTTCCTACGACGCTCATTCTTAAATAATTGTATCGGTCTCGATCGCTTAGTTGACAATTTTTATGGACGGCACTCTTAAACTGTTCCCAAAATGGAATCCAACCTTTTGGTTTGCCGTCAAATTTTATTAACTGCAATCGTTGAAGCTTCACCGTAGGTATAGGATTGCGGGCCAGTTGTAATTGTGCTTCGTGTTTGTTTCTACTATCGCTATCTAGGGTATCTACCTATCGCGCTTTGAAGAGGTTCTTGTGGTTTTTCAAATTCCTTCAGTCGATACTCCAGTTTGGACAGTGAAACTACTTCTACTTCTGCATATTCAATTTGTCTTCGTAACTACTCTTCAATGTTGTCCGTTAAAATGATTTCATCTGCTTATCAATTTCTTTTAAATTATCACTCGCGAGTTTTAGTTTGGCCATAGCAGCGTAAATCTCTTCTACCTGGTAATTACCTTCTTGTAACAGGTTTATAGAATTAACAGTTTTGTTAATTGCGCCCTAAACACCGTACGTTTTGCGTTCTCCATGTTGAGTATAAATTTGCCTGTTATCCTTTTCTAAATATTCGGTTAGCGATCCGTTTATAAATTGCGAATATTTACGTTTGACTACGTTGACTTCGCGATCCGTTCTCAGGTTTCGGCACCAAAATGTGAAATAGTATCGTACTTTAACACAAGAAAAACTCGGTAATTTTTATACTTTTATTTTAAAAATCAACCTACTCCTAACAGTTACAAACTTATACTACTTAAAACTACCCTTCTCTGTGGTTCAAACACCCCTACTTAAGTTACAAGGCTTGCTCAGATTACATACAGTTTCTACAATAATCAGCTTTCAGTACATCATGTAATACAACTGATCCAGTGTACAATAAAATTGTCTTAATTCGGCAGCTTTCCACCTTTTAATCTGATCAAATCCACGGGGTTTCCTACAAAACTCTAATGGTATGTGAGGGATGAGTCTTAAGAAGTGTGTTGATATGGAATCTGTTATATGGATTGGAAATTTTAAAGGTACAGCGCCAAACATCCAAATATATATCATTGTTCTCAAAACCCACAAACATACCAAATGCATATAATCCAGTGGGAATGAATTTATAAAATGTAGCCCTGAGATTTCTATTAAAGGACTTTTAGCAGTGTGAAATTCTGAATCCTGTCTGCAGAGAAAGCCTTCATGTGCTCTGGGAATTTCATCACAGTACGGAAATGTCACACGGTTATTGAAAAAGCTTCCCTCTTGCTTACATTTACTACAAGACGATATCCTGTATGGCCTTTTCTGCCTAAGATAAAAGCCTTAGCTGGTGCATCACAAGAGAACCATTTTATTATAAGGCTAATATTTTTCCCTTTAAAATTAATCTTTTTGTTTATCAAATCTATAGCTTCGTTCTGAATTCCTTCAAAAAATCTCCACAATATAACTATACCAAATTTCAAGTTTGTGTGTCATCTAGAAGTTTTACAATCCCCAAACGGAGTGCGGGGGTTGATTTAATAATTTTTTAATTTTTTTTACGAGAATCCTAAACCCTATCACTATACCAAAGAACCCTCACGAATTGAATGGAAAGTGGGTCCCGGTCAAATTGTCTAAAAATTGAGTATGTTATAGTTCTCGACTTTCAGAACAAAAGTTCTCATACACACAAATTGATTCTATGATTAGGATCCAAGATACAGAGGGCTGAAGGTTGATAGTTTCGCTATATTATTGATATATCCCTAATGTAGTTTCCAGATCATGGTCTCGGGAAATCAGTAATCTGAAAGAAATCTATCAAAAAATAAGTTGTAAATATAGGTGTTGAGAGGTAATATATTGGTCATTACCATGAACCTTACAAGGTCAAGTTGATTTTTTACAGGTAAATTGCTGTTTTTTAATGTGTCCTTAAATAGGGGGGTGCAAGGGTTCGAACAACTTCAGATATAAAGTCAGTTAGCTTGCCAAGGTCATTCAAAGGTTATGAATGTTTACTTGCCCTTGACTATAAACCTTACAAGGTAATTTTTAGGTGAATTTTGGCCGTGTGAGTTTTTTTAGTAGGAACCAATAATTGAATCCAGAAAAATCAATCTGAAACTTGATTGAACAACTTGTAAATGCAAACTAAATAGCATATCTATAAGTGTCTATTTGCTTTCGAAGCTGGAATGTTGGCTCCATGTGATGCTTTAAGTGACTTTTTTACCGTCGTCATAACCCAATGACGGGGAGGTTGAACGATCGGATTTTGCACATCGTTTAGACTGTACCTAGATGTCGTGACGAGCATACCCAAAAAACCACAATATATAAGCTATGTGGGCACATGTGCCTAGGGTTCGGGCTCCAGATTTACACAAACATGATTAATGCATTATTATCAGGTAGATCTTCGTTATTTTCAATAACTGATTGATATGGTATCCATAGCTGATACTTTGAAGTTTCGGAAACGTGAGTATACTCGCACTCTCATTAAACCAGGAGTGGCCAATCTATTTTCATCACTTAACGTCTCCAGTTAAAATTCTTCATCTTCATCTCTTTGAAGTTTGTCCTGAATGTATGATGCTGTAATGTAAACTTATCCACCTTTGAGCATTTCTTGTGTGAAGATTTTCTACTTCAACTAATGCTTGAACAACGTTTGGTTCTTGAGCCTTTACTAAAAATGTATGCGCTAAAGCAGCATCAGCACCATCCATAACAAGTGGAGTGTGGAAACTGTTAATGATAGCGCCAGCTATTTTATAAAAATCTCCTAAATTCGGTACATGTTGGATTTGAATTGCTTTATCAAGAAAATCGATTTTATATGGCCATTTGTTGATAGTTGACTTTGATTTCGTTCCAGAAGTGCAGGCATTTTCCAAGTTACACCCAGCTGATTTAATAAATTAGTGGCATCTCGGTATCCTCTATCCAATAAAAGTATGTCTCCTTCTTGAAACCATGTATTCATTCGTTCAATGTTCTCAAATTTATGCTGCAACATAGCCACGTCATTATTTCTTGAATCTGAGAAGTAAGGACTTTGTATTTCTAGAATATACCCATCTGGCGCAACTATAAGTGCTGGTTTTATCAAATGTCTCCCTTTGTGACGACAATAAGTTTGTCGAAGAACCGGAAGTTAGTACTTTTTGGTATGTAGCTATAGGTACCATCTATTATTGATATTACTCGCGGAATATGTGGCTCTGGATTGTATAGTATTTTAGGAAATTCTGCAACGTGTCTTTGAATGTATTGCTCTCGTGTTATAGCATCAAATCCTGTGTTAGAGGGCACAAAACGTTGCATAAGGGATTATCTAACAGTAGTAACTGCCAAACCTGTTGATTGCCTAGTAGGATATTGAAACATAATAGAAAGAAACTCATCTGAAACTCCTTGACGCAATTTACATAAAAAAAGAAGCAAATCTTTTTTCTGAACATATCTATAACCACCTTGGCATGGTACTCTATCACAGAATGTCATTAGCTCTTCAAATTGAGGATTTGTAATAGAGAAAAACGTTTTAAATTACTCATTAGAAAAATCATTTGTATACAAATGTAGTCAAATCGCGCGCTATTAGCGCTGCGTGTAGCATACGCTCAAACTACGATTTTATACACGAATCAGGATTGGCTGTCAAACTGCGCAGAGCTAGTAGTCACCCAGCGTCCGTATATCGGGACGCCGAGTAGCTTCGGACGCTGCTTGAACCTAAGATTTTACATGGGGGGGACGTAGACATACGAGTGTATGTATATGTATATATTACTATTAAGTTCTTCAAAATAATCATATTTATACAGAACCTGCAATTTTCGTACAGAAAAGTCCATTAAAATGAATAAAAACTACATCTGAAATTTCGCCATTGATTTTTCGTAATTTTCGACCTTAAAATTGAATTTTCTTAAAAACAGTTCGGGAAAAAAGCTGAAATTCTGGATTTCAGCTTGTACACCGGTTCTAAACCTGCAAGAAAATTTTTGGTTCAACTTTTCTTACTATGACATCAATTTAACTCATTTATATCATTAGCACTTCCAGTTTCCTTTTCAGCAGCTGCACATTCAAGGTGTGTTCGCATGCTTTCCCGACAGTTAAATTGCGCTCCTTTAATAACATGGTACGCCAATGTGTACTCCTTAACGCCAAATACAAATCGATCAATCGCACAACGCTTGCAGTAAAAAAATCTCCAAATTTACAAGTAGTTGCTTTTAATCTTAATTCAACTATATAATTGTTTATCAACTGCCCTAATTTTTGATCCTCCTTATAAAACGTAGGGTAAAGGGTATAGTTATTGGCACTCTTAAGCAAACTTCCCACTTTCAAGTATACTGATCTATTGCGTATGCGTTATATCGTTCACGCAATTACACCATTTTGATGCTTTGGTTTTTGTCTATCTATCAACATTATTGTTTTGCAAAATGTTTGTCCAAAAAGTAAGTTATTGAAGAAAATTCAAAAGGGTAGCTCTGAAGGGGTTATTGGCACCTGGTTTGGCATTATTGGCACCTGGGTTTTAGTTATTGGCACAGGGGCAAAAAATCATGTTTTTCATAAAAAAAACTTTATTTTGTTTCTAAAAATTGGTATAATATGAACAATAACATTATTTAACCTAAATAAACAAAAACAAACAATTTTTAATTTTTAACATGTTTTTCGTTATTTAATGTATCTTTGGCTTGACATGCTTTGCATGTGAAAACATTACTTGCTAATAAAAAGGCTTGATTTTTAAACAAACAAAGATAGTGATAATTCCGTACACATGACGAACACTTAAGTCGTTTTTTATATTTTGTGATGTGTTTTGCACAAGCGTAGCATAGGGAGTGCAGTTTTGCGTCTTCATTGTTCAGACCGGTTGTTTCTGAATTATTATTTCTCTCCTGAATAAATAATTTAATAGGATAAATTAAAATACACATGAATATAGAAGAATTATTTACATCTTCTTCATTAGACACTTCGAAAATTTTTCTTACGTGTGACGGTTTAATTGGCTCTTTCACTTCTATTTGAGGTTTATTTTCTTCAAAATCTTCATCCGTATCACTTTTTTTTAAGCTTGTTTCCTAAAAAAGTAATAGAAATAACTACCTATATAGCTGATAAATTTAAACAGACTCACTTCAGGGTTAGTTTCAAATTTTCAATTTTTCAACTCGGGTTGTTTGTAATTTATTTGTTCATTCTTTTTGACTGTCTTTTTTACGCTTCTCTTTTTCTGCTGTTTTAATTTTTTGGTCTTTTCCTTTTCTGACTGTTTCAATAAACGTTCTTTTTTTCTTTCTTCTTTTGCTATTTCCTTTTCTTGCTTTTCTTGTTCTTTTTTTTCATGAAGTTCTTTCCAACCTGTTGACGTTATAACATAGGGCATCTGAACGCCTAGATCTTGTTTTCCCTTTTTTGGAGATGTAGCTGGCCAACGAATTATTTGTAGAATATTAATTATCGGATTGTCATTTGTTATGTTTTCTTCTATTTCAAAATTACCATTATCTTTTTGAAGAACCATGGGTATATCTTCTAAATCAAAAACTTCAACATCAGAGTCACTAATATTTATATCATTAGTTTCTTCAATTATCACAGATCGGTTCTCATCTGTTGATTCGTCGTCCAGTCTTGGCGTTTTTACAGCTTTTACAAGAGTTCATTAAAGTCAACTGCATTACCGTCGGGTGATTGACTTCTAGTTTGTATATGAATTTCAACATTTATCACATCATTGAGTAATTCAGTCTCATCTTTCTCAGGTACAGTTAAATCTATCGATTTCTCAAGGATTTCAGTCTCATTAGTATTAATACTTTTTTCTAAGTCATCACCGAGAAAACTATTATAAGCAACATTTTCACCCGCCTTAAATCTTTGGTACAGATTCTTCAAAATAGCTAAGTCTGGGTCAATGTTGACAACTGCAGAAGTAGAATTTTCTATTTCTTGTAGTTTTTGTTCTCCCACTATCTCACAAAATTCGTTGTAAGTAAGGACTGGCACGATTTCTTTGAACGATTTCTCTGAACAGTCTGGTATAATTGCTGTTTCAGTGTTGGAATTTTTCAGGTTTTTTCCTATGCATTTTGTATAATCTAAAGCATTTTCATTCCATGGAAACAGACCTCAGGCTCGAAAACCATTTCTAATAGTGTCAGGTTTTATTTGGTTAATCACGCTTGTCAGAATTGGGGCAAAATTTTCTTTAGTTATTTGGTCATATGGATTTTTGCTACGCCACTCTAACACAGCTTGTTGCCAATAAGATTTTATGGGCCTAAATGCTGCGACGTCGGCTGGCTGAAGGAGTCTTGTAGAATTTGGGTATAATGCAATTAATATTATCTTAAGCGAAGTACATAACATACTTAAATGGTATGTCATATGTGTTTTATGACCATCAACAAAAAGAATTATCGGAAATTTTGTATTATTTTCCACCAAGTATGGATATAGGACGTTGGATATGTATTCAAAAAAAACCTCCGCTTTCATCCAACCATTGTCTGATAATCCTATTCCCCAGTGACCAGGTACCGAACCACGGATTTTTGCTGTCATACGTTTTAACGGATAGATTACCATTGGTGGTGTGACAATTCCAGAAGCCGAAAATGTGAACATTACAGTGATATTTGTTTTGGCTGCACCAGAATCTATCTCATAAACATTTTTGCTACCTTTTATAGCTAAAACATTTTTTTGCTTTGGGGAGAGACTGAACCCGGTTTCACCTCCATTAAATATTCTATCCGGATCATTTAAGATATCCAAAAAATGTTTTGATGTTAAATAAGATTCAATATTTTTGAACGAATATCTTATATTAGTCTCAGAAACATTTCCACTGGCTGAGGTTACAGGTTCTGGTACGCGTAAAGTAAGTTCCGGGTTACGTTTTAAAAAACTGTTATTCCATCCCCTGCCAGGATAATTATTTTTAAATGGATTGGGTCTTTTGGCATATTCAAGAAACTCTTTTACTGTACTAAAAATATCTTCTTTACGTCTAGGGAAACCTTTTAACGAACATTCTTCAATCCAATTAACCAATGTTTTCTCCTCCTCGTTGCTCAAAAATGGAGTGGGACCTTTGATTATTTTTGTAAATTTTTTACTCAAACGGAATTGTAACGTACTTCTTGGGACGTTGAACATAACGGATGCTTTTTTTTCGACATTCCGCTCATTTTTATTTCTTTTAAAGCTTTCTGTACATCTTCTTCAGTGTACGAATTCTTCTTAGTTTTTGCCATTGTGCTAGGTAAGAAAATGGGAATAAATTTACTTATACCAAAATTTCATTTTGTAAAATATATATAAATGCGTGCTGAATTAGGTATTTTTTTTCAAATTTCTATTTATTCGAATGTCTATACCTATTTTCTTATATTTTTCTAAAAAAATACCAGTATGCCAATAATATATAACAAAGAAGATGAGAGGTCTTAATTGTTGGCATGGGGTGCCAATAATTGAACACATGCATCATATTGAATCAGTGGTTGGCATACAAAATATTTAAGGTTAGAAAATGAATCGCCGGATTTAAACGCAATTATACTTTAAATAAACAATATTTAGATGTTCGCAACATAACCCATGAATTTCCAATGATTATTTAAAAAACTAGCGCTAAAGAAAAAGTGGTTGGTTCTTAACAAAATACTAAAAACTCACCTGCCAAACCAAACCTCGATAAGAACAACATTAATGGCGGGAAACTGTAGTAAACTAGTATACACTCAGGGGTACCAAACGAAACAAAAAGGAATCATGTGTCCTAAAAATTAAAAAACTAGGGTATTCAAGGACGCATTGAGCTAATGTAGGGAGAAGAACGAGTATGGTGCCAATAACATGTGATGTGCCAACAACTATCTCCTTTACCCTATATCTTTCCGGAATCTCGTTAAGTTTTGGAGTAAAATAATGCTTTAGACTTTTAATTAAGTCCTTACACGCTTTCGTTTTTGGTTCCACTGGGCTCGACATTTTTTTTAAGATAGCGTACGTGTCTTGCCCTAACAGCGTTATGAAACATGCTACTTTATTTTCTTCCACAATATCATTTACATATTTCAAAAACTGCTCTAACCTTTCAATGTAATCAATAAAATAATCTTCTCCCGGTAGGAAGTTTTTGAAAACCTCTTACGCTTCTTTCATTTTAAACCGACGCCACACCAATTTTTTTACCCAGCATTCCGTTTAACCATTTAACACTTGCACCTTTTACTTATTACCTATTGTTTTTATCGTCGTCGCCAAAATGTTATGTTCATATTAATAAAAGATATTACAATTTACATAACGTATGGAACAAAAGTTTTTAGAAAAAATGCAAAAATGAAATTTGAAACTTATGTTTATTTTTATCAATACTTAACTATGTAATAACAATGACACATAATGTTAAATTAAAAATTAATAACTTCTTATGAGACGTTGGAAAGTGCCAGCATCAATTTCTCTGATCTTGTTTCGTATTTTACGACGTAGTTGTTCTTCTGACCTAGCTTACCAACCACCGTCATACACTTTCCTACTAAGTACCGACCAAAATTCTTCAATTGGGCGGGCTTGGGGTAAATTGGGGGGGGTTGTCTTCTCTTGGTACAAATGCAATATGATTGTTGTCCAACCATTCCCGTGTTGTCCTGGCATAATGGCAGGAAGCTAGATCAGGCCAAAAGATTATATTGTCATTATCATGGTGTTCTTGGATAAAATTTAGTAATTTTCGTAGGCATCGTCGTGTATATAATTCAGCATCTACAGCTTCACCTCTTACACGACCAATATAAGGTACCGAGACACCAGCAATGGAAATCGCACACCATACCAAAATCTTATCTTCAAACTTGGCTTTAGATTTGTATTTTACATCGTTAGGAGTGTCTTCAATATGATCCGTGCAAAATCCGTCATTACCTCTCATTTCTGAGTTTGAAAAAGTAAAATATTTTTCATCGTCTATGACAATGACTCGATCGTTTGCGAAATGACGAATTCTGAGTGCCCGACAACATCGGGGAATTCTTTCGAGTTGTGCAGCAGTATATTTAGGACATTTAGTTCTTTTTCGAAATTTTAGGTTATTTCTTTTTCGTTCCCGACATATTGTCATATGGGAAACTCTAAGTTTACGGCCTAATTTTCTAATTGAAGCTCCCAACTTGTCTTTAGCATACCTTTTGAGTTTCTCTGTCTTTCTTCTGGTCAAATCTCTTGGGCGACCACTTTTCGGGCGATTCACACACGGTCTTCCTTCCTGACAATCTTTTATTGCCTTGTAAATTGAAGCTACTGATATAATTTTATGTTTAAAAATATTCACAATGTCACTTTTTGGCATTTGGCCAACTAAGTTGTAAATACTTTTTCGCAAATCCAATTTGCACAACATTGTTTGTACTTAATTTGACACAAATGACATATAAACAGAAATAACAAAGACTACTTGATATTATGAATAATATATAAATTTGATTCGATTATTCTGGGATATTGTAAAACTAACAATAAATTTTTCTAAAAACTTTTGTTCCATACGTTATTCTAAGTATTTATTTACATATCGTTGCAGCGTACATGACCGGTGGTCAGCATCCCACTGCCCTTATCACTCATTTGCCCTTCGTTTCGGGGTGCGCGTCGCTTGGTTGCTTTATTCACCCTCTTCTTAATGTACCCAACCTACTTACAGCATTCTAATCTAAAATTAACATAATTATATAACACCATAATTACTCAAAAACTGTACATATTGCCACGATCAAAATTCCAGCAAAAATTCTACCTTACATCCTCTTATCAGATAGTATAATCAATTTAAACTTGCCAGACGTCAGGAGTGGTGAACGGCAACGATTAAATTTAAATTTAGTAAAAATTGCCTAGGCATATTTGCACATGGGTCTTTAATAGCATTTTCTAATTCATTGACATTCTCAAAACATCTTTTCTTATAAATTCTTTGTTTTAAAAACCCCCATAGAAAGAAATCCATACAGTTAAATCGGGGAACCGCGGCGGCCACGTGCCATCTGCCTCTAAACAATTTATTGCAAAACTCTGACTACAGCTGTAGAGTGAATTAAAGCTCCGTCTTGTTGAAAAATCGAAAGGTACCTTTCATTTAACGGCATCTCATCTACATAAGGTGCAATTTCTTTTTGCGAAAAATGTAAGTAGTCTCCCGCATTTAGATTGTGATGAAAAAAATAAGGGCCAATCAGTTTTCCATTAAATATCGCACATTAACTTTAAATGAGTACTGATCCTTACATTCATCAGACCACTATCGACAATTTTGATAGGATACTATTCCATTAGAACTAAAAGTGGCTCTATCTGTGAACATTATGAACTTTCGAAGCACAAAATTCCAGTCTTGCGTCAAATTCTCTTTCTTTCAAGGTACTTATTAATTTAGGATTACAAGGATGGTAGTGGTGTTTTTTTAATTTCTCTTTACGGTTATTGCTGTATCTGTCTGAATTAGGCTATTCCAGCTAAATAAGTGACGTTATACTCCACAACATCAAGCAATACATTTTCTTTTCTGCAGCTTTCCAGGTAGAATGTAGTTTTTTAAAAATGTTGCCGATTGAATCGCCCTTTTTAAACTTAGACAAAATTTTGCCGACAGTTGTGTGAAACGAAGTTTCCAGGATGTCTGGCATTAAAAATTTTGGCAGTAGATCGATTCGTACGATTTTCACCGTGAATTAATATTGTAACGAATGGGATAGACCCCTTTACACGGGCGACGCAAAGTGCAGTGAATATATGGAAGATTAGGACAAAAATCATAACTCGGTACATAGTTAATCTTTTAATGCGATTTATTTATATAATATTGGGACACTATTGACCTAACATTACAACTCAAAACAGTGAACTTAAATGTTAAATAATACTAATTTGAAATAACTTAAGAGATTAAAACACAGCAAACAAATAGTCAATCAGTGTATCTAAAATATAAAAAAGACGTAGAAACTTTATACCTACTAAATTAGGACTTGAAAGCATTTACATTATATACATATTTACAATTGTAATGTATGTTACAAATTTTCATAAAAGTTACATGTGATTTACTCTGACTCTAAATCACTCTCACTTTCATCACTATCCTCGAGGCTATTTACAAAGTTGTAACCAGATTCCTCTTCCTCGTCTTCTGTGGCTAAGAAATATTCTTTAGTAGTATCATCGACTTGTTTGTATTTTTTATTGACGTTGTGTTTCTATGAAAAGCTAACATTGGATCAGAGGTAATAACTAACCGATTCATCAAATCTTTATTGGAGCCTATTCGAGACTTTTTCCTAGTATTTGAATAGTCTTTCCTTCCTAATCTCTTTATGTCGAGCTTCTAAGCACTCTTCAGACATTTCACCAATTGGAATTTCAAATTGGGAAATGACATCATAACCGTGAACAAGTATCTTATGTACAGTCATAGGCATGTTGTACCACGAATACTCTCGAAGGTACAATTCCATAGTTTCCTTAGTAAGTCTATTAAATTTGTCTAAATTAATATTTTCTTAGAATTTAATATCCTTAAAATAGTATAAAACTTACAAATTAACTCTTCATTAAGGCCAGTAATAGTTGCACTTATTTTATAATTTTCAAAGAACTTTCTGGCAGTATTTCCATCATTAGTGCTGCCATACCCAGGTTTAGGCTTATCAATATTTAACCCTAATCGTTTTTTAAATTCATCCTGGATTCGTCGTTTCTTTGTTTGATTTATTATACTTTTGTATTCTTTAGTTGCCCGACCTTTCTTAAAAAGTAGATGATAAGCTATATGCAAACAACATTCAAGGAAACGGATCCAGCTGTGTAATGTCGACAACCCGTATTTATATTTTTCCAAGTCGGGGATAACCTTATAACCTTATATTATAATAACCTTAATTATAACCTTATATTATAAGTTAAGGATAAACTTATTTGAATCTATTTTATTCATCTCGCTAGGTTTTGCCCCGCAAACATAACACGTAGAGCAAGATCTTGTATGAGTTATGGTGTTGCATACACTTCCATCAATCATTGTGAAATGAAATTCAAAATCAACATTAAATTCTCTATCGCTAATTTTTATGTTAAACTGTTGAATTTCATTTTCAAAATTTTTTCCAAATTTAGCATATTCCTCTGTAACTAGATTTGCATTTTGTTTAGAGAATAAAAATTTCAGAGGTCGACAATGTAGCGATGATGAGGAGCGCGGGTTTTTCCAAACTACTGTCCCAGACTGTTTTCCCGATAACATTAAAGGAACAAAAGCTATAAAAAACATGAATTCATCGGTTTGATTGTCTTCTGAAAATGTTTGTTTGTATGTGCTATGGCCTGAACTTCTATTCATGCCCCATTTACAAACCAGACTCAAGTTTGATGAATTAATAGTTTTTATACATTCAGTATCGATAAGCTAGAAAATACTACTTACAGTTTTGTTTAACATATCTTGAACATTTAATTCAACAATACTTTCAGAAATAAATGCTATTTCAGCAAGATATTGTTTTTTGGATTGGTTTAATTTATACAAACTTGGAAATGTGTCGCTATGAATACCGTTGATAGCTTTCCTTAACACATTGTACTGTTGTGAACGACTCACAACTCATATATTTTTGCATAGATACGAAATGGTACTAGGCAACGCGTATCAATAAACTTTGAGAGTCAAATAAATAATTCATAGAAGTAAACTTGTGTTTTATTATCCTTCTACAAGAATTAATAAATATAGCCCTAACACTTCACCCCACAGTGTTAAACCGCTATAGTACTTTCGTTCTGATAGGTCTAGATCTAAACAAATAGCAAGTGTTTGATGTAAAGAGATTTGTTTTTTCTGAATTGAAGTTCTAGAGGACCGTGATGGACCCGATACATCTGCTGCAAAACGCAACTCTTCCGCACTAAAATTTGTTAATAAACTTTCCACCTTACGTTTTTTGTTTTTTCGGAACACTTTAAACTGTTTCTGGTCGCCCTTGGGACTGAATGCCTTTGTCAATAGATACAGAAGGACTTAAACCTTCGGGCAATGAAACTTTTGAACACAAAAAGCCACTTTGCTTCCGTAAAAAATAACTTCTTGAACGCGAACATTTTTCCTTCAGTTTTTGACTTCAAGTTAGTACATATTAGACGGGAAATGTTCACTAACTTTGGTTGGTAAGAGTCTTGAATCTTATAATAATTCATAAGTAACTGTATTATAACATTTAATTTTGTTCCGTTTTCGCCGACACCCAAACTTCGACACAGTCACTAAACGTAAGCGCTCTACTTGCACCTGGAAAAAATATTTTTTCTAAAGTTAAAACACACAAATTATACCCGATTGCTTTTGAAGTAAAATTGCAACTGAGAGCGCAGTTGTTAACAGATGTGCAAAGTACTGTTACTTTAACAACACTCCTGAAGGTTGTACTTAGAAATTTAAACAAATGATTATTGGAAATGGTGAACCTGTTTACCCAGCTACCTACCTGATAAGTAATTACATCTGTAGTAGGTATTAATTTTTTTTATTTTTGTCCATGGATCACTGCACTATGCAATGTAGATTTCCAGAAGAATCTACGATGTTCGAGCCGGGTCGCGTGTATGACGTATGGACGGCCAATCTTTCTAATGCATTCTACACACTTCCGTGTGGGTACATATCGCGGCCGCGATGGGCCCGGCAATCAATTAGTGTTCGACCGGTGTATTGAAATGTGCTTTGTGTAATTAGTAATCAAATATATTAATGAAAATATAAAATGAAGACGAAAAATTACGATCTGTTAATATAAAAATTGACAGCTGTGTTACAAACAAACTTACAGTTTAAACGCTGCTTTAGTATGGCTACTATTGGATAGATGTCACTTTACCGTTTTGAATGAAACGTCAAATACCAACCGATGACGTACGAGTAATAGTCCAGGAGACAGGGTAAAAAAAGTCACAAGACTTGATAACAGCAATTTTTTTGTTTAGTATGTAGGGGGGGTGTGTGGTTAGTCTACATTCAAGTTTTCGTATTAATCGGGGGCTGCGAAATGTCCGCCATCTTGGAAAAGAGGATAAAGCGTTTTTTTCAATTTATCTCCTTAACCGTAGGTCTGAGGAAAGAAGTAATTCATAACGTTTTTGTCGGAAATACGATTCTCTACAACTTCCTCAATACACTTCTTTGTGAAATGTTTGTAATAAAAAGTTATAAACAAATAACCGTAAAAATCTAGAGGTTGCAAATGTTTGGGGCGAAATAACTATTTCATTTTTGGCCGTACGAGCAAAATTGTTCTTACCTTTCCTTTAGACAATTTAAAAACGAACAATTTAGTGACTCACTTTTTTGGTTCCGTTCTTTGGTATAGTGGAAGGCAGCGGTCGAATGGAGGCAAGTCGAAAACGAGGCAGCTAAGCGGTATAACGTTTTTCCTACTAGTAAGTTATTTATCTCTTTAACCGTACGTCTGAGCAAGAAGTTGTCAGCACCATTTCTGTCGGCAATACGATTCTCTACTACGTTCAACTACACTTTTTTGTATCATGTAAGTAGTTACAATGGTATTAAAAATAAACCGCTAAAATATAGGGGGGGTCATTTGTATTGAACGTATGGGGTGAAATAAGTATTTCAACTTTTGTCGCACGAAAAGAATTGTTCTTACCTTTCTTGTACATGTACGTCTTGTAAAGACTGGAATTTTGATATACTTACTTTTTTATCACATTCTTTGGTATAGTGGAAGGCAGCAGTTGAAAGGTTTACCCATGGCATATAATACCGAATTTGTTGAACATATGCATTCTATATGCAATTAAACAATGATTCAATAATAATTACATAGAATGTATTAATTAGTAGGTGTACTTTTCTAGCGACTCAAATTCTGGTCGATGTCGCCATTTTCGATATGCACGTACCAATATGCTGTAGATAAAAAAATATCACGCAAAGAAAAATTAATTTGAAATTTATTAAGAATTGAACGAATCGAAAGAGTATCTATCTAAACACTCAACAAACAAATACAGAACAAAGGAGAATTGATTACTTTTATTTATATAGGTGGTTGTTATCTAAATATTTTAAAAATGTGACGCTTAAAAGAATTTAATGATAATGTCTTAACTTCAAAGGACAATGAATTATAAACCTTATATATAGAATATATGAAAGAACGTTTAAAAAACTGTTTTGTGTTTTAGAATGGCAATTAAACCTCTATGTCTTAGATTTAAATTATGTACGTAGGTGCGATACTGAATCTTATTATATAAGTAAGGAGGCATTTTGAAAATTATGGCATGCAAAAGCCGTCTATTTTACATATTGGCCACATTCAGCAGACTTACCGGTGATAAACTGGTGCTGCTTACCGGTAGATTTTAACTGAATTGTAAAAGATACACATTTACATTTTTTTCGGAAGAGATCGTAAAAATATCTATCAAGCACAACAAAATAAACGTCAAGGGGCGCTGTTGTAACTTTACTTTAATTGTACTGGTACGGCATGTAAATAAACTGCATTGAAGATTTGGTGAGCAAAACAACTACCGGTGACCCAGACCGGTGTGACTGGTAAGTCTGTTGAATGCGCCCATTGATCCCCTTTGCATCTTTGAGCTTATAGGATATTCGCTGTCTACGGCTGATTCCAAAAATAAACCGCATCATGTTCAAACATGAATTTTGAACAACTTGGATTTTCCTTGAAGTTGATGAGTCTATACATGGTCCATACAGGACATCACAGTAATTAAAGTACAACAGGACAAGGGATTCACACAAGGCAATTTTGATTTCTGATTAAGAATATGTCTACTATTATATAAAATCTTAAGAGTACTAAAAGATTATCTTATGCATATGTTAATATGCTCTTGAAACCATCATCTGTAATCAATTATGAGACCCAGATTGCGAACTCTATCACAATGTGGTATTGGAGTATTATTAATCTTAATGTTGAAATTCTGCAATACAAAATTTCTGTTTTTACTACCAAAAAGTGTAAAAACTGATTTACTTGCATTGACTTTTAAGGAATGAGAAGCAGCAAATTCAACAAGATTATGAAAGTCTTCGGTAATGAAATTACATGCTTGTTCATAATTTTCATATTTCAAAGATAAGTAAATTTGAGTGTTTATGCTGAATATTGATGCAATTTGCAATTTTGTAAAATGCTACAAAGATAGGAAGAATAGATGGTGTATAAAAGAGGTCCTAAGATTGATCCTTGTGGAACCCCATGCCACAAACATTGGATTCCACAGCTTGAGATCCGAAATGTCACCGTCAATGAAAACATACTGCTTTCTATTTATTAAATAATTTCGAAGAAGATCTAACGCTGACTTATGCAGTCCTAAGTGTTTCATAATTGCCAGTAAGATTTCATGATTTATAATGTCAAAGGCTTTGGAAAAGTCAGGTAAAATTAGGGTAGTCAGATTGCCGGTACCTCTAGCTCGTATTATGTCGTCACATATATTGAACAATGCCGTAGTACAACTATAATCTGGTCCAAATCCTGATTGTAAGTCTGTTGACTGAATATTAAATAGATCAATATTAATATCACCTACACAAACAACGTCATCGTAAGCCAAAATTAAATTAGTAAGGATTTGTTAAAACCCTTCTATTTTAAATTTATTTATTGGTAATTCTGCAATTTTTCTAGCAAAATGGTTGAAGAATAATGGAGCATAATAATTGAATCCATTTCTACTACAAGTGTGTCGTTGAAAATTGAGCCTAGTTTTATATTTATTCCTAGTGTTGCAGGCATGAACACTGCCGTTAGTCTGGAATAGATACAAATTTTCTTTAATATATACAAGGCAGTGATAAATATATAGTGAAAGGAAAGTTAGGATTTGAAGCTCAGAAAATTTATCTTTTACTTCGGCTCTGAACGGTAAACCACTAATAATTCAAAAACCTTTTCGTTGAAGATTAAATATTTGATTCGATTTATATTCTAATAGTTTTACGTTGTCAGGATTCTGATAATCAGTAATTTCTTTTTGACTAAATATCATAAGTTGTGTTTTCTGGTTATTTATTTTTAACTGATTCGATAAAAACCAATTTGTTAGGTAAGTTAGGTTGGTTCTAATACTTGAAAGCTCATCCATAAGGATTTTAAGTTTGCATTTGGCTTAGTTGCAGTTGTGTCATCAGCAAATAGTGTAATGTAGGTACCGGAACACAATATTGTAAATCATTTATAAAAATAATAAAAAGAACAGGTCCTATTACCGAGCCCTGAGGGACACCATATTGAATGTTATCAGTGGCAGGTCTATTTCTATTGCAGAAAGTAAATTACTTCCTATTTGTTAGGTAGGATTGTAATAGTTGTATGCTGGCTTTTTGAAAGCCATAGTAAGACAATTTATCAATCAAAATGGCATGGGTTTAGTTACACGTTAGTTACACCAATTACTTCTGGAACTATTTTTCTAGAAAAAAAAGAAGAATTAAAACCCATTACATAGCTTCAGGTACTGCTGATCACTTTCAATCATCTTTAATGAGATCCAGGCAGCTTTAGGTACTGCTGATCTCCTTTAATTCAGGAATGCTTTTAGTAACTTTTTTCTTTTTCTTTTTTTGCATCATCTTGAGCATCTATAATCCTGGGAGGATCTCTACATTTTAAACCGCGTGCTCCATTGAAGCTGAGGGGCCTTCATAATTTTTAAAACATAAATGTCCTTCTGGAACAATCTGTTTGTTTTCAAATCGAGCACAAATCGAACAGTATTTATTTCACACACCCAAAAAAAGCAGTTTGCCATTGCGTTTACCAATGATAACGGCCTAAAACATTTAAAACATACAGTCACATACATGGTTTTAAACTGACTACATGAAAAACCTACAACACCAGAAGAAGCATTATAATTGTGCCCGTAGCTCTTTTTGGATCATCCACCGTCTAAATGTACAGTTATGTACGGAATTCCATCAGTGCCCACGTCATTATTGTCAATTGCCAGTTTATACTCTTCTTGACCATCAGATGTCATGGTTTCCCATAAGTTCTCCTTATAGTGCTGCAATAATTATAACAATTAAGTCAATAAAAAACCAATAAATTGACTATTTATACTGATTACTTACACCAGATAATTCTCCTTGCATTTCAAAAAAGTGATTCCCACTGATGGTTGGTACGTCCAGCACACTCAAAAATTCAAACAGATGAGCATAGAAGCTACCTGTTGATAGAGTTCCCCAAACTGCTGCTGTATTTATCACAGATTTTTCAGCACGAGGAGTTTCTGACCATATTGATTCTTCACGATTGCAAATATCGCATTGAAATATAAATGTGCTCACTAAACCCTTTGTTTTCTCACTTTTAAATACAAGTCTGCCCCCTGTACAACGTGTATTATGCATAGATTGTAATGTAATGGTTCTATTAATAAAATACTCCATTTCTACGATTCTATAACCATGCAGTTGTGGTTACACATTTGGTGCAGTTTCGATCAAAAGTCGTTCAGAATCGATTCTAAAATGGGCACAAATTATACAATACAAAATAATATTATTATTGCTTACACAATTTGAATACTTACAGGTTATATTCGTCATCGTCAATGAATGAACGAAAATTATTTTCATTGCTGCTTTCAGTTTCATCTTGCATCTGACAGATATTCAGAGAATTATTGAGGATTTCGTTTAAAATTGATTTACAATAAGTTTCATCCTTGGATTTCACGACTTCAACCACATTGTTTACAAGTTCTCCAACCATCTCTTTAGCAACTGCACTGCTCTGGTACCGTCTTTGTTGGGCATTAGCGACTCTATTCTTTTTATGAACACTTCTGAGCGTTTGTCTTCCCATTTTCTAAAAATATAAAAGCACAAATTTATGGTGTCGCTTACAATACTACAACTTATAAAATTATTAAATGTGTTTTAGTGTTTGTTAGTTACCACACTTATAAGAATAGTAATTGTGGTTTTGCAATGAAAAAAGCATTTTTTTCATAGAAACAGCTTTAACCAAAGGTCACTTTTACTAAAAACAATCTTCGTAAACGCAGCAATTGGTATGCACGTGTTTTGTAAACTGTTTCAAACTTTCAAACGCGCGACGTAATTCTCGCAAGTACAAGTGCCGTGCCGGTAAATTAGATTATATTAGTTGTCTAAGTACGCTATTAGCGTCGTTTAGTGCATTCTCCTGCCGGAAGATGCGCCTAACAAGCCGGAAACCCTGGGCGGAACAAAACCCAGCAAGTTAGAGTACCTACCAAACTGAAATGGAGGAAGAGCTCCAGAAGGAAGAAGGAATTTACGTGGGGTTCCAGCCCACGCAAACCCGATTGACAATTAAAATGAATAACTTGTTTGCAAAGTTCTAAACTTTTTAAACAACTGGCATAACATGAACTATTCACCTATCGTTAAGGAGTTTTTATCCTATTCAGTCAATAAACTTGTAATAATAATATGGAATACTAATCATAACAAAAAGACATAACAACTAAACAACAGCCTAGCTTCAAAAGTAAGGCAATTTACCTTTTAAATCCGTTGTTAAAGCTGCAGACCCAAAAGAAATACTCCAGGTCATGATGACAAAGATCTGTTGGAGCCTACCAAAGACTTCCCCAACCAACCACCGAATTCGAAAGAAGAAGTAACACAACAAAGAACAAAAAAAATCTACCAACGAGAACAAAAATTATCTTTAAAGAAAATGACTGGGTTACAATACTCAGATGTAACTTACAACTCCTGAATTACATATTACTCCATTAAATATCTTATAGTTGTATCGAGCAGAAACATAACTCGAAAATCCTCAACAATAGACAACATTGCGTCTTGAATGCATAGTTCAGCAAATCGACATTGTTACTTGTTTTAGTATAGACTATTAATGCACAACAATGCATGCAGTCTATCTACATTTAGACTAGTCCAAAAGCCTAAATCAAAACAAAGCTGCACCACATTGGATACAACCTAAAAAAAAATTTATATAGACCCTACAGGACATATATTCCAATCACGTTGCATCACATAGGACACAACTATTCGCAGGGAAGTGCTATGCCACAACTCTTATATGGAACCCATAACTCATTTCAATCAAATACTTAAAAGGTAATTCCTATCCAGAAGGATATTCCAAAAAAAAACTAATCTAACAATAAAATTATTACAACTTAATTCCCTCGTCCTCACCATCTTCAAGAGGTTCATGAAAGGTTTTCAAATCTTTAACGCGCCAAACACCTAGATTGTTATTGTTTATATCCACCAAACGGTAGGTTACAGTTCCCGTAACCTCACATACCTGAGCTTTAACATATTTAGGAGCTACTTTACGAGAAAAGTTCCTAATAGCGTCAGAAAGCACTATATTGCGTTTCCACACTATATCTCCTTTCTTAAATTTCAAGTCTCGCTTTTTTAAGTTATATTGTTGACGGTTTCGTTCATAAGCCTTTGCACTAAATTGGAAATTATGTTATGACGATTAGGGGCGAATTTAAACAGTAATCCATCTTCTACTTTCCAAGAAGGGTATGAATCGAAATTAGACATAACTTGCTGAATTATTTTTCGATACCATGGACAATAATGTGTTTCAATAAAGGTCAACGTACTGATTTGAATCGGGGCTCTAGAAAGAGTGTCAGGAACAACATTAAGTTTTCATTTTCGGTGTTGTATGTCAAAGTCATATTGACTTAATCTAGCTGTCCATCTATCTAATCTTCCACTTGGAGACTGTAGTTTCTGCAACCATAGTAAAGCTGAATGATCTGTCACGATAGTAAAATTGGTAAGTTCAACATAGGGTCTGTATTTTTCTACACCAAAAAGACATGCCAAGCATTTTTTCTCTGTAGTTGAATAGTTCTTTCAGCAGCCGTTAATGTTCTACTAGCATAAGCAATGACTTTTTCCTGACACCTTCACCCTGTATAAGAATGGCTCCTAAACCAACGTTACTTGCATCGCATTGAATGATAAAGGGCTGTGAAAAATCTGAACTAGCCAAGATAGGAGAAGAAATTAACAATTTCTTCAGCTCTTGAAAAGCATCTTCACAACTATCATTCCATTTTATAGAAGTTCGTTTAGGTTTAGCTTTTATAAGATCTAGGATAGGAGCAACCCTAGTAGCAAAATCTTTGATGAACCTACGATACGAGCTTGCCATGCCCAAGAATCTTTTAATTTCAGTGGTAGTTCTAGGTGTAGGAAAATCAACAATTGCAGCTACTTTATCTGTATCAGTTCGAAGACCCTCCTAATCAACTAAGAAACCTAGATAATTTCATGAAGACCTGCAAAAATCACATTTTTCCAAATTAACAATTAACTTTGCTTGCTGAAAACGTTTAAAAACTTCCGTTAAAGTGTCAATATGTTCTTCAAACGTACTGGAGACTATAATGATGTCATCTAAATAAACAAACACATCAAATCTAGGGCCAAAAATATTATCCATTAGCCTTTGAAGAATTTGGGGGCTATTATTAAGGCCAAATGGTAATACTGTAAATTCAAATAAACCACAGCGAGGGACAGTAAAAGCCGTTTTCTCACAACTGTCAGGTGATAAAGGAATCTGCCAAAATGCTTTTTTGAGATCAATAGAACTTAGAAAACTAGCATCCGGCAACCTGTCTAAAATACCGTTAACATCGGGCAATGGATAGGCATCTGACCTTGTCACTTTATTTAACTGTCGACCATCAAAGCAAAATCTTAAAGTGCCATCTTTCTTTTTGACCATGACAATGGGTGAATTCCATGGTGAAGAAGAGGGACGGATAACCCCTAACTCTAACATAGAGTCCACTTCTTTATTAACTGCTTCAAGCATGGCAGGTGACATTTGATAATATCGCTGTTTTATTGGTACTGCATCGCCAGTGTTAATTACATGTTCTACAATATCAGTACGGCCAATCCCTGGACCACTAAAGTTGTAAAGTTAATTTATCTCGAGACTGGATACCGTTTGGTGTTTTCGTCAAACTAGAAACCACAAAATGATCTGATTTAACGTCGGCCTTTAGCCCAAACGAATAACAACCATCAGAACCTAAAGTAATGGGAGCTGAAATAGAGCCTGAAACTATCATACTAGACATCTTTGTTATACCATCAATGGTAAGAGGCAGCTCAATTATACCAAGCACAGACTGGGTAACTTCATCTGCTGTTTCAAGCTGTAAAGGAAAAGGAGATTTCTTCACAATTAAACCCAATTTGTCTATCAAAAACAAGCCTTGACTCCCTAGAACAGATTGATTAGCCCCAGAGTCCAGTAAAGCTAACACAGAAGTACCTTTAATGGATACCTGAACATAAGGACGATTATCGCTTGATTGATGTACAAACATAGACTTTTATAAGACTAGTTTTGTAAAAGTTTTGAACTGTAGTAAGCCAATCTTGCCATTGAGATTTCTCAGCCTGTATATCGAAAGGACCTATTTGGCTGCCGGCTGAACTCCAACCTGATCCGGTGCCGTTTTTTGGATCATTACACCTAGCACAACTGAAAAAAGAAACTCCTGAGGTTCCACATACATAACAGAATAAGGTACGTTCTGCAATACATGTATGATAAGTATCGCCAACTGTCTTACAATTCCAACATTTAAGATTACCTACCCCGGTTCCTAATGGAAGATTTAAATCTTACCTGTATCTTAGGTTTAGTGTTGGTTGAGGTTGACTGAGAAACCATTGTACGCAATTGCTGCTTGAGAGGTGATACAATTTGCTTAGCAGGCGAGGAAGACTTACAAATTATTACTTGAAGGCGAATAATTGGGTCTAAGCTTCTTATTTCTTTCTCTGGTGTCTTCAATTTCTTTGCAGAAATCAAGCAGCAATTTAATAGACACAACTTTCACCAGTGTAAGTTGATTAGCATAGTAAGGCTGCAAATTGTTTCTTATTAATTTCAGCTGTTCAGATTCAGATGGTATTACTGGTAATCTTCTAAACAAGGAAACCATGCTAGCAATAAACAGATGAGGACTTTCATCTACCCCTTGATGATGATTCCTGATTTCTTGCCAAAGAGTATCATCGTAATCGCCAGGTAAATAATATTTTCGCAATAGGGTAACAATATCTATCCATGAAGTAAACTTTGCCTTGACCTGAACGAAACCATATAAGGGCTTGACCATCAAATAAATCTACAGCTTGCTGAAATAATTGTTCCTGAGTAAGACCTCTTGCTACTCTTAGTTCTTCTACTCGCTCAAAGAATGAATTGAGTCCCTGAGTAGTGTTTGTACCACTAAACTTCAAATTACATTTGGAGACATTAACACTATTTCTAGAACTCTGATTACAAGATTGATTCAATTCAAGTTTTCGAATTCTAGTAACCAAATCATTATTGATTGGAACTGTAGATGAGATATTTATATTAGTATGTTTAGACTGCTGATAAGGTGAAGTACTATTTGGTAAGGGCATGGCTACTGTAGTTAAAGTATTAGGCTTAGTATCCTTAGGTGGAGGTAAAGAAGTAAGCGGTGCTTCATCGGGTGTGTTAAGAGGTTCGCTCATTTGTGTCCCAAGACCTGCATCTACCAATGTAGCTGTTAAATCATTGTGAGACAACTCTTCACTTTCTCCAACATCTTCAACATCGGTTAATAATACGAAGCCCCTTTCTTGTAATGCTTTGATTCTACTGTTAACATCGGCCTGAAAGGAAGATAGATATTCTAGCCTTCGCTGAAAATGATGTAACCTAGCTTCTAAACGTTTAAAAGTGGGAGTTAAAGGACGTTCAAAGAATTCCTTAGCTAAATCTTCTAATCCAGCTACGGTGGCTTCTGCCCATGCCAGCTCTTCATTAACATCCAATGGTCCTTTTAGATAACCCTCTACAATGCCCGGGTTATAGTTTTCTTTATTTAGTTGGGCCCGTAAGGCTTTTCTTTTTTCATCAACAGTCCACTTGACTACTAGTCA
The DNA here is from genome assembly GCA_929113105.1 of Agrypnus murinus. Classification (NCBI taxonomy): domain Eukaryota; kingdom Metazoa; phylum Arthropoda; class Insecta; order Coleoptera; family Elateridae; genus Agrypnus; species Agrypnus murinus. The sequence goes on along the minus strand of OV816026.1, from coordinate 100,840,702 downwards.
ATAATCCAGATTTTAGTGTAACACGGGGCAAAAATTCATCCCATTATACACTGGCATCCAGGAAAAAATCCGTGATCGCGATAGTACGTTTTTTATGTGAGAAGAATAAAAGGAATAAAAGTACTAGTAGTGAAAAAAATAATATATACACCACGGTTGTGAAGTGTTTTCTAGAGCCTCTCATCTTATATCCCTCGATGCTGCGCATCTCGGGATCTAATAATGCTCGGCTCTAGAAAAAACTCTTCACAACCTTGGTATATAATATACTATTATAGGTACCATGTTAGAAATCACTAAATACCTGTAAAAGTATGAACTCTTTTAATTCCGATTTATAAGACACCAGTTTAAACTCAAGTAAAGTTCAAATTCCAAATCAGTAGAAGGTATACCAGGAATTACTACCAAATTAACCAAAGATTATCTTAATAGAAGATACCCTAGAAAATTACTAATCAAGAAACTAGGATGTAGATACGAAGTACCACAATATTTATTAACCATATACACCATAGTCTGGTCTTCAAACAATTTGCTAAATTGCATTGCCTAACTAAACTTAAGGCAATTCAATATAATTACGGATTTAAGAAGGTACTGTACCTTCAACTAATTATTATCCTTAAATAGTGAACCAAGCTATATTATTGGTCTTCGCCTCCTCACTTACAGCTCAATCAAAAAGTTTAAAAATTCAGAAAGCATAGGTAATTATTCTCAAAGAGTCCCTGTGCTCAGGCGTCAATATTTGTATACCGTATTTGATATTTACTCAATTATTAGTATTATCTTATCTGCACGGTTATATAAAGGGAGCTCTTCGGCTCGGTAGTTAAAGGTCCAGGGCTGCAATGAGGTTGACAGATGTTCGGTAACTTATTGACTTTAAGCTGTACGTGAAAGGAAATGCAAATTACCGACAACAAAGTCACAACTTTATTAACACAATTACAAATGGATAGATTAAATAGTAAAAGGTTCAGTTTAAATTGACATTAAATAATGCTATTGACAAGCGAAATGTCACAAATGACAAACTAAATTAAATTAATTTAAAAAAAGGTCTTCTTGTCCATAACAGTTTTAAGTACTTAATTGACCACTTACCTTCTTAAATACATGTATTTAAAGCGGCATGTTATGGTAAACTCTGAGAGAATTAATGGAAATAGTAGATTGTTCTATAAGTTAAGAAAAGTGGTTGTTTTCCAGTGAGTGCAAAAGTTTCAATTCACGAGCGAGCGCAGCTCGCGAGTGGATTAAATTTACACGAACAAGGAAAAATCACTTTTCTTAACGTCTTGAACATTCTATTTTTTCGTGTATTTGACCAAAAGGACTAAAATGTAAAAATGAAGAAAAATTAATTGATCAAGGTGTCATATTTTGCTAACATGGTAGCAAAACAAGAGAACGATGTTTTTAGTAAATAAATTTTTCATTGTGCAAAATGACTGAATTGGGGGAAGGGTTTTCCAATATTTTAACAACAGTAGCAGAAGTTTATTCAAATTTGCTACCGTCGAAGTCAAGAGAAAAGTATGAGAAAACTTATGAACAGTTTTGTTCATGGAGAAAATCAAAAAAAGTAGAGGGAAGTGATGAAAACATCCTAATCGCTTTCTTTTTTGAAAAGGTATTTGTCATTAATTACATTAATTTTCAGTACTAATTTTTAACGTGTTGTTGTAGGCTAAGAGTTTGAAATCTTCAACGTTGTGGTCATTGTATTCAATGTTGAAAAGTACGCTGGCTATTAATGAAAATGTTGACATTTCTACTTATAAAAAGTTGCTTGCCTATTTAAAACGTCAAAATGACGGATATGTGGCCAAAAAATCTAAGGTTTTTACGATGGATAACATTAACACGTTTTTCACTAAGGCCCCCGATGATACCTTCCTGTTCATGAAAGTAGTTATGATTTTTGCTTTATATGGAGCCTGCCGAGCTGATGAATTACGTTTGCTAAAAGTAGAAGATGTTGAAGATACTGGATCTGTTCTGATTGTAAGATTTCACGATACTAAAACCAAAAAAAAACATGAAATAAATAAAGATTATTAAAAGTTTCACAGTTTTATTAAAATACAACCTGACAATATTGTTTCGACAGCTATGCTGTCATTATCAAAGGTAATATAATTATAAACAAACACGTCGCTAAGGTAGATACAAAAATAGGTAACTAGATAAAATAATAATAATAATAATCATAATTAAATATCTAATACTTCCAGTAACGGAGAATTACTGAGCTCAAGTTGTTCATTCATTAAAGGTACCCTGAGTTTGTGTTTGTATATCTCAAAGGCTTCTAAAATGTCTAATTTGCGTTTGTTATTACAAAAATGTAGGAATTTAATATTATTTTGAGGAGTCATTGTGTGATTTTGTTCTAAAAGGTGTTTGGCGTAATTCGATTTTTTAGGATGTTTATTTTTGTAATGACGTACGTGTTCTTTATATCTTATGTCAAAATTTCGAAGTGTTTGTCCAATATATACCGAACTACAAAAAGAACAATTTAAACGGTAAATGCCCGATTTCATGATATCATGTGTTCTGTCTTTAGCATTAAATAAAAATGAAAAAGTGTTAGTGTTGGTTTTAAATGTTATTTTATAATTGTTGGTTTTTCTTAGTATATGTGCAATTTTTTCTGATATTTTGCCAAAATATGGTATAGATATGTAATTTGTGTCTTCTGTTTGATTGTCAATGGCATATATTCTTTTGATAGCTAACCTATAATCTTTTTGTTTAATTAAAGTGTCAATCATGTTCGGATTATAATGATTTGCATGTGCTAGTTGTTTAATGGTTGATATCTTATGGACATATTTATGGACAAGTTTGAAGATCGAATATTTGAATTAAACCTCTCTAAACACATTATCTTCTGGTTTCGTTATGTTGATGACATTTTAGCTTGTTTTGACAGTTCTTTTGAGGTTATCAATGAATCTTTAATTCTTATAAACAGTATCCACCCTAATATAAAATTTACACTAGAAACAGAACAAAACAGGGCTATGGTTGATATCTCTTTGCTAAAATCTGATTTTGTTAGTGGAATAGTTAAAGCTCTTTGTACTAATGATCTGTAGGCTGCTATTTTATGTGTATTATGGTGACAAGATTCATTTGGTATTGTTATGTCTGTTTGTGTTGGTTTTCTGTATATGGAAAATTCAAATAGATTGTCTGCGTTAATCTTGATATTTAAGTCTAGAAAGTTTATAGCCCTGTTTTGTTCTGTTTCTAGTGTAAATTTTATATTAATTTAATTAATTTAAGAATTAAAAATTCATTGATAACCTCAAAAGAACTGTCAAAACAAGCTAAAATGTCATCAACATAACGAAACCAGAAGATAATGTGTTTAGAGAGGTTTAATTCAAATATTCGATCTTCAAACTTGTCCATAAATATGTCCATAAGATATCAACCATTAAACAACTAGCACATGCAAATCATTATAATCCGAACATGATTGACACTTTAATTAAACAAAAAGATTATAGGTTAGCTATCAAAAGAATATATCCCATTGACAATCAAACAGAAGACACAAATTACATATCTATACCATATTTTTCCAAAATATCAGAAAAAATTGCACATATACTAAGAAAAACCAACAATTATAAAATAACATTTAAAACCAACACTAACACTTTTTCATTTTTATTTAATGCTAAAGACAGAACACATGATATCATGAAATCGGGCATTTACCGTTTAAATTGTTCTTTTTGTAGTTCGGTATATATTGGACAAACACTTCGAAATTTTGACATAAGATATAAAGAACACGTACGTCATTACAAAAATAAACATCCTGAAAAATCGAATTACGCCAAACACCTTTTAGAACAAAATCACACAATGACTCCTCAAAATAATATTAAATTCCTACATTTTTGTAATAACAAACGCAAATTAGACATTTTAGAAGCCTTTGAGATATACAAACACAAACTCAGGGTACCTTTAATGAATGAACAACTTGAGCTCAGTAATTCTCCGTTACTGGAAGTATTAGATATTTAATTATGATTATTATTATTATTTTATCTAGTTACCTATTTTTGTATCTACCTTAGCGACGTGTTTGTTTATAATTATATTACCTTTGATAATGACAGCATAGCTGTCGAAACAATATTGTCAGGTTGTATTTTAATAAAACTGTGAAACTTTTAATAATCTTTATTTATTTCATGTTTTTTTTTGGTTTTAGTATCGTGCAATCTTACAATCAGAACAGATCCAGTATCTTCAACATCTTCTACTTTTAGCAAACGTAATTCATCAGCTCGGCAGGCTCCATATAAAGCAAAAATCATAACTACTTTCATGAACAGGAAGGTATCATCGGGGGCCTTAGTGAAAAACGTGTTAATGTTATCCATCGTAAAAACCTTAGATTTTTTTACTTTTGATATCCGTCATTTTGACGTTTTAAATATGCAAGCAACTTTTTATAAGTAGAAATGTCAACATTTTCATTAATAGCCAGCGTACTTTTCAACATTGAATACAATGACCACAATGTTGAAGATTTCAAACTCTTAGCCTACAACAACACGTTAAAAATTAGTACTGAAAATTAATGTAATTAATGACAAATACCTTTTCAAAAAAGAAAGCGATTAGGATGTTTTCATCACTTCCCTCTACTTTTTTTGATTTTCTCCATGAACAAAACTGTTCATAAGTTTTCTCATACTTTTCTCTTGACTTCGTCGGTAGCAAATTTGAATAAACTTCTGCTACTGTTGTTAAAATATTGGAAAACCCTTCCCCCAATTCAGTCATTTTGCACAATGAAAAATTTATTTACTAAAAACATCGTTCTCTTGTCGATGATAGTATCGAAAATAAATTAAAAACTTCTAGAAGAATTTTTAAAGGTGAGACTGTCCAGAGATGCACGACTTCAAGAGAAAACTTAAGTGATTGCCAGAATGTTGATAAACAATCTGCTTCTGTCGCAGTGTCTTGTGTTGTTCAATCGACTCAACAATCAAGCGAAGACCTTTGCACGGCAGTTCCAGATTTTAGATCAATAGCGGCATCTTCTGGGATAACATTTAATACTTTAAATAATTGTACATTTTCTATTAATATTCATAATTAAAATGTATAAAGTTTAATTGTTGCTTTATTTAATGGTCGCTAAGTATCCAAAATCGTGGAACTTACTCTTGCAAGCATATCATTCAAGATACCAGGATCCTATTTATGAAGCAGATGTCGAGAAATCAATTAGCATAATTCCAGTAGAGGATCAATACTCTCTCAGCACCACCACTACCAGTACATGGAGAAGTTCCATCGCTGAAGTCATAATCTATCTGAAGTCACGGTTGTATAAAGTTTTTTCTGTTCTAAATTTTTCTGCCATCAAAGCAGACTATCTACAGCATTTAAAGAAAGTATTTCAGCACCTATATCATTACGGTTAACTATCAAATTAAAAAAGAAACAATCTTTGAAGCCAAAGAACTAACTTGTCTCGACCACACAGTGAACAGTGATGGAGTTACGCCGCAAGTTTCAAAAGGAGAAGCTAGTCATAACTTTCCAATCCTTAGAATGCAACAAGAATTATGCCATTTCGTTGGAATAGATTGTCGATTTAAACCTGAGCTAAACCTATTTATTCCAGAAAAAGTTTCAGAACCCTACAAGAAACCCACACAACAGTGTGTCGCAAAACGTATAATTACAAATCGGTTGTTGTGAACTTCAATAAACGGTCGTACCAAAAATTCGTTACTTCGTGTGATCGGGAACACAGGGAATACATAGCAGATAAGCTCGGATGCAGCCCATTACAAATCCTTATCTTTTTTTGTGCCGTTTATGTATAGAACGTTCGCAACTACTTTTTGTTCCCTGTTAGACATATTTGTGTACATACACTTACTATTTTCCTTTTATGTTGCATATACGATTATGATCCAACCAACAACCTACAAGTCCAACAGAATCCTCATACGTTCCTCTTAGGTTAAGTTTTGTAGTTTTTAGTTATTTACATTTTGCAACGAGCCCTAGAATTTAGAATCTGCTGTCTTAATTTTAACCGTTTTCAATTATCTCATTCGATTCTCACGTTATTCTTATTAGCGCATTTCTATAGGTTAAGTTCTTATCATTGTAACGAACATTAACATTAAGAGCCCTGTACTAACTTTAATCAATTGTAAAACCAGCCAAAGAAAAAACGCGGTTTTTTACGTATCTATCAAGTTGCTTTACAATCACAACCGCATCTTATGTGTACATTCACTAGTTCTTTCCAATCCTGTCCTCAAGCAAGCTGATGGAGACTTTTTCTGCTGGAAAAATTCTAAAAACCAAGGGAGCAATAAATGTGATGATCACCGTTGCCTTGGATACTTTGTAGTATCCAAGGAATCGAATGTAAACGAGGGATCAGAAAATAATTCAGAAACCAAATAGATCAAGCATTCATTCTCTCATCTTAACAGGAAAAGAATAAAGCTTTAATTAACCACAAACAATCCTTCAAACAAACGTACAAAGAAGATATTACAGTACTTTAATACTAAAAAATTTAATCAAGTTCTTGAAATTTATCGTTTGATTACTACGGAAAATGACATATGTACTTTTCCACCTTATTTGGAAACCATCCACTTTCCCCAGAAATTAACTTTTCCGTATTATGTTGCGTTGTCTCACTTGTTCGAAAATCCTGTTAACCTTACTCTAATCATTTATATAAAAAATGAATTCAGTTATAAAGTCCTACTTAAAGATACCATTGATATGAACACATGGATTGTAGGTATTAATATATGCTTTCAATCATACAAATATAACTTTATAAATTTATATCACTCTCCAAACTCTAGTGATGCTCAATTTCTAATGAAACTTGAAAATTTGTTTGATGTATATGCTAGTAGATCAGAGACCTTACTAACTATCAGAGACTTTAATATTGACCTATTAAAGGATTCATATTATGAAAATAGGCTGAGATCTTTAATTAAAAATAATGGACTACATCAGATTATCGACCAACCTACAAAAATCACTAAGGACAGTGCTGCACTCAGATCTTCTTGTATCTAATGAAAAAACCATTGATGTCCAGGTACACCATGTTCCAAAAATAACCGATCACTCAATAATAACTGTAAATGCAAAAGTGAAAGAAAAATATGAAGAATATACAATACAACACAGAGACATGAGCAACTTCAATGAAATGCAATTTCAATTAGATCTAATGGATCAACCATGGAATCCGGACTTTACAAACACCAATCAACTAGCAGAAACATTAGTTAAAACCATAATGGACACACTAAACAGGCATGCTCCAACTGTTAAAAAAAACATTAAATGTCAATGGAGTTGTAAGCGTTGGTGGACCCCAGAAATAGCCTTGGAAAAGGCTAAAGTATTCCAAAAAGAAGATACCTAACCTAAGATAATAACATTAAGACAGAATGCACATCAGATATGTACTGGTATAGTATACACATATAGAAAAACAAGTTGGAAGTATCTACGAAACCATATGTATGATATAGAACGGGCTAGTAAAATAAAGAAGGGTTTATATCGGGTCACGCCTTTGCTCTTCTTAGATTGTGTTAGTGGGAAAATTTTCAAGCATTAAAGTTGTTTAGTAAACTACAAACCAAGCATTGGTGTAGTTGTTTGTAATTGAAGGAGAATTTCATGATATTAAATTTTCCCAGAATTAAAAAAATATTTGGTAAATTAGGACCAAATAATCACTTGCTTTTTAAGTAGCTTACAATTTTTAGCAATAATGACTGAAAATAAAATAAATATTCTTATGCTCGAATATTCTCCCACTAACACAAACTAAGACGAGCAAAGGCGTGGCCCGATATAAACCTTTCTTTATTTTACTAGCGCGTTCCTTATCATACATACATATGGTTTCGCACATACTTCCAACTTGTTTCCAAAAAGCACAATGCTATTTCTTACAACACAACAAGAACATCAAGGTCCGTAGATGCAAAGCAAGCTTTGAAATATAGGTCATCGCAATGCCGCCATTTTCGATCTCAGTAAAAGTTGCAATACGGCTGCTATTGAAGCCCACACGATCGTCATATGAGGCGCATGACGTTCTAAAACGTTGAATTAACGCATAGTACCCAACTGCCAACAAGTCGAGTTGTCGATTATTCCTGTTTTCATGTTAATTAACATGTTCCGCCATTTTCGCGCTACTGCATAGTGCAAGTGTATGAGATGACCTATATTTCAAAGCTTGCTTTGCATCTACGGACCTTGCAAGAACATGATAGTAACTTATTAATTATTTTTATTACTTGAGAATAATAGCTGTGTTAGTTTAAAGCTAACTGACACTGTTTCTTAAATATTTTAAGGCTTGGGTGAACTAAACCTACATTTTCAGCGATTTTATTGACAGTACCGCAGGCTACATGCAAAGGAGAGCCAGCCAATAAGTTTGTTCTTGATATAGGCAAGTAGAAAACTGATGAATATCTAGATGTTGTTTTACGCACTAGAAAATTAAGTTTTTCTAGCAAAATGGAGCACGATTCAACCTAACTATGGATTATTCTGTATAAAAATACCAGTATTACTATTCAAAGAGAGTCCTCAAAACTCTAATAATAATACACCCTATATCAAATCAATAACTAGATAGTAACTGGAAGCTAATCAAATCCGACGTAAAGAATTAGATAATGCTAAATAACATAAAAATTATAATATGAAAACAAACGGCGAGCAGGAATTCGAAGCTAGAAAAAAGCTGTAAACGGCGAAGCCTAGATATCAGGAAACAATTACAAAAAATTAAAACCCTGAAAATGAATACCAACCCACAACAACTTGATTTACTAAAAGAAACAACTTTTAGTAAGTCTGTCAAGATTGTCAGAAGAGTGTTAATTTGTGTACAGCAATTGAAGAGTACATCCCATATTGACCACGGTCGCAACTGATCACATAGCACGCGTCGCCCGTTATAGCACAATTGGCTCAAAACACAATCAATAGCAATGTACCTTCAAAGGCTCTGGGGGCAGATCAACCCTGATTACCAACAAATCTTAACCAGTTGACCCAATCCACTAAATAAACCCCGTAAAAACCAAACCCAACCCCAACAAAAGCAAACCCTCCCAAAACCCTGAGAGGACAAATACAACACAAAAGACATTTACAGGTCTTTTTGGCACCTTGCGAGGGCTCCCCCAAAAATCACAAGGCAGAGGGAAGACGGTAACCCTCTACATCAGGCATTAGGTGATCTAAAGAATCTCGAGAGGTTAGTGAAAAAGCAGCGCAACTCCTCTTTCTGCGAAAGAAAAGCCAAAGCTATTCTTTCTCAGCAAGGAACCAACTTTTCAACGTGGGGCATCTAACCACGCGACGATCCGAGAGCCGCCGATTACAAAAAAAAACAAAAAAAAACAAAATACATAGGAGTTGGACTACCTCACCAGCTAACTTCGGCCAGATGTTACTCCAAAGTGTGTAAAGGCGCCCGGAGCAACGAAAGGAAAGTGAAGAGTAGAAGATAGAAAAGTGGAAAAGTAAAAAAAGTGAAGAGAGGACATTTACGCACAGTAAAACAACCGATGCACAAAAGAGTACAATCACAGAACACAAGACGTTGAAAAAGAGGTCGGGAAATATGCTCGGAAAGAGGAAAGTGAGCATACCCCCAAAGTGTCGCCACCAGACACCCAACTTTTCTTTGAGTTCATAGGGTTGACTGCAATTGAAATTACAATTTATTGCGAAATTATTATTTCTGCTGTTATACAGTAAATAAGCAGATAGTTTTAGCAACTCGGTGTCCTCAACACGTCTAGAATAATTATATGGCTTAATCTTTAAACCGTTCCCGTAATTTCTTGAGAAATCGTCTTTATCACTAATGACCGGTCTAGGCCATTTGGACGCGGCCGTTTAGGCACGGTCATCTCGGCGCGGCCGTTTCGGCGTGAGGACAGTTTAGCGCCGGCACTTCTTTGCTTCTTCGTCTTCCTATTCTTCTTCGGCTGTGGTTTGTCAGAATATGAATAAAATACAATTTTATCAATAATTTCCAGCGCTTCTAGTTTCTTGTATGCTGTTAATGTCTGCAAAGGATCACTCACCTATGTTGTACTTTGAAGAAATGCTGTTTAAAAAGTATTCAAGGAATAGTCTCTCCATATGTTCTATATTTTCTGCTCAGGGCCCGTATTCTGGAATTTCGCATACGAGATGACGTAATTCTCTATTACTTTCTAACATTTGATTGGCTAAGTTGTTTGCAGTTGTTTTAAGTTGTCATCATACAAAACACGATTATTCATAGACAGTATTATTAACTTCTTTACAACATATGGCTTATTCATTACTTGAAAGTACACCTTGTATTTTTTGCTGTTTAAATTGCAACCGAATGTTCAAAGACCCTGTTACAAAGTTTCACCATATTCAAAGTGTAGTAAATATAAGAAGTTGGATTTTTCATAAGAACGCTTTTGTTTTGAATGATATTAGTGATACCTTGATAGTATTTTATAGCTGCATTTAATAGTACGAATGGTTCAACACTAAAAAAAATACAGTATTATCATATGATGGGCTACCAAACTGAAAAGGGAATTTTAAATCAAAAACACTTTCTAAATATTTGATATCTCATCCATAAAGGATACTGCAAGGTATCTTGAAAGTGAAATTATAAATAGAATCCCATGGTTTCGATAAGATTAATTACGTATTGAGTTATGCTTATTTCTTTCACCTTCTTCTTCTTCTCCCATAACGGGGAATTTGTGGAGGGACGTTAGGGGAGCCTAACGTCATTCCACAAACGCTCAATGTTTTGAGATGCTAGGATCAGTCGGATCCACAAAGGTCAGCGAATGGTTGACAGCGAAGTGCCTGTAGCCTTCACCATGCAGAGAGGCATAAGATCGCCAACAATCAGAAATTATTGGGGTCCCTGGTCGAACCCACTGTTGATTAAGCCAACTAAAGTATCCGCAGTACGATCTGGGACTGACACACTTTCTTCTCTTCACTTCTGAAAGACTTTCTTTGTTCCCCTCTCAAAACCACCAAATACCTGCTGTCCTTCAATGTGCCTTCCCCGATTATACTTTTTACCGTTTACCAAACTTGGCCGCATCGATCTCAACAGTGACTTCAGGGCCCCCAACCATCTCGGAGTGTTCAGCGAGCCAATGCAAACATACCTCTCTACAGAATGACGACCAGTTGACTACAGTTTGCGGAGTCCATTTTAATTCGCGCATTATGTAATGCTGTCGGGGGTAACGTTGATAGCAACACATAACCACTAAGTAAAATATCTCCATCACGGGAAGCCGTGAACTGCCAAACCAAGTGCCGACCCGTGCCCTTCGCTTCACTTCGTATTTTACCTTCCGTGGCTTCTTCTTACCTTCTCTAGGCCTTCATGTTGCAGGACCATCTTCTTCCCGCACTCTGGGCATGGTCTCTCGAGAACAGGGCCCGATCTAGTTATTTAGCCGCTCCAGGCAAAAATAATATTCGCCGCCCTTTACACCAACACCATATAAGTCATGAGCTTGCTATTCCAAAGATGGGATGTTATAGTATATGTGCTATTGTTGGAATTGTATAATATTCACATATGTTAGTCTTACTGGGGCTTCTGAACAAATATACAAAAGTTCATGAGAGTATGTATGTATGTTTGTACGTCGACTTAACAAAAAAAAATCGACCAGAATAAAAAAACTAAAAGTTGGGCGCCAGCTCACTCAGATTGAGCATGATAAACATGTTACAAATTTCAAAAAGTTAATTGAAATTGTTGATCTCAGGTCGTGTTATGAAAAGTTCTCGCATTCCTTCTTTCCTAAGAAAAATTAATAAATCACCTTTATGATTCAAATAACGATCAGACTTTACATTCTGTCTTATAATAAAAAAAATAACTATTACGACTATCATAAAGCTGAGACTCTAAATTGTTGTCTTGTAGCTGAGAATTCTCTTGCACACACAAAACCAAAAAAATAATGTTTCACCACACAATATTTTCCTACCTGGAGAAGCTCGCCGGAACATCAGCAGCTGAAGAGCTCATAGTTGATGCAGGACGCGGGATTACCAGGAAGCTGCCATCCAGAATGCCTTGGAGTAATATGGAACATGGACCCAGCTTACCGTTCTTGAAGATTTGTTGATTTGTTTCTTTTATTTTATAGAGTAAGTCCTTTTGTTTTGTTTACTAATCTTTTATTACAGTATTGTATAAGCAATTTTTATCTAATGTTTTTTTTAATAAAAATAAAAACACAATAACACTTTAGTATTTTTATTTCCCGCTATTCCAAACAAAAAATATTATTTCCACATAAACAAATTACAAACATTAGGCTATCACTGTGATGAACGTTTTTTGTTTACATTAATCGTAATTATTATCAATTTATTTTTGTGAACTTTACTGTTTACACTCTTGTTTTTAATATCTAAATTTGCTATTGCGGTGAACTTTATTGTTTAATCCTTTTATTCTAAATATTACAATACTATAGTGAACTTATTTGTTTACACCTCAAACATCAAAAATCAAGTCCAATACATTCATCTTACTTATTATTATAATTATTATTATTATTATGGTGAACTTTACCGTTTACACCTTTTTATTCAAAATATAATAATACTACGGTGAACTTAACTGTTTACACCTAAAGCATCATTTTTCAAGTCAACTACATTTCCATTCTCTCCCAAAAACCTGACACATAAAGTGCCCTCTAGTAGAATTTTCAAAATTCTTCAAAATATACGCATTTCTTAATATACAAGCTAATACAATATTTTTGGTTTACAAAATTAAATATAATATTTAATTTTGTCTATCTTCGATAATCTATTTTCGATATCAGCACTTGTATGCTATGAATATGAGTTAATATTATCTGGAGGTGAAATCTTACTAGATCCTCGACGATATACAACGGTACCAGTTCACATCCATAAAGGTATCAATGAGAAACAAGTGGAAAGAGCGTTTGCTAAACTTTACCATGAAATAGAAAAGACGAACATTCGTTTAGGATTAGATTGTGAGTGTGTGTTACCTTCATAAAGTTTATTCATGTATAATTGGTATTAATATTCGTAAACTTAGATTTTTGATTTTGTAATATCTGAATTATAAATAATAAAACGTATAAAATATAAAACGATAACTCTTTTAACTAACTAATTTGTCTTTACTTTATAATCATCACCTTTAATCATGTAACCGCTAATCATTTCACAAGTGACCGCTAATTCTCACCTAATCATTTCAAATCAATACCTTTTTTAAAGCAGATCACCCTATCAAATCCTTACCTTTAAACCTTTTATGCTAATGTAGTTCCTATTTATTAGTATTGTATATTCTTACATCGTCTTTAGCTCAGTTATTTTCTAAATTGAAACTTGAAAGGTTAACCTTTTTCTATAACTATTTCGATTGTTTCAGCCTCTGAATAGAAACCGACCCGTTAAAATTGTAACTTGTTTGTCGTGTTCAAGACGAAAGTATGCCGTTATCCCGCACCACTTCAGTGTCCTCGCTAGACAGTGATGATTACATATTCGAAGATATAGGATTATGTATGAATAAACAAGAATTACAACAATTCCGGTCTTCCGTCTCCGGTATTCCAATCTTAGATAACGATACAACCGATCTAACTTCCGCTTCTCAACAAAACGAAATCAAAAGAACTGTACACAAATGATTAGAATGTGTTTAATATTCTCACACTTATTGTAAACAAATTACTGATTATATTATTTAATAGGAAATTGATATCGATAATAATTCGACTTGTTTAAATATTAACTGATAATGCAATCAAACTATTTATTTCTACAGCAATATAAATCTTATTGTATTTAATAGAAATCGTGGCTACATTTAATTTAATTTTAGGCATGATGATACTATATATAATATTTTCTAATTATAATTGCTCAGGTACATTTATGAAATTCGTTCTTTTCTACGTAAACTATATAAATAATACTCAATTCGTTTAAAATGCTATCACATGCTCCCTCTAACCAATTCTCACTTCACACCTTTCTAATCATCATTCATATCACGAGCTACCTCTAACCAGTTCTCACCTTTCTAATGATAACCTTTAATCCTATCACCAACGAACCATATCAATTTAATTAGATCACAGATTACCTCACCCCTTCTAATTATTTCAAATCCTTTAATTTTCACCTTTGCTAATCATAACCTTTAATCATATCGCGAGCTATCTCTAATCGATTCTCAACTCACACCTTTTATCATATCTTAGGTATCCGCTACTCAATTATCACCTTTGCTAATCATAACCTTTAATCATATCGCGAGCTATCTCTAATCGATTCTCAACTCACACCTTTTATCATATCTTAGGTATCCGCTACTTAATTATCACCTTGCTAATCATCACCTTTAATTCTATCACAAGCTACCTCTAACCAATTCTCACCTCACACCTTTTATCATATCATAGGTATCCGCTACTCAATTATCACCTTTCTAATCATAACCTTTAATCATATCGCAAGCTATCTCTAATCAATTCTCACCTCACCTCACACCTTTTATCATATCATAGGTATCCGCTACTCAATTATCACCTTTTTAATCATAACCTTTAATCATATCAAATCCTTATCTTTAATTAGATCATCCTTTCTAATCGGATCACAGGTATCCGCGAATCATATCAAATTAATTATATCACAGGTTACCGCTAATCATTTCAAATCCTTTAATTTTCACCTTTACTAATCATCACCTTTAATCATGTAACCGCTAATCATTTCACAGGTGACCGCTAATCATTTCAAATCCGTTAATTATCACCTTTGCTAATCATCACCTTTGCTAATCATCACCTTTGCTAATCATCACCTTTAATCATGTAACCGTTAATCATTTCACAGGTAACCGCTAATCATTTTACAGGTAACCGCTAATAATTCTCACCTCACACCTTTTATCATATCATAGATCTCCGCTTCATTTATGGCGCAGGTTGGCCAGGTATCCTATTACCTACTAATGTTCTAACAATTCATCTTTTGGGATGAGGCATATATGTTATACAAAAAAGCAACATGTTTACTATGCTCAGTAATCTGGGAAAACCTTAACTCTAAGGAGTTTATAGCTGTATCTATAATGTGAAGAAATACTTCGATTATATATTTTTGAAGAGGCTCAATGATTGGTTCGTCACCACACTCGTAACCAAATTACTTCTTCTTGGATCGAGCACGAGGTTTAGGCACATTTTCAAAATCTAACACCTCGCAATCAATTTCAGAATTGCACTTTAAAATATGTTGGTCCGTCTAAGGATTTACAGCCGCTAAAGCCTCGAAGACGGTAATCATGCAACAGGCGCCTATTTGGAGCACGGCTTGACGACGTGATTGGCCACGTGGTGACGTATCAGGTTTAAATTTTTAACGGCGCACGGCGGCAAATCGGAAAGTACCTCCTTTAATGATTAATGTTAATCATTTAATTGCTAAATTTAGTGTCTGTAAATTCCAAGGTTTTGTTACTGTAAATGAAATACCAATTATTGCATTTTCTTGTATGCATATTAAACTCAAACTATTATTGTTAAAAGTTTAAACTCTTAAAGTTAACTAGCCTTTTTCTATTATTCTATTTTAACGACATCAATGTCTTACGTACTACTTATGAAATATGTTACTCAAGCAAGATGTATTGGACTTTAAACGCACCACACACTGGAACCGGGTTCAGGCTCCCCGGCGTGAACCGCGTTCTGAACCGGGAATGATGTAATGTTTAAATTTGCTGTAATTTATTACATATAACAACTTGCGCTTCGAGTATTGCATTTCTTTAAGTGTTTATCAAAAGGACAGAAATCATTATTGAGTACATAATGAAATATCTACTGCAATCTCTTTAATTAAAAGTATTTCGAAATAGCAATTAACAAAATCTTTCATAAACATCATAAAATATTGACATCCATCGGTGGAATTAGATATAAACCCTTTATTAAGAAACGAAAACTCTGGGTTTTACTAATTTAATTTCTAATGTAAGACCTCTTTTGGGTCGTGCCAAATCAATAAGTGATTACAGTAATAAATTGTCACTTAATCATTAATTAAGCATGTCAGGATTTATAAATCTCATTTGCGGGCCTCGTCAATTAACTATTAGTTACATGTGAGAGGAGATGTAGTTGCGAATTTCCCAAAATTGATAAGGCACGACTCACTTTACTCCAACTAGCAAAGTCCGACAGTCTTAAGACTAAACCCCGCCTAGTCGTCCTTGATATTTAATTACACTGCAATTACAAAAGAAAAACACAAGGAGCACCTCTGTCATAACCACCAATATCACTGCCTCATTTCACGTTCTCAAACACACTTAGTAAATCATTAATACTCAGGTCTACTATCAAGCAAGATTAGTAATGAAAGAAAAAATAGTTCATAATTAAGTAACAAGGAAAGGGTTAATACCTCACAAAACCGTCTTCGTGCTTCAAGACGAATTCGGACCTGAAACAAAGAAACATTAGTGTACCTGAAACCCTCAGGACTTCATGGATGGAAAAAGCACATTGCTTTAGCCTGAAACCCTCAGGACTTCGTGCCTGCTACTCCCAGGACTTATAAAGCACAAAGCTTTTGCCAGGGCGCCCTCGCACGACTTCATGGACGGAAAAAGCACACATCTTTATCCTGAAACCCTCAAGACTTCATAAAGCACAAAGCTTTAGCCTGCTACTCCCAGGACTTATAAAGCACCAAGCTTTTGCCAGGGCGCCCTCTCAGGACTTCATGGATGGAAAAAACACAGCTTTAGCCTGAAACTCTCAGGACTTCATAAAGCACAAAGCTTTAGCCTGCTACTCCCAGGACTTATAAAGCACAAAGCTTTTGCCAGGGCGCCCTCTCAGGACTTCATGGATGGAAAAAGCACACAGCTTTAGCCTGAAACTCTCAGGACTTCATAAAGCACAAAGCTTTAGCCTGCTACTCCCAGGACTTATAAAGCACAAAGCTTTTGCCAGGGCGCCCTCTCAGGACTTCATGGATGGAAAAAGCACACAGCTTTAGCCTGAAGCCCTCAGGACTTCATAAAGCACAAGGATTTAGCCTGCTACTCCCAGGACTTATAAAGTACAAAGCTTTTGCCAGGGCACCCTCTCAGGACTTTCTGGATGGAAAAAGCACACAGCTTTAGCCTGAAACTCTCAGGACTTCGTACTTCAGAGGCGCCAGCTTCTTGTTTGAAATGGACAGTTAGGGGTAGGACAGATAAGAAGGATAGCTATTTTCCGTCACTACACACAGCTTCTGAAGTTTATGTATCTTCTCCAAATGGTATAGCATGCAATTCAATTAAATACCATACAACAGTAAAATAATTACACTATATAGAAACAAGGAGAAGATGGTACGCAAGGAAGTAAATAATAACATAATAATAGATCACACATATCTCAACACAGAAATAACATAATAAAGACAGAGTAATCACAGTTAAAGGTATACACATAGCTTTATATGTTAGTACACCCATTCAAGAATAAACATAAAGGTAACTCACACTCGAGGCAGCAAATAACCAAAACGGCAAAATGGCATAAACGACTGATAATCATGAGCAGTGTTACTCACCAGTTTATAAAGATAATGCCTTTTAGCAAACAATATTCACTAACATTCACTTAACATGCAAATGACTCAAATCACTCAACAATTATTAAAAACAGAGAAACCACACTATACGACAATCGCGTACAGAAGACACTTAAAAACTGAAACTGACTTTTCTTAAGTTTTTGTATATTGTCGGCTGTAGGCTGATTCCATAAAGAAATTAATATTCATAAATTACTAACTTAATGTGACCCATAGTTAGTCTCTTCTCTGACCGCCCCGCCTATGGTCAAATTTCAAGGAGTCCCGAACACCCTGATGCGTCGGTGAAGTTACGCTTCATCAAGATTCCCAATAGTTTAAAGAAATCCACACCCTCATTTCGAGAACGCAAAAAGGTTCTTCTTATAAACTTCAAACACATGTGGTGCAAATAAAAGAATCCCATTTGGTTACTACATATATTTATTAGGCTTATGCATTATAAAACGAAAATGAAGGAAAGCAACAAAGAAAAAAATATATATAGTCAATTTGGATAAAGTATTACACTAATTTAGTTAAGAAATGGATATAATTGACAATGTACGATGATTTACCATAAAGGTAAAATCATCTAAAACATAAATACTAGTAATCCCAGATGTATTTTTGTTTAAATAATAATTTACAGTTGACAAGTGGTTTATTTTCATAGTTGCAGTTTGTAATTTTTAATGTTGAACTTTAAAGAAAAGGGCAGTTGAAAGATATCATCTAATAACAAAGCAATAAGGTTATTTTATTTGTAATGAAAGATTTTAAAAGTATAGTTTCATATATACAACGCATTTTATTTTTATTTTAATAGAATAAGTTTTTTTATTATTTTAGAGTACCTCTAATTAATAGTATATTATTTTACAAGCACATAATGTAGGCTAGTTTTGATTATATTCTGTGGCCGAAGCTTTTTTAAAACTTTATTTATTGAATATAATAAAACACAGTTATATATTTCGTTTGCAGTCGTAGAATATATTTTATTATTTTTAATCGAGAGAAAACTTTATCTCTTTTAACATTTAGAATACAAATATTAATATTACTTTGTCTGTAATTATTTAACGAGTTTAAGACGAGTTTAAATAATTAAATTTGAATTAACACACTTAACAGAACAATTTTAGAATTCACATTTAAATGACATTAAGCAAAATAATTAATAAAACTCGAATGAGCCTTTATGTTTTTACTAGCAAGACAATTTTAAAATCCACATCTAGTTTTAATACTCACTCTAGATAAACACTTGTTGAAGAGACTTGTGTGTTGAATAAATGCTTAATAAAGACTTGTGTGTTGAATGAATATTTAATAAAGACTAAAGACTTAAGATTAAAACAGAGGTATTTATACCTTATCTGCCTACACAGTTTTCATGGTCATGAGAGAATAAATGCCAAAGAAGTTCTCATTGAGATAACATAGACTTAGCAGAAAAACTGTAATTTGATATCGTGAGTTTTATTATCTTAAGCAATTCTCATGTAACATGATTATCTACAGTGCGATTCTACGTACGTTACTCCTCCACTCTTAGTATTTTCAATGTTATTAAAATAATTTGAAAATAAAATTTGAAATAATATATATTATAAAATTTTTCAAAGAAATCTAAATTGGTATTTCTTCGTTATTTTGGATATTAATAAAATCTTTATTTAGAAAATCTATAAATTTGATTTTGAAGGAGTTACGTTTACAATAAATATACAATAATAAACTTATAACTATTACAATGATAAATATAATTATAATGATACTTAATAAGCTCAGATGATCGAGGGTTGTAGTACAATTCATCTTTAGAAGATGATTTTGGTTTCTGATCTTCAGTTGATATTTGTTCAATTTCTGTGTATCGATTGTAGTTAAATCGATTTTAGTTATATTTACATGTTCGAATTGAGGGGTTGTTAATTTTGCAATATCTATGATATTAAATTCTATTACTTTATTAGAAATACTTTTGGCTGTAAATAACATGTTTTTGTGATTGATCATGACAATACAGTCAGGACTAAGATGTATAAGTTTTGAACCAACAAGTTCTTTTCGATACGTTTGATCTCTACATTTAATGTCCAAAATGGATCTGGAAGGGGAACTGATTAACCAGGTTACAGAATTAATTTTGGAAATCTTTATATCAATAAGTTCAAGTAGGTAAGGTATACAAGTTTGGTTATGATGAAAAGAAAGTAGTTGTGTCTCACAAAGTTTATTATTAGGGATTTGAAAGTAGTTTTTATGTTGACAAAAGTATAAATTGGGGGCGGTCGATTTACAATGATCGATCTCAATAGGAATGCTATAGTTTGAGCATTATATAGTAAGGTGTTATAAGTCGGTATAATCATACGAGCTTGGTTGGTGCTGGTAATGATTGGAAACGGTATTAATTGAATCAGTTGATTATTTTCGAATTTAGAGATTAATGGAATCTCAAATATGAATGTGATTTTGTTGTCAATTTGGTAAACTTTAGTAACGATAATTGTTTCATATAAATGTAGGTATTTTGGGTCAGCAGGTTAAGGGATGGTTAAAACGTCTTGATCTGTGAGGTATGAAGAAATTTAATTTCAAATAGTATTATTTAAAATATTAACTTGTTCGATTAGGATGAGGAGCATTGTTGTCCTGAAAAAGGTAACATTTCGTTAGCATATGTCTTTGAAGTGGAGGTCTACCATCAGGTGGTGTTAGTTCGTAAACGTCATGTTCTAAAATTTTTGAGATAATATAAGGTCCGTCAAATCTTGGATCCTTTTTATTTCTTAGATTGGTTTTTATAAATACTTTGCTATTTAAATTAAATTGTTTATTTGTTTTGGATTTGTTTAATTTGGAATTTCGATTTTCTTTAGTTTCCATCTGCGTTTGTTGTAGGGATTCATATAAATATTTCATTTTATTTTTATGTGTGGATAAGTAATCATGATAATATGTTCTGTTATAATCAAGGTCAAAGGGGTTTTTACTTTCAGTGTGTCCAAAAACGATTTCAAAAGGGGTTAAATGAAGATTCGAATGTATAGTATGATTGTATGCTAAAAGGCAATATTGGATTTTTTGCTGTTCAGGTATATTGGTTAATAGTCGATAATGTTCAATGATTGTAGAATGTAATCTTTCGATTGGTGAATTAGATTGATGGTGATGAGGTGTTGTTGTGTGTAATTGGATTTTATGCAAGGCTATAAAATCTTTAAAGATATTTTTATTAAATTCTCCGTCGGCTATAATGACATTAGGAGTTGTAAATGTTGAAATGTATTTCAATAACTGTTCAGTTACTTCTATTAAATTTCGGGATTGTAAAGGATAAGCTTGTGCAAATTTTGAAAAAGCGTCAATGATTGTTAAGTAACTTTTATTTTTGATTTGGAATATATCAATAGGTATGAATTGTATGGAATGGTCTAGAAGAAGTAGGGGTTAATTGAAAAGGTTGATTAATAGGTTTTCTGTTGTATTTTTGTTGTTTACAAATTTGACAATTATTAATATAATTTGTAACATCTTTTATAATAGAGGTCCAATAATATTTTCTTTTGAGATGTTCAATAGTTTCATTTATTCCACGGTGGTTGGTTTTTCCTAAATGGTATTCTTGAATTTGTTTTTGTCTTTCTTCGGAATTTAAAATATAGGTTACTTTAGTTATACAACCATGAAATTTGGGAGTATTTTCGTTTGTGATTGCATTAATGAAATTTGAAAAGTCTAAATAAAGTTGATCATCTGGGAAATAACAATAGTAATGATGGTTGGGTTGACAATGTTCAATTAATAGGGTGCTAAATATTTCTGACTTATTAATTTGATTAACGAAGACGGCGTTATAAGTAATTCCGTCGTATTTTGTGATTCTGATTTATCTTGGAATTTGAGCATTAATAAATTCTATCTGATTTTTAAAATGTTGTAGAGGTTTCTCTGAAATATCAATTACGGGGGTTGAAGATTGTTGAGAATGTACCGTGTCAATATAAGAATTTTGATCATTATTTTCTTCGTTGTTCGGGTTTTCAATGTTTTCAATAGTGTCAGTTTGAGGGGGATTATAAGTTGGAATGTCGAATAAGTCTGTAATATCGGGAGTACTTGCTCTGCTAGCTAGTCTGCTGTCATAATTAGTTTGTTCTGGTTCAGGGGTTGATAGCGATGCAGGTCTAATATTTAATGGGTGAATTTGAATTCTGGATAATGCATCTGCAACTTTATTTATTTTTCCGGAGATATAATTTACAGTAAAGTCAAATTCTTCTAATTTCATTGCCCAACGAGTTAATTTTGAATTTGGTTCTTTTAAATTCTTGAGCCATACTAATGGTCTATGATCTGTAAATAAGGTAAATTTCTTTCCATAAAGATAGGGTCTAAATTGTTTTGTTGCCCAAATAACTGCTAATAATTAATAATTAATTTAATTTTGTTCAGAATTATTTAAAGTCCTAGAGGCATAACAAACAGGTTTTCCTTTTTGAGATAATACTGCGCCTAAAGCGAATTTGCTAGCGTCTGTGGTTAGTTCAAAAGGTTCATCAAAATTGGGGTATTGTAGGATTGGTTCGTTAGTCAAAATGTTTTTACAATGTTCGAATTTAGATAAGAACTCTGTTGTATGAATAATTTTGTTATCTTTCTTTAAACATATGGTTAAGAATTTTGTTATTTTCGCGAAATCTTTTATAAATTTTCGATAATATCCAAATAGTGCTAAGAATGATTTAATTTCGGTTCTTGTTTTGGGTGCTGGAAAGTTTTTGATTGCTAAGATCTTGTTTAATTCCTTCTGGAGTTACAATGTGTCCTAAATATTTAATGGATTTATGTAGAAATTCTGATTTGTCTAATTGAATTTTGATATTATGTTGTCTACATCTTTGGAATATATTTTTAAGTCTAAACATGTGATCTTGAAGAGAAGCGGAATAAATTATGATGTCGTCTAAGTAGACTAGACATTGTTGGGGTGTTAAACCTACAAGGGCGTTATTGATTGCACGCTGGAATGTAGCTGGTGCATTTTTTAAACCAAAAGGCATTCTTTTAAATTGGAAATGACCTTCTTCTGTCGAGAAAGCTGTTTTCTCTCTCTCCTTTTTTTCAATTTCTATTTGCCAGAAACCGGATGCGAGGTCAAGAGTACTAAAATACTTTGATCTGCCTAAATTATCTAAAACGGTTTCTATTCGGGGTAATGGGAATTTGTCCTCGATAGTCTGTTCGTTCAGTTTCCTGTAATCTATGACGATCCTCCACTTCTGTTTTTGGGATGCGTCTAATTTCTTTTTTACTACCCAAATTGGAAAATTAAATGGGGATTCTGATGGTTCAATAATTTGGTCCTTTAACATTTTATGAATTTGGTTTTTGACTTCTTCACGGTGAATCTGGGGGTATCTATATGTCTTAGTGTAAATTGAGGCATCTGTTTTTGTCCTAATATGGTGTTTTGCTAAATTTGTTGCTGAAAGGGGTATGTCTGGAGTGTAGAATACGTCTTTGTATTTGTAGCAAAGGTTTGTCAAGAGGGTTTCTTCTTCCTCATTAAGATGTTCTAATCTTAAATTATTTTTGAAATTTTCGTTCAAAATTTTTCTTAGGTTGGAAGGGGATTTTACATTGAAATTATTAATTTGGATTAAATCATCTGAAGTGTTATAATATTCTAAAATTAAAGGGTCATAAATACTGATAACTTGAGGTTCATTGGAAGTATTGATAAGGCTTATTTGAAAATAATTGTTGTATAATCTGACAATAGCTGAAGGCATAATGACGTGGGCGTTAAATTTGAGTTTGGGGGTTAATTTTGTTCCATTAATTCCAACTGCTGGAAGTGTTGTAAAAATTTCGGTTCGAGCTGGTATATGGATCTTTTTTATTCGTTCCTGATTTGGTTTTAATTTTGAAAAATTACAATGATTTCGTTGTTGCATTTCTTGCTTTAATTTGGAAGGGTTATAATAAAAAGGTACGGTTGTTTTTTCGGTTTGGATATGCATCCATTTATAATCGATTGATGCGGATAAGTCCATCAAAAGATCTGATCCTATAAGTCCTACATAGTCGGGATTAAAGTCAAATAAGTAACATGTATGAAGTCCTTCTTCGTCAAATATATTAAGTATAGGGATGTCTGCTACGTAGTGTATACATCAAACAATTGAATGGAACTTAAATAAAAACTTCTTCACTTTCTGAGTGTCTTCAATCCTCAGTTTCTTCATCCTCGCTACCTGAGACAGTTGTACGTTGCCGTTATGAGGCAAACTATAGTAAAACGACTTATAACATTCATCCAGTGCTGGGGGTTTCAATTTAAATAATGAAATCAAACCCTGATACGTATCCTCAGAAATAGGAATGTTTGAACCGTTGTACAAAGCCTGGAAATGAGGTACCGGTTGAGAATGACGACGATTTTTGTTGTTAACATTAAGCTGTCTAAATTCTTCATCAAAAGAATCTTTAAATTCCATGATGAAAGGCCCAGGTAAACACTAGATAACTAGACTCAAATCAATCTACTTCACGGTAAATATGGTTCAACAAGTAGGTATGTCGACTTATACACCTTCAGCACTAAAGCGATAAGCGTAGTATAAGCGTAAATATATAAATATGCAATAACTGGACATGTTGAGATATCTTATTGTAGTACAAAACTACAGTGGTATTTGCAACATATCTACTTTTTACACCCATTATACGTATGCGCAGTTAGCAAGTACTATATATCTTGTAGTTGCATTTGAAAGAGGGTACAAAATTGTGCGGATTCGTGCAGTTATCTAAAAATGGCTAATTTTCGAGTTACCTAGTTGTAGTATTAAGCTGACGATATACTAAATACGCAGATGTGATTTTCTGTTTATTCTCGGGTACAGCATACCCAGCCTGGCGTAACACTCACTTACTTTTTTGTTCACATGCAAACCTCACCCAAGTCTGGTATCTAAGTAAACACCCAAGTATTTAATTGCTGAATCCTTGCTGTTCCACTCGATCTTGTTTTGGTTTAATCTTATAATAGGTAAGTTCTTGATTTGTTTCAGAGTAAAGACTTTTACCTGAGTTTTTGTTGGGTTAATTTTTATTTTCCAGTTGTCAAACCATTTTAACATATCGTCTAAAGTACTTTGTAAGTGATTAACCGCTGTTTGGAGGTTTACGCTTTGTGTTAAGACAGCGGTCTCATCCGCGAACATAGCCAAGATAGAGATGTCGGTTGTTTGCTACGAGGTAATAATAGAACAGGAGAGAGTCATGCTAATGATATCTTCTAGTCCAAAGTGGTAACTAAATATCGCCGCTACGTGTCGTAGGCGTGCGGACATATCTTGCATAGGGTACTTACAAATGTAAATAATACACTGTTAAACATTTTTAAAGATTATTTATTTACTCTGACATTTTTTAATGTTTTATCTTTGACAGATGTGGCTCAGAAAGTCAGAAATAAAATTTCACACAATAAATTGAAATAATTAATTTTAAAAGCAGTTTTGTTTAGGAGACTAAAGTAAATTTTTTATCTTCTAAAAATAATTGTACACAAACGTTTTCAGTCTTAGAAGATTTTCTGAACATGTTTAGTATTATAATAACATATTTAAATGTAAATATTTTATTGTCCCTTAAAAAGAATTAGTTTTGTATAGAAACTTCTGATTTTTTCAGCTTGAGAAACATTTTTTGCTGCATAATGTAACCTTATATTAATAAAACAATTAATAATACTTTTTATTAATAATAATAAATGATTTCGAATAGGATTCGTATCATACATATTGTTGGGTACACGCGACACCTTCTTACCGAATATAGTGGACTGTATTGATAATAATGAATACTGTTGTGTTGTGAATTATCGCGTATCCCAACTTTATAAAAGACAATATTTATTATTATTTATTTATAAAAGAGAAATATAAAACACACTAAATTGGTTTTAACTGTTTATTTCTTTACTAGCAAGCTACTTAACCATACCAAGATACAAAAAAGACTGTTTTAACCAAAACTTCTTACAAATATATATAACTTAACAAAAATGAAGGGGAAACTATGCAAATTAGAAAAATACACTATTTGTTAAAAGGCCCAAGCCTACCTCACTGTACCTAACGGTACTTAAGAAATTCTAGAAAATGGTAAACCAGCTTATTAAAGCTTGTCCCGAGTGAAATTGTCTCTTAATGTAATAGAGCTGTGTCGGTCACGATTATAATTTAAAAAACATGACATAGATGGCTTATCTCACCAAACTGTCCACTAACAAAAAATAACAAAAACAATTGATTTTACTTGTTTGCTTATAAAAACATCGTCGAAATATGAACAAGTACGCGAATATATTTTTTCCACTACTAGCTATAAAGTTGACAATTATTGCGTCTCCTAGCCAACTGAGAAGTTGAATTTCTCTAGTAGTGGTTAATATTTTTTTCTATTATTAACCTAGGTTAATAATGGATAAATTCAAATGTTTTGAGAATCCAGGGATAGTTGTTTAACAAAAACTTGTGCAACATAATTTTGTATACCCAGGGGATTGTCTTTAACGTATTTGCTGCTTGAAATTACCTAACACGATAAAATTATTTGAATAAAAATGCCATTAGTTATTAGTGGAAATGTCAATCTGCATCAGACTACTTGATTTTTGTTTTATTAGTGGAAAGGCGAATTTGCATTCCTGTGCTACTTGATTTTTACAAGAAAAATTTTAATTTTTAATTTTTGCCTTAAATTTGGCTAGTAGTGGAAAAAATAGTATACACCACGGTGGTGAAGACATTAATAGGCCTCGCACCTTATTCCGCTCAGGGCAAAGCCCCTCGCGAAATAATCTTGGTGCTCGGTCAATAATAACAGTCTTCACCACCTTGGTGTATAATATACTATTGTACAAACTTATGCAAAATAAGAGTCTTACTTCGAAAACAATAGCTAGTAAGTTTAAATTTTAATCAGGACAGTGCAAAGGGTACTGAAAAGATACAGGAAGATGGGTAGTGTAAAAATCACAGTAGTAAGTGTAGGAAAGTTTGTATTTTTGAATAAAGACTTCGAGAAGAAGGCACTGAAGTCGTTAGCAACCGATCCAAGCATTTCTGTAGGAAATTTGGCAAAAACCCATAGAACATCAACATCTACTGTTCAACTTATTAAAAAACGAACACTATAAGATCGTACAAGAAAACTAAAGCACCCAACAGGAATGCGAAGCAACAAATTACAGTGAAGTCCAGAGCGAGGAAACTTTATAGAAAATTAACGTCTAAAAATTATTGTATCATAATGGATGATGAAACATACTGTAAACTTGATTTTAAATATTTCCCTGGACATCGTTACTATTCTGCAAAAGATAAACGGGCAATTAAAGATGAATATGAAGTTATTGGGATGGATAAATTTGCAAGAAAAATTCTTGTATGGCAAGCAATTTGTTCTTGCGGTAAGCGTAGTGCACACTTCTGTACCAAAGACTCAATAAACGGGGACATTTATTTAAATCAATGACTTTAAAAGCGATTATTGCATTTTTCAAGAACACATAATGTTCCTGTTCTCTTCTGGTTAGATTTAGCTACTTGCCGTTATAGCTAGCTAGCTGTTGAATGGTACAATCCAGAATCAATCAAAGAAGAAAATCCACCAAATTGCACCGAGCTACGTGCCATAGAGAAATATTGACCCCAAATACAACAAAAGCTATTAAAACACCATAACGCAGCTATTTCACAGACTGATTTTTAAAACAAATGGAAAAAAGCTACCCTAATGATAAGCAACAATAGTGTACAAAAGTTAATGGGAGGGGTGAAACAAAATGTGCGACAATTTCGGATGAAATTAAAATTGAAAGTTTTTATTTTTCTTGTTAAATTGTAGTTAAACCTCTAAAAATAAATGTTACTTGCTAAAATCTTATATTAGGTATAATTTTTCGTTTTCCCATGAAGATTTTCAGGCGACAGTTTCACTTGGGACAAGCTTTATTATAAAAGAGATTACATTAAAGCCGACTATGTTGCTGCCGACAATTACAAATACCGTTACCACTTGGCGCCAACACATATGGTCCTTTAAGCTTGAAAAAATATTCTTGTTACAAGCTTCACTTAGAACAGCATTGATTATTATGTATGTTGTAGTTATTCTACTTATAACGCTTTTCCTCATAAGTTTTTCCGACATCAGACATAATTTTATTACATCATGGCTAGGATATACATATAAGACTTCCCTTATCTTTAAAACTAATAAAACTTTGTAATAACTCGGATTTGTTACCATGCAATACTGAAATACATTTTTCACATAGGATCTTCTTTGTAATGCTACGTACTACAAATCCACTTGTATAAATAACTACATTTTCTACATACGTTGACAAAGCACTAGTAGTGAAAAAGCAATCATACTCCAGTTGGCTTTGGTCAGAAAAGTTCATATAGTCTTCAATATTTGATGAATTTTCCTGAGAAACGTTCAAAGAAACATTTTCATTTATCTCATCTTCAGGTGAACATTTTTTACATGTTGTAATATTGTTTAAAATATTTATTTGCTGCAGTGGCACACAGTTATCCAACCCTCCCCCCATTTCGAACTTCTGCACGTACAATTAATTTTTTATAAGCTGCAGTAAATTGACGAGTTGTTGGATTATTGTTACTACCGCCACATGAAATAATTCCAAATGGTCTTGGCTACACTTATATACAAGTACATATTTTAACACATTATTATCTCCTGCAACATACTCATGAAACATCCCTATAATAGAGGCAAAGCACACAAGTAAACCTAAAAAATCAGAGTTTCTATTAGAGTTAATTAGTAGCTCTCCAGTAGTAAACTTTAAACCTAATATAACATTAGTTAATTCATTGCTAAATGCAACCATTTTTGCATTATTATGCCTGTTTGAAATCAAACTCTGTTGTCTTGTGAGAATTCAATATATCAAATGCATATATTTAACAAGATAGAAATTACGCTTGTTACGCCACTGGACATATACTATCAACGAAGAAAATGAATCTAACTTTTAGTGCATTATCAATTTTTCATATTAGAAGTAGATGTAAATTGTTAACTTACCGATGAAGAGAGAACTTCAGTTTATTTTATTTTTGGCGTTCTAGAACGTCCACAAACTACGCAATTCACCATTGTCCGCAACACTTATTAATACATACATACACTAACCTTAAAACTAGTAATGTCTTTTAAATGTTATAATTTTTGATTGTTACTGTGAATACAGTTTCAAATTAAACATACAAATTGTTCTAATCTTTTTTATAACACCATAAAGCACAAAATATACGGCACAACTTCAAACTACCGGATGTCAACCAACAACGATCTTGCAGTAACGTACCTACCGCAAATAGGTAACTTCCGTCTAGAGAAGCTGCATTTCCCCCACTACCTTAGGCTCTCTCCTGTTCTACTATTATCTCGTTGGTTGTTTGTAAGTCATTCACGTAAGTATTGAACAAGATTGGCCCCAACATACTACCTTGGGGTACTCACGCTAAAATTGGCCTTATACTAGACATGGTGGCATTCACTCTCATTGAGAATGTCCTGTCTTGTAAGACTGGCGAAATTATGTTAATAAGGTAGCCTGGGAGTCCCAGTTTTATTATTTTGTACCTTAGTCCTAGATGTCAAACTTTGTCAAAGGCATTTTGGACGTCGATGAAGGCAGGCAATGATTGGCTAGCATGTGTTTTTGGGTCAATTTTCTAATGTTGTACGGATTTATAACAGACAACCACGCAGGATCATAATTCGCGTTGATAATTACAAAAGCTCTATTAACTTCTGCGGCATCTCCCTTCAAGGACGATACTAGGTAATGAAATTTCTGAATTTTGGACAATGTCACATTTTCGGGTATGAGCGATTTAAATGTATCACTTAAAGGTATCCACACTTATCAAATTGACCGTCAAATGTAATAAGTATATCTCCTTTCGGTAGCTTAAATTCGGCGTTATTATTTATGGAAAAATTTTCATAATCAGATCTCTCCTGAATGTCTCTCCTGTGAAGAGCCGAAATATATTTGTTTTCGAACAAACCTAGCAAATCTTCATCAGAAGGTTCTACAGCGATAATTTCATTGTGAATCCGCGTAAATTCAAGTAAGACGTCTTCGATAGCACCTTGTTTTAGTTTTAATTCATCATAATTTAACGAGTAGTTTGGCGTGTCGTTAAGAAAATTTTTAAATATTTGTAAAGTGTGGGATAATTTGCCTTTTTCCTTCATTAATTTAATTAATTTTTGAGCCATAGTGCTAGCGCAATTGAAAACAAGTAGTATAAACGGAAAATTGATTTCTTTAAGGTAAAGAATTGAATTTATAATTACTTTGAGTGCCTATTACGGGTGCTCGGCGGTGCTGACATACGACAGGTAACCTTCCGCAATGGCGTCTTGAAATTCTCCGTTTTTTGCATTTTTTATATTTTGACATTTTCACTGTCAAACCTAAGGTCACTAGATTTTTAAATTAACAAAGCGAGACATTACGGATCCCTCTCCCCCATAAATAATTAATCAAGCTTAAAAGTAGAAAACAAAATATGTGTATAAATGAAAGAGAAAACACAGAACACTAAATAAACAAAATATAAGGGGCATTAGAAAAACAAAATAATTCTTTAAATAAGCACTATACACACGTATAAGTAATTGTTATACTTAATAAACATAAATTGGACCCAGTTCTGCAGAAAGCATTCCAATCCACTAAAAGTACATTCTTCAGAAAATTAGAAATACTTTTTTATAAACAATAAATTATTATTTTTGTTTAAAATATTAATAATGCATAAACTTTAGACCGTAGGTTCTGTTGAAATAGACTTTGTAAAGGAAAGCCTCTTCAGCCAGCCGTTGGCAGACAGATAATTATTAAATAAATTTAATAATAACCGGCCCGGCAACGGCATCAAGATAAGACATGAATGACTTCTTTGCTCTATACTCCGCTTCCTGGCTTAGTCGCGAGTGATGTGGTAGAGGCAAGGTGACCAAGCAGGCAGCTGGCCGATGACGGTGGTTGGAGTGTTGGTGTTGGTGTAGGCCGCACCCCGGTGTTGATGGCAATTGGCTGGCGCATCAGAGGAGTTAATTGTAAAAATATTGATTAACGAACAATGGCGACGTTCGAGTTAGAAAAACAAAAAAACGGAATTTTTCAGAACCGCACCCGAAGCCACTCGGTGGGGGGAAGTGGCTATAGCTACCTCCGTAGTGACGTTTGTTGTTGCATTGAAAACTCAATGTCTTCGAGCCGAAACTACAAATGTGTGGTTGGCTACTATCTGTGAAACCTTGTGTTATTACATTGTTTCTAGTTTGTTGCTTAAATTCTATTTCTTCGATCTGCTATGCCGTACTGATGAGCACTAATGAGTGCGAAACACATGTATACGGCTGCAACTAACTTTCTCTTATAAGTCTCTTGCGCGATTTGTCGATATCGGGGGGCTTATTTGAACGTGATTTTTTGGGGGAGTGTTTGACTGGCATGTTGTGGTGAATGTGAAATGAGCTTGTATACAATATGAATGGCAAGTTAGTAAAGGCGGGGAACTACTAAACGTTCACTAGGCAGCCTCACCTAGCGAATTACCCTGTTATGGTGGCTTCTGGGTAGTCAGTATTAGGTTAGTATAAGGGTGGTTTTACCGACAGATGTAACTGTTGAGCTGCAACCGGCGGCGGCGCTGGTCCTGCAGACACAATGGGCAGGCAGAGAGCAGCAACAACGACGGCGACGGCAACGGAACAGCGAGGACTTCTGGCCGGTAGACTGGGAAAACCTGAAAAGTTTTCCAAGTGAACCAAAAATTAGTCGGCAAACGCTTGAGATCGACTACAGCTCCCCTTGCAGAATGCCCCGAAGGACAACCGAAGATGAAGACTAGCAGGCGACTTGAAGACGGAGACGAAGCGGTAGACGGGTGCTACCGATGGATCCTTGATGCGAACTGAATAAATCGACTGCTGCACCTCTTTATATAGGTGCTCTCGCAGCGTGAGGGGAATGGTAGGATTGAAATGAAGCGGCGCAACTAGCGTCTAGCCCCCGAGTATCACTCACACATCCTGGACTTAACGCATGCGTTTTGTGCAGTTGTCCGACTCTTCAATCCGATAGATTACGTGTAAATGAATATTAAATATATTATTAATTACAGTTCTGTTTAGGATAGGTACATACTTACCTTTTTTTCTAATTAATGATTGTATATAGATTGTACGAGTTAAAAAAACAAACGAGCAAATCCAAATTAACATTTTTTCAAGGAAAGTCATAATCATTACCTTTTGGTTTTAATAAAAAAGAAAACTTTAGAAAACTTTAAATAGCTATTAGAATGGAATAACGAATAAAAAAATAATTTTTATTTATGCATGTTTTAACAGTGGGAAAATCGCCTTCGCTAGGTATAATTTTTAATAAGGTATAATTAAGTGTTAATTGCAGGGCGATGTTTTGGATATCTACACATGTGGCTTCAGAAATTATTAGATCCAAATTTTATAATAAAACGTATAAAATGTATATAGATGAATGCGATTTTCTTACTGTAAAAGCATGCAGTAATAAAAATTCTCTTTTATTCATTATTTCATTCTAATAAATTTTTGAAGTATACTAAAGGTTTTTTTATTAAAACAGAAAGGTAGTGGCTATAACTTTACTTTGAAAACCCGTTAATTTAGATTTTTGCGTTTGTGTTTTTTAACTCCTACAATCTATATACAATCATTATTAAAAAAAGGTAAGTATGTACCTACTCCTAAACAGAACTGTAATTAATAATATATTTAATATTCATTTGCAAGTAATCTATCGGATTGAAGAGTCGGACAACTGCACAAAACGCATGCGCTAAGTCCAGGATGTGTGAGTGATACTCGGGGGCTAGACGCTAGTAGCGGCGCACGCTAAATATTAGGGAAGGGATGCGTGCTCTCGCTTGAGTCGATCGCTTACCCGAGCGGTTTTAGATTGCACAGCTGATAAGCATTTTCACTTTATTACCAAAACAGTTACCTAAAATTCTGTAACTTCGTTACACACCCCCTTCACAGTAAAAAATGGAGTGTTAAATTTTACACTCGAATAACACCCATAGTGGTTCCTATTTATCCACACTGATGAGTGTAAATAACATTGGTCTTAAAAGTGGTAAAATATATAACAACTTTAACCTTCAATGCAGGTTAAAGTCATGGATGCCTTTTACCTATATTACACGATACTGAAATGAAAAAGACACTAACGAGTGTAAAAATGACAGACAATATTATTAAGAAAACATTTGTTGAGTGTAAAGAGTGTATAAAGTGGGTGTTCGACTTACATATTTGGGTCTAGGCCACAACGGCCAATCGCTATTTTGGCTGTTGTGGTCATAACCACAACGGTCTCCGTGACCATAACGGCCAATTTGACCATATCGCCCAACTCGACACTTGACCATAACGGCCACCATGACCACAACGGCCAACTAGAAATTCCACCCCATCCGCCATTTTGACCACAACGGCCACCGACGCTTATGTATTGGCGTCGCTGGTGGCGATGACCACAACGGCCAAAATGACCACAACGGCCAACTAGGGTGAGTGACCACAACGGCCACAATGACCACTACGGCCAACTATGGAGCGTGACCGCAACAGCCAAAATGACCATAACGGCCAACTGTGGCGAGTGACCACAACGGCCAAAATGACCACAACGGCCAAATGTGGCGCGTGATCACAACAGCCAAAATGACCACACGGCCAACTTTTTTTCACACTGTTATTTTGGTTTTGTTAAAGCTCATTTCTTTCTTTTAACTTAGCCTGTATTCAAATAAGATACGTCCAGGATTTAACAGAGAGGTCTGATGTCAAAGTAGCGCCGATTTAACGTGACTTACCTATATTGAAAAATGCACCTCTATATACAACTGCAGCCCCATGCAGTTGAGATTTTTCTTAGATTCTCGGTAAGTATACCAGGCAGATTAAATGCTGAAAATTTGATACAGGTACACTATAACTATTTACATAATCATGATACTTTAGTTCACAGGGTAGTTTATCTTTAACATCAAAAGAAGTTTTTTTTTCTATTACTTGTTTACCTACAGCAATGATTCCATTTTGGGGACGTTTAAAAAAGTACGAAAAAGAACTATAAAACAATACGTTTGACAATTTATTTATAGATTTTCATTTCATTGAATTTAAAGTATGTAATAAGTTGCTTTATCAGCTTTAAAATTTAAACTAAATGTAAATCTTCCCCTAAAACGTAAACACGATATCTGCGAATCTGTCCAGTACTTAATAAAATCAATCTAAGGAGCAGCATGGGACGTAACCCCAGAAACAAACCGCAATAATCCATAACAGTATTGCTCCATACGTATCCGAGAGAAAATGCAAAAAAGAGCTTTTAGAAAGAAATGACAGATTACTTACTCGCGCACCGGCCGATAAAACGTAGTTTAATAGGGCCGTCAAAGAGTTCAAGAAATTATTAGAGAAATCATGATTTCCAGAACTATTTCCACTACCTTACAGCAACTAAAGCAACTGACGGCATTATGGAACGTCATAAAGATCGTGTTTACGCCTCTTACCATTGAAGAAGAAAAATTCATACGGGACTTCCTTCAAGCGCGAAGTAAGGTCATAGAAACTGAAGTAAATTCGAAGAAGTCCCCAGGTTTCGACGTAATAACTGGAAAACTCCTAAAGGAACTTTCATATGAGGGATTTCGCATGATAACTGTAATCTATAAAGGGATATTAAGGACGGGATACCTCTCTGGCCAATGGAAGGTGGCCCGAATAGCAATGGTACCAAAACCGGAGAAACCGCCATCAAATGTGGCATCATACAGAGCCATTAGTCTCTTACTCGTTAATGATTTGTAAAAAATTGTTCGTCAAGCGAATGTCGCCGCTAATTGACGAAGATCAGCGAATGCCCAACTAACATTTTGGATTTCGTTGACAATACGCTACAATCGAACAAGTACACATAGTTGCATCAAAAATCAGGTTTGACCTGGAGACCAAACCATTTTGTTCAGCGGCATTCATAGACATAAGCCAAGCCTTTGACAGGGTTTGGCATGTATGCAGATCTACTCTATAACCTCAAGCAACATTTACCGTATACCTTCTTTCAAATTCTTACGTTATACCTCACTGAAAGATACTTTTTCGTGAAATATCCAGACTCCACTTCAGCTCTTCTACCCATAACATCTGGTGTCGCGCGACTGGTCCGATTTTATACCTAATTTTCAACTAGAAACACGACATTAGCAACGTTCGCGGACTACATGGCAATACTGGCGTCCCATACTAATGCAGATATAGTTTTCAGAAACTTACAAACCACCTAAACCTTTTTGAAAGATGATGGAACACGACGCATTAAAGCAAATATATAGAAATCAACACAGGCCACTTATACTACTAAAAGAACTACTTGCCCTCTAGTTCACCTTAACGGAAACTCACTACTCAAGAAGATTAGGTCAAATATCTAGGGGCGTAAACACCATCTTTATGACGTTCCATAATGCAGTCAGTTGCTTTAGTTGCTGTTAGGCAGTGGAAATAGTTCTAGAAATCTTGATTTCTCTGCTCATCTAATTAGGGTGAACGGTCAAGCAGTCGTTGGAGATGTCGGACTTCATTACTAGTATCCGAGACAAGCCCGAAGATAGAGGGAGGGCAGTCGTTAGAGGTGTCGGGAAGCACTAGGATTCGAGACTAGCTTGAGGGCAGACCACACGGCGTTCACCCTTAGAACTGGTCGTTGTCTACCCCATCCCAGGCTTGTCTGGGCAACGGATCGGAATTAAATGTGTGGTAGAGTTATGCCGAGGTGTTTCGTTTACGTTTCACTGAAGTGTTTCTCGACGATGACCCTAAAACGTTGCGGAATGAACTCTGCTAACAAGGGGATCCGGCGTGGGTGGATTGAATCTTATCTGACGTAGGGTCTTTTATGGAGCTAAGTATTCCGCTGTCTGGCCTAGATGAATGGAGGAGATTCAAGTGAAGTTTATCTCGGTTAGGGAGTTCACTCGCTAACCCATGAGAAACTGCATGCCACCAGGTAGCGTTTCGGAGGTGACAGTACGGGGGTCTGGCATATGCTGTCAGTTCCAGCGGCAGATTCCCAAAAATCGTCTAGAGACCTACACTTAAAGTGCGTTGATGCGAAGATACATAGCCTCTCACGTTCAAGACAACTTCACCTTAACGGGTACACACTGGGATGCTACTTTGATGGGCCCTTAAAGTAGCCTCGAAACGAAGCTCTGTCGAGGGCGCACCAGGCCTATAACTGGGAGATCGGGATGGCGAACCCATTTAAAAACCAAGTCCCGCCACATTTGAGGTTAGGTTCGATCGGGCAGTGGCCCCAACTCTGGCTCGGTGCACTGAACTGACCTAAGTTGGGGTAATAGTCCTAATGCTGGACGATGCATTTGACTCCGCATGAAAAAGGACGGGGGGTGCCGGCGGGTGCGCACGTGTTAAGTCAATCGCTCCGGTACTAACCTGGTTAGCTAGTAGAGGCGGTGGTGGATAGGCAGCCTCGCTCCGATCAGTGAGTGACTGGGACTATTTGTTTATTTACTGCTTTTTTTAATAAGATTCCTTAATACCTTCTATATTTGGTAGCGGATTGGAAATGGTGGCTTCATATACGCCAAGAATTTTGTTCACTGTTTTTTTCGAATTCAGTAAGAAAATTATTTGCTTCCGGATAAAGCAGGTTGAAGTCTTGTTCAATCTAAAAATATATGTTTATGTATAGTAAATGTTACAAAGTTAAATAAAATGTAAACCTACAAGTCCTGGTGTGTTCAAAGATCTTGGTAAATCATTCAATGTAAAATCATTGCCTTTGCGGTAGCTGATAGTAGTAAGTAAATAGCGGTTCAAGCCCACAACTCCCCATGTTATTCTTATGGGAGTTTCGTTTTTAAGACAGGACAATTTTGTGAGGTTATGTGTGTCAAACTTACAATTTAGTGAGGTTATGTGTGTAAAACTTGGCGTCCTTCCCGCCAGATGTCAGCATGGGTGCGGGGTTAAGTGTTTAGGCGGGAAAAAGGCGAATGTGATGCTTGTCCGTGATTGGTCGGCTCGAATTGCCGGTAAAATAGGTTGCAGCATGTGTCGCTAGATGTCTCTGTGGGCGTGGTTTTGGCGGGAAAAATCAAATCTCAGGCCTGTTCGTGATTGGTCCGAAGTTTTGGCGCTAAAGGAGGTTGCAGGTCGTGTCGCTTTGGAGCGCGTGAACGCGGCCGGGCGGGGCGGGTTAAATAGAAAAATTTGTCGCGGCGTTGCGTGGACGGGTGCCCCAGTGGGCCGGTGAGTCAGTGGCCCGTTGAAAGGAGTTAATTTGAAAAATTTGGCGGTTGCCTCGCTGCTGATTAATAATAAGGTGGTGGGGTAAACATTTTATTAAAGGGGGCTGAAAAAAATAATATACAATCATCGTTTAGCTAGATGTAAATACAATATTAACAACATAAGCGTACTGTAGATTTTTCTTTAATACAAATAATGAATAGTGACCTATACAATAATAATAATATTTAAAGGAGAATGCATCGTTTTCTTCTCTCTCATGAATAGTACTGCTGGATGATGTCAACAGTTAATTGTTGCATAGTTTGATGTTAGGCTAAAAATAAAAACATTACATTCGGTATAAAATAACAATATCAACTTACCTGCATTTGTTTTTTCCTTTAATACAATGAATAAAACAGAAGCCAATAAAATACAATAATGATATTATTTTAAAGGAGAATGCATCTTTTTCTTCTAACAAAATATTATATATTCCGCCGGATGATGTCATCAGTGAATTATTGCACTAGCATGAAAAAAACATTCCTTTCATGAATTGATGTTCGACCTAGAAAAACATTACATTTTATACATTAAATTAAAATAACAATATCAACTTACCTGCATTTGTTTTTTCCTTTAATACAATGAATAAAACAGAAGCCAATAAAATACAATAATGATATTATTTTAAAGGAGAATGCATCTTTTTCTTCTAACAAAATATTATATATTCCGCCGGATGATGTCATCAGTGAATTTTTGCACTAGCATGAAAAAAAAAACATTCCTTTTAATGAATGATGTTCGACCTAGAAAAACATTACATTCGGTATAAAATAACAATCTGAATTTACCTGCACTTGTTTTTTCATATTTTACACGTTATAATGAAATTTTTAAGATCGCAAACAATATTAAGCGGTTGTGTTGTTTTTAATGCTATTTTTATTGATTAAAAGACGCGAGTTCAAACCGCATTACATATGTGCACAGTTTACCGCTTGTTTTAAAACTGGAACGAAGCGCTGTTAAAATGTGTACTGAAAAATATTTTCTTAATGTCAAAGGAGTAATTTATTATGTCATGTCATAATTAATTAATGCTTTTTAAGTGCAAACATTAACATAGGCGATAAATTTAAAATGTGCGTCATTGCCACATCTGGGATTCGTTTCTTGATATTCCCCGTTTGATTTACAAAACAACAGGGATGTACAAAATCTCACATAAAAAGATTATTTACGTGTCTTTTATTCCATTTATAATTGAATCGTTGTTTTGGACATCCTTTAGAACATTTTCATTTATTTCTTTAGTGGGATATTTTAGTTTGTAAAAATTGTGTTATGAAGTATTTTGTTCGAAGTGTTGGCCTTGTTAGGGGTGGAAAGCGCGCCATTTTATGAGTTATTGCTTGAAGTTATTTTATGAGGGTGTTTTGCGTTTTCGATTTACGTCAACAATTAAAATTAATTGCACCTTGCACTCGTATAAAAAGCTCGCTCTAAAGTGCCTCTGTTTTAGTTGAAACAAGTGTTTGATGCAGATAACATACTCATTTTGAAACCCGTTCGATTCAGTTTGTGAAATTAACGTGTTATTATTTTTTAA
The DNA here is from genome assembly GCA_929113105.1 of Agrypnus murinus. Classification (NCBI taxonomy): domain Eukaryota; kingdom Metazoa; phylum Arthropoda; class Insecta; order Coleoptera; family Elateridae; genus Agrypnus; species Agrypnus murinus. The sequence goes on along the minus strand of OV816026.1, from coordinate 100,801,854 downwards.
TTGAAAGGCTGAATTGTATTTAATCCGTCTTAACAATAATGGATATTACCAATTTGCAAAATCAGGTTACATTGGTGGAAGATGATTTAGCACGTGCAACAACACCTGCTGATTTTCGAAGGTTATCAACCCTGATTGATGAAACTACGGAATTAACAATCCAACAGATAAGGAATTACTCAAATGCGGGGGGAATAGCTGATAAACGGAAACTAGAAACGATTTTGAACAGGTGTAAATACTTGGATGCGAGGATAAAACAATCCCTTATTAAAACAGGCGAAGGCGTTAGTGGAGGGAGTGACGAAAGCAGTGTTACGTATTATGACGTAAGTTTTTCATGTTTTTTATTGAATATTCTCATTTTGATTGTTTATATTTTGCATGTTTTAGCTGGAATCAGCGTTCAAAGGGCGTATTAAGACGGGTATAGTGATCAATAACAATATCCTAGATCCAAAGGAGTTTCTTGAGGAGGCACAACCCATTTTTGTGGATAAAATTGAAGCATCCCTCCAAAAGCGAATACCTAACATGAAAGCCAATGTCGTTCTTTGTGCCGATTATAAAATGAAGCTAGATGATACAGTACAGGCCAAGTACTTTAACACGTCAAACTTCATTATATCAAGATCCAGCGACCTTATTTCTATATTCAGGGACATGGAGATTTCTTTATTATCACAGGTGCGTATATAAAGTTTTTTAAAAACTCACTTTTAATTAGTTTTTTCCTTTTTTACAGATTGAATCCTTTGAAGAAGTAGGTTCAGGTGGAACTTTTAGTCGTATTAATTCGTTAGCTATAAATATTAACAAATATTCACCTTTAAGAGCTTAGGCCAAAGGCGTAGGACAGCAGGCTCTAAAAATAGATTAAGTTTCGAACATTATTTCAAAAGTTTATTTGATTCGGAAATTACATATGCCGTTAATAGAAGCATTCGTTCTGATAAACATAATCTTTATACATATTTTATTAGGAAAAAAGCTCTAGATTCATGTGATGATAAACGTTTTATACTAAAAAATAAAATTGATACCCTTCCATGGGGTCATTTTAAAATAAATGAAGAGGAGGAAGAGGATATTTTATAATTTTTTATTGCAAATAAAATCTTAGTTTATACATTTAGATAAGTAGACTATTATTTGTACATATTTTTTCTAATTATTATTATATTGTAAATATTTATTGTAAATAAAATCTTAGTATATAGATAAGTAGACTATTATTTATGCACATATTTTCTAATTATTATTATTATTATTATTATTATTATTATTATTATTATTATTATATTGTAAATAAAATATATACATAAACAGACTATTTTTTATAATAAATCACTTTTCTTGATCCAGCTGTTGTGTGTGTTATCAAAACCCAACCATTTCACATATAATTGATCATTTTTTGTTCGTAATACACGTTCAATTAAAAAGCTTTTTGGGTGTTTAGTTTTCATCAATTCCGGTTCATAGAAGCAACCTTTGATTGGGGCACCTCTCACATCTTCTAACAGATAGGTTGTCGGTCTAGTTGATTGCACCCTGCTTATGCGAAATAATTCAGTGCTGAACTGGGGGTGATAACCTTTCGAAAAAACCCCTCTGTACTTAGTAGTAAGTAAATAGCGGTTCAAGCCCACAACTCCCCATGTTATTCTTATGGGAGTTTCGTTTTTAAGACAGGACAATTTTGTGAGGTTATGTGTGTCAAACTTACAATTTAGTGAGGTTATGTGTGTAAAACTTGGCGTCCTTCCCGCCAGATGTCAGCATGGGTGCGGGGTTAAGTGTTTAGGCGGGAAAAAGGCGAATGTGATGCTTGTCCGTGATTGGTCGGCTCGAATTGCCGGTAAAATAGGTTGCAGCATGTGTCGCTAGATGTCTCTGTGGGCGTGGTTTTGGCGGGAAAAATCTCAGGCCTGTTCGTGATTGGTCCGAAGTTTTGGCGCTAAAGGAGGTTGCAGGTCGTGTCGCTTTGGAGCGCGTGAACGCGGCCGGGCGGGGCGGGTTAAATAGAAAAATTTGTCGCGGCGTTGCGTGGGCGGGTGCCCCAGTGGGCCGGTGAGTCAGTGGCCCGTTGAAAGGGGTTAATTTGAAACGGGTTTGCGCGCGACCTCGATCGAGGGGTAGGGGGGTGGACTAGTGCTCTAGCCTCCTAAGGGAAACTAGTGCAGTATTGCTTGTGAGATCGACATGTGGATGATGTATAGTGGTCAGGATTATCCCGTGGTGCGAGACGCCGTTAGCGGGGTGGAATGTTTATTGAGGCAGTTCGAGGATGGTGCTAAAGACGCTATGCACGAAGCGGTTTACGACTGGCAACAGATGTATGGCGGTTACGAATATTGTATGAAGCTTCACGGAACGTATTTGAAGGGGATGGAGCTGTGTGAAGCGTGTTTGCGAACGGAAATCTCGTTGGAAGTTTTATATGAGGAATTAAAAAAATTAGATTTGGCGCATCATCTGTCCGATGAGATGAGAAAGTTTTTTAAAATACCGTCCATCGATGATGATGAGAAGGGGGATGCGGGGGACGAGGCGGGGGATGTTGACACCGACGATGCGGAGGGGGGCGTGTGAAGTGAAGTTTCTTTTCAATTATATATTATTAGCCTTAGTGAATTCGTTGAGTGAAGACGTTTTTTGTAGTAGGGCAAAGATAATGACGATGAGTGAACCGAGTTTGACAGAGATTGCATCATCATCAGTGGAGGCGGCATCGGCAGTGATGGATGGCGTAGCAAGATTTTTTTCCTGTCTGAATAATATTGGATCGGCAGTTCAGAAACCGGTAAAGAAATTGAAAGATCTACCTGTAGATCGGGAATATCTGATGTTAGACGTCCGAGCCATTAACACGAAAACGCATAGTCGCTCGTTGCTGGTAGAACTGGAAGATTTTGTGTTATTTTTGCCGAAAAGAATAAGTGATTATTTAACTAATGAAAAAATAGCAATGTTAAACATGTGCACGTGTTATTTGGCTTATCGAGGACAAAAACTTGCACAAGATGACGTCACCGATGGCGGTGATGGGGAAGAGGCCGGTGAGGGGATAAAGAAGCAAAAATTCGCTCCTAATTCGTTCGCTCTAGTGGAATTTATACCGATGTTTTTCGAGACATCAAAGCAGTAGTAATCGAGTACGTCTCAAGTGAAAAACACGTGCATCATGTTATTGTCGACGGTGGCCTTGGTGTTGTCGTCGATTGTTGCCGACCGTAAAGTGCTTTACGTAGCTCATCCGGTCGGAGCAAAAGAGGCCTACGTTGGGTTCTATTTTAGCGAAAATGACGACACCTCATCACCATCATCATCATCATCTCCAATACCGGAGGCGTGGAATAGAATGCAAACAGAATATGTAAATAGTACCTTCGCATTTTCCTATGCACTGGGGGCCTTTCATCAGCGTCATCGAGAACGTTTTATTTGGATCAAATTACGTTATCTGTATCAAAATGAAAGCTGGCAAGAATCAGAATGGACACCCCTGTTGTGGAATAGAACAAATTCCTCTTCACCGGTAGGAGGAGGAGGAGGTGTGGTGGATGGAACTATTAAAGTTTTGTTAATTTCAAATAATGTATTTGCCCTTGTCATACTACTGATGGTTGTATTAATAATTTTTAGATTGTTTACTTACTTTACTTTGTAGATAATTGTATGTAAAAATAAAACATTATTTTATTACATCATCATCTTTTATTTCATTCTTAGTTAAGTACACATAAATAATACAATAATTATAGCTAATAATAATAATAATAAAAAAGAAATTATTCTGTTTGTTTGATTAATTTGTCATTTTGAGACAGTGCGTAATATATTTGATTTACATTATTAATAGCACACCGACAATAATTGAGAATATGTGAAAAACATGGTGGTTTCCAGTGACGTAGAGGAGCCATCTTTTCAAGGAACTCTTCTTCGGACATTCGATCATCCAAGTCTATCACCGGCAACGTCGTGTGATTTCGCAGGTAATCGGATTTAATTTTACCCTTGCAATATATGGTGCTGTCTCGCGACGTGACGACACTTAAGATTTTTTAGATTTCTCGCAAATCCGTATTACCGAAGGACCAGCGCAATCCGTGATGATATCTGGTGAGCCAGTTGACGGTGGTCTGTTGCGAAAGTGTCAATTCATGAAATGGACACGGCGGTTTAAAGACATAATGAGCTGTTCGTTCTCCGTCAGTAATGGCCATTTCTTTCGGAACAAAATGGGGTGCTTCGAAGCCCTGCAAATCTATTATTATCATCGTTTACAGGGTGGTAACGGTGCTCGTAACTGGTTCGTACGATACTATGGTGTCGTGAAGTAATAGAACGTACGCGTACGTGTTGTTAGCGAACGCTGTGCTCGCTTCGATCTCAATTTTAATACTAACCGTCCCCGCCTTTACACTCTCGTCCTGTTTCGATAGATCGATGACGTAGAGCGGGGATTTAAGAAATTCGCTGTATCTCATGAGAGGGTGGGGAAAATGGGGGTTGTTTCCGTAGTAGGATGACTGAAAGTCGCAGTAATTTCTGTACGCCTCCGTAAATAAGTTTTTATTAAAGTCCAAGTTCATGCGTCTATTGGGGTGAGCCACCGAATCGATATAGACCGTGATATTTTTTATGTTGGCGTGATTGAAGGTGCTCGCGTTTTCTTTAGCAATATTTTCCTTGTTCACTTGAAATCCCACGATTACATGATGAGGTCTCTCGAAGGCTTTCACGGACCCCAATTCTATAACATCCTCGCGTCCGCTGCGTAACCCGGGTATGATGTTAAGGGTTCTTTTTCGGAAAGGGATCGTGATGAATTTGCCCTTGTCGATTTTGTTTAGGAGCCGTAACTTGGCGGCGTCGCTCAACCTGAAGTGTGGCACTCGCCATTCTATTTTGCTGAGGCTAATGTTTCCATCGCTTTCTGCGCTTTGAATACAATTTGAGTCTGTACGAGCACGAACCAAACTTAACTGCATTTTGGACCATACGATTAACTTATTGTAGTCCTCGGCTATTCCAAACCACAATGATAAGGGTATAAGGCATGAGAACTTCTTATCCGTACTCTCGATGGAAATGGGAAGAGTAAAGGGATCGGCACCCCATCCGGCGATCTCGAGCGATTTAATGGTGTCCTTGTTGTAAGCTGCAAGACCCCTCATGGTGGAGGTAATCCCCGGTCTTCGTATAGACTCGATCATGGTATCGTTCAGGCTTAATTTGACCTCTTCGAACAGATGGGAAATAGCGTTGTTGACTAGATTACATTGTTTTGTGGGGTCCGCAACTTCAAGTTGTCCTTCCACATACAGGAAACTCTCATAAATGCTGACGAGCGAATCTCGTTGTTCCACCGTTATGGTGACTTCATCGCTAGATTTGAAGTTTTCCGCTCGAGTCGGGGGCGTATGGGCGATCCATTTCTGTTCGATAATATCCTCATCGAGTCGGATGTCGTCGAATATGTTTAATTTTTCACTGCTCATCACTTTCTTTCAGAACTGTAAATCCGAGAGATTTCAAAAAATGAACGTCTTGAGGTTTTAATCGTTTAACGTTCGAACGATTAGTGACGTGTAGAGCGCGAGCCGCTCTTTTATAATATGATATTATGTCTTCATTCGTCTCCGTTTTTCTCATTATCATATTATTATTATTATTACCAGTAGTACTAGTAGTGAAGTCTAACCCCATTTTTTCTCTCGTTCTTTCTTTTTAAGCTCCAATCGTATAGTAGCGTCTTCGTGTCCGAAATTTAATCGTTCTCCGTTTTGATTCGTGAGTGATAACGTGATATTATCTATTTGATCCGCAACTACTACTGGAAGATATATTACGTTTGTGGGTTTTTCGTTCACTTGTTCCCCCGGCTCCACGTCCAGCGCGAATTCGTATATTGTATGTACCGGGGTGTCGTTATAATGTGCGCCTCCAGTTATATTACAATTTATTCGTATACTACTGGCCGGTGATATTTTAACGGGTAAATCCGATTCGTGTAATACGTCCGCTTCTAAAACTTTGGGGGAGAAGCCGAGCATGCGTCCGATAGAGTCGTCGGGGCGAAAATCAATGGCATATTTACTTTTGATTTCGCACTTTAAAGTGTTCGTATTCGGTTGCAGAGAAAATATTTCTTCCTGCTTGAGAGTTTCATTATTGGTTAGCGCCAATTTTTTCGATATGTACTCATTCAACGAATTTATTTCATATGCCCCCTCCGCTATGAGTAGCTGTCTGTTTTTTTTATCGCCCGGTTTGCGCCAATAGATCTTATTATTGCCTGGATAGATGTTTCGGAGAGCGTTGTAGGTCCAGTAACCTATTAGTCCTAACGTGTACTCGTAGTCGGCATTTAAGGCAACCGGCGGATAATAGTTAGTACTCAGGTAACTGCCTGTACCCGTTAAAGTGAACGTCTCGGACATGATTAAACGAGGACGCGTCACATACCCTCTTTTTATCTCCTCAGAAATTGCAAACACAGATGTCCGCAGTTGTAGGAATTGTAATTTTGATATCGTTCCGTGTTATAGGTCATGTTTCCGGCATTTTTGCCGAAATAGTTCACAAGTTCTCGCGGCGGCTTTAAATTTCCAAATCCGTCGAAATATTCAATCAAGTTGTTGCGTTTCCTGTATGCCACCCAATGCGTTCCTTTCCCCATTGTCGAATCCAAATTGACTATTCCACTTTCGTTCTTCCAAGGTCGCGAAGGTAATCCATCGCGCATAAATACGCCTCGAAAATGGGGTATACCTGCGGCATATTTGTAGATGTCAATGTTGGTGAGAGGACGTCGAGGCAAATTTATTAGTTTTTTGTCGGCTTTTTTGGTAAATAGAGCCCTCTGCCGCCGCTTTTAGGTTTCTTGCTCAAGTACAAACCGAGGCCCGATTTACTCGACGATCGGTGTTTTATAATCATACTTCCGCCTTTTCCGATCGCTATACCCTCCATCCTCCTATTATGGTCCTTCATTTCCGCCAATTGATTTTTAGCGGATTTTACGTCTTTCACGGCTTTAACCACCTGAGATACGCCCCCGGCCAGCGAGCCAAGCGCAGCGAGTCCACCAAAAATGGCCGGCAATAAGGGAAGTAGACCACCTTGTTTTACCGCCCCACCTGGAATAGGAATTACTCGAGGTTGTCTCACACATCTTCTACCTCCTGCTTCTTTAACAGCTCTTCTCGCCGCACCCACAGCTATTTTCGCAGCTTTCGCGATAGTTTCCGCTTGAGCACCTTTTACGGCGTTAAGTCCGGTTTTCACGATCCTACCGAAAGCGACTTTAGATTGTTTATTACCGCCGCCGCCACCTCCTCTTCCAAACCCCATTCCAAGTTTTCTTTTAGCTTTCATGACGTTGGTCACGAGCCAAGCGTTTGCTTTCTCCGAAACACTGGAATCCTTTGCTTTAACCCGCTTCCAGGCTTCTTGTTCGAGAACTGCGTCCGCAAGATGTCTCGATTTCACGTCCTGATGACTCGAATAAGCGATATCGTGCTCCTTACAAGCGGCGTCCAAGGGATTTACGCCGGGATCTCCGCGTGCTAACCTTTGCCCCAATCGTGTACCGGGACCGCAGAATTGATACCCCGGAAGGTGTAGTTCGACGGGTAGTTTATCTATAAGCTTGTTTAAGACACCTCCGCCTTCGTGCACGATCATTTGAACGAATAACTTCGTATCATGCGTACAAGCTTATTTATAGCATAATCTTCATTTTTTATTACTTGCCGGATATAGCGGAAAAAAGAATGAAAATCGTGCAACAACGTGAAAGGTTAACCGTACGCGATTTGGAAAAGGAGCTGCTCATGGACTCTGGGGCAAAAGTTGATGGTGCTAAGCATAGCAGTTTGTTCCCATCCTCCATCAGGTGCTTGATAGTGGGACCCTCCGGTTCCGGCAAATCAAATGCGATGCTCTCCATGTTGGTGGAGCCCAAAGTGTTGAAGTTCGCCAATATTTATATTTATTCCCGGTCTCTTCATCAACCGAAGTATACGTTTTTGAAAGAAGCGCTGAAGCGTGTAAAAGGCATGGGGTATTTTACTTTTAGCGAAAACGAGTCCGTCATGATGCCCGATGAAGCGCGCCCTAACTCGATTTTCATGTTTGACGATGTCAGCATGGACAATCAGAATCCGATGCGTCATTTCTTCAGCATGGGGCGACATCACGGTATAGACAGTTTCTATCTCTGTCAGTCTTACACGAAAATTCCTAAACATCTGCTGCGCGATAACGCGAACATGTTATTGATTTTTAAACAGGACGACTTAAACATGCGTCACGTTTACGAAGATCATGTGAGCATCTATATGTCTTTTAATAAATTTCGGGACATGTGCACTCGGTGCTGGAAAGACAGTCGCTACGGATTTCTAATGATCAACAAGGATTGTGACGTCAACAACGGACGTTACAGAATAAATTTTGACGGTTTTATTAGACCCTAACCGCTATAAATTCGAAGTAATTTAGCTAACTCATCTAGTTGAACTAAAGTAGCGACCGATATTGTAACCTTATTATTATGGGGGACAACATCGCAGCCGATAAACTTCGTAAAAGAGCATTAATTCGAGTTGCTAATGATATACGAAGGAAATTTAAAGCCTTACAATCGGGCGCGCAACTTAAAGAAATCGCTTTTGCTAAAACGCACAAACCCCTTCTGGATCCTATAGAAGACATCGCTCGCTCCCTGAAAACCATTAACGAAAAAGGAAAAATAAGCGCTCCGATGAAAATGCCGTTGGCCTGGTCCACACCCGTTTTTAGCACAGTAGCGGCTACTCCAAGTACTTCCTCTCCTACATCAAAATTGCTTACAGAAATGCACACATCGGTTTCCCCTAGATCAAAATTGCTTAAAAAAATACGCACATCGTTCAAGATGAAGGGTGAAGACGAAGAAGTAGAAAAAGTGGAAGAAGAAGGCGACGAAGCAGGAGGGGTGGACAAAAGGGTGGAGTCTGGTAACGAGGATATATATCCGGCATGGGAAAATGTGTCAACGCGAGACTTTTTAGAACAATATCACCCGCTACCTAGGAAATATCTTTCTCTTATGCTGCGAAACGATCGAAGTATAGATAACTCCCCGTACGGTGTTAAGTATGACGTTAATTTGGATAAATGGAATTTTGGAGATTCCTTCCTCGACGTTGGAAATAGAGAGAAATATTTTAAAGTCAAAGGAGTTAGGTATGATGGAACGCATGGGTTGTATGAACTTTTAGTTCTAAAACGACCCGCTAACTATACAAGGCAAGACGTTAGAAATTACATAAGTATACTTCGCGCCACCAATGTCGATAAAATACCGCTATCGAAACGTTATGTTGGCTATAAATATACGGAGATCATTAAACCGATCATTGAATCATTAGAAGAAAAAGAAATGAGAGAAACAACGGGAAAAGGTGTACTTTCCAGTATGAAGCGTGTCAATGATAATCCCATCGAATATGTGTATTGGGATACGCCCTCAGAGCTCGTTCAACATTTAAGATTGCTCATTGCTTCTCAGAATGCCGGAAATTCCAATGTTCAAAATGAAATTGCTAGTATTGTTGAGGAATTGCGAGAAGATGGTTATATAGCTTGAAGATGAGTAAAAATTAATTCATTTTCATGATGCCCGTGGATAAATTTGGACGGATGGTTCATCGAAGTTCTTCTTCTTCGGGAGGTAAACAACAACAACGTCCTTTGTTTTCATTAACAAGCACCGGCGGGTTTGACATCGAACAACGACGACTTTCGAATATAGGCCATCCTTTGGAAGAAAACGATGCAGTGCCGTTAAAACGATTAACTGAAGAAGTAAAAACCTGGGAGCGTAGAGAAAAATTCTACACCGACAAAATAGACCCGTTGTTAGTGCAAATCAATAACGGGATAAATCAATTACAGCCAATTATCGAAGCTAAAAAACAGGGGCAATTACTCACTCAGCAGGAATCGATCGATTTAATGAAAACAGAAAGGCAGCGTTTCGAGACGTTTTATGTTTCACTTGTGAACCCCCTTGCCGAAAATTTCAACAAAACCATTGCGAAATTGACTGAACGTGTGGATGCGTTAGAAAGTTACCATAAAAAACAAAAAACGTAAAATATTTAAAATACTAGTACTAATATGAGCGATGTAAAGAGAGCAATCGTTAACGAGATCCACAGGCAGGCTAGAATAAATTTCCCCAGACGTTCAGCAATCGTTCTAGGGTTCGATGACCTCTGGGAAAGCGATATAGCAGTCTTTAACTCTTATGCCCATTACAACAAGGGATATAGATACGTTCTGGTGGTAATAGACGCTTTTTCTAAATATGTGTGGGTAAGGCCTCTAAAATCTAAAAGCGGGAATGAAGTTGCCGGTGCTATGCGGAGCATATTGGATGAAAACTTGCGAAAACCTAATAACTTGGCCACTGACCGCGGAGGTGAATATTTTAACACTCATTTCAAGAAATTAATGTCGGAACATTCCATCAACCACTATTCAACGTTTTCCACTAAGAAAGCATTTTTTGCGGAAAGGGTGATTAGGACACTTAAATCTAATCTCTACAAGGAGTTCAGTTTCAACGGGAATTATAAATGGTTGGATATACTGCAAGATGTTGTCGATAAGTACAACAGCACCGTGCATAGGTCAATTGGTCTAGCCCCCATCAATGTGACATTTCGCACGCCTTTAAATCGTTCGAATGATGATGATGACGGGGCCCCCCCAAAACCTAAATTTAAAGTAAACGATATGGTTCGTATTTCTAAGTACAGAGGGGTTTTTTCGAAAGGTTATCACCCCCAGTTCAGCACTGAATTATTTCGCATAAGCAGGGTGCAATCAACTAGACCGACAACCTATCTGTTAGAAGATGTGAGAGGTGCCCCAATCAAAGGTTGCTTCTATGAACCGGAATTGATGAAAACTAAACACCCAAAAAGCTTTTTAATTGAACGTGTATTACGAACAAAAAATGATCAATTATATGTGAAATGGTTGGGTTTTGATAACACACACAACAGCTGGATCAAGAAAAGTGATTTATTATAAAAAATAGTCTGTTTATGTATATATTTTATTTACAATATAATAATAATAATAATAATAATAATAATAATAATAATAATAATAATAATAATAATAATTAGAAAATATGTGCATAAATAATAGTCTACTTATCTATATACTAAGATTTTATTTACAATAAATATTTACAATATAATAATAATTAGAAAAAATATGTACAAATAATAGTCTACTTATCTAAATGTATAAACTAAGATTTTATTTGCAATAAAAAATTATAAAATATCCTCTTCCTCCTCTTCATTTATTTTAAAATGACCCCATGGAAGGGTATCAATTTTATTTTTTAGTATAAAACGTTTATCATCACATGAATCTAGAGCTTTTTTCCTAATAAAATATGTATAAAGATTATGTTTATCAGAACGAATGCTTCTATTAACGGCATATGTAATTTCCGAATCAAATAAACTTTTGAAATAATGTTCGAAACTTAATCTATTTTTAGAGCCTGCTGTCCTACGCCTTTGGCCTAAGCTCTTAAAGGTGAATATTTGTTAATATTTATAGCTAACGAATTAATACGACTAAAAGTTCCACCTGAACCTACTTCTTCAAAGGATTCAATCTGTAAAAAAGGAAAAAACTAATTAAAAGTGAGTTTTTAAAAAACTTTATATACGCACCTGTGATAATAAAGAAATCTCCATGTCCCTGAATATAGAAATAAGGTCGCTGGATCTTGATATAATGAAGTTTGACGTGTTAAAGTACTTGGCCTGTACTGTATCATCTAGCTTCATTTTATAATCGGCACAAAGAACGACATTGGCTTTCATGTTAGGTATTCGCTTTTGGAGGGATGCTTCAATTTTATCCACAAAAATGGGTTGTGCCTCCTCGAGAAACTCCTTTGGATCTAGGATATTGTTATTGATCACTATACCCGTCTTAATACGCCCTTTGAACGCTGATTCCAGCTAAAACATGCAAAATATAAACAATCAAAATGAGAATATTCAATAAAAAACATGAAAAACTTACGTCATAATACGTAACACTGCTTTCGTCACTCCCTCCACTAACGCCTTCGCCTGTTTTAATAAGGGATTGTTTTATCCTCGCATCCAAGTATTTACACCTGTTCAAAATCGTTTCTAGTTTTCGTTTATCAGCTATTCCCCCCGCATTTGAGTAATTCCTTATCTGTTGGATTGTTAATTCCGTAGTTTCATCAATCAGGGTTGATAACCTTCGAAAATCAGCAGGTGTTGTTGCACGTGCTAAATCATCTTCCACCAATGTAACCTGATTTTGCAAATTGGTAATATCCATTATTGTTAAGACGGATTAAATACAATTCAGCCTTTCAATTAAAAAATAATAACACGTTAATTTCACAAACTGAATCGAACGGGTTTCAAAATGAGTATGTTATCTGCATCAAACACTTGTTTCAACTAAAACAGAGGCACTTTAGAGCGAGCTTTTTATACGAGTGCAAGGTGCAATTAATTTTAATTGTTGACGTAAATCGAAAACGCAAAACACCCTCATAAAATAACTTCAAGCAATAACTCATAAAATGGCGCGCTTTCCACCCCTAACAAGGCCAACACTTCGAACAAAATACTTCATAACACAATTTTTACAAACTAAAATATCCCACTAAAGAAATAAATGAAAATGTTCTAAAGGATGTCCAAAACAACGATTCAATTATAAATGGAATAAAAGACACGTAAATAATCTTTTTATGTGAGATTTTGTACATCCCTGTTGTTTTGTAAATCAAACGGGGAATATCAAGAAACGAATCCCAGATGTGGCAATGACGCACATTTTAAATTTATCGCCTATGTTAATGTTTGCACTTAAAAAGCATTAATTAATTATGACATGACATAATAAATTACTCCTTTGACATTAAGAAAATATTTTTCAGTACACATTTTAACAGCGCTTCGTTCCAGTTTTAAAACAAGCGGTAAACTGTGCACATATGTAATGCGGTTTGAACTCGCGTCTTTTAATCAATAAAAATAGCATTAAAAACAACACAACCGCTTAATATTGTTTGCGATCTTAAAAATTTCATTATAACGTGTAAAATATGAAAAAACAAGTGCAGGTAAATTCAGATTGTTATTTTATACCGAATGTAATGTTTTTCTAGGTCGAACATCATTCATTAAAAGGAATGTTTTTTTTTTTCATGCTAGTGCAATAATTCACTGATGACATCATCCGGCGGAATATATAATATTTTGTTAGAAGAAAAAGATGCATTCTCCTTTAAAATAATATCATTATTGTATTTTATTGGCTTCTGTTTTATTCATTGTATTAAAGGAAAAAACAAATGCAGGTAAGTTGATATTGTTATTTTAATTTAATGTATAAAATGTAATGTTTTTCTAGGTCGAACATCAATTCATGAAAGGAATGTTTTTTTCATGCTAGTGCAATAATTCACTGATGACATCATCCGGCGGAATATATAATATTTTGTTAGAAGAAAAAGATGCATTCTCCTTTAAAATAATATCATTATTGTATTTTATTGGCTTCTGTTTTATTCATTGTATTAAAGGAAAAAACAAATGCAGGTAAGTTGATATTGTTATTTTATACCGAATGTAATGTTTTTATTTTTAGCCTAACATCAAACTATGCAACAATTAACTGTTGACATCATCCAGCAGTACTATTCATGAGAGAGAAGAAAACGATGCATTCTCCTTTAAATATTATTATTATTATTGTATAGGTCACTATTCATTATTTGTATTAAAGAAAAATCTACAGTACGCTTATGTTGTTAATATTGTATTTACATCTAGCTAAACGATGATTGTATATTATTTTTTTCAGCCCCCTTTAATAAAATGTTTACCCCACCACCTTATTATTAATCAGCAGCGAGGCAACCGCCAAATTTTTCAAATTAACCCCTTTCAACGGGCCACTGACTCACCGGCCCACTGGGGCACCCGCCCACGCAACGCCGCGACAAATTTTTCTATTTAACCCGCCCCGCCCGGCCGCGTTCACGCGCTCCAAAGCGACACGACCTGCAACCTCCTTTAGCGCCAAAACTTCGGACCAATCACGAACAGGCCTGAGATTTGATTTTTCCCGCCAAAACCACGCCCACAGAGACATCTAGCGACACATGCTGCAACCTATTTTACCGGCAATTCGAGCCGACCAATCACGGACAAGCATCACATTCGCCTTTTTCCCGCCTAAACACTTAACCCCGCACCCATGCTGACATCTGGCGGGAAGGACGCCAAGTTTTACACACATAACCTCACTAAATTGTAAGTTTGACACACATAACCTCACAAAATTGTCCTGTCTTAAAAACGAAACTCCCATAAGAATAACATGGGGAGTTGTGGGCTTGAACCGCTATTTACTTACTACTGCTGATAGTATTTTTCATTTTCTGCATTATTTCGTTGCGTTGCATTTTACTGCATGCATTAAAAATTCAATGTCTATTTGTTCTTGCTTAGTCAAGCTGTGAGAGGGAGGTTTCTTTTTCTGATCAGGCTGATCATTGTTAGAAGCTGTAAAATTTCTTTTTAAGCGCCATGCTAGATAACCACTTGGCGTTCACAGATTACAGAGCCACACAAAAAAAGTGTCCGGGCCAAAGCACCTGACCGGTATATTTCCATGTAATTCTCAGCGCTGAATCCGAGTCCGGAGTCAGAATCACCGATTTACCTCAGGTTTTGTACATAACCTCAAAAAATGACCAAAAAATGAGCAAAATGAGATTTAACGTAAAAATTTGAAATGTCCCCCTATTCTCAGGTATTTTGAGGCGCTGAAACCGGATATGATGAGAAATTCCTCTAACTAGCCAAATTACGCTTTCACCCCATTTCTCCCCCATTTCGGGGTAGAAAATTCATTTATCGTAAAAATTTCAAATATCCCCCTATTCTCATGTATTTTGATATGCTGGAACCGAATATGATAATGAAAAACTCCTTCAACTAGTCAATTCAACGCTTTCACCCAACTTCACCCCACATTTCGTGGTAGAAAATTCATTTATCGTAAAATTCTCAAATATCCCCCTATTATCATGTATTTTGATGTGCTGGAACCGAATATGATGATGAAAAACTCCTTCAAACATTCTTGAAAACGTTATTAGTACATATTTCAGAAACATGACATAAACATAGTGTTGGCAGATTTCCTTCGTTTTATACAAACAATATGAAACTGCTCTGAATAAGCAATTGCCATTAGCTATTTTTTGTATAATTCGTCTGTTGTCCATAATTTTCAACTATGCGGGTTTTGTCTATGGAATCTAACAATTCTTTAAACATTAACCGCGTGTTAACTGCTTATTAATGATGGAAGTGGACGGCTGCATCATCCTTTTATATTTATAAGTGGGAGTAGTTACGAAACTTATCATCGTAGAATGTAAGAGGGCGCCCCAAGTGAATGTCCGATTCGTCCGTCTCAAATTAAACATTTTGGAGTTTCTCAAATTAAAAATATAAACATTAAAAAATATAAAAATTAAGTAGTGTTGACTAATCTACACAGCGAAAGCTTTAATATAAAAAAAGAAGCGCTTAGATCGGCCTGGTGGAACTCTCAAACGAACTGGAATAAAATGTCCTAAGCCGTGTGTTCGTGGAATAGCTAAGCATTGTTTTAAGGATTATTTTGTCAAAAAATCAGAACATTCGGTTGGGTCTTTAACAATTGGAAGCTAATTAGCTGAATAGGTGCGTTATTACCTTCAGTTACCTACATTAAACATCGTATCATTTCTCGAAAAGGCTATACGTCATTTGACTCGGACCATTACACATTTTTGTTTATTGTTTCCAGCCTTATTTTGTGGAACTCCATAATCATGAAATAAATAAATAAAGATTATTAAAAGTTTCACAGTTTTATTAAAATATATACTGACAATATTGTTTCGACAGCTATGCTGTCATTATCAAAGGTAATATAATTATAAACAAACACGTCGCTAAGGTAGATACAAAATAGGTAACTAGATAAAATAATAATAATCAAAATTAAATATCTAATACTTCCAGTAACGGAGAATTACTGAGCTCAAGTTGTTCATTCATTAAAGGTACCCTGAGTTTGTGTTTGTATATCTCAAAGGCTTCTAAAATGTCTAATTTGCGTTTGTTATTACAAAAATGTAGGAATTTAATATTATTTTGAGGAGTCATTGTGTGATTTTGTTCTAAAAGGTGTTTGGCGTAATTCGATTTTTCAGGATGTTTATTTTTGTAATGACGTACGTGTTCTTTATATCTTATGTCAAAATTTCGAAGTGTTTGTCCAATATATACCGAACTACAAAAGGAACAATTTAAACGGTAAATGCCCGATTTCATGATATCATGTGTTCTGACTTTAGCATTAAATAAATATGAAAAAGTGTTAGTGTTGGTTTTAAATGTTATTTTATAATTGATGGTTTTTCTTAGTATATGTGCAATTTTTTCTGATATTTTGCCAAAATATGGTATAGATATGTAACTTGTGTCTTCTGTTTGATTGTCAATGGGATATATTCTTTTGATAGCTAACCTATAATCTTTTTGTTTAATTAAAGTGTCAATCATGTTCGGATTATAATGGTTTGCATGTGCTAGTTGTTTAATTGTTGATATCTCTTTGCTAAAATCTGATTTTGTTAGTGGAATAGTTAAAGATCTGTGTACTAATGATCTGTAGGCTGCTATTTTATGTGTATTATGGTGACAAGATTCATTTGGTATTGTTATGTCTGTTTGTGTTGGTTTTCTGTATATGGAAAATTCAAATAGATTGTCTGCGTTAATCTTGATATTTAAGTCTAGAAAGTTTATAGCCCTGTTTTGTTCTGTTTCTAGTGTAAATTTTATATTAGGGTGGATACTGTTTATAAGAATTAAAAATTCATTGATAACCTCAAAAGAACTGTCAAAACAAGCTAAAATGTCATCAACATAACGAAACCAGAAGATAATGTGTTTAGAGAGGTTTAATTCAAATATTCGATCTTCAAACTTGTCCATAAATATGTTAGCTAATAGAGGACTTAGAGAATTACACAATGACTCCTCAAAATAATATTAAATTCCTACATTTTTGTAATAACAAACGCAAATTAGACATTTTAGAAGCCTTTGAGACATACAAACACAAACTCAGGGTACCTTTAATGAATGAACAACTTGAGCTCAGTAATTCTCCGTTACTGGAAGTATTAGATATTTAATTTTGATTATTATTATTTTATCTAGTTACCTATTTTGTATCTACCTTAGCGACGTGTTTGTTTATAATTATATTACCTTTGATAATGACAGCATAGCTGTCGAAACAATATTGTCAGGTTATATTTTAATAAAACTGTGAAACTTTTAATAATCTTTATTTATTTATTTCATGATTACACATTTTAATTGTAATTTTGGATTAATAGGTGTTGTTTTGCAATTTTCATAGTTAAAACGTTTTAAAATGCCTTTGATATATCTTGATTGACTAACCTTTAATACGCCAATCTCTTTATCATAATCAATTTCTAATCCAAGAAAATATTTAAGATCACTATTGTCCTTCATTTCAAATTCATTCATTAGTTGTAATTTTATGTCATTAACTCTAAATCTTGTCCACATAAAATTATACACGTAGATTAACAAATAAACCTTTTCTTTCACATAATTCTTAACATATAAACAATAATCATTATTTGATCGCAAAAACCCTAATTGCAATAAAATAGTATACAAGGGTGGTCCCAGAAGTACCCGACCCAACAAAGAAAACACAAAAATTTTGGAAAAAGATTTATTTATTTTTCAACATAATCTCCTTTCAGCTTTATACACTTTTCCCAGCGGTGTTCAAAAAGTTCGATACCCTTTTTATAATAAGAACTGTCTTGCTCCTCAAAATAGCCATTAACTGCTGACATCACTTCTTTATCGTTGGAAAATCTTTGACCACTGAGCCATTTTTTCAAGTTTGGGAACAGAAAATAATCCGAGGGGGCTAAATCTGGCGAATATGGTGCATGAGGTAGCAATTCAAACTTTAATTGATTAATTTTGGCCATTGCAATAATGGATTTGTGAACTGGCGCGTTGTCTTGATGAAACAACACTTTCTTTTTAGCCAAATGCGGCCGTTTTTGCTTGATTTCTTCGCTCAAACGTTGAAATAAGTTTGCATAATACTGGCCGTTGATAGTTTTTCCTTTTTCGAGATAGTCAATTAAAATTATTCCACTCGCATCCCAAAAAACCGACGCTATAACCTTGCCCGCAGATGAAACGGTCTGCGCCTTCTTTGTAGCCGGTTCTCCCTTTTGAGTCCATTGTTTCGATTGTTCTTTTGTCTCGGGTGTGAAATGATGGACCCATGTATCATCCATTGCTATGAAACGGTGCAAAAATTCTGCTTTGTTGCTGTGAAACTTCGCTAAACACTCAATTGAGACATTTTCACGACACTGTTTTTGCACCCATCTTGCACACAGCTTTCTCATGTCCAAATTTCCAGATAATATGCGATGTACCGCACTTTTTGAAATGTCTGCTAGCTCGCGTACTTTCAGTCGACGATTATCAAGTACCGCTTTGTGGATTTTCTTCACCATTTCTGGAGTCGTCACCTCATTTGGTCGACCACTGCGATGCTCGTCTTGGCAGCTCGTACGGCCTCGTTTAAACTCAGCTACCCAAAATTTAACTGTTGTAAACGAAGGAGCAGACTCACCCAGAGTAGAATCCAGTTCAGCTTTTATATTGGTTGGGCTGAGGCCTTTCAAATAAAAGTATTTTATCACATAACGATGACCAATTTTCTCCATTTTCACAAATTCACTGACAACGTTCACTATTGATGGCTGCCAAACAAATACTGAACAACGTGGCGCTTTCAAACTTGCAACATATGCTTTATAGACAGCGTACTTTCCAATACAGTGATATTTTCAAACAACTACCGCCACCTCTTGGTCAGGTCGGGTACTTCTTGGACCACCCTCGTATTATTTAACAAGCAGATAATGTAGGCTATTATTCACGAAAAGTTGAAACACGAGCGAACGAAGTGAGCGAGTGTTTAAACATTTGAGTGAATAATAGCCATTATGTGCGAGTTAAATACGACGCACACTGGGGCTTTTTACCCATTTTGCTGGTCAAAAGTAATTTTAAAAAGTTGTATAATATTTTATTTTCGGCATGCACTTTTTAAAAGGGATCATCAGGCTAACTGAATCAGCATAAGGTCATAAAACAACAGATGCGTCTTTTTTCGTATTTCGAATCTCAACGTTACCAAGTGCGGTTGTGTAGTTATTGCGTATCACTTATTATTTAGGTATTGTCAAATAGTGTTTTTAATTTCATTTAGGGGTGTTTTTTAGTATAGATTCTATTCCAAGACGTAAGTAGAAATAAAATTACTTACAATTGTCTTAAAAACTTTAGTTTTCTTTAAAATTTAAAAGGAAATACTTCGAATTTCTGTAAAACTATGAAAGCTTTCTAGTATCGTTGAGCTATAGTTATCGTCCATAGTAGTACAAAATATAAATCATGCTTAGCATTATTCTATGTAGCTTTTTACTACTTCACAAGTAAAAAACTATTGAGCATTTTTGTGCTTCTTTTTGTAATTACCATTTCAGTTAATGTTAATTAAATTTCCAACATAAGTTTCTACGGTACATTAAGTAGTATGTTTAAACCTTTTTATTTAAAACTTGTCATATTTAGAATCATTCATATACATACTAATATTGCAAGAAAATTATTTGATACTTTTTTACACAGGAACAGTTAATCGTTGCAGAACTTAAAAATGAATCGCTAGCAGTAATATTACCTTTGCTGTGGCAATGCAAAATTTATATACTTTCTTAATTTTTTGCTTCTATTATGGCGTATGTGGTCACACCTGGTCACACATGACAACAAAAATCTTAAAAAGCAAAATAAGCAAAGAAAATATTATTGACCACCAAAAGGTGCACTTGTACCCAGTGTGCGACGGTTTATCTAGGACTAAATAAAACAAAACTGATTGAGAAAGTTATTCTGTATTAAACGTTAACAAATTATTTTATATTAAATTTTTTTAAATTAAATTTAACAAGTTATTTTGAAGGAGAATTGAAGGTAATAATAATAATAATATTTTTATTTAACTATGTTACACAATAGTGTTTATAGCAAGTCATAATAAAGTAAGTAACAATATATAAGAACATATCAATGTATACATATAACAATCAAAGAGAAAAAAAAATCACAATAGTATTATCACATAAAATCTTGTACAATGAAAGCAGAGTTGCTATATTCATCAATACTATAAAAACAAAATTTGAGCAAGTATCTATCAATACATGTTTTAAATTTCTTGAAATTTAGCTTTTTTACTTCTTGTGGGATCTTGTTATATAGATGGATATTGATTGTATTTTTGATAGATTTGTCAAAGCGTAATTGTGGTTTTCTAAGAAGACTAGCAGATCTGGTTCCATACTTATGAACTTCTGATGCCATTTCAAATAGATTTTGATTTCTTTGTATTTCTAAAAGTGTGGCTTTTATGAATAGGCAAGGGACAGGTAAAATACCCAGGATTGTAAAGTGCGTTCTACAGGATTCCCTGTTTCCAGCATTAACTAAGGTACGGATGGCTTGTTTCTGAAGTATAAATATCTTATGAGCATTTGAAGAATTTCCCCATAGAATTACACCATAGTTGATGTGAGACTGAAATAGGGAGAAATAAGAAGTCAACAATGAATCAAAGTTTATAACCTACAGAAACACAAAGGCTATTTTTATATAAAGAAATACTTAACCAACCAAAATGTAGCTGTGCTGGAAGTATCAGCTTGATCCAAATAACACTGCTTTAGTTTTTGCCAGCTAGCCCCCAATAAGTCGGAGAGGGGCGGGGTAATACAAGATATAAAAGATAAAAAAAACAAGCGCCACTTCGTTTAAAAACAATGCTTACTACTAAAGCTTCAAGCTTATCAGGCAAACGAAGAAATAGATCTTCTACTAAAATATGGGCAACTTCCACAATTTTGGCCGTACCGTACATATATACTTACAAATGATGAACTGAAAAGCAATATTAAAATCACACAAACAAATGAATAATAAATAAATAAAACACACGTAGTGAAATGTAAACTTTCTAAGTAGGGCTTTATTTAAACTATTGGCAGTTTTTAAAAGTTAACTTTAAATGCAATTTTAATGCTTAATAGAGAGAAAAAAAAGGTGAATGGTGATCTGTATCACAGTTGGTTGTACTTAAATCTACCCTACAATTCCACTAGTCGAGATCTCGTTTCTTAACATTAACATGCATGAATAAATTGTTGTTTCTTAAAATTAACATGCATGACGAAATTGTAAATACATTAAATAAATATAGATATATATAACTAAAACACAGACATATAATACATACAAATTTTCACAAACGTCCCACCATTCGAAGATCCACGGATGTATGTTTAAAACCCTGCTTAGGGGTTATTACTTCACCCTACGATGTTGGTTGTTTAATTCCGTCCCGATACCTGTATAGATGTAGGTACGGACCTCCTAAATGGAACCCACGATCAGAGAGCGGGAACACAAATACGACAACGAACAACAAAACCCAAAACCCAAAAGAAAGAAAAAAGAAAGACCTACAAAAAAATCACCCTGTATATTGTATTAATTTTAAATATTTGAAGAGTTTTACCTTTCTATAAACTGAAAGGTCTTTTACAAAACAATTCCCTCAAGGTGACTACTAGGGAAATATTACCTAAAAATAAAAAGACATTTGTAAGATTTTTAGCGCAACGAGGTTTTAACGAACAGAAGTTACCTAAAATGGTTAGCACCAGAACGTAATCCGTCCAATTTGACGATTGATTGCATATAAATAATCAAGCGATCGTTCTGTTGAATGTGAGATTTATTCCGCTAAAGCGAATTAATATTTAAAACCAATTTCTAATATATCTCGCCCATTCAACTTCTAGTACCAAAAACCAGCCATTTTGTTACTTCACTCTACTATTGAGCAGGGAGCTCAAACGCGCAGGAGCGACTTCACGATAAACCGAAAGAAAAGGAAAACCAGTGACAACCAAACAACGGAGAAGCTTGGTTTTAAACAGTGACCATCAAACAAATAATAGGTTGTGAATTTCAACGTTATAAGTTTAGACATTTTTTTAGGTTTTTTAATAAAAATATGGAGCTAGCCAATTTTTTACTTACATGAGAGATATGTGATGCCCAATTTAAGCTATCATCCAGGATGATACCCAATAAAGTGGCATTTTCACCCTTTGAGTATATATGATTTGTTGAGAAGACAAGTTTCTTGGTTTTATTTTGGTTACAGCTTAATTTATTAGCATTAAACCAGGACTCTGCTCGCTTAAGTGTAGATGTTGATAGTTTAGCTAATTGGTCAATATCGGTGTGACTAACTATTATGCTGGTGTCGTCTGCAAATTGAATGCAACTGACTGGCAGCATAAAATGATGAAAATCGTTTATGTACATGATGAATAGCAGGGGCCCTAAAACAGAACCTTGAAACTCCGTGTTTAATGTCCCTTGAAATAGAATAACCTTTGCTTGTATACACGGTTTGTTTCCTATTGGTCAGGTATGAGCCTAAAAGACAAATAGTTAAATTACTTAGTCCATAATATTTTAATTTCTCAATCAGGATGTTATGTGAGACACAATCGAACGCCTTGGTAAGGTCACACATTGTAAGTTCCGCAATCTCACCATTTTCGAAGCTCTCGACTATGCTCCGCACAACCCCACTTACGGCTTGAATAGTACTATGGTTTTTTCTAAAACCAAATTGACTTACATTAAGTAAAGAGTTTTCTTCCAGATAGTCTACTAATCTATTTTTTAGGATAATCTCCATAAGTTTTCCAAAGACTGGGATGATGGAAATAGGACGATAATTTGTCAGATTATTTGGATCCCCTTTTTTAAAAAGAGGAAGTACTTTAGAAATCTTGAAAGCATCGGGAAATATTCCACAACTAAAAGCTAAGTTAAAGATAGTTGTTAGAGGTGAAACTATTTCAGATATAACCTCTTTAATGATTTTGCTATTTATGTTATAAATATCAAAACAGTTGGAGGTATTTAGTTGTTTTACCGAGTAGAAGACTTCATTTACTGTTACTGGAGCCAGAAGAAAGGAACTTCTTACTATAGGTGCATCTTTTATACAGTCCTCATATGACAATGAAGATTGTCGATTTGTACTGATGACCTGATCTGCAATATTTAAAAAGTAATCATTGAAGTCATCGGGATTTAAGTCAGTACCTGGATATGTTGAGTTTGTTTTATTTCTTATGTGATTTATTAACTTCCAGCTATCTCTGGGTTTATTTGAAGAATTGGAAATGAATGAACCATAAGCTTCGCTCTTTGCTTTGCTAAGTTCGCTCTTGTAGGAATTTCTGTATGATTGGAAATTTCTAAGATCCATGGGGAATTTGTAAATTGTACTTAGAGTTAATAGCTTTTCTCTCATAATTTTGAGTGACTCGTTGAACCAATTAACTGGACTTTGCCCATTTAGCTTTGCTTTTTTTAATGGAAAGCACTTTGGTATAAGGAATTCAAAAACTAGAATAAGAAAATTTGCTAAGTAATTAACATCATGGTTTGGGTTTGAAAATATACCCCAATTTACCAGGCAGAGCTGTTCTTTTAACTTCCCTAATCCAGATAATGTAATACATCTGTACAGAGTTTGATTAGGAACAGGTAAAACTGCCTTGATTTCAATGATTTGGGCAAAATGATCCGACAGACATGGATCTACAACAACAGACTTGTAAAGGTCTGGATTTAAATTCGTAATAATATTATCTATGCAAGAGGGGTTACTTCTATGATTTGGTCTCGTAGGATCAGTGATCGTTACCTCCATTCCATATTGTTTTAGGATGCAATGAAGATCGGACAGCTTAGATGACTCCGTCCTGAATTCTAGATTGAAATCGCCGAGAATCACAATCTGTTGACATTCGCTATAGGCCTCTGACAAGATACCTTCCAGTGAAGCTAAAAAAGTATTAAAGTTACCTTTACCTCGACGATAAATGCATATGAAAATTACTTTTAAAGATTGAAGAAAGATACCACAAACTTCAATTTGCATTTCTATATTATACAGGTTTAAATCAATTGGTTTATAGAGTATATTTTCTTTAA
Source organism: Agrypnus murinus (assembly GCA_929113105.1). Taxonomy (NCBI): domain Eukaryota; kingdom Metazoa; phylum Arthropoda; class Insecta; order Coleoptera; family Elateridae; genus Agrypnus; species Agrypnus murinus. The sequence continues at coordinate 100,777,477 of OV816026.1, read as the reverse complement.
TGAATATAGCTACTCCTCGAACATTTTGACTCGAACTAGTAATAGTAAATGGCACAACTTGCGATGTTGATGAATTAACTTGTGAAATTTTTGTAGCCGTTTCCATCTTATGGTTTAGGCTTTCGTCTATGTAGCCCTCTGCTACCGAGGTACTTCGCCAACCTCCGTGCCGTTTTAAATCGGTAATGTCACCTCCCCCATCTACAAGTAAAGTCGCAGATGATCTGCGAAAGCAGTGTCCAGTAAATAATTGTGGATTAGGCAAATTCAAATATGTGGTCACTTTTTTACCCATTCCGTCAAATTTATTTATACCGATTCTTTGAACGGTGCCCTAACCATTCTGATAATTAATAAAAAATACACTTGACGACGCATTAGGGAGGCGTAGTGCAACATACTTCTTACAAATCTCATAAAAATTATTGGTGATTGTGAACCTCCTAGTAACCTTTGTTTTGGTATTAGGTACTGTTACAAGAAACGCTTTTCCTAAATCCTGCAAATCTTGCACTTGCATCGCATATAATTCATTGGCACGACAGGCGCCCATAATGCCCATTATCATTGCAACCTTTAAAAAATAAAGTCATTATAAACCAGTTGAGAATGCGCAGAGCTAGCATTGCCATGACGAACAAAAACAACTGTATACTTAATAAACTAATTTATTTTTGAAAACTAATGTTCACGTAACACATTAGTTGTCATAAAAACTAAAATTCTAAGTCCTAAAATTTTTCGTTAAAAAAAAAGTTGCAAAAATGTTTATTTTTTCGTAAATTTTTAAAAAATACAAAATTTTTCATTTTTTAAAACTTTACCGAAATTTTCGGTGGTCATTTTGACCACTTTCCCGAAGAGATACAAAAAATATTTCAACCAAAAGTTTCTTAGAATTCGATGTACTATAAGATTCCAAAAAGAAGAATTCAAAAAAGTCAACAGGGAAAAAGGCGACAGACCGACAGACAGACAGACTTCACGAATTCAGAGACGAACTTTGTGTTCGTCGAAAAAGAATGTACATATTTATAAATTTCTTACTTTTGTTGCTAAATATTTTACATCAGGGGCTTTGGTTATAAATTTGGTAATGTTTTCAGGGCTTAATGTTTTCGCTTTTTTGGGCTGATAGTTTTCTCCCTTCCTTTTTAAGAAGGAACGCAGTTTAGGGTGTTGTTCGATCTTGATATTATGATGAACATTGAGGGTGCTTCGTAACATGGAGTACTACGTCCAAAATGTAGAGGATTTGTATTTCTTAGATAAATCCTCAAAGTATGCCAAAAGCACCCGTTCAGAAAAAGAACTAATTTGCTTGTTGACTCTCCATTCCATGAATTGTTTATATGTTGTTTCATAGGTTTTCTTCGACTTCTCGGGTAATAGATCAAGTGAGGTTAGCGATATGTGCGATTTCTGGAGGAGTACATACGTTTTCCTCGTCACTTTCCATTAGAAACCTTCGAATCTGAAATTTACAGATAAAAGATCTATTTTTTTTAACAATGATTACCTACTTACAGCAATAACTACTGCTAGAGAAGAAACTACGGCAAACAAGAAATTTGTAAAATGACAGATCAGTGTTTAATAATGACCGATGAGTGAATTATGATTTCTAAAACACGGGTGTGTTTAATGAACCGGATTGTATATCCTTGGTTGCGTACATAACAACTAGATTATTAAACAGTCGTAGATAAATAATATGTTTAGTTTATCTTTCCAACATTTTGAAGACTGTTTAAGACCATACAGATACTTCTTTAACTTAAAAGCTTTACCGTCTTCACGTTTCATACATTCTGGCGTATAAACATAAACGTTTTCAGTTATATCATTTAAAAATGCAGTTTTTACATTAAGCTGTTTAAAATGGAATGCTAGCTGGTTATCAACAATTAACAACGTTCTAATAGTGGTCATTTTAGTAACAGGTGAATATATACTATCATAATCTTTTAATTTTTCTTGTGCAAAACCCTTGACTACCAATCTCGCTTTATATTTATCAGTTTCGATCTTTTGCAACGGCTTATACGAATATACCCACTTTATATCCAAAATCTTCATTTTCTGGCTTTTCAACTAAGTCCTATATTTAATTTTTATTTGGGTAATTCTTCAGAAATATTAAATTTACTGTCCCTACTTAAGCCAGGTATATATTAACAATTGACTTATCTGTTTAACAATAAAAAGTAAACTTTATTATGTCATATGTCATTCACGTGGCATGTCCCTAGTATGTATTCTCAAAGTAAAAAGCAGTTTTTCTAAGGCATTAGTTAATCATTATTGTTCTAATTAAGGAGAATTGTAAAACAAGTATAGGGCTCTCATCCAGAGACAATTAATATATAAAATATTAAGCATCGACTACTACACGATCAATAAAATGTTGACCTTGATATTTTTGTCATTTGCGTGAATCTAACTAAGAGGGAAGAACATTATTAAATTTCACGTATAGTATCAGTATTTCTACAATATCAGCATTACACATGTATAGCTTGCATATGTAATTTTAATTAAATCAACATGTAATAATAATAATAATAATAATATATATTTATTCTGCAATGCCTACATAAATGTATATCAAGAAAAAAAAATAAGAAGTACAATAATCAAAATAACTAAATGCAATAACACTGTATACTATATAATAACAACAAAGAATGCAGAACCTCAAGGTGAGGGTTCAGTTTATTACTGGTCTTCCACCCACACCTTGCATTACAATTAAAAAAAATCTTTTGTCTGCGGCTGTAGATCTATATTAAATTAGAAAAACGGACATCTAGGTATACATACATCGCAGGAAGGATAATAAAAAAAGTAAACAAGAAATAAGTAATAAGTAATAAAAAAAAAGTCGAAGAAGAGGATAGCATTAAAATCTCAAGATTGTTTAATCGATACCAGTATGTATTAACATACATAATACGTGCCGTACCCAACTTATTGTTGGGTTTGCAATAATGACAAAAAAGTCTCCTTTTGAAAGAATTAACTGAAAGTGATTTTAAAGATGGGGAGATACCATTATAAATCTTTGAAATATTATAAGTGAAAGACCTTTCGAAAAGAGTCGTTCTGTGCTTTGGTATAGTCAATAAACCCAGATGGCGAAGGTTTAGGCTATGAACATCGGTCCTGAATCGGATCTTGTTATATAAGTAGGGTGGTTGCTTTTCGACAATTAATTTATGAAAGATTGTGGCACTTTGTAGGTGACGTCTATTTTTCATAGAAAGCCATTTTGCATCTGATAGCTTATAGCTTCTGGGGCCTTGGTTAAGGTTATGGGTTGTAGTAATTATTATTATTATTATTATTATTAATTACACACCTCAGGTTATATAGAAACCTCATCTTAGGATTACAAAAACCCGTTTCGTAATGAAAAGTCATCAGACTGTACTACAAGCTAAAAAGTTAAGGTTAATAAACCTTTTCATATAACGCAATAACTGCAAGCTAAAGGAATCAAGGTTAATAAACCTCTTCGGAATTAAATATTTACAAGTGGATAAATTAAGGTTAACAAACCCTTATTGTATTTACCAATAAAACACTAGATAATCCCGACCAGCGATTGGGCGACTTAAAGTTACTAGAACCTTTTCAAATAATCTCCAAAGTGTATTGGGTCGTAGCTATTAGCTGAAAGAAATAAGGTTAATAAACCTATTCATATTTAGAACTGGAGGTTAATAAACCTATTCATAATAACTGAAGTCCGTTAACTTCAACTTAAGGACAATATAGCTGAAGGTTGAAAACCTTTTCAAAAAAACTTACTGAATGTAACAATAAAATAGATGGTTAAAGGTTAATAACCCTTTCCGTATTATCTGGCTCAAAAATTGTATCAGCCTCTCCAAAACATTATGTCACCAGACAAAAGAAGCTCACACTAAAACAACCAAAAGCTGTCCAATTGTACAAATTGTATCAGTTCTACTGAAACGGAGAAAGAAGGAAGCACAATAGTGCTTTGTTCTAAAAAGAACAGATTCCAACATTGCTAGTTCGTCCCTTAGAACGACAGTAAAATAGAGCTCAACATGCACTAAACGCAAGACGTTACAAACAACTGTAACACAAAAATCCCATTAAAAGGATACCGTAGTGGGTCAAAATCCCACAAAAAGGTACGGTAGTGGGTCAAAATCCCACAAAAAGGTAGGAACCTCCCAAAAGACGACACAAAACGGCACGAACGACAGGTACCCAGAAAGGGAATGATCTGCCCTTAAAAGGACGCACTGATACGGTGATCCATACAAATTAAAAGATCGAAAGTACCTCATGACTGCACAAAGCAAAAGGTCTCACAAAGAGCATGGTTCCCAGAAAGAACCGACAGATTGGTTGGTCAACATAGACAGCTTTACCAGACTTTTACTGGAACCCGACATCGGTGAAGGAATTTCTAGAGCGCCTCCCACCGCGCTATAATAGACAAGGTTTAAAACAGAAGGTCTAAAGAAATATAAATTTCTATAAGGGGGGAAACAGTTTCAAAAAGAAACATCAAATTTAAATTGGTCAACGAAGTGACCTGAAGGACCAGAAGTACTTAAAAGTGGTCAAAGATGGTAAAAAGAACCACAAATGCTTTACCGGACTCTTACCGGAACCCGACATCGGTGAAGGAATTTCTAGAGCGCCTCCCACCGCGCTATAATAGACAAAGTCTAAACAAAAGGTCTAAAGATGGTAGAGAAAGACCACAAATGCTTTACCGGACTCTTACCGGAACCCGTCATCGGTGAAGGAATTTCTAAAGCGCCTCCCACCGCGCTATAATAGACAAAGTCTAAACAAAAGATGTCAGAACCCGAAAACTTGTTCTGAAAAGAACACGACCTCAAAACTCGATACGATAACACAAAGCTGAACACCATAAGATCACTAAGACCTTCACAAATTCTCAAATATCATACAAATTCCAACACAGGAACACTCATACTGGATTGTCACAGCAAACTGTAACGAAACTGAACGGTACATACGAAGCACCATATACTTCAAAAAGCAAAACGGTAATGACGGTGATCAGAATCACCAAACGGTACGGAACAGAGACCATAATGCCTCCAAAAACACAGTACTAAGCGGCACTGCAAAACGGTACGATACGATATTGCCTGAACGGCACGGAACGGTAAATGGCACATGCCAACGATACGATAAAAAGACAGAAACTGTCTCCCAAAAGTGCAGTACGGCACGGAACTGTACTACAAAACGATACTGTAAAGGGACCGAGCAGGTCACCCAAAAAAGCACAATTCAAAACTGTATCACAAACGATACAAAAATCGGTTAATGGTGTATGCCAACGGTATAAATGAGAACAGAACGGCATCACCAAAACCTCACACACTCATCTTCAAAATGGTTCAAAACCACAAGACCTAATAGATCTCAAACAGATTTATAATTTAGCTTTTAGAAAAAGCTTATGGAAGTTCAACGAACTTAAAATGCACAAGGACTCAAAATCCCAACAGATTATTATGTTTCTGAATATTCAAAATGAAGTAATAACTTCACACAAATTTCCAAATAGACAGAACTGTCAAAATCGGTAAATATATACTGGACACAATCGGGAAAATTGTCTTACACTCGGGAAAATTGTCTTACACCCGGGAAAATTGTCTTACACTCGGGAAAATTGTCTTACACCCGGGAAAATTGTCTTACACCCTTTGTGATTTCCGACCAACCTACCAAGAAACACCCAAGGGATAAAAGAATATCCCCTTTACACGCTACACTCAATCACACTCCCACACAAGAATTCCACGAAGATATTCAATCACTCAAAAAGAAGAGGGCACTCAACAAATCACGCCATCATTGTTTTATGTAACTCCCACAACTAAAAGAATGAAAGAAATTCAACAGTACCTGTCAGAACCATGAAAGAATTAACGCCACAAAAGGGATTAATTAATATTATTTAAAGATAAAACTTATTTAACAATAAGCATGACCCAAATGGTAGTTTATACTGTAGATATTTAATCTTTAGTTTGGTAGCGAGTAAACTCTCCTATCATCTCATACAAAAGGATTCATCGGCCGGGGACCACAGTCATAAAACATACAGCAACTTACACCATCAAACGTTCCCAATCATCAAGTTTAGGATCCTTCAAATACATACACGAATTTTAAGGTTACTCATCCAAAAGTAAAACACATTACTGAAACCCAAAAAGAAAATTTTAAATCACTACTAACCATAATCGTAATCAAATTACTAAAATTCGAAAACGCAAAACCAAAAAACATATCTGTAACCTAATTTAAACAAGGAGAATCTTTACGCCTTAATAAAGTTTCAAACGAACCAAACGCTCGATAATTTCTAATAAACTCAGCTGTAATATTTATTCAAATTCTGAAATAATTTTTCTCCATTAATTATTATTTACTGACAACAAAATATAATTTTGGAAATACAAACCAGCGATACTATCCAATAATGTTACTAAAAAATTTCAACATCAAAATTTTATTCACGAAAGAGAAAGAAACTCCCTGTACTTCAAACTTTCTGTAATTGAAATAACCTTTACTTATTATCGGTATTTACTAAAACTTTCAAACAAAGCTGAAACTTTACACAACTGTAAATTTTAACAAAGAAAAAAATTTCTCATCAATTCGGAAAAACTCATAATGGTTTTCTAACTACAGAAAACGTGAAATCTATAACTCGAAAAAATTTCAAAGCCATTTATCTATAATCTGAAATATCTTAATGATACCAAAATTAATTCTGAAATCGTTGTCATTCTTTTTAACTAAACGAAATCGCTAAATTCAAACAAACGATACGATACGATACGATACGATACGGTACGATACGATACGATACGATAAATTTTCAAGTATCGAAAGTTTTATCTGAAAAACTCCTAACATATTTTCACACGGTAACATACTGTGGTTAACTTTACTCAGTTACCTTCAACGAAAAACATTACGGTACAAAGCTATCCGACGGTAGCTATAAATAAATCTCAAAAATAAACACCTTCTGACCGTTAACGCAAATGCCTTCTAAATACAAAAGCCTATAAAAACTGTATCATACAAAATAAACAGTTCGCCAAATCCTCAAAAACTTTATCGGTAATTAAAAATAATTCTGTAATCTGAACTACCAATACTTTAAATTTTAACTCATTGCATAATTTAACAACAAACTATATGACTGTAATTGAAGCTTCCAGTTTCCTCACAAAAAATCTGACAATATTGTTGATTCCAAAAAGGAATCTTTATCTGGATACATAATACAAAATCACCTGAAATCTTAAACCAATATTCAACCAATATCTCAAACCTTTTCTTAACTGTGGAAACAATATTTTATTCAGGCCACACGTTGGCATAGCCAATGAAACAAGAGACTTTTCGCCAAGATAAAACAACAAAAATAACTATAAAAGCTATAAAAAGTTATGAAAATACATCATACTTACTGTAACTGAAAACTCAAAAAATATCTGCCACCGCTTGAGATTTAAACTCTCTCTTTACAAATTAATTAATCAAGTCGTAGGTATTGGTTCCACAGCTGTATAAATTGTGAAAAGGAATAGATAAGGGTTCAAACACAAATAAAAACTTAAAAGGGCGCCATCTGGTTCTGAGCTTAGTTAATTACCAATTAACCATTCAAAGATGTTACTTGAATAAGCATTAAAATTTCATTAACCAGAAAATGAATAGAATATTTAGTTAAAACAAAATTTTGTTTACTTAAAATTGTTGAAGAAATGAACTTAAGCATTCATAACCAATATGGTTCCGTTTTTCAGATCATTCAGTTTTGAATTAATAACATTTATTAACAGGAAAATAATTAAAACACAACCTTGCATAGATAAAAATAAAACACACCTCGTATATTTATTACAAGTCCAACCTAAATTTATTAGGTTATAATTATACCAAAATTAATCAATAAAAATTCACCTAGAACTCTTCATTAAATTATGAAAATAACTCAAAAAGATTTGATTGAATCGACCACAAATAATGTTCAAAAGCATTAACACAAATATTAAAATTTATATTGACTGGTCTTTTTCTGGACAAAAATTTATACACAAATATCTAAATGAGATTAGACAAATTAAATCAATTCGACAGTATCAATACAAATGATTTGTAATTACATTAAAGTTTAAAGCTTTTTTAACAACCGACGAGAGCTCTATTGATAATAGAATTTAATGAGCAAAAATTTATAATGAACTTCTATTAATTGAGAAACAATAACAAAAATGACTGCAAATTCAAGCAAGAAATTTACCTAAATGAATAACACTAAAAACAATAGTCACAATACCTTTTATTTTTGGTAAGTCACAAACCAAAATCAACGATAAACTGCATAAAATTTGACGACAACGTCACAGCAAATGGAAACTGGAAGATTGGGATTTTTCTTTCATACATTAAAGATGTACGAGATAACCCTCGTAGAAACTGGATATGGCGAATTATAATTTGCAAATTCACCCCAAACGGCAGTAACAAAATGCAACCAAAGAGTTCCATAAAAGATTTGGCTATTAGTTTTGATAACCATTCCATAATTTCATTGTTTTCAATAAAACAATACACATAACCATTAATTCTGAACTGAATTTAGAAGGCACACAGCACGAATTATTATTTAGCCGAAATTTCGATTACAGAGAAAGCGTCTGTAAATATTAACTTATTTCTGTACAATAATTATTTAGACGAGAGTACGGTACTGTAGGCTGTCGTAACATTGTTACACAGTAATAAGGGAAACTGAATTTCCCACTTTTCTGAAGCACAAACGTCCGCGAAAATATTTAACGGAATAACTAACTTTTGTTAACTACGAATTATTGGTTAATTTCCGAACACTTATTTAAACGATAACTATTACATGTTGATTTTAATTAAATGCACCGACCATCCGAAAGTCGGTAATTGTTCAAACAATATGAAAAACTGAAATTAGAGTTTTCTTTCAAACTCCATTTTACTACAACAAAATGGCATTTTTAACACAAGATCGAACGTACGCTCTCGGCGTGTGATTTTGGAAGACAGGCCTCGTCTCAACATCATCTCGCGCTTTTATTAACTCTGAACCCTTAGCTACGCGCGACTACATCTGTTTTTATGCGGCAAGGGCGCTTTTATTTGGCCTACTATAGGATTCACGACCTTACGTGTAAAAAACAGTACCCATTCTTTCGCGCTCAAAACACACGTGTGAACTGAAACACGGCTGGCTTGTAACGATATTCCTACACTGCATTGACTTAAAATTTGAAGCGCAAAATAACAGACAAAGGAAAGTGTATTTAGAATCGTATACACTCCAAATGTTTACTATGATTTCAATAAATGAGTTGACTAAGCGCTTCTCATGGTTTCTTTTCAAGGTTTCTTTTTGAAGAAATTGATATTATGTTAAAATGCCAGATAGCAAGATACGAAAAAACGACATCAATATGACGTTACATTATTTCATTATAGCAAATACAAACCAATCCTTTCTTAAAAGTGCCTTTTATTTGAGATGTTTATTTGATGACGTGCTTGTTTAAATTAAGCGAGATCCACAGGACCGAACTTAGGATTTTTAACAAGAATTAATACCAAATTCTATATACTAGATGCCGGTGGAAAATGTACCCGTTACACAGTACACAAGACTTTGAAGGGTTTAGTTGCAAGGCATGATTTGTAGACAAGCGAAATAAACTATCCAAATCATTGTTTATATCCTTGACGGCTTGGTGAATATCATTCCATTTAAAACAGTGGTAGATTTGGGTATCATCTGCGTACATATTGTTGTGTTGTAGAATTTTAATGTTTAATTTTAAAGGACCCCGCAATAATCTTATGGAAATTGGGTTTCGGTCAGATTTTCTGAATTTTTGATATGTTGTATAATAATAATAATAATAATAATACGTTTATTCCACACATCTGGCATACAAAAAGTTTTATAATACATAAATTATTATTATTGATTATAAATAAATTATAATGAAAATATGAAAATACACATATACACATACAATAAAAATCAATACATATTGTACCAAATGTATAGAACCTCAAGGTGCAAGTTCAGCCATCGCTGATCTTCCACTTGCACCTTGTTAATTCCATTCAATATAAAAAATTTAAACTTTACTAAAATATTTTGTTGATTAGTATAATTAGTTAATTATTGGATAGGCAGTGTTACTGTAAAGGAAAAGGCGTTGAATTATACACTGTGGCATATGAAAGTGAAACATATAAAACATATTATCATAAAACAAAAGCGACGAGAAGATGCCGAAGAGTCACAATTAAATCAAAAAAATTAAATCAGTTTTTTCGGCAAGTTTGGTAAATACAGATTTGTAGTACCAAAAAGAGTATACTAAGTAAAGAGAGTAAATTGGCTAAACTTTATTTATTTTTGCTTGCTAAACAAATAATTATGCAATTTCTTTTTAAATTGTGATAGCGACAATTCTTTTAATGGGCTAGGAATATTGTTATAAACTGATGCTATATTATAGCTGTATGAACGTTCAAAAAAAGAAGTTTTGTGTTTAGGTATGGTAATTAAACCTCTGTGTCGCAGGTTTAAGTTGTGAATGTCAGTCCTGAACCTAATCTTATTATATAAGTACGGTGGCTGCTTTGTAATTATTACTTTATGAAATAGCGTTGCTGACATCAAAACTCTCCTATTTTTCATGGACAGCCAATGTGCTTCCTTTAATTTAGGTGAGACGTGTTCATTTTTTTGTAATCCATAAATGAACCTTAAGCAGGTATTTTGAACTCTTTGAATACGTTGTGATGTTTCGTAATCCAAGCAGAAATTATAAACAGGAGCGCAGAAAGTAAACTGTGACAAGACTAGCGAATTACACAAGATGATTTTTATTTCTTTGCTGAGATATAGTTTATGAGGATATAGCAGTTTTAAATTCATGAAAGCTTTTTGGACACATGTGCATACATGATGCTTAAATCTAAGGGTTTTCTCCAAAACAAGCCCAAGATTTTTCGATTTGGATTGAATTGGTATTGTCATATTATTTATTTTAATAGGAGGTACTTGTACATTAGGTATATTATTATTGAAAAGTATAACGCAAGACTTAGAAGGATTTAAATGCAATGCATGTTTAGTAGAAAGATCATATATAATATTTAAGTCGCTGTTTACCCTATTTACTGCTTGATTTATGTCCGTAGGTGCAAATGAATGATATATTTGTGTGTCATCAGCATACATGTGCATACGACAGGTTTTTAAGTGTTTACAGAAATTACAAGTGTATAATGTAAATAATAGCGGACCAAGTATTGACCCTTGAGGAACGCCTCTTGTAATATTCGCTACCTCAGACACTCTATGCCCAACTTTAACTTTCTGGAGTCTGTTACTTAAATAGCTTTGTATGAGGGCAAGTGCATGCTCACCAAGTCCCATGTAATGTGGTATAGCTAAGAGCAAACTGTGGTCAATAGTATCAAAAGCTTTGCTAAAATCCAGAAGAGTTAAAATGGTGCAATGACCCATATCAGATGCTCTAAAAATATCATCTGTTATGTGTAGTAGTGCAGTTGCACAGCTATGCAAAGGACGAAAACCAGATTGTATTTCAGGTAACAATTTATTAACTTCCAAATGTTCACGTAACTGAAAGTTGATAATTTTTTCCAAGATTTTAGACAATACGGGCAAGATACTAATTGGGCGAAAATCACTAGAGGATTGTGGCTGTGCAACTTTCGGCAACGGTAAAACAAGAGCCTGTTTCCATACATTGGGAAACTTATCCTCCAAAATACAGCTGTTGACAATATGTAAAATGAATGGTATTATGTGAGGACAGCAAAGTTTTATCATTCTTGCATTCAAACCATCGAGTCCCGTAGCATTACTTTTCAAGGTGGTAACTATTTTAGCTATATCTTCATATTTAACTAACCTGAAACTAAGTGGATCGTTAACCAAAGTGTTATTTTTATAAAAGTTTTGAGTATCTAAATCTATTGCTGTAAGAGGTGTGCTATTTAGAAAAAAATTATTAATTTGGTCAACATCATGAATAATAGAATCGTCACAATTAACCCGGCTCGTGTTTATATTTAATCTCTTCAATTCCGACCACATTTGCTTAGTATTGGATTTAGTTAATTTGGATCGAAAATATGCTTCTTTTTCACGTTTAATGGCACCGTTTGTATAATTTCTAAGCATTTTGTAGTACTCCCAATTACCACGGGTAGGATTTTTTTTATGTTTAGATTTTGCTTTGTCCCTTAAATTAATAAGTAATTTTATATTTTCTGTAACCCACGGAGATGGCTTTTTGTTAATTCTACACGTAACCCATGGGGCATGCTTATCAAATAAGTGAACTAAATTAGCGTTTAAAAAGTTTACTTTATCCTCGATATCAGTGAGTTGAAATATGTTGTGCAACGGCAGCATTAGTAAATCGCTGTAGAATTCATCTGAGTTGAAGTTTTTATAATTCCGAAATGTATGTTCAATTTGTGGCAATTTGAACGGAGAATTAGAAACATCACAGTAAACAAGTTCATGATCTGATAGGTTACAAAAAAGGACACCGCTTGAATTAACAAAATCTGTTTCTGAAACAATTATTAAATCGAACAATGAATTTTTGTAAAGTCCATATCTAGTAGGTTCATTAATTAACTGCGTTAAGGTAAAGGAATCTATCATGTTATTAAAATAAATAGTATCATAGCTGTCGGAAATTAGAAAATCGACATTGCAATCACCGAGGCATATAACGTTAGGCGAGACCATCGAACACAACATAAACGAATTTTCTAACTCGTCAATAAAAAGCTTATAATTGTATTTTGGAGGCTTGTACACCACACCACACACAATCTTATCCCTGCTGTTAATACTCACCGAAATCCATAATTGTTCTATATTATCATTTGTATCAATTAATGACGTTTTTAGTGTATTTCTTATATAAATCGCAACACCTCCACCTCTGGTACTCCTGTCTTTGCGATATAGTTTGTAACCAATTATGCCTAGTACATTATTGTTAAACTCATTAGTTAACCAGCTTTCTGTAATCGCCAAAACGTCAATATTTGAATTGTATAATAACTCTTCAACATCAGGTAACTTAGGAGCCAACGAACATATATTAATTTGCGCAAACCTTAATCCTTCAACTATCATAATCACTGCCTAAAAAATAATGTTATTAATAATACTTATAGATAATGTTATTAATAAAATTGAAAATAAAAAACAAAAAGCTATCAAGTTGCTTCGATGAAGCTTAGTTGCTTCTAGATCTTGAGTAATAATGTAACAAAATCCCGTCGTGGCAGATACCAACGATAATAGTAAGGACATGTATAAAGGTACAGACCAAATTTTCGATGTGTGTAATGAATAACTGAAAATACTTATTAATTATATACCCAATAAATAATAATATACAATATCAAATAGAAAGAAGAAGAAAAAGAACACTGTTGATACCAAAGATAATAATCCAAATTAGTATTACAAAATTAAAAACATATTATTAGGTACATCTTTGTTTTGGTAACTAATAGTAATAACATAACATAGACAAAATTCATCGTTTATTTATATATACTAATAAGATAAATAAATTAAATAATCTGTAATAGGTTTAAATGTTCTAACTTTTACGAGATATCGCTAATATCATTGTAGCTGTAGATAAATACATTCGTAAAAGGCGAATTTATTCATACAAATAAAAAGAAATAAAGAAATAATATTAACTGCCATAAAAGTCTGCCAATCTATAGATAATAACAACCAATATGTTTTAGCAAAAATCATTTTACTAATATAAAAGTAGTCTTTTTCTACGTTATATAAATAGTATTAATACAATGATACGAAAACATTTCTAATATCATGTGAGTAAAACATACAATTGGTGTGTAACAGATTATAAGAGATTCACACAAAGCATGTGCATAAAAAAAGGAAATTGGGCTTATAAAATTCCTTTACATTATGTATGTTGATAACCAATCTATTCAACAAAAATTAAATCTCTTTACCAGCAATCGCATATTACAAAAAAAAGATTTAATATAATTTTATAACAGATACTATACATCATGTAAATAAAATAGATACATTTGTTTACGGCAGATTCTAATAATTCCACAAAACAATGAGAGATAAATATAACTGAAATTCTCAATTTTAGTAATCATAATATTATAAACAGTAAATTCAATTTTATGCTGTAATATTATCAATATTTAACTTGGCTAAATCTGAAGATTTGCCAATAACACGCAATTTATTATTAATTTTAGTAAAAATTTTACCATCATGTGACCAAACTTTATTTTTTCCAAGTTTTTCTCGTGACAATTTTAATAAATTATAACGCGATTTGGTCAAATCTTCGGTAATTACTATCTTAGATCCCTTTAACTGTTTCTTGTTATTAAACACTTCAAACTTTGTCTTGTAATTTATAAATTTCACAATAACAGCACGAGGCTTACCTACGTGAACTTTGCCTACACGATGGCAACGGTCGATGTTTTCCTGTGCCACTGTAAGACCTAATTTATCAGAAAAGATCATGGTTACCTTTTTCTCTAAATCACTGATGGTACCTTCATCCTCCGGGATTCCAAAGATTCGGATGTTACTCCTTCTCGAATATTGTTCCAGCGCATCTACTTTATTTCCTAATACGGAGTTTTCTTTTTCAAGGTTCTCCAATTTGTTTTCATATTCGGCTATCTGTTCCTTATATGATTCCGTAAATTTGGCAATAAGTTTATTGCTTAGTAGTGTGATAAAGTTGTCGTCTTCTACCATTTCTGTAACAGCCTGTTTCACAACCTTTACCAAGTCTGCAGCCTGCGTCTGATTTCTAGTAATAGACATGATTCCCGATAAATACAATAATAATAGTATCGCACAGACGGAATTTAAAATACGTCTTCACACTTCGAAGTGCATTGACAGAATGCACTTATATTTTGTCATCTTGAACAAAAGTCTCCATGGGCACAAAGCTCCAAATTCAATGTTTTGGCAGCTACGGAGCTTCAAAGCTCCACAGATCCGTTACAAAACTATTCATTTTTAATACTATTTATAGATGTCAAAAGCATATTTTAATTATTTAAATATATAAGTTTATGTTTTTGAAGTCGCTGAATTCAAATCTAATGTCAGATTTGAAAAATTGACAGTTGATAGCTGTCAATTCACTCTCAAAGCAGGATAAAAAAGTAAATATTCTCTTTTTACATCAAGAGTCTATGTTTTTGAGGTCGCTGAATTCAATTATATTGTCAGATTGGAAAAATTGACAGTTAACAGCTGTCAATTTTTCAAATCTGACATCAGATTTGAATTCAACGACCTCAAAAACATCAACTTTCAATGTCAAAAGAGAATATTTACTTTTTTATTCTACTTTGACAATTAATTGACATCTGTCAACTGTCAATTTTTCCAATCTGACATTAGAATTGAATTCAGCCACCTCAAAAACATTAACTTTCAATGTCAAAAGAGAATATTTACTTTTTTATTCTACTTTGACAATTAATTGACAGCTGTCAACTGTCAATTTTTCCAATCTGACATTAGAATTGAATTCAGCGACCTCAAAAACATAAACTCTTGATGTAAAAAGAGAATATTTACTTTTTTATCCTACTTTGACTGTGAATTGACAGCTGTCAACTGTCAATTTTTCAAATCTGACACCAGATTTGAATTCAGCGACCTCAAAAACATAAACTTATATATTTAAATAATTATAATATGCTTTTGACATTTATAAATAGTATTAAAAATGAATAGTTTTGTAACAGATCTTTGGAGCTTTGGAGCTCCGTAGCTGCCAAAATATTGAATTTGGAGCTTTGTGTCCATGGAGACTTTTGTTCAGGATATACAAACATATCAAAAATTCAGAAAATTTGACCGAAACCCAATTTCCATAAGATTATTGCGGGGTCCTTTGATTTTAATTTAACTACAATCACAATAAAAGAATTTTATTTATGTTTATCTCAGGGTCGGTTTTATTCTACTCTGCTTTAATTATGAAACCAATACTGAACTCCTTTATGGGTTCCTTTTAAGAACCCAGTGTTTTGCAGTTTCGGGATTTTATATAATGATATTATTATAATATGAAATGACAAACTTTAATAAATGGGAAACCTTTTATTCATTATGTACTGTCGACTGTGACATTTGTTTAAAAATAATATCTAACCTCACTTATGAAAACCCAAATGATGACTTTGATTAGGTAAGTTTTAATTTATATTTATTACTTTAATAATTATCTTTAAAATAGATATATTTTATTTTTCAGGTTATGGGATGTCCTTTCCAGTGGTATGTTACCTGGTCCTACGCCCTTCAAGAACTTTATTTCCGCTGCTATGGTTCCAATGCTTTACAAACTGTATACCTGTCTAAACTGAACTGGGTGATGTCAACTTTATCACTGATACATTTTCTTTTTCAGATTTAACTGGAAGTGATAATCCTATAAACCCCAAACTAGTATTCCTGATAAAAGTTTGTTACCATATGCATGCATTCAATAAATAAAATTAACTCAAACCTGAATCGTTTTAACAATTAATCATTTTAAAAATTCAATTTATGATTAGCAATGAAAATCAACGCTGAACGTTTTTACATGGGTAACCAAATTAGAAACTCATGATTTTCAAATAATGAGGAAAATCATCACATGTTTAGCCCCAGCTTGATTTCAACAAAAATAATTATATACTAAGTAAACTTTAACTGTAAAACATTTATGTGATTGATTATTATTATTTTTTTTAAATCAAAAACATAAAACAACAAGTATCTATAAATTTTTAATGAACAAACTTTAATAAACTTTAACGAACTTTAATAAAACGATTAACAAATAATTAATTATGTACATGTATTCTTAAGAAAATTTCCCATTTTTCATTAAATCATTATGTCATCTTTTAATGATGATCTTTTATTAACTTCAATAGCTTAGATTATTTTTATTTCAATGTTTAATATTTTGTTCAATTATCATTTATTAATATTAATTATTTTATTTCATACCATTGTATCATTATTATCATTTTATATTATATCATTATATCATATCTCATTACATCATTTATAAATTATTAATTATTTTAATCATTCATTATTATTTGTTTTATGTTTATTTTACCAAAGATTCAGTATTAATCTCATTTTAACATCAATTCCTTTTTTTTTTCTTTTTTCTTTTTTTTATATTAAAATTCGTTTATCCTGTTTGCATTAATATTAAATTTTTACTTTCAAATACAATAAGTATGCATATTTACAAATAATTAAAAATGTTATAATTGAGGTTATTTTATATCTGTCATGACAATTGTCATTAATTTAAACTTAGGTTATTTAAATATGTCAACATTAATCTGCTTTCATCATCATTTTTTTAGGTTATTTTTTTTGTTATAGGTTATGTTCTACTTTTTTATGTTCTACTAAAATTTCTCCTTTCTTTTATACAAAGCCTAAAGCTGATTTAACAACATATAGCTGTACAATAATAAAATTTGAAAGATAAGTAACAAATTAATCTAACAATATCGTTATCCAGCTTCGGTGGATTAGTGGTTTGTGTGTTTGCTTGGTAGTCCCGGGTTCGCAGGTTTGATCCCTGACCGAGCTGGTAATTTTTCATAGGAGAGAAAAATTAACACATGCCTTCTTTTCGGATAGGAATCAAAGGATTCAAAACTGTATAGGCCCCATGTCAATGCGATGTTTGGCACAAATTAGAACCCTATTGGGAGTGGAATTCCTCCAGATTCAGCTAAATTCTAGTAGTGGGTAGGCCATGTGATCAAAAAAATCGGTGCCCATGAGATATGGGGAAAGCTCAGCCACCTTGATGCCTCTTCCAAAAATAAATAAAATTATATCTTACCCTATCCTATTTGCAGATATAGTAGAGTCAATTTTTGCATTAAGTTCTTATTTTTTACTATCTAAAGATAGAGACTTGAAATCTTTTGTAATGCCTTCAGTACTGGAACAATATAAAATATTATATGTTTAAAACGGGGGCACGCCCCCTCGGGGGGTTGAAAACCCCATTTTGTACCCCTAATTTAATAACGCAGCCAAATTGAGCGAAATTTATATTAGGAGGGTTCTTAGAGTCGTCGATTATGAATCCAATGAGAAAATTGACAAATTCAAAATGGCGAACCCAAAATGGCGGTCCTAAAATTACGGTATTTGAGACTGAGAATGCGATTTACGCCGTTTCTATTGATGTTAGAGAAAAACTCAAAGAGTCAAAAAGTGTTTAGAATGTGATCTTACATAGGAATACACTATTTTGGTTACCTTATTATGTAACCCCCTTCACTCTCCCCTAGTTAGCTTCTTAGTGAAGAGGTTGCATAATAAGGTAACCGCAATTACGTATTCCTATGCAGAACAACATTCTAAACACTTTCTGGCTCTTTGCATTTTTCTCTAGAATCAATAGAAACGGCGTAAATCGCATTTCCAATCTCAAAGACCGCCATTTTTGGTCCGCCATTTTGTATTTCTTAACTTTCTCATTGAATTCATAATCAGAAACCCCGAAAACTCCCCCAATATAAATTTCGCTCATGTTGATGGATAACTTCCCGAGTTATTAAATTGGGAGTGTAAAATGGGGTTTCAACCCCCCCGAAGGGGCGTGATCCTATTTTAAACGTATTACATTTTATATTAGTCCAGTACTGAAGATAGTAGAAAATAAGAACTTAATGCAAAAATTGGCTCTACTACTTGAGCAGAGTGAAGGGGTTACATAATAAGGTAACCAAGATAGTGTATTCCTTTGCAAAATCACATTTTAAACACTGTTTGACTCTTTGAGTTTTTCTCTAAAATCAATAGAAACGGCGTAAATCGCATTCTCAATCTCAAATGTCGTTACCTTAGTACCGCCATTTTGGGTCCGCCATTTTGAATTTTTTAATTTTCTCATTGGATTCATAATCAGCGATTTCAAGAAACCTCCCTACATAAATTTCACTCAATTTGGTTGCGTTATTAAATTAGGGGTACAAAATGGGGGTTTCAACCCCCGAGGGGGCGTGCCCCCATTTTAAACATATAACATTTTATATGTGTCCAGTACTGAAGGCATTACAAAAGATTTCAAGTCTCTATCTTTAGATAGTAAAAAATAAGAACTAAGGCATGTTTTTTGCAAAAATTAACTCTACTAATATTAATTGTTGCCTTGGAACTATGCAGTTTTTATATTTATAAAAATGTATAGGTCTATAAAGCTACAACACAAAAGTAGCACACAACAAAATTGTTTAAGCTATTATTTAAAGCTAAGTTACTGCTATTTTTTTACTGCGTAAAAAGAAAGTTTGCTGCTGCAGCCGTTTTCCAGAAAAACGAAAAAAATAATTGTGCATAATAGTAATAATCGCCCCTGCACAAGCTTCATAGCTTGGTTGCCATAGCTCTGGGCCTGGTTTTCTGGTTATGCGTATTAGTAATTATTATTATTAATAATAAAGCTCATCTTCATAATTTCCCGCTTTCGGTAAGAAGCAATAAAATTGTAATAAATACTTAATGCAATTTTTTTATTAAATGTTTAATGATGTTGCATTCAACGTATTACTCCATGCATAGTTGTTGATGATGCAACATTTTGTTTTTCATTTTTTGAAAATATTATTATAACTGGCATTTTTAAGTTTTACCATGATCCTTGCCTACTCCGAAATGGGGTTTTCTAATAACTGTAATAAAAATTTAACAAAGCTGAAAGCATCATGACGAAATACATGTAGAGAAAAGAGAAACCAAACCATTTAGAGAATAGAGAATAGCAAATAGAGAATGAATTTATGAATGAAATATTGGCAATTATTGTAAAAAGTTACAAGCAGTGGCGTAACTAACATGTGTCAGTTCGGGGCAAAGCCCCGGGCCCGACGACTTTGGGGGGCCCATTGTGATACCTGAAAAGGCTAGAAAAAGAGACTTTTAAAATAAAAAATGAGTATAAATAATACCGAAGTATTTGTTGATAAGTTGATATATTTATTATTTGTCATTCCTGTATAAGAGTAGTTGTTTTAATGATTTATTTTTAATCTTGTTTTTACTTTTATTTTTGTGTTACTGAATTACTGACTGAGTTATGTTTCTTATTCTTAGGATGAATTTCACAAAATGTAGTGAATAGAAAGTCATACTATATGATTTTATTTGATAAATCATAAGCTAGCATAGTTTAATTACTAACCAAGACCTTTTGGTTACCAGACACCGTGAAACTGATCCTCATTAATTAAGCTAGTTAGTTAAACAATTAAAGACAGTTAAACAAATATCTATTCGTTCGCTCTCTGTCACAATCAACGGAATAACAACGTATTATTTTTCTTTTCCCCCTTACGTAAGTCGTTTACTATTTTGACGAGACAACTGCAATCAAAAGTGAAATATGCAAGGTACTGGTTGCTAGGTACGAAAGTTGCACTTACCTGGCCAGAACAAAAAAGTGAATTATATCTAATTTTTATGCGGAGAAATCCGTTATTTGCCAGCCTCGGTGGATTAGTGGTTTGCATGGTTGCTTCATATTCCAAGGGTCGCAGGTTCACTCCCCGGCAGATCTGGTAATTTTTCATAGCGGAGAAAAATTAAAAACATGCCTTCTCGGATAGGAAGTCAAACTGTAGGTCCCGTGTCAATGCAATGTTTGGCACGATAAAAATCTCTACTGGAGGTGGAATTCCCCAAATTCGGCTGAATTTTAGTAGGGTCGGCCAAATGATCATAGCAACCGGTGCCATGAGGTACGAATGATGCTCCGCCATCCTGATTCCTCGTCCAAAAATTAATTAAAATAAGATCCGTTATTTGAAAATATTGACGGTTCGTTAGATGGATTCCATGGTTCCACAACCAGCCACCTCATAGTTTTCAGCCGCGATTTGCGTTTCAAATAATTTTTTTCATTATTATTATTAAATATTGGGGGAGAAGGAAAAGATAAAACATTACACGATGCGTATGTCTTTTATTCGCCTCGGAGACCTTTACGGACCTCAGCTATCCGCTTCGGTCCTTAAAGTTTCTCCTTAGTAGAAGAGTTTACTTATGCATTTTGCAATGTAAATAACTTTTGATAGTTTTAACTAATGCTTAGCTGCACATTAATGCTTAAAAGTTAATACAGCGGTTCTCAATCTTTTTAGTAAATTGGGACCCAACTTTTCATAACAGTTTTTGAAGTCCTAATTTTTTCTCTATATCTATTTTCCCTTTCTGCTAATACGCGGCTACAAGGCTAAAATTTGGCATTTGGCAACAAGACACTGAAAAACTAAACTAAAATCTAACAAATCTAACCTTATATACGTACCTACAGAACTTCACGGTTCGTCGGTAATCGGTCAACTTTGACTAACCATCAAGCTTGACTGATTAGTGGAACAATTCTAAAAGACTGGAATTAATAGGACATAAATCAGAGTTCATTAGCGCTTTTCTATTCTTAATAATTTCTAAGCTTTCAAATCAGTTAAGTTCTGTCGGGTTGTTTATATTTCTAATTAATTCTATGCCTTTAACCTTATGATTTTATTCAAGCATAAGTAGGACGACGCTAGATTTATCATGTCTTTTAAATTTTAAGTGAGCTAAATGCTCTTTGTACCGAATCTTCAAACATCTCTTAGTCTGCCCTATATATTTGATTACAGTTATTACATGATAGAATATATAATGATAACATGATAATATATAGATATAGATTTTATATATTCTCGATTTATCCATGTAATCTACTTGATCTTTTGGGTTTCCTAAGACATTCTTAAGGCTGTTATTCGAAATCACAACTGTTTGACATGAATAAAGCGGCAATTTTGCAATGTTTTTTACTTATCCTTATTGTTATTACCTAGTGTAGTAACATACCTAACCCTTACCTTATTTCTATGTTATCTAATAGTACTATACACAACATCCTCAGAGTAACCGCCAGAAACAGCAATGTCAATGATTTTCTTGAGTTTTATTTTATATCTTAATTTTGACCTTAATTTTGCTTAGAAATTATTAAGAATAAAGAAGCGCTAATGAACTCTGGTTTAGGTCCTATTAATTCTAGTCTTTTAAAATTGCTCCAATAATCGATCAAGCTTGACGGTTAGTAAACTTGACCGATTACGACGAACCGTGATTTCTCTAGGCATGTAAGATTAGATTTTAATTTAGTTTTTCAGTGTCTGCTGAAGATGACAGTTTTGCTGTTGAAATAAGTGCCCAGAGCGATTAAAAGTGTGTGTGGTGAGGGTGAAGTACAGTTTTATTACTAAATTTGTTTTTTAGATTTTTCCTCTTTTTTGCGGCCGTGTGGGGGGCCCTAATGATTATGTTGCCCCGGGGCCCAATGCCATCTTGTTACGCTACTGGTTACAAGTACTGTTATTGTAAAACCATACTGTTTAAAAATATTTCCACTTATTTGTAAAAAAGATCAAAAATTCCAGATGAAATCTCTTTTTGAATACGTATAATTCTATAATTGACAAGTTTGTTTAATGAATGGTCGGGTAATTCCGATCTCGGTAAGAAGAAATAAAATTGTAATAAATACTTTATTACTACACCTGTACGAAGTTGTTAATTTTCCGATCTCGGCAAGAGGAATCGTGATAAATAAGACTGTACTACAAATAAAAACAATAAATATACAAGACCTCCCACCTACATAATTGTTTTGATTGAATAAAATTGAAGAATAAAGACTTTTTACCTATTTTCATTATATTTTACAACTTTTGTAAACCAACACTTCTCTTCCCAGCAGAAAACAGATTTCCAAAATTAGACAAGAAATAGCTAAACTCTAGTCGTTAGAGCAGTGCAAGGTACGAAAACTGGAAAAGTACATTTACAAGTAGATGGAAAAAAGCTTAAATTCCTAATAAGGGCCCCACCATACAAAACATATCCAAAAACTAAAACTACTTGACTTTTTGCAAGGTAAAATGTACAGATCAACTGGACGCTGGACTATAATGACAGATTAAAATAATGAAAAGAAATTGTTGTCTTGCATATTATCGGCCATAACTCAGTCATTTGTTAACAAATTTTAAAAAAACAAAAATTTCCTAGAAATGAAACAAAATAATCATAAGTGAAGAGAAAGAAATTTTATTTGTTGAGTAAATATCATTGTGAACCTCTGAAACTTAAAAATTTCCAAAAAAAACTGAATGTAGACTGTTTATCACTGAACTCGTAACTGTTTCAGGCTATTTTTGTCATTTCTTTACCGATTTTCATTATTTTTAAACTTTTGTAAAGCTACACTTCTTATCTTCCCAGTAGAGCAAAGATTTCCAAAATGTTAGCTAAGTTTTGGTTATTAGAGTAGTGCAAGGCACCAAAACTGGATGAGGTACATTCAGCAGGCTGGGAAAAACTCGAAGTGATGGGAAAATTCTACAAGTATGAAAAGTCTTTAAAAGTGTAATTAATGCAATTCATTTATTAAATTAAAAAGCAGTAAATGGACATCCAAAGTACATTATATATGTTATATTACGGCTTTAAATATTACATCCATCTACATTTCTGGAATAATAAAAGTTTACATTCATTTTTTCCTTAAGGGTGTCCTGCAGACCTCCTGCAATTTCTTAACGAGAGAGTTAATAAACTTCAGAGAAGGACGAACATATTTTTGTGATATTATTATATATAAATCAGCATTGTATTTCTTGCTAACAATTAATAGCTGCTGACGTAACGCAGTCGAAGATACGTTACGGGATAGATGTTTTGCGGGCGATAGTTATATCTTATCGTTTTAAATTATCCAAACAGTCTTGGATATAAAATAAACACGTTTTTATACTATGCTACTGCTGTATGTATTATTATTGAAATTATTTAAATATTTCTCATTTCTAGACAATCAGTTTTATTTTTTGAAATCTGACTTTTGAAGTTTTCTATTTTTCTCGAAGACCCGCCTTTATACCTATGCTATGTTAGCAATAAATTCCATCCATACATATTGTTTTTTAATTCCTCAAACGACTATTTTAGAATTTTTAACTTGATTTAAATTTTTATAGAAAATCTCAAAAGATCAATCAGTTTATTAAACACAAAACAGATGGAAAAACTATTCTGAATAAACTGAAAGAAAAAGCAATTCAAGATCTATTAGGAATATGCTATACGTATGTAATGTAATAATGGGTCATGTGAATAAAAGTAGTAAAAGCTTTTACTATGTATGTATCTATGATATTCTTATCGATTAAAAATCATATTTGTATTATTTTATTAACAGTAGGAAAAGCATTAATTCGCTACATTTTATTCACATAATAAAAGTGTTATAAAAAACATGTCAACTAAATATTCACAGTGCGAGACTTTTCGTATCGTAGAGTTTTTCTTTTGGAATGGAAAGTTTTTTGGAAAGACTTTAAATTTTAAAGTTTGAGAACTATTACGGTATTGCAGTGGCTTGAAAATTATTAAAAAGTACCTAAAGATATAGTTTTTGATGTGGTTTTGGGCTTGTTTGAAAGGAAATTGAAAGTAGATACAAACACAAATACTGCGTCCGGCAAAAGGATTGAATGGGTAAGCGATTTCAACGAAAAGGGCAGTGTAAGCTCAAAATTATCTGTCGTACCCGTACAGTTGGTACACAAGGGAGTATTGACAGCGTCAGAGTAGCAGTTGAGCGGAGTCTACAACGTTTTGCAATTCGGCACTCGATTGCACCTCGAATTTCAGAGCGAAATTTGCGATAAATCTTACATCTGGATTTGGAATTCCGTCCGTATAAGATACAGATAGTCCAGAGGCTGAATCCTATTGATAAAGTTAAGAGCCTCAATTTCTGCAACCAATTTCTGAAAACATTGAACAACAATGCAGAAATTTTTTATAAACTGATCATGTATGAGGAAGCTCACTTCCAGCTTAGTGGGTACGTTAATCAGCAGAACTCACTTCATGACCAAAAGGTAACAGTGTGGTGTGGAGTGTCCACATTTGGTGTGACCGGGTCATACTTTTTTGAAGAAAGCGGCCACATTGTTACAGTCAATGCAGTTTGGTATGTTGAAAAGTTGGAAACATTTGTGGCTGCGGAGTTCCAAAGAATGGATTAAAATGAAGCATGATTCCAACAGGACAGCGTCACAGCGGATGTTTTCAAATCGCCTAATTTCAAGGTTTGGTGACATTGTATGGCCCACAAGATCACCGGACCTAATGGTCCCGGATTTTCTTCTGTGGAGATTCTTAAAATGTAAATGTACTCTGCCCGTCCCGAAACATTTCTTGACCTTAAAAAGAGGATTCGTGAAGAGATAAATTCGATAAACAAAGATTTACTCAGAGACGATATGCTCAATTTCAGGATTAGATTGCAGCAATAAATAGAAGAAGACGGTGGTCATCTTAGGGATGTGATCTTTGCAAACTAAAAGTGTTATAACAGATTTCCAGAATTATACTTTTAGTTTTAGTAACAAGTGGCCGATTAAAAACCGTACAATCCTATTGCGGGACCCAGAATAAGTAACATTTTTGCACCAACAGGTTTTAAAATGCATTTAAAGCGCTAATTTGATTGGGGGATAAGGAGAGAGGGGACAGAGAGCGTTATAGTTCACAGTAAATTTTTTCCAAATGTTTTTCAAAAAGAAAAAGATATCAATTTCTCTCAAAACACATTTTTTTAATAGCCACTTTGAATATCGTGAGAAGCAGTTAGTTTCAGAGACTGATGAGCATGGCGACGATTTCATTAGGTTGCAATGTCTATGGAAATTTGATACAGTACAGTAAAATGAAATGCCATGTTAGGGGGATTTGTGTTTGTGGCTAAGGAGTCTCTCCTTACGCGGAGGATAGCGAAGATGATTTCAACACATCCAACTCATACATACAAATCAGAAAGAAGCCAAAAAGGAAAAAGAAGAAAATAGAACAATAGAGTTAAGTAAAAATTGAATATTGAACACAATTAAAACAAAATAAAAACATAGATTTATAATTCAGCATTTAATTCAAAAAATTCATTTTCCATGAAAAAACATTGCTATCAGTCTAAAATTGCAATATAATAAGGGACGTTCGGAGAATATTCTTTATGAAAAAGAAACGCCCTGTGTCACCTTTTTAACCTATCCTCCAATCAAATTAGCGCTTTAAATGCATTTAAAAGCGACCTTTAGTGGTGTAAAAATTTTACTTATATTTGTTTTTGTACCTCCTTTCAATTTCCTTTCAAAGCCCAAAAATACCTCGAAAACTATAATTTAAGTACTTATCCAAATTTCTCAAGCCAATGCAATACCATGATAGTTCTCAAACATTCATTCTATTATTTTTAATGGAGCTTAAATAAAAAGTAACTTTCTCAAAATTCACACTTATAAAAAACTATTTGAGATCAACGATGAGTCAATCGAGGCTTTCCGGCTTAGCTTTATTGTCTATTGGAAATAACATCTGAAATTGATTTTGAAGATGTTATAAATGAGTTTGCTGCTTTAAAATGTAGAAGAAAATTGTTGTAAAAGAGACATAGAATCATAGTCAGTCATTTTTGTTCTTATTCAATATTGTAATCTTTCGTGCAATAAATAAAATAGTACATTTGTTAGTAATTTTCTTGTTTTATTATTGTAAAACTTAATTTGCTTTATTGTATTGTTTGTTTTCTTGTGTTATTGTATAACTCTCTAAATTTTCATTAATTTATAGGATTTATAAACTTTTTTACATCTAAGGATAGGGGTGATACCATTACTTCTGCCCCGGGTGACACCCACCCTAGCTACGCCACTGCATGTTATGTAAACATTTTATTTACGCGAATGATATAATAATTCAGTTTCCAACGTCTTTTTCAAAGTTAAGAAACATAACTTCCTCACTTATTTTGTAGGAAATTTAGCATACTGTTAGGCTGTAAAAAACATTTTTCGATAAAAGTTGTCAAACATATTTTCTATGGTACTTTTACGAGGCACTATAGCATTACGTATAGCATGTTTCTTGTGATTTGCCCACCGTCCTTTAAAAGGACGTTTTCAGTTTAATTTATTGCTAGTTATTCTAAGCCCAAGAGATGTCATCAAAGTAGATAATAACTTCATTTGATCGGATGATTTCGTTATTTTAACGGTTTTTGTAACAGTACATTTAATGACAAATTTCCATTGTTGTAACAACGAAGCACTTAACCAGTTCGGCAAATTTGCAAAAGTGAGACCGCTTTTCACTATGATCGATGAAACATTTTTGGAAAATGCACCTTACTCTGAATATCATGTCGATGAAGCCATGGTGCCTTATATTGGTAGGCACCCGTGCAAGCAAGTTATAAATGCCAAACCGATTAGGTATGGCTTCACATTTTGGGTTGGTGCTACTGACAAAGGATATACAGCATTGTTGAACCCTAGCAGGGATCCAACAGTAAAATAAGGAACGACTATAAGGAATTGAGAAGGAATGAGTCCGTGGGTGGTTTTAGAATATGCAAAAGTTCTTCTTTCTAACTGAATTTTGCTACCATCTGTATTTTGACAATTTTTTCACTACTACTATATTATGATTGGATGGAGTGGCTAAACTCGGTGTTAGAGGTACCGGGACAATTCGTGAGAACAGGATTAGAGTTACCGGAACGACTAGTGAAAAAAATGATGAGAAATAAAAAAACATACATAGTATCGTATAAAATATAATAGTACTATCGTATATTTGTGATACACTGGATTTTCTTTTTTATTTTTCTCTATTTATATAGTACCTATACTATTAAGAAAACGTCAAGGACTAAAAGTATTTCGCAAAAGAAGAAATTGGGCAAGAAATATCTGGGTTAAGAAAGATTATAGTTTTTCCAACTGTTTTGTTATGAAATGTTTTTTAAATTTTGAAAAATAAAAAAAAAATTGTAGATAAGAACGTAAGAACGTAGCATAGCCAAAGATTATATTTGTTTTTTCTTATTTTATTATACTTTTCATCAGATACGTTTATCAGAAACGCAAAAAGATCAATGCTAGAATTTTAAAATAATTTTAATTTTTATAATTTTAATACGTTTTATACAATGCGCGTATAAAATCTGGAACTATGCAAAGAAATCTTTTATTAAATATTTTGAGAAAAATCCTCGAACACATCGATTTTTATCTTAAATGAGACATATTTTAATGTAATTGTTATTTCTAGATGGTCTAGTGTTTCAGAGTTACGGCGATAGCGAAAATTCTTTTAATTGGAAACCCTAATTTTTTATGATGGATTTGGAAAGATACTGCAATTCTAAGACCAAATATGCTAAAAAAGTATGATACTGTATTAAGAAATTTCCGAGATAATTGCTTTTAAAGTTTTAAAACAAAAATTAAAAAACAATTCAGAGTTCCTAGAATTGCATTATCTTTCCAAATTCATCATAAAAAATTAGGGTTTCCATTTAAAAAAATTTTCACTACCGCCAATACTCAAAAACAAAAGACGATTTACAAATAACAATTACACTAAAATAACGATATAATTACGATAAAAATCGACGTGTTCGAGGATTTTTTCAAAAATATTTAATAAAAGGTTTATTTCGATAGTTCCAGACTTTATACGCGCACTGTACCGTCTATATTTTATTAATTTTAATTTTGTGTTGTAATGCACTTATTATTAATATTTCTGTGCGAGTGTTATTGTATTTATCAAGTATTTATCACTTGAAATGTATATAACAACAGAAGAACAGTAATTAGTTTTTAAGGTTTATAAATAAATTAATTATAATAAACTATGAGGTAGATTTAATATAAGGTAATGCATATTAACCAAATTTATAAAGAATTTCTTACTAAGTACTAGTCAATTTCTTTATAGTTTTTAAAACGTATTGAATTTCCCTTCATGCATTTTGTAAGTGATTCTGTCTCGACGGAATGTCGCCTGGCTGCCTGATTAAAATATCCGAGAATTATACTACTGTTAGCCCCTAATGTTAGATAATTTCGAAGCTCCTCTGTTAATTGGATTGCCTATTTTCCATTTTTTATTTTAATAACTATTAACTTTTAAACAAATTCATAAAAACAGCCTAGTACCAAAAATAACATGTTTGCAAAATAAAGTAAAACCACAATCCTGGCTGTATTACCCGTTGAGAAAAACTATTATAAATTTTTTTTCTAAATCAACCTATTTTAACTGTGTGAACCAAATTTTCATAAAATATAGAAACTGCCTACTGTATATTTATATAAGAGTCCTTCACTGTATTTTCTGGAATTTAATTTATAAAAACAAGTCCTAAAAACTATTACATTTTTTGGGTACTTGTAACTACCCTGCAGGAGAGCCTTAAGTATTCGTTCGCGTTTTCTTCATTTTCAATTCTACACTCGACTTTTACTTTTACACTTAAGCACCTGATAATGAATGAATTTTATGAACACATTCAAATAAACTTACCCTCTCATCCTACATTTTTCGTAGTTCACAAATCTAGAATTCTTAGAGAATTGCCAAAACTAAAATCGACTCAATCCGCAAATCCAAAATTAATTTTATGAACCGAATAGAAATCTGACAAACTCATCTCTCAGATTTTAATAAAATTTCAGTACGTTATAGACGGTAATAAACTAAAGATCCTATATTTTTTCTTTTTTTTCTGAAAATTTTTTATTTCTGACTTATAAGGGGCCAAAGTTTTTTTGACACTGCCAATTATTTCCGAAGTCGAACATTTTCTCACACTTAAATAGGAATATCCTGAGAACTACTACAAATATTTGAATAAACTTTTTTCTGTCTGATAGGGCACATCTTTCATATTTTAATTAGGTAAATTAATGATGTGTAGAAAAACAACGTGTCAGCGAGGCAAAATATTTTATTACAATAAATATTTTTTTCTCAAAAACGCCAATAAAGAATTCTCTAATTTTTCCACAGGAGGTGCAAAACATCATCTACTTTGAGTATGTAAAAGCACAATTTCCAACTTTGCTTTTTTAATTTTTTATGATCATTGGAACGGTGTTTCATTAAAGTATAATCAAACTTAAGTTCCTCATCATTAGAAACGTAAAACCTTTCTATGATATCATTTTTGATTAAATGCAACTGAAAATCCAAAAATGTAGTAGAATTTAAATTTTAAAAGCTTTAAGGATTTAAATTAATGTAGTGAATGTTTTTGTAGAACAAAATATATTTTTAAAAGGAAGGAATGAAAGGTCCTCGTCCATTGGGCAATAAACTAATTATAAACCATAAATAACCGACCTAAAATAACTGACAAAACTGAATATAAACTAATAAAATAATAAAAACAAAATGTGTTTTTTATGATAGGGCTCTGATACAGCTGGCTAAAGACAATGAAGATTTTATGCAGTTGTTACTTTTTTTGATTGTACACTATTCTGGTTAATGTAATCAAAATCAATATGAAAAGATACAATTACAAATTCAAGTAAAACTTTAAAATGCTCCATTTTAAAATACAAATAGATAACAGTTTTGTATGGAATCTGCTGGTGACATCTAATACACTGCTGTTGATTAATCATGACTACCTACACACTACAAAATATTCTCTCATGATCGGAAATCAAATGTGTGGATTATTTTAAAATACATAAAAACGCTCAGTATCCAACAAACAAATTAATTATGAAAAAAATATGTGATGTTACTGACAAATTCAAATCTATTTTTGCATATGCATCTTCTGAAGAGTATCCATGTCGTAAATGCCAGAGAGTGAATAACATTCTGAAAATTTTAAAGATGCCAACTCCATGTGGATCTAGTGCAAGATTTTATTCAATTTGAATTTTTCATTCATTTCAATTTCAAATTGAACAGTTATTTCTAAATCATCAAGTTTAAGTATAATATGAGCGAGAAGTAACTCCATCAAAGGTGCCTTTAGAATTTTGAACTCATGTGTGTTATCACACTAGCAAATGTACAAAATAATCTTCTTTGACAATGACACTTGTTATTAATTTGATATAATTTCCTGGTGTTGCTCATACTTGATATGGTTTAAACATATAGTTTTTAACTACAAATATCTGTAGTAGTTCTCAAGATATTCTTATTAAAATGTTCGACCTTGAAAATAACTACAGTCTTTGGAAAAACTTTGAACACTCATAAGTCAGAAAGGCATTTTTTTCAGAAAAAAAGAAAAAAATATGGGGTCCTTAATTTCATATCCTGTATAACATTACTCAAATTCTGAGAGATGAATTTTCCACTCCTGCCTCTCTTGATATGGAATTCACCCGCATTCAAGTAAACTTAACCCTCGCCATCCTATATTTACCGTAATTTACAAATCTAAAATTCTCTTGAAAATTCTTAAAATATGGGCAAAACTAAAACCCAAGACATAAATTTAAAACTGTTAGAAAATCTGCAAAACCAAAACCGACAAGGAAGCATTAAGTGAAATTGCAACCACATGCAAATCCTTTTATAACCTGTCTATTTTTGTCAATAAAGGTATTATAAAAGTACCGACAGGTACCCGACCATTCATTAGACAAACTTGTCAATTATAGAATTATACGTATTCAAAATGAGATTTCATCTGGAATTTTTGATCTTTTTTACAAATCAGTGGAAATATTTTTAAATGTAATAATGGCCTTTTTAAACAGTATGGTTTTACAATAACGGTACTTGTAACTTTTTACAATAATTGCCAATATTTCATTCATAAATTCATTCTCTATTTGCTATTCTCTAAATGGATTCGTACATGCATTTCGTCATGATGCTTTCAGCTTTGTTAAATTTGTATTACAGTTATTAGAAAACCCCATTTCTGCGTAGGCAAGGATCATGGTAAAACTTAAAAATGCCAGTTATAATAATATTTTCAAAAAATGAAAAACAAAATGTTGCATCATCAACAACTATGCATGGAATAATACGTTGAATGCAACATCATTAAACATTTAATAAAAAAATTGCATTAATTATTTATTACAATTTTATTTCTTCTTACCGAAAGCGGGAAATTATGAAGATGAGCTTTATTATTAATAATAATAATAATTACTAATACGCATAACCTGAAAACCAGGCCCCAGAGCTATGGCAACCAAGCTATGAAGCTTGTGCGGCAGGCAGGGGCGATTATTATTATTATGCACAATTATTTTTTTCGTTTTTCTGGAAAACGGCTGAAGCAGCAAATTTTCTTTTTGTGCAGTAAAATAGCTTTAAATAATAGCTTCAACAATTTTGTTGTGTGCTACATTTTTGTCGAGTTTTCATATTAAGCTAGCTCACAACGTTTTTCTGGAAAACGGCTGCAGCAGCAAATTTTCTTTTTGCGCAGTAAAATAGCAGTAAATTAGCTTTAAATAATAGCTTAAACAATTTTGTTGTGTGCTACTTTTGTGTTGTAGCTTTATAGACCTAAAATGTATGTAGGTATAGTAGTGTTTTTATAAGTAATTATGAGCTTAGTTGTGTTTATACAATATATGTTCTATAGTCACGCCATCAAATGAAGGATTTAAGATTACCGATATCACGAGGGCAGAATTGTAAAAAGCATCTCGAATCACGCAGTGTTCACCTCATGATCACGTGGTCGACTCCAGAAATGTATCTGATAACAGAAACAACTGATAAACTGGAATGATTCAGTAGCGTCACAAAATGTCCTTTACGAAGGCTAACATTGATGCTTATAATCGTTCGATTATAATCGAATACACGTACCAAATAGGGAAAATGAAATTAATTTATACTATAAGAACAATTATTATTAACGTCCAAGTTTAATTATTTCATTGCACCTATAAAATACTATTTGACTCACAGTTAGGCATATTTTTATTTTCTATCTAACATGTATGCAAGTAAACGGCAAAAAATATAAATTAAATTAAACATATGAAAACAGAAATATTGTTATAAACAAAAATTCTTAAGAACTACTATAATAGTTAAATTAAAACTACTAGAACTAAATAGTTAAGTAATTCCTTTACAACAGTAACAAATTGTTTATACATTAATTGTTTTATTGGTTATTTGAAATTGGTAAATTATTATACATTACGATTCCTAATATATAAAAAGGATTGCCATCATTTAGTATCAGTTTTATGCACTTAAAAATGTAAATTAACGCCAGTTATGATTTGTGTAGTTATGATTATTGATTTGAAACGAGAAACATTCTTTTTCACAAATTGTAAATCTTCAAAATTGGTTATTAGTTATTTTTAAAAATGCTGATTTAGAAGAAGTTATATCTCGGTAGCTCATATTGAACATATAACGAACAGCCCTTTTTTGGATGATAAATAAACGAACAACCTATTTTTATTATTATTATGTAGGTATTATTATAACATATGTTCCAATATGATTTCATTATTAAGCGTCTATCACTAATGTGTGTATTATTTATATGTCGACATTAATTTTTCATAATTTACAGATTAACATTGTTTTTATTCATATAGTAACAAATATATAAATTTACATAATGTTAAAAAGTACTATCCGAACGTACGCTACTGACTTTTTTAAAACGTCTCTTAGTAACACGATACTTTGCATACATTCTTAGCTTATCGTAATGTTCTCACAGCTGATGTGCACGCGGTCATTTAAATCCTTCATTTGTTAGCGAGACTATAGTAGTCGATTTCTTAGTGGAAAATTCCTAGGAATACGCCTTTTGAGCACTGATTTTGATGATTTTTTTAATTGTAGGTAATCGACTATAATTCAAAATCTTAATGTTACATTTGTCCGCTAATGCCCTGTTTAATTGTTATTAACAAATTATTACTTTTTCAATAAGGGGCTAATTAATAATTAAATAATTAATATTTAAAACTCATCAAATTTTTATTATAATTGAATTAAGTTGGGTACTTATAGGTTTTTAGGGTCGTAGATTACGAATTCCAATTCCAAATTGATCCAAAGTGCAAAATGGTGCTACAAAATGACCGCCGGTGTCAACACTTTAATATTTTAAATTTAGAATGAAAAATTGTTGCAATTATTAGTTATTATTTATTTAAAATTCAAATTGGTGGAATATAATTTAGTTTGAATAGTGTTAAAATAAATTAATGCTCCATAATTTAACCAGATTCCGTTTAAGTCTAAAACTTTATTTATCGTCAGATTTAAATAAAGAACATTGTATCATATTGTATTAATTATTATTTATTTGTGTTTCTTGTAAAGCACTGATAGTTTCTTCATGCCAACTAGAAAATCGGTTGTATATTTAAGCAGCCACCCCCGTTGCATTCTCTGCAAGCTCAAGTACAGTATAGCCCACTTCTCTTACACCCACATGCTGTTCCACATCCAGTTTTACAGCCGCAAAATATGATCTTTAATACATTTCCTGGAGAGCTGCAGGTTCCGTCACTCTTATGAGATAAAAGATTGCATTCTTAATTATCCAACCCCAGTCTTCAATTGTCATACTATTTCTCAACCATAATTGATCTTGCAGATATACCCTCTTTAAATGTTGCTGCGCAGAAGCGAGTATTAAACCTAAAAGACAGAAATTAATAAATAATAGTACTGTATTTAAAAAAAAGATTAAATAATTTAAGTAACTTTACCTATGCGTGTTCAAAGATATAACTTTTCCATCGCCGTACATCGCAAGAATACATCTTATCCCAGCTCAAAAAAGGTCGCTTATTTCAGCTTTTTCATCTTTAAATACTTTTGCAGCATTATGTAACTCTTGTTTGCATTCAAAAGTTTTGAAAAATTTATTTTTCCCTCTGCCGAAAAACGCTGATGTAGTGTCGCAACCAGTAAAAGTATGTAAAAAAAGAATGTGCTCCTTACATTTTGGAAAACTGATTAAGCTATTTTTGGAAGAATACATTCTTTTTGGCACTTGCAATTTTGCAGGCTTAAGATAGTAAATTGGTTTGTTGTCTTTAGCCAGTGCAGTTAAAATAACCATACCGTTAATAGCTTTCGATACAATTACTACATTTTCATAACTAGCATTAACAATTAATCTATCCGCATCGCTTTCAGCTTATGACATAAAATGTTACTTGCAGTTAATGTTTCTTTGAGTATATTTATAAATCTACTTTTATTTCTGCTATTAGCTAGAAATTTGTCTTGTTGTGTCTTTAGAAGCATTTCTTTTTGAAACAAAATATCTGCAGAAGCTTTTTCTTCAAGCGACGGTTTCTTTCCATCGACTTTGTACCGTCTTTTTCATACCCATCAAATACAACAATAATATTTCGACCACAAGTATTTGTTAGGTATGCCACATAACTTTGGCAAATATGTTCAATAGTTGTATCTATTTGCCATTTAAGTTTATGTAATAACATTCCACCGTCAATAACGACGTACGAAGTACTTTTCCTTATTAGTTAAATCAGTAGACGCTTCATTAAATACATCATAAAGTGTAGAAAAACTTTGAGTTTTACGCATGCCCATTTCGTCGAAAAGAGAAAGAGGGTATGGAGCTAATTCAAAATCAAAATATTCCCCCTCGGTTTTTATTATAACACATATACGTTGGAATAGTAATAGAGGATCGATAGGCACAATTCCGTCCCCGATTTTTATTTTATTATTCGTGGATGACAATGGAAGGACTCTGTCTTTTCTACTTAATTTTACCTCTTGAAAACTTTTGTTATTGATATTTTTCATACATTTGTTGCCAACCTCATAAGCGTCGTAGCAGTTTATT
This sequence comes from Agrypnus murinus, assembly GCA_929113105.1. Classification (NCBI taxonomy): domain Eukaryota; kingdom Metazoa; phylum Arthropoda; class Insecta; order Coleoptera; family Elateridae; genus Agrypnus; species Agrypnus murinus. The sequence continues at coordinate 100,741,520 of OV816026.1, read as the reverse complement.
TTGTCGTCACCTGCAATACCCGTTGCAATAGAGAAGATACAATCAATTTGATCAGAAAAAGGATTGTGCTGCTTGAAGAATGCTTCAATTGTATTTGTATCAATAAAGTCTGTTTTAATATGAGCATCTGTACTATCTTCATGTTGGTAATTTTTTGAATGGAATGTTACAAAATTTTTCCATCCCTTCAATTATGACTTGTGGGACTTGTGTATAAATTACACCCTGGATCCATTTAAATACTACACTATTTGTAGCACCTCGTTTGAATGGACCTCCTTGAATGCTCATACTTTTCATTAAAGTTTGTTCGATGATTTGGTCAGTGGCTATACCAGAAAAGTATTTATTGCCACGCCTTGCTGTAAAATAGCCACATTCGGCGAATTTACGGTATTCTTCTGGGTCTTTAATTTTATTTTTAAAATTTTTCATGTCCTGCAAATATAGTTGAGCCGAATTAGCGTATGGAAAGTGACCAGCAGCGTGAAAATATGGAATCATCAATTCGATAGTATGCAAGTGCATATTCCAATCGCCCATCCGCTCAGTAGCGATATGATCTTTTAAAATTGACACCATTCTGAAATAAGTTACCCACAATTTTGCAGTTTTACTTCTTTTTTCTAGTCCAAAAATTTATCCTCAAATAATTCAGGAATTTAATTAAAAACTGCATTATCTTTTATTTCTGCCAGTTTCAATATATAATAAATATCACAAGCTTCGTTGTCATTGAGAATATTAGCGAATTCTGGATTACTTTTTGCAATCTGTGCAAAAATCAGACGTGGTAGCGCAAGCTGCACTAATGTATGAGGTCGGATTGCTAACATTCCAAACTGTTCTTCCTCAAATAATCTTTCCACTAAATTAAATAATATAATATCATTATTTTGTTGAAGAGAACCTTCCTCTCCATCAATTAAATCATCATTATTCATATAATCAACTTCTTTATAATCCATCCAATTCTTACTCTTATTTTTCATCTCAATACATTTCTATTTACCATTAATTACTATACCATTCCGCACCATAAAATCTACTCCTATAATAAAATCTAAATCAAGATTATTTACCATTAAAAATGTTGCATCATTGATTATTTCTTCGCCTATCTTCATCTTTATAAGAACCATTTTCTCTATTACCGCTATTTTCTTTCTCATTGCTGTTACCAAATTAGTTTTCTTAATCTTGTAAATCCTATTCTTAAAAACCTCCCAATTCTTTTTTATTATTTCTTCCTTCACCAATGACATCTCAGACCCACTATCTATTAAAGCTCAAATCACTCTGTTCCCCTAATTTCAAATTTATAAAAGGCAAATTTCTTTGTTCCCCTATATTTTCTTCTTCAAACAATAATTCTTTAGAATCCCCCAATATCCCCGAACCCAAGTTACAAATAAAGGTATCTATTGCATTATTGGAGTTTTTTTTTTGTCTATTTGAAGCCCCTGCGTGCACCTCCACGACTTCAATAGCATTCAAATCTTCTGTACGTCTTTTATCTCTTCTTAAACTTAAATTATCAGTGTTTGTAAATCTGGTGTTTGGTTGTGTTTGTTCGATCATTCTTTTTTGATCTGATGGCCTATTTTTATCTCTATTAGATTCATACCTATAATCTTGATATTTATTGTAGTTACCATTATCATTATTTCTTTTATAAACTGTAACACCCGCTGACTCGGATCACACGTTGAGGGTGGTAAAATAAAACACTTGCTCCCATACACAGTACATTTATTTTAAACAAACGTCCACGCCGGTTTGCAAAGTAACTCCAACTGCGTAGCCTTACAAACAGGACTACGCGCCAGCCAGGTGGTGCCAACCTTATCACCAATATGTGACATTAATAAATACAATACATTACACCACCCCGCCAGTAAATTAAAAATAACTAAAATTAAAATTTCAGCCGCTCCGGAACCTTCCGGCTACGTACTGGACGGTTTGAAACAGCGGGTAAAGCGTTAAACTCTTGCGAAGCTACAGTAACCTCCACGTTACCCGGTGTTCCATTTGGGTCTGAGACATCTGACACGGTATCAGTAACACCCCTGTCAGATTCCTCAGTTGATCTATCTACATTACCATTATTATTGGTTAAACTTGCTCTAACAGGTGAGCCATTTTCACTTTCGCGATTCTCAACATCAGCGCGAATTCCACTCTTCACCACAATATCACTGTAGTTGTCACTGATTTGGAATTTAATTTGGTTAGTATGACGTTTCCACACTAACATAGAGTCATATGGCGATACCAAATACACATTTTTACCTAAAACCTTAACAATTTTCGCTCTACACCAGCTAGGTTTCACATTCCGGTAATCTTTAGCTAAAATAACATCACCTACTCTAAATGACACAGTTCTTCTCCCACTAAAATATTTTTTGTTATTATTCTGAGCTCGTAATAAATTTTTGCGGACCTCTGAGAACTTACCTTCGTCATTAGTCGTTAAACAATGTGGTTTAATTAGATCAAAACGTGTCCTTAGAGATCTACCTAGAAATATTTTAGCGGGCGAATCCCCCGTCGAACAATGGACTGTATTTCGGTAAGTTAATAAAAATTTCGATAAGGACAAATTCACATTTTTACTGTCCAACTCCTTGAGTAAAAAATGTTTAACTGTTTCTACACTATTTTCGGCAGCACCATTACAAGATGCTTGGAATGGAGGTATGGTTACATGCTCAATACCATTCATTGTTAAAAATATTTTAAATTCACTGGGTACGAACTGTCGTCCGTTATCACTAACAATTTTCTTGGGCAAACCGTAACGAGCAAATAAATCTCTGAGTCTTAATATAGTTTGAGCTGACGTAATCGAATGCATTGGAAAAACCTCGATCCATTTGGAAAATGCATCAAGTACTATTAGAAAAAACATATTTTTTCGCGGCTCAAGAAAATCTATACGTAAACGTGACCACACACTGTCAGGAATGGGCCAACACTGTAGGGCCTCCCTTTCAGGATTGGCCTGCATTTTCTGACAAGACGAGCAATTTTTTACCATATTTTCTATGTCATCGTTTAACGTCGGCCACCAAATATGAGCTCTGGCTAAATGTTTTGTTTTTACGATTCCAAAATGACCGCTGTGAAGCTCATTTAGCATACAATCTCGTAAAGTTAGGGGTACAATTACCCTATGCCCCCATAAGAGAATTTTATCGGCTACACTTAATTTGTTTCTTCTCTTAAAATACACTCTAATATCTGGGTCAATCTTATGTGGCCAACCCGACATTAGATAATTGTAACCCAAGATAGAATCGGATCTGCATGAGTCTCAACCCGCAAATTGTCACTGTCAATAGGCAATTGACAATCTTGAATTAGCAGATTAATTCCCAAAGAATTATCGTCAACATCTGAATCCTCATTATTACTTATTGGTAACCGACTCAAAAAATCAGCTATATTTTCATTGGTGTGTACATATTTTATATTAAAATCGAAACCACTTAAAAAATGTGCGTATCGCTGTAATCTATTTGCCGCCATTACGGGTATGCCATGTTTCGGCCCGAAAATACCGACTAACGCTTTATTATCAGTAATAAGGTTAAATTTACGACCGTATAAGTACTGATAAAAACGCTTAATACCCCAAATAATCGCTGTTGCTTCTTTGTCCAACGCTGAATATCCCATTTCAGCTTTGGTCAAGGTTCTACTTGCGTAACAAATCGGACGCTCCGTACCATTTTCAAACACATGCGAGATTACCGCGCCCATGCCAAAATTTGAGCTATCGACCGTTAGTTGTAACTCTAACTCCGGATCATAATGTACTAAAACATCGTCTGATGCCAATTTTGACTTATGAACATATGACAATTTTGAACATATTCAAATGACTTCTGACAGTCTTCAGTCCACTTCCAAACAGATCCTTTTTTTAGCAACTGATACAGTGGATTCAAAATATCGGGAATACATCTTATAAACCGATTATAATAATTAATAGTGCCTAGAAAAGATTTCAATTGTGTTACGTTAGTAGGAACAGGAATACCTTGTATGGCTTGTACTTTCTTTGAGCACTTGTGAAGCCCATTTCGATCCACAACAAATCCTAAAAATTCCACCGATTCTGAAAAGAAAACGCACTTTTCTTTTTTTACCGTGAGACCACAATCACGAAGAATTTTAAGAACTTGATATACATTGTCAATATGTTCACGCTTTGTTTTTCCCGTGATCAATACGTCGTCCAGAAATATGCATACTTTGGACATATCATAGAACAACTGTTCCATAATACAATTGAGATGGCGCACAAGTTACTCCAAACGGGAGCCTGTTAAATTCGTATAATTCCATATGCGTACTAATAACCGTATATTTACGCGATGAGGGTTCTAACAGAATTTGTTGATACGCGTGACTGAGATCAATTTTAGAAAATTGTTGTCCTCCCTGTAATTTCGCAAAAATATCGTCTGTACGTGGGAGAGGATATTTATCTGTAATTATAAACGGATTTAAAGTTACTTTATAATCGCAACAAATACGAACGCTGCCATCATTTTTTAGTATTGGCACAATCGGAGTCCCCCACTCCGAAAATTCTACTGGTGAAATTATATTTTCCTTAACTAACCTTCCCAACTCGTCTTCAACTTCATTTTTCAAAGAAAACGGTAATGGCCTTGGCTTAAAAAATTTTGGACTCACGTCCGGGTTAACCTTTAAAGGAAGTTGTAATTTATTAAATGTCCCCAACTTATCAGAAAATACTGACGGAAAATCTCTACTCAATTTATCTGTGAATTCTTCATTAACATAATTAACCTTTTTGAAACACATGTTAAACGAATTAATAAAATTACGCCCAAGCAATGCTGGTCCATTATTTTGTAAAACATAGAATTCTAAAAATTTTTCTTCATTATTAAATTTAACTTTTAAATTCAATTTTCCAAGTGGATAAATTTTATGTCCAGAAAAGTTTACGAGAGATATATTTGCAGGTGTCAACGGTTTATCCAAACAAAACCGCTTGTAAATATTATGGGGAATGACCGATACAGCTGCACCAGAATCTAACTCGAATTTAAACATTTTTTCCTCAAGTAAAATATCAACTACAATAGGTGCATTCATATTATCAGTTTCAATATGTAAGATAGGAAAATCTGTTTGGTTAAATTCAGTGTTCATAAAGTTCATGCGCCTTTTATTATAATTATTAACATTTTTAGTTAAATTTAAATTTTTACAAACAGCTCTTAAATGACCTTTAATGCCACAACGATTGCAAATATATTCCCTATATGGACAATTAGAGGGATGGTGTGGCTTACCGCAGTGTTTACAAGTAAAATTACCGCCGCTGCTCGAGTCTCTCCTGTCGCCGCCGCGACCTCCACCTCGAAATCCTCGGTTGCGCTGACCAAATAAGTTGATTGTACTGTTACCTGCAGGAGCTCGCGAATTTTCACTACGCGCACTGGGAAAACTACCACCACCATTTCCTCATCCTCTACGTGACACACGAAACACCTCGCGATCACCTGGTTCGGTCTTAATATTCACTCTTTGAGATTCTTCAACTGCCGATAAAGATGCTTCTTCAATGCAAGCCATTTCCATTGCCTTGCTGAACTTCACATCAGCTTTCTCGTTAAATAACGCATTTTTAATTTTACCATCGTTATAACGACTTATAAATATATCTGTCAGTTTCGAATCAAGTTCGCTTCCAAATATACATTTACCGGCTAATCCCTTAAGTCTAGCCGCCCACTCTTGTGCTGATTCGCTTTCTTGCTTACTTGCAGCATAAAACTTTGCTCTTTCCACCCACACTAAACTAGATATGCCATAGTAATTACACAAATGATCCTTAAGTTCCTTGATAGTACAATTTTACGGTTCTTTAGGTACACACAAATTTTTTAACAGCACGTAAGCTTCTTCGCTTAAACTGTACAACAATAAAGCCCTTTTAATATTGTCGTCTGTGACTTCTTTGACAATAAAATATTGCTCTAATCTCTTAATAAACACTGACCATTCGTTCACCTTCGGATCAAAATTCAAATGTAAACTACAGCTACTGCTAGCCATCTTTCCCGGTTTCAATTTATTATACGTTTTTATTATATGTGCGAAAAGCCGTGACCAAGTAGAACTCGTCGCCAATGTAACACCCGCAGACTCGGATCATACGTTGAGGGTGGTAAAATAAAACACTTGCTCCCATACACAGTACATTTATTTTAAACAAACGTCCACGCCGGTTTGCAAAGTAACTCCAACTGCGTAGCCTTACAAACAGGACTACGCGCCAGCCAGGTGGTGCCAACCTTATCACCAATATGTGACATTAATAAATACAATACATTACATAAACATTATTGTAATTTATGAATTACATGGTTCTTATATCCAAAATTCTTATTATAGTCTCTTCTAAAATTGTGATCATTATTATAGTCTCTTCTAAAATTGTGATCATTATTATAGTATCTTCTAAAATTGTGATCATTATTATAGTCTCTTCTAAAATTGTGATCATTATTATAGTATCTTCTAAAATTGTGATCATTATATGTATTTCCATTCTGTCCAAAATTCCTATTATTTTGTGGTTGATAATTTTGTCGATTAAATATTATAGGTTCATAATTTTGTTGTCTCCATCTTGTGTCTTGATTATTCTTAATACTTTTATCTTCACCCTCCAACCTTTCTTTTTCATAATATGTTGCCAAATCATAATTTCTAACTATTTCCAAAAAATCTTTAAGTTTCTTAACATTTTGTACTGCCACTGCTCTTGATATTTCACTTTCGAAATGTTTGGATAAATGTTGTATAATTTCTTCCTCGCCTATTTTTGGTATAAGATATTGCACTTGATTATATTTATTAATAATATAATTTCTCTAGAGTCTTTTAGTTTATCGTATGTTCCTGTAGTTAAATTAGTTCTAACGCTGGCCTGTTGATCATTTCCCCAATATTGACTTATGAATAAATTTCTGAATTCCTCATATGTTGTGTAATTTTGTTTGATGACACTATGCCAATTATCTGCATTCCCTATCATGACCATGTTTATAATTTGTCTTCTGTTGTCTTCTGATTTCTCAAGTTTCATCATTTCGTCTAATTTTGTAAGAAATACCATGGGTTGCTCTCCTCTTCTTCCTTCAAATTTTGGTAATGCATCGGGGCCATATCTCATATTGTTATTCAACCTATAAGTATTGTTGTTGTTGTTTTCTAAATTACTCACCTTTTCTTGTATCCGATTAATACTCCGATCAATATTTCCAAAATTCATGTTAATTTCTTCAGTAATGTGGTCAGCTCTTGTACTAACTTCTCTTTGCATATCTTTTAATTTTTCTTCCATTTGATTTTTACTTCTTAATTCTTCTTCTCGACCTCTTCTGATTATTTCTATATTATTATTGTAATTTTCTTCTGCTTTCTTCCCCACTTCTATGATTTCTTTTCTTACTTCCACAACTTTTCTCTCAATTTCTGTCGTATTCTCTTGTAGTATTATTTGAACTTCATTTTTCACCTCTTCCTTATGAATTTTCAGTTTTTCTTCCATTATCTGCAAACTCTCTTCTTTAAATCTTTTAAAAGTTTCTTCCATTTTTCTATTGTGTTCTTCAAATTTTTCTTTTAATTCTTCATTAGATCTCATCACACCTTCGATGGCTTTGTTAGTTCCTTCAATCTTGTCTTCTAGTGTTTTGTTATTCACTTCAATTTTCTTGCTAATCTGACGTAACATGACTAGTAGCAATTCATTTTCATTGATCTCTTCTCCTTTCGCTTGGTTTCCCCTGTCTCTTCTATCTCAACTATATCTTCAGTTTCTTCGGGATTCTGTTCTTCTGTGTTTGTTTGTTGTGTTTCGTCGGATCTTCTTTCTATTTCATCTTCTTTATTTTTATCCTCTTGTGAGTCATAATGTTTGCCTGATCTTATCATCATGCTTTCTCCTTTCTCGTTTTTCTACTGTTATCTAAAGAGATTACTGAAAAATATTATATTATGCACATAGACAAATAAAATTGTGATCATTAAATTAAATGGTTGATAGTTATTCTAGATTATGTTATTCTATTTGCAGACAGTTTTTTTAACATATTTAATGGTTTGAATCTTTTTCACCAAACACGTTGGTTTTTAAATTTTATATTACTTTGCAACTCGCGTTTATTTAATTACCTTTTTTTATATATTCTATATGTAACAATCGATTTTCTTTGTATTATATTTGTGTTTATTATTTTTAATTATCTCAGGGTAAACAAATTTTGTTGCTATAACCTTATTAATCAAGTTACTTAGGTGATGTTATTCTGAGGGTTCTGCTTAAATAACAACAACATCCAGTATATCAGATTATACTTGTTTTGACAGATCAATAAATGACTCTTGACATTACGTTATTTTATTTTATGGTTATAATATGTCTCAGATAAAATATTAACCTTTTAATTTAGGATTTGTTTTATAATAACCAATTGATTCTATACTATAGATATATCAAGATGTCAACAAAATTTATAGTATGCTCATACCTTTACTATCACTTTTAATCTGTCATTATACTTGCATGTATCTTTACATGGGTTATCATTAATGGATGTAAGCATAAAAAGGATACACGTATTACTTACTGTCTATTTACCACTTCACTTTCAAGACACACCCTTCTGTTTTCTTCAAGTTCCACTCCAATCCAATATGACCCAAACTTTGTAATTATGGATATCCAAATCTCTGCCTATTTGTTTCTTTTCTTTCTTTTTTATATCTCACATCAATTCCATATTATTGACAGTAACTTGAACTATAGATTTTCGCACTGGACACCAATATCAATTGCTAATAGATTGCTTCTCTACTATGTATTATCAATAAACCCTTTAGCAAGTTTATTATTTAATCTTCTTTACCAGACAGCTTCTTTCTATTTTATTTATTGCCAATGAGCAATTATTTAAGTTTATTAAATTTTCCCAAGATATAACATTCTATTTTTGTGTATACCTACTTAAATCTTAGAAGATTGTTTAGAAATTGATTTAATGTGTCTCTACTAACTTGTCACAATTTAATTATCAATTTTTTTATAGATACCTGATTTATTGTATTTTATGCTTATGCATAAGGTTTTTTCTTTGACATCAACTGGTTTTTTTATTCAATAAAAAAAAAACTGCAATATTCGTGAAATTGTGAGATTATTTTATTAATTTCCTTTTACAGAGAAAAAATTAATTTGCTTTCTCTCAAATTCTTTTGTTTTTTTAAGTCTCTTGATCCCCAAAATTATCATATTTCAACTCTCCATGGGTACATATTATGTAATCTTTTAAAATTTCAGTTTATTATTATTTAACAATAGTTTTATCAATCATGACTGTCTCTTAGTATACTTACATATCTTTGTTCATACATTACAATATTATATCCAATAGAATATTGCATGTTTAATGGCATTAGTTATCATTATTGAGTCAGAGTTTCTGAAGTGGGCCCATCATTTTTTGACATGTTTAAAATAAAAAAACATATCATATTTTAATAGTACTATATAAAGTATACTTCGTGGCAAATTTGTTTGTTTTTATTCCCATTATAACAAAAGTTATAAACAAATAAATGTTATTGCAGTGTTTTATTAGAAAAATTATATCTTAATTCTCCAAGATTTTATTAAATATTTTACCTCCAATTGATTCTCTTGGTAAGTTATCGACAACTCTTATTAAATATTGTATTCCGATAAGATAGTCAACTGATTCTTCTAATACATTTTTTATATTTTTTAAAGTAGGGCTAGTGATTGGTAAAACAGATGCTATCCGTTCAATATACTTATTTGGTTTGTTTTTTAATGACTACAATAAAATCTACTATGCCCATCTTTTCGTTATGAAACGCATTATTTCCTGCGGCTTCTTCAGCTGCTAATTTAAACAAACGATCCTGTAATTCCTTCTTATTCCTAATATATTTATATTCGATTGGTCCTTTATAAAGTTTTGAAACAGATTTGCACTCTTTTATTAAATATTCATTTAGAAATTCATCAATACAATCATCTAGTACTCCTTCAGTACAATCTTTTGTATATGCTGCTATATGATAAACAAGGCTTGACCATTTTGATCCTTTACTTGATTTTAGTCTTTTATTTGATCTGTCGTTATTATGAAAAAATGAGTCGGTATACCATAATATCTCACAATAGTTTTTTAAATCCTCTCTCATATAGTTTGTTTGATCAATATAATAGCGATAAGCTAATAATCTCATCAAACCTATTGTAGCAGGATATTCTTTGTTAACGTCTTTTAAAATAAGAGTTGCAGGGTCTGATGTCGGATTAAACTCAATTTGTAAATTTCCAATCTTTAGACTGAATTGATTTGCATCATAATAGATACCAAAAACAGGATCGAACCCTCTTTCAGGTTCATCTTTTCTTGTTCTGGGTCCGAGTGCAGATTTTAAATAGTGAAAAGGTATTCTACCAATTTTATCTTCATCAATTAATTCTTCTTTCGTTGGTCTTTGCCTTGGAGTTGCATAAGTAATATCTTTAATTTTAATCACGGGTGTTTCTGGTTCTGTTATAATCGGGCTACTATCCATTGTTTGATCAAACCCAATATGTTTAAGTAGATCCAGAATCATAGGTGACTTTAGTTGTCTTTGAAGGTCTTTAATTGCTAAAGTCTCTGGTTTATTACCTTCAATCACTAATTTTTGAATATCTTTATCAACCTTTTGAAGTGCATCTGTAATTGGTTTATATTCTATTTCTCGTTTTTCATAATCAGTTGCTAATCTACGTGTATGTTTTCTAAAATCAGTTTTTTGTTCTTCTAACTTTTTTAGATACTTATCAGACGTTGGTATTTTTAAATCATCTTCGTTAGACTCTGTTGATATATTAAAATTAGCAGATTTTTCTTTTTTACCTTCACGAAATTTTTTGTATACCCCTGTCTTATATTTTTATGTCTTTGTTCTATCTGTTTTATTAAAATATCATCTACGTCTTCGTTTTCGGTGCCAGACCGTTCTTGACAACCTTCGGCATTCATTTATTCGATTAGAAATATGTATGAAAACAATTGATATATCGATTTTTTACCTTATCGATTGATAGAAAACCATAGTCGTTTTTCCAACACGTTTTACAACATGAAATAAATTCATTCAACGACATATCGTTATTTACCTCTTTATGTAATCGTTCAACACATCTTGGTTGTTTCCATAAACATATAAAATTTGAGTTATCTCTAATCAATTTTACATTAACACTTGTTAGACATTGTATTAGGTAAATACAAGAAATCTCTTTGTCTTCCCATCATAAAATATTCCTCTATTCTATCTTGATTTTCTTTTAAACAATCGTCAAATACAACTAAAGCATCTGGTTCACATTCAGAAACAGTTATCATTTCATCAAAATTATCACTAATTTGATATGGTATAGGTGTTTTTTTAAAGAAAAGAATCAAATTTTGATAACACGTTTGATATGGGGTATTTGTATAAATGTACACTGTTGTATAAGGGACCCAAAAACCTGTTATCATATTATATAAAACAGTATTTTTTCCACATCCTGAAGGACCAACATGTAAACTTCTTAAGGGGTATGGAAATATACCATAATACTCTTGTTTTTCCAAATATTTGGGTTTTTTAATCAAATACTTCTTCATTTTATTATCAAATATTATTTTCTAAAATTTTTTATTAATAAATGATGAAGTTATTGGATTTGTTGGTAAATAAAGAATATGGAATTATTGATATTAAAAGAGAGAAAGGAAGTCATATGATATTAATCCTAGACCTCCCTGAAGGTGCCAAAGGTGAATTGATTTTATCAGATCACATTTTAAACACCGAGCAATTAAACTTTTTAAGATACTTCGAAAGATACGGGTTTTTTAATCATAGATTAAGAATTAAACGAAATAATTGTTGTATTGATTTTATATTTTGATGAGACAATAAATTTAAGTGTCCTCAATATAAAAAGTTTATTTAAATATAAATTATAATCATCATCATCATCATCTCCTTTTTTAATTTTATTTCTATTAAATATCCAAAAACTTTCATCCTTCAAGGAGACAGAGTAATAGTAGTGGGTCTTTAACAAGGAATCCACATCATATTAGAGATATACATTTTCTTGATGCAGATATGACTTTTAGTTTCTATATAAATGAGTAACACTGATATCAAAAAACATGTGAGTACTTTAAAAAAATATGGAATAGTTCCTTCAGTTAAAAAAGATGTTTTAGGAAATGATATTATAGTTGAGTTTATAATGCCAAAGGTAAAAAGGGGTGGTATTATACGTATAGATGATGTTTTAGGTGCGGCTATATTAGCAGTTGTAGGTTGGGGTACAACTAAATTAATAAACGCTATTGAAGGCGCTGTTGAAGGAGGTTGTCTAGATTGTCAAAACAAAGTGTTAAAAAAAAAGAAAAGACCGGTATCCAACCAGCCTCGAATCATACTTTAATAGATCTTTCAAAGGAATATAAAATTAAAAATTTTAGAGGTGTTTTCATGAAAGATGCTCTTCCAAAGAAACCCAAAAGAAACGAATGTGGAATAATAAATTTAAACAATTCTAATCAAATAGAAAGTCATTGGGTTGCATATATTAAGAAAGATAAATATGTTGAATATTTTGATTCATTTGGGTTTGTAAATCCGCCTATAGAATTACAAAAATACGTACAAACTGATGATATATGGTTAAATAAAGATTATACATAAGTATGTTATATGATGATCCTCCTATATGTGGTTATGAATGTATAAATTGGTTGTTAACTAGAACATCTTTTTTATTTGAAATAAATGGAACCTTCATTTTTTGATCGTAAACAAATTCAGCCTGTAAATAATACACAAATGAATAATCAGGGAAGTAAAATAGAGTACGATGTACAATTAACAAACGAATGGTGTGGTAGAGGTCAAGATTTCTATTTACATATAACAGGAAAATTTCTTCATAAAGATGATTCCCCGTTTGTACAAAATAAGTCAACTGTTGAATTAGTTAATAATTTTTGTAGTTTTTTATGGCAATCCGCTAAATTTAAGTTGTGGAATGAAACCATAGAACAAGTTGACTATGTTGGTCAATTAACAGGAGTTCAAGAAATTGTGGATTATAATTTAGATGATGACCGGCATTATAGTACTGTTTTTAAGTCAGATTATCCAGTATCAGTAGGTAAAACAGGACAATTTTTTGAAATACATGTTCCATTGTCTCACTACTTTGCATTTTTTTCGAGATAATAAAAAACCAATATATAATCCTTATTTTAGATTTGAGTTTGTCAGAAATACTGATGATGATGTTTTATATAGATACGTTGGTGCAGGACAAAAATCAGAGGATATTCCAACAGAATGTAAGGTTGTGCTACATAACGTTAGTTTGCATGTACCATATTTAACTTTTGATAATAATATAGATGAACATCTCAGAACTGAAGATCAAGTTTTTGTGTTTTACCCTTGGCAGTGTATTAAAATTCATATAGAAGAAGGAATAACAAAACTTATTAAAGATTTAACAAACTTATATAGTAGTAGGTATTGCGCCCCTTGAGCGTGGGAAAATTTTGATGACCGTGGGAACCTAATTAGCATAATTAATTGCTCTAATTAAATTGATTGCTCTAATTAATATGCAAATGAGGCGCGAATTAAATTTTTGCTCTAATTAATATTCAAATGAGGCGCGAATTAAATTTATTGCTCTAATTAATATGCAAATGAGGCGCGAATTAAATTTATTGCTCTAATTAATATGCAAATGAGGCGTGAATTAAATTGATTGATCTGAATTTGAAGGCGTGAATTTATTGCTCTAATTAAATGATCGAATTATTTGATCTAATTGCAGGCATTAATTTATTGTTCTAATTAATATGTAGGGACGGCCATTTTGGAACTTTATCATTCGCAGTTTCCTCTCTCTCTCTCTCCTATTAGAGGACGCATGAAAGAGCCCTCTCTCTCGCTCCTATTAGAGGACGCATTAAAGAGCTCTCTCTCTCTCTCTCTCTCCAATTAGAGGACGCATTAAAGAGCTCTCTCTCTCTCTCTCTCGCTCTCCTATTAGAGGACGCATTAAAGAGCCCTCTCTCCTATTAGAGAATGCTTTCTCTCTCCAGCGCACACACACACCCTGTACTCTTTCCACTACCTTTTCTAGAAGAACGTGAATTAAATTGATTGATCTAATTAATATGCAGACGCGAATTTATTGCTCTAATTAAATGATCGAATTAAATTATTTGGTCTAATTGCAAGCAATAATTTATTGCTCTAATTAATATGCAGGGACGGCCATTTTGGAACTTTATCATTCGCAGTCTCCTCTCTCTCTCTCTCTCTCTCTCTCTCTCTCTCTCTCTCTCTCTCTCTCTCTCTCTCCTATTAGAGGACGCATTAAAGAGCCCCTTTCTCTCTCTCTCTCTCTCTCTCTCTCTCCTATTAGAGGACGCTTTCTCTCTACAGCGCACACACTGTACTCTTTCCACTACCTTTTCTAGAAGAAATAATAAAAGCATATAGGAATTAAAAATTATGTTTATTAATATATATATATATTGTTATGACTACATTTAATTTATAATAAAAAAAATGATGATAGAATGCTGGTGATGATACTAGTAAATGAAACATCAATGTTTATACATACGAGGGAAGATCAATATTTACGGTCCCTGATATAGAAAGAGAAAGAATTTTTAAAACATTATTTATTTATTTCTCAACATAATCTCCCTGGACTTCAATGCACTTGGTCCACCGATGTTCCAATGCTTCAATGCCTTTCAGGAAGAAGTTTTCCGGTTGCTCCTCAAACCAGCCATTTACTGCGGTCATAACTTCATTATCGTCTCCATATTTTTTTCCACGCAGGTTTTCCTTTAATTTTGGAAATAGATGGTAATCACTGGGTGCCAGGTCTGGTGAATATGAAGGGTGTTCTAGGATTTCAAAGCCAGCGTTCTGTATGGCAGCCATGACAATGCAGCTCTTGTGGACTGGAGCGTTGTCCTGATGGAACAAAATTTTGTGTGCCAACTTTCCTGGTCTTTTTCGGTCGATGCTTTCGCGCAATTTTGGAATTAACCCTGCATAATAAGAACCCGTTATTGTGTGTCCACGCTGCAAATAATCGATCATCAAAATTCCTTCTGCATCCCAGAACACTGTGGCCATAATCTTTCCAGCCGCCCGTTGAACTCGAAATTTGCGTGGAGGTGGAGAACCTCTGTGATGCCACTCCATACTTTGTCTTTTCGTCTCAGGATCAAAATGGTGCACCCATGTTTCATCCACAGTCACAAAGCGAGTGAGAAATTGCTTCCGATTGGCCGTCAGGTACTCCAAATTGGCTTCCGAATGCAGCACTCTAGAGCGTTTCTGATCGACGGTCAGCATCTTTGGAACCCAACGCGCCGAAATTTTTCTGAGATCAAGAACATTTCTTAAAATATTTTCAACTGACCCATAAGAGATGTTCGTTATTTCCGCGATATGGCGAATCGTCAGTCTTCTATCTGCCATTACCATATCATGGATCAAATTGATATTTTTGTCAACGGTGACACAGACTGGACGTCCCGCACCTTTCGCATGTTCGCAAGTTGTTCTGCCTAATCTAAACTCACGAGACATATTTTTCACCACTTGGTAAGAAGGGGCAGAGTCCCCTAAAACGTCTGTCATATCCTTGTGAATTTCAGTAGGTGTTAATCCTTTTTTTTGCAAATACTTTATCACCGCTCTGACTTCACCTTTTTCCATTTTTAAAAATTGTCTGTTATCGACCAGCTTAATTATTAATAACTTTCAAAGAACAACACGCACCTACGCAAAACTTGACACAACAAATAATTAGTAATGACAGTTCTCATAGAAAAATGAGTGACGATATCATGCAAAGCCTACTATGTCAGGGACCGTAAATACTGATCTACCCTCGTATTATTTATTTTTTGCTGTATATTTAATAGACAATTTTAACATGTTATCTGTTAAATTATTCACAACACAGTATGAGTCGAGATCGTCTCGTAACATTTGTAAATTTTTTAAATATTTTTGTAATCTATTTCTAAGGAGGTTTATTTGTGCCAAGGTACGACGGTGCAGACGTTGTAGTCGTCGTCGTTGACGTCTCCGACTACTGCTGCTGGTGTTGATATGATTACCTTTAGCTCTTGCTGCTGCTGATACGTTTGACGCGTGATCTGCAAGGTCCTGATCTAAACGGCAACATACACACAAATTATATTAGCATATATATATATATATATATATATATATATATATATATATATATATATATATATATATATATATATATATATATATATATATATATATATATATATATATATATATATATATATATATATATATATATATATATATATATATATATATATATATATATATATATATATATATATATATATATATATATATATATATATATATATATATATATATATATATATATATATATATATAGACTTATAAAATGACTTATACGCACCCAAACGACATATGAAATATACAAAGTGGCACCCGGATTTTTCAATGCGACACCCGTTTTGGGTGCCATAGTGTTTTATACCTTTTTCTACGGTTTCGGCATGTACAAGTTGTGAAACGCCTAGAAACGAATTTTTGTGTGGGTGCCTTAAGGACATTATATACCGAGTGATATACAAAAAAGTTCAGCGTATCACCACGAGTGGCGCTGCAGTCGATTTCTGTATATACAGAAGTATATGCCGCCTCGCAGTACTGGCACCCATCATAATTATTGTTCTACTGGCACCCATAGCACACGTTTTACCGGCAACATCGCATTACTACGCATTTTGCTTCTGATTTGCTTTTCGGTTTATTCTCTGGCCGCCGGTTTCGACGGCTGGCTACTGGCCGACGTTATAATACGAGGAGGTCAAGCTGATCAGAATAATCTTAACACTAAGTTAAAGTAAAAAGATTAATTATAAAGCATTTCGTTAGGAAAGACTATTAAACTCAATTTACCCCTCTATAAAACCATGAAGGTATAATAGATTGGGAACAATTCATATTTAGTTTTAAATTGATTTATTACGAGTCCTCTCATACGAATTTCATAAAAAGTTGGTCGACTGGGGACTTTGAATTATATGGAATTTGATTACCTATATTGATTACCCACAGTGTTAATGTTAAATTACCCTTATTTTTAAAAATACTATTATTATTGATAATAATAATTAATATTATTACTGATTGAATTCCTTTTTCTTCCTATGTGGGGCGTATTAATAAACTTTGATTACTTTCTTGAGGAATATTTCACATTTCTTAAACTGCATACACATTTTAAAAGAAAACAGCATAATAAACCTACAATGAACGATAAAAACAATCTAAATAATCTGTGGGTCTTTGGCTTACGAAACGCTGTTAATTAACGCAGGATAGTTATTAAGCGTTTGAATTCTTGTTAATCCCTTTTTAAATAAACTTTATAAAAGGAACAGAATGGTATTTTATCAAAATTACCTTTTTAATGACCAAACTATACATGATAAAAATAGTTATTAAGATAATGGATGCAACAAACGCATAGTTATTAGTTTTGGAATAAACTGTCGGTCCGTTGCCTGTTGGTCACCTGCCGCCGGCTAGCAGTATAGTGTGAATGAGTATCATGTTTTGTCGGTCCGGTGGCTGTTGGTAGCTTGCCGTATAGTGAGAATCAACTTTTAAGCGCGAAATATATCACTTTCATAAAATGTTCGGGGAGGTACAGGTATTGAACTTGAACTAGCTGTACTATTTTTATGTTCTTAAATTAAAAAGATTTCCTTCCGCAAATTCATGTTGAAGAACTAAAGAATGGGTATCTAGTGGTCGAGATACTTACTGTTAGGAATCGCGGGTCAGTGGAACTACAAAAAGTGTTCGGACGTCTTAGGTACCTGCTACGCATGCTATACTACCCTTGTTTATGATTCCAAATATTTTTGGTTTAGGTCTATTTTAAAAGTTGGATATCTCGTTGAAAGTTGTATTCTGAAATTTTGCTAGAACTAGAAGTAGTTGTATATTTTATTTCTTGTTCTATTGGCCGTAATAATAAAAATAATAACATTCAAACGCTACGCATCGGTAAAACGCTCAAAAATAACGTTGCACATATTCATTCATATGATTTTTCAAATCAAATTTTGTAATTGTTATTTTATTTTCTACATAACCATACATTAAAACTTACTTTTAAAATACATAGGTACTTAAAATCTCTTGTATATGACATTTCAACTTTTCCACATTAACACTTATAATCATCAAAGAACGATTCTTTTTGTAAATGTTGAAATGTGATATAGGTAGTATTACGTGTTACAATGCGCAGATTTTTACAGCTTTACATCCGTCTATATATTCTTCTTTAACACTTTACGAACAGTTTTTTTGCATTTGCAAGTCGAAATTGTAGTCTAAATCAATTATGTTTTATATGAAGTGACTATGTGCCCCAACAATGAATTCAGTAACGCCCTTAATGTAAGAAATTTTAATAACATATTAAATGCTTATGGAAAAACACTTACTGGACTATTTAATCTCGATGTCTGAATACGTTTACTTAGAATATAAAGTAGATAAATGCCTTCATCCAATACTTAAGGAAGATCTCTATCACCAATCATTAGGTATTTCTATAAAAAACAATAGAACAATACTCAAAAAGCATTCATTTCTAAATCCTTACTTATTGGCAAATTTAATTTTAATAGATGTAACTTTGTTCGTCTATATACCTAAAATGAAATAAATATCATAAGCTGGGACAATGTAGCTGTTTTTTATAATAATTTAAAATTAAATTAAACCAAAATATCGTAACCATAAAAATATATATGCAGTATGGTTTAATTCTGAAATTCAATTGTTTAAAACTTAACAACCATTACAGAAAACATAAACGGCAAGAGTTATTCAAAGAAGAAGAAAGAACGAAAGAAATTAAATATACTGGTAAAACAGGCTTATGATACTTATATCGCAAATGTTGAAACTGGTATAGAGCAGAATGTCAAAGGATTTTGGAATTATGTAAACACTAAAAATAAAATACGATCGAATATATTACATTTCAATTACTATAATCAGCTAATTGAAGAATTTGATGTAGCGGAAAGCTTTAGTAAATATTTTCAATCTGTTTACTCTGCTTCATATGAAGTTTCCTCGATTTATTTTAATAATAACAATACCTGCTTACCAGCGACGAGGGTTGGTATGTTTAAATCTCTTGTTTAAAACTAGTTTAAAAGATCAAACCAAGTTTTAAACTATTTCTTTTTAAACATGTATTAAACGTATATTTAAAATATGTTTTGTTGTAATTGTTTTAAAACGACTTTTCAAACATTTGAAAGAAAAAATATTAGATTATTGTACTGCATTTTCGAATTTAAATGACCAGTTTCCACCTGAAAAGTGTATTATTTTACATAAGTATAATAATACACCGTACACAGTCTTTTTTGCAATGGATACATTTGGCACGAATTTTATTAGGTTCAATAGCATCTTTAATAAAATTGTTAAAAAATGTTGTCATATACGGCACTTTCGTTAACCCGTCATCATGAATATATAATATTTGACTGATATTCTAATTCTGCATTCTTTTTAGAGATCTGAAGACGCATTTAAAAAGAATAATGATCATTTTATTTATAAATTACAAAGTGTTGACTTAATAATATTTAACACTTTTGGTTTGGCGAGCATTGAAGTAGAGTTTTTATTAGTGTATTTCTTATTTAAGTTACTCTTGCTAGGAAGTTGTAAAATTACAAAAGTGATGATAAGAATAAGAACTTTTATTATTGTTTCAGGCACGCGTAATCATGATTCATGATGATAATTTGTATCTGAATTTAATAATATCTTTTAATCAGTTTAATCATGTTTTAAATATGTTTTTATATGGGGTGTTTTAAATAGCACATACACGGTGACTCCCCGACGACGTCGGCGAAAACGTCGTCGACGACGTCGGGGACAAGGTCGAAATAATGAGGTAATGTTTACATTTACTGTAATTTAATGCATGACTGTGTATAATAAAATTATGGATATCGTATTTCTTTTAAGACATCAAAATGAAAGAAAGTAGTTTTGAGCATAATAAAATGCGTACTGAATTTCTTTAAAGTATTTCCAAATAGCTTATGCAATTAACAAAACTTTTCATAAGCGGAATAATATTGATATCCATCGATAGAATTACAAGTAACCCTTTATTATAAAACGAAAGCTCTTTGTTTTTTTTATTAATCTCATTCTTAATTTAGTTTAAAAATGGATATAATTAACGCAGGATTTAGGATTCTGAGTTCTGGCGCGCAAATAAGGATTTCCTATAAAGGACTTTTGATAAAATTTGGTAGTGATAATCGTCGGAAAAATATCATGTTTAAAAATGTAATGGTTTCACCGTCGCTTCCTTTTCCGTGTAGTTTTAAAATTTTATGCTGATGGTACATAACCTTATAATAAAAATCCTTCGGCTCATTTTGTCGCAATTCTTTTAACAAGGACATGTGTGAATATTGTTTGCGATCTAAAAACCAATTCTTTGCCTATTTTCTTTTTTTTCGTGGTGTTTCAGTTTCTTCTTCTTCGAAGCACAAGGCAACTGCCACACCAACTGCAATTTTTTTTCTCAAAGATAATTTATAAAAATCCATCTTATCACTTGAAAGTGTCACAGCATATTGAATTCATAATGTTTTCTTAAAAAGTATAATAAAGAAAGCATATATTTTTTAGTAATCCCAGATGTATATGTTTATTTTGCCTAATAATAATTTACAGTTGACAAGGGTTTTATTTTCACAGTTGTAAACAGTTGTTTGTAAACAAATGTAATAAAATTGAAATAATTCAAGTAAACCCGAAAAAGATAGATATAGTATAAGGTTATGTACCATCAGCATAAAATTTTAAAACTACACGGAAAAGGAAGCGACGGTGAAACCATTACATTTTTAAACATGATATTTTTAGTCCTTTATAGGAAATCCTTATTTGCGCACCAGAACTCCTAAATTCTGCGTTAATTATATCCATTTTTAAACTAAATTAAGAATGAGATTAATAAAAAAAACAAAGAGTTTTCGTTTTATAATAAAGGGTTACTTGTAATTCTATCGATGGATATCAATATTATTCCGCTTATGAAAAGTTTTGTTAATTGCATAAGCTATTTCGAAATACTTTAAAGAAATTCAGTACGCATTTTATTATGCTCAAAACTACTTTCTTTCATTTTGATGTCTTAAAAGAAATACGATATCCATAATTTTATTATACACAGTCATGCATTAAATTACAGTAAATGTAAACATTACCTCATTATTTCGACCTTGTCCCCGACGTCGTCGACGACGTTTTCGCCGACGTCGTCGGGGAGACACCGTGAGTGGTGCCCATTACACTCATTTTCGATAAGAAACATTTTTTATTTAAAAAAACAACTGTTTTTGTTTTTTAAAACATGTTTTTTGCCAACCCTGCCAGAGACGTTCCAGTTTGATCTTGATACATATCAACATTATGACTTTAGTGTTCCCCCAGGGATCAAATCTTAGACCTCTGCTTTTTTATTGCTAATAAATGATCTTCCTTCGGTAGTAACAAACTCCAAATGTTTTCCATTTACTAACGATATACAATTGTCACTCCTGAAGATGGACAGAATATATGGTGGAGTGTAAACAAAAGTTATATTTCAATATTAATAAATGCGTTGTTATAACGTTTTCCAGAAAGAGAAACGCACTACGTATGGCTTACCTAATTGTAAACAGTAAATTGAAAACAGACAAATATACGAGATCTAGGAAGATTAGTATCACAGCATATCTAGGAATATTACTATACCCAAACAAACAAATGAAGAATCCAGGTCACCGAAATCACGACGGTGCAAATGCTTAACATATCGCAAAACACGCGGCGATCATGAGGCGAGATGCGGTTATCACATGCTCGAAATTTTAAAAAGTACAATCCTAACATACCGTTGCTTACTTTCTTTAACAGCCGAGAGTAACACAAGATGCTGGTTACTCTCTTATATTAACTTAATGTATTTCACAGCTGTTGATCACGCGTTGGCCGAGATCCTTCATTTGTGTGTTCGAATATAGGAATATCATTAACTGGTGATGAGCTTCTATAGCTCACTTTAAATGAAGTGGAGGATTTGGCCAAATATATTGTTGTCACCTTACGCGATACCAAAAATTTAACAACCAGGAGGTTTACAATAACGGACGATGGGTGTATTTTTAAACCTTGTGCTATTTATCGGAAATATGCGACTCTACGACCTCAAAAAGTAAGGACCTGCGGTTGTTCTTGACGTACCGTAATGGAAAATGTGTCGCCCTAAATGCAGGTCAACATACTGTTGGTACAATACCTAAAAAAATTGCTGAATATTTAGGATTACAAGAACCTGCATTGTATACAGGTCACTCATTTAGACGGACTGGAGCAACGATGGTTGTTGATGTAGGTGGTGATACTTTAAATTTGAAACGTGGAGGTGGATGGAAATCAACAAAAATTGCAGAGAGCTACGTGGATGACTCAATCAATAACAAGATCGAATGTCAAAAAGATTGTTTCCAGTTAAAGAATCTGCGCCATCTACTTCTACAGAGCATATATATAGTGCAAATACAAGTAGTAATGACTTAAAATTGTTCGGAAATTTCAGCTTTAGTGGAAATAACGGCTGTACTATGATTTTAATTATTCGATAGTAATAAGATGCAATAATTCTCATATGTTAGTAACAATTAAATTACTGCTAAGGAGTTTGGCTTTCATTTCAAATTATATAATAATAGAAAATATGAGGACGCGTGTAAAATTTTTTATGCACAGATGCATTATAATTAGACTATTATTGCAAGACTCATCTAAACATAAAAGTCTTTTTATGGCCCAAGGGTCTCTTTATGGTTAGACGGGCAATAATGAAACGTCAATTAAATGTCAGAAGTTTTTTTTGTAGAACTTGATTGGTTCTTAATATAATTTGTAAACTTCTTACCAATGAAAATAAGCTGAAATTAAATATTTTGGAATAGTAACTATAGTAACGAACTTCGTATAATCACATAAGTATACGCACAGCTGCTTGATATACCTACGTACTGATTCAATTATATTTTTACACAATAATAGATTTGACATAAAAACTTAATCTGTGCATAAAATAGTGTATGTATAGCGGGCATAACTTGTTAGGGCCCTACAGCCTTTTCCTAGCCCTCGGCTGACGCCTCGGGCTAGAAATAACGCTTCTGGCCATAAAAGCTTCATTATGCCCTTAATACATAAATAACTATTACATGCTAGCCAGTTATTTTTTTTACACCCGTGGTCCAGTTATTAGACATTTTCAAGGGGAATACAGTGACTTGATAAATCGATGTTTACAAGTTAGGAACAAATAAAAATATTTATACTTTTTATAGTTTATAGTTTACATGTTCTTTTTAATGCCTATTCTTGCAGGTTTTGAACCATTCCTTGGAATCTATTTTGATTGATATTTTTGTTTATATCGTTATTTCACGTAGAATGTACATTAGCGCTCATTAGATAAGTTTTGATATTGCAGATTATTAGTGGTAATTACTGATGTTGGATTATTTACAAAATTCAAAATATGTTTTCAAAATATGATTAATGTTACTCAAACTCAATACCCAACATGCACTTTCGTTCTCTGCTGCCTGTAGGAATCCCATTGATTAAGATCTGAGGCAAGATTAAAATACACAATAGTCCTTTCTACTCACGCTGAATCGTTGAGTCTTTTATCTCACTATTTATACCCTCTAATAGTTAGTAGTGTATACGTATTTGAATTTTTTGTTTATAGGCAAACTACTGCCGGACAATTTATAGGTTCAAATAATGAAACAGTGTATAACATTGATTCAATTTCGATAATACGTGTGCACCTATGTTTTAAGAATTTAAACAGGAAATAAAGATAACAACAAAACATCTAATTTTATTTTACAAACTAATGCAAAATATTTAATGTTACCATGCAACTTGTTATGTGTTTTTAAGTCATTAAATCAAAAGCAGGTTTTAGTTAGCAGTTCTATACTTTAATTTCAATAAAATAGAAAAGAATATTGTTGTTACAAAAAACACATTATTTATTTTGTTTTTATAACACTCGATTCTGAGTTTTCTAAAAAAATATGTGCCTTTTATTTCAATTAAAATAATTAAAACTTTAAATTATTAAAACTTTTATCCCTAGATGAAAACATTCCTAATTACCTAATTCCTGATTTGCAGAAGTCAAAGAAACTTCATTAAACATAGATGAAATATAACTATACCTACATATATACAAATATTACGTTATGGACATTTAATAAAACTTGGCTGGTTTTAAAATATATATTGAAGTAGCTTTAAACAAAATCATGGGCAAACAGATTAAGAAATGCCAAAATGTGCAACTAAAAGTAACAAAGCAATAAAACAATAAAATTTTATTACCGATCGGTAAACAAATCTGTAAATATCGGTACTATTAGGTTTTGCGAAAAAGATTTTTGCTTTCATGAGGATGCATAAACAGAAATATTAAGAACTTCAACATCTACTTATTTTAATAACCGTTAATTTGCTTTTGTTGGATAGTCATTGACATAAAATAAAGCTAAGCAAAATATCTTCAAATGTTAAGAATTCTTTGTTTTTGATTTATATTTATAATTAACTGAATTGAGAATAGTTTGTTGTTTTGAGTAAAATTAAATGATTTTTAAAGCTGCCTTTATTAATTAGTAGTGCACAATGTTTGCTTATGATGTTCACAACTATGGAGTATATTCTAATCTCAGTTATTTTATTGTTAATATGTCAATAATATAAAATCTTATTAATGTAAGCTCCAAAATATCAAATAAATTATATTAATCATGCAATAATGGCAATTGCACTAGATGTTTGATTATATCATGCAATGACTAGAAAGTTTACACATTTTCCCTTAATCCCCGACAGTATTCCATAACTCACGAAGATTGGAAAGGTTTATTATAACATCTAAAAGTATTTGTAGTTAGACTTTAGGCAAGGCAAATGCAACAATCCGAGGTAAACAATAAAAAGTTAAAATCTGGCATCCAAAACTGTAAGGTGAATTATTCAAAAATTTTGCATAAGCTTTCATACTGTATATAAATAATAAAGCAAAAGGTAAAAAGGCACCCATAAATATGGCATCACTGGAGTGGTGCCACTTGGTCGAAGTTTATATAATTATTATACAAATGGGTGCCAGTTAACCAGTTAGTATGTTGGGTGCGAGTTTAACATTATATATCTTTTAGACAGTATAAAAGAATATTGCAGTTTTTCAACTTACTTTTTCTTTACTACTTGCGATGAGTCAATTGGTGTAAAATATACACCATTATCTCAACTCTATCAAGTGGGTGCTACTTTGCCGGAATATGTGTTGGGTGCCACACTGATAGCTTGACACGTGTATATATATATATATATATATATATATATATATATATATATATATATATATATATTGATAAAGAGTACCTTGTCACCTCCAAAGTAGATACCCAGCATACGTTGTCACCTCATATATAACGTTGTGACCTCCGTTTTCGGAGGTCACAACGTTTTGCCCTGTTTTCGACTGTATAAGCATATAAATGGTGTTAGAAGCCTAAATTCAAATTTTTGTCTGGAGGTGATAACGTCATACTTATACTCACAAAATTAATTTTTAGTTCAGCTATAGATCGCTGGCGTTGCCGTCGCTGTTAGTTGTATAATTGCCAATACGATGTCACCTCCGCCTGTATATGTTGTTTTTTGTATCATGTACGGTACGTTGCAGGCTCCACACATTGGCAACGTTGTGTACAAGACCTAAACCACTCATATATATAGAATTCCATCGAAACCAGTACCCCTGGCGTAGTTTCGGCCATTTCACGCTACCTGAATTTTTACAGACACTTTTTGGGTATAGTAGCAGCATTTAAATAAATATTTGTAAACTACTCAGAAAATTTAAGGGATCTCTTGAATTGTACGTCATTTTTAAATAGTTAATGATACTTAATAACAATAAAATAATAATTTCTATTTCATTTAAAAAGTTTTGAATTGAAAACGACTTTCTTTGAGATATGAAAAAAATGAAATAGGAAATACGTTTTAGTCGTAATTATGTATAAATAAAAAATTCATCTTTTTACAAAATGATCATTTCGGATTTATTGAATTATTATTATTTGATTATTATTTTAGGAATTGTCATATGACATATGATATATTCATTCTCGCATCCACAAAGAAAGATTTAAAATCTTTAAAATCTTCAATATTTTTAGTATTACAATTAATAAATTTTCAAAGAAAAATAATTTTACTAAGCAAAATAATGTAACATTTGGTATGTAGTTTGCAAATTTCACCAAATTACCCGGTTAATAAAGTTTTCATTGACATTCTAACTATGTTTACACTTGATGAAGGAAAGAATAAGTCTGAAATACTTATTTTGTAATATATATTATGTAATTAGGAGATCAAGCGATATTTTAAATCCAAGAAGATGTATAACGCCGAGGCGCTAGCCGAGTCATTATAACATCTTCGAGGATTTAAAGAAGCTTGATCTCCGTATTGCATAAGTTGTTTTATTTTATTTCGTTTTTCAATCCTAATTTCTCCCTTTTAAAATCCATCCGAATTTATTGTATAAAGAAGCAAGTTGCCTTGTCTGTGTCATCATACGCGTAACTAAGGAGATAAATTGTGCTCTAGAACAAGCACAAGCTTTTATTAGCTTCATTGTCTGGCACAATGTGTAATTAATTATTATCAAACAAATAAATTATCAAATTATCAAAAAGCAGCATGCATGCATGCATGCATGTGGCTATAATGCAACATCAAATTATGCAACCAAATTGAGCAAAGTTTATGTTGGGAGTGTTCTTGGGGTCGCTTATTATGAATCCAATGAGAAAATTAAAAAATTCAAATAGCAGACCCAAAATGGCGGCTCTAAAATAACGGCCTTTGACATTGAGAATGCGATTTACGCCATTTCTATTGATTCTAGAGAGAAATTCAGAGAATCAAAAAGTGTTTATAATGTGATTTTGCAAAGGACTACGCTATTTTGGTTACCTCATTATGTAACCCCTTCGCTCTGCCCTAGTAGTAGAGTCAATTTCTGCATTAAGTTCTTATTTTTTACTATCTAAAGATAGAGACTTGAAATCTTTTGTAATGCCTTCAGTACTAGACCAATATCAAATGTAATATGTTTAAGATAGGGACACGCCCACTCGGGGGGTTGAAATCCCCATTTTAAACTCCCAATTTAATAACTCGGGAAGTCTTCAACCAAGTTGAGCAAAAACTATGTTGGAGGGAGCTGTGAGGTCGCTGATTATGAATCAAATAAGAAAATCACGAAATTCAAAATGGCGCTATTTTAGATTGAAAATGCAATTTACCCCGGTCCTATTGATTTTAGAGAAAAATGAGAAAAGCCAGAAAGTGTTTAGAATGTGATTCTGCATAGGAATACATAATTCCGGTTACCTTATTATGTAACCCCTTCACTCTCCCCTACTGAGAAGCCCACTAGGGTTGATTGAAGGGGGTTACATAATAAGGTAACCAAAATAGTGTATTCCTATGCAAGATTACATTCTAAACACTTTTTGACTGTTTGGATTTTTCTCTAAAATCAATAGAAACGGGCGTAAATCGCATTTTCAATCTCAGATACCGCCATTTTGTATTTCTTAATTTTCTCATTGGACTCATAATCAGGAACACCAAAACCCCCCCAACATGAATTTCACTCAAGTTAATGGAAAACTTCCCTAGTTATTAAATTGGGAGTGTAAAATGGAGGTTTCAACCCCGCGAGGGGTAAAACCGCCATTTTAAACATATTACATTTTATATTGGTTCAGTACTGAAGGCATTACAAAAGATCTCAAGTCTCTATCTTTAGATAGTAAAAAATAGGAACTTATGCAAAAATTGACTTTACTACTAGGGCAGAGCAAAGGGGTTACATAATAAGGTAATCGAAATAGTGTATTCCTTTGCAAAGTCACATTCTAAGCGCTTTCTGACTCTTTGAATTTTTCTCTAAATTCAATAGAAACGGCGTAAATCGCATTCTGAATCTCAAAGGCCGTTATTTTAGGACCGCCATTTTGAATTTTTCAATTTTCTCATTGGATTCATAATCAGTGACTCCAAGAACCCTCCCAACATAGATTTCGCTCAATTTGGTTGCGTTATTAAATTAAGGGTACAAAATGGGGGTCTCAACCACTAGGGGGGGCGTGCCCCCATTTTAAACATAGTACATTTTATACTAGTCCAGTACTGAAGGCATTACAGAAGATTTCAAGTCTCTATCTTTAGATAGTAAAAAATAAGAACTTAGGCATGTTTTTTGCAAAAATTTACTCTACTATATAGAATGACTAGATTATTATAAAGCAGGGGATGAATGAACTTTCGTTCAAAGAGAAAAAATTGCAACACATGAAAAAAAAACGTTATAGGTCCTGTAAATGATTCTCCTTAGTTATCGTTTCAAGATTTCAGACGCGACTTCTGTCTTCCTTCAGAGATCAAACTCGTTCTGTAAAGTTTCATTGCCGGATTTATAACATAAATAACTATAAATCAAAAATGTTTCTTTTTATAACATTCTATTCGTAAAAAAAATCCTATACTAACATCCTATCCTATTCGTTTGTTGGCGAAGGAAATGGACATGAGCTCCAGATCTATGTCGCCACTGATCAAGGAAGACCTTAGTATGAGGACTGGACACTTGTTAACAGCTCGACATAATGAAATAAGAAGAGTTGGAAACAAGTCTCATTTTCAGAGATAGGTGAAAAATCTTCATCGGCCAATCTTGTTTCCCTGCATTTTATATTTGGATTTAGGATTGATGCATTATGATAACAATTAAAGTAATTGTCAAACAATCCACATAGTTGATTTGGAAAACCCGTTTGCTCATCGCAGCTAGGATGCGTGAACTCTCCTAAAGTCATTCTAGATTCCTTATAGGAATCGAGCCCAATTATGTAAAATACTTGTATTTACCCTATAGCGGAGTTGTTCACATGATAAGATTATTATTTATTTATTATTTAGGCGGAGTTATTTATCGATCGTAAATAGCAACAAACAAAGTCACTTTAAATCCAAATAAAACACTATTTTTTTCCACTAGGGTAAAAGTGCCTCCTCCCTATGATTAGAAGTTTAGTCTAGCAATACCAACAATTTTTTATTAGAAGAAAAAAAAATTAAAACAAAGGTCTTTGAATAAACCCCAGCGTGTCTGAATACTGGACAGTCAAATGTCGTTTTCTCGACTTTGATCCAAGTGTAGGCGAATTTTCAGATATCGAATCTTGGTTCTCTTGTTTAACTCATTTGTTTAACTCTCGAACTCATGTTTAATATGTATTTATTTTTAAGCGTTTTATATGTATAAAATGATGATGTACTTCAAACAATATTATTGCTTGGGTGATTGTTAAATCTAAGACGGCTGTGAAAACTGCTGCAGCGCTATATTTCCAGCGGTGTGTTGGACGCACCGATTTTCACCGACGTTTCAAGCAATTTTCAGATTCTGAGTCTCGGTTGTTTAATTGTCACTCGAGGGTTAATCAACAACCTGATACTAATTTTCGGTCACTAAACGTTGTACAAGTCGGAGCCAATGTTCAGAAACCGAATCAGGGTTCCTTACAACTTGCCCAAGCTTCAGCCAATTTTCACCCGTTAGGTCAATGCCAGTTACCCATAGAATATACTTAAGTCAAATATCAGATACTATTTCGCTAATTTGCTTTAGCTAGTCTAAAGCTAAGTACTCACAGCAGCGGATCCGCAGGCGGATGTCATACGATTGGTCGGTTTGAGTCAAATCGACTCAATCCGACCAATCGTATGACATCCGCCTGCGGATCCGCTGCTGTGAGTACTTACCTTTAGTCAATCTCTACATATCAAGTGCCGGTTACATACTTATCACCCAAAACCTTAGCCAACTTTGAATCTTAGGTTCGCTAAACTAACTCCAGTTTTAGCAATCTTCAAAATTCAAAATCTTGGTTTCTTACCCTTCGGCTAAGGTTGGGTCAATATTCATATTATATTTTGCTAAATTTCTGTAAATGTGGTTTATTGTAAAAATGGATTAGTGGTTGCTAACCTACTGAATTTTTATGAACTTAAACTTACACTGGCAAGACTAAAGTGTAAACTATATTGACTTTCCGACTGTACATATATATTTGCACAAGAAGACGTACACTATGAAAGTGTTAGGTTTGTACGGTCTCAATATGTGTTGAGAGTCTAAGACATTAATCATTTATACGAATTTTCGATTTCTTCGTATTTATTTTGTTAATGAACATTTTATATCCAACACAAAAATTGACTTTGCATTCAGTTACGGCGAAACAGTAATGGTAGACTTCGTTGCTTGTTTGCACTAGCATTCATTAAAGGAAAAGGATTGTGTAATAGTTGCTTTGTTTCTCAATTACCAGCCTTGGTACTACATTAACATTCAAGATCGGTCCAAGACTAACTTTAGTTTTATTGCGATATCGGTGTGATTTATTGTCCAAAACATTGCATAACGTATTGGTTTTAGCCAATAACAACCAATATTGGGTAACTCTGATCTTTCCATGTCTGAGACCAAGCTTAGTATCAAATTATCATCCCTACTTTAGTCTAGCAGTGGGATTCGGATATTAAGGTTGTGCCTAGGTTGATAAACATTGTTTCAAACAAAAGCTTATAGTGGTATTTTGTTTTAAATGGAGAGCCGCGATTGCTAACATAATTAAGCGTCAAATAAACTGCCACTTTTAATTCTGATAACGCAATATACCTACTATTTATCTATGCTTTATACAATGTTATCAAAAAAGACTACATTAAGTTAAACCTGTCTTTAATGTGGACTTAAAGTACACGTTCCATAAAACGTTCATGTTTTGTCGTTAATAAGTGCTTTATTCAAAACATAAGTTAAAACATAAATTTACAAGAGGTAGGTTCATGTATAACAGTGTAACATACGTATTCTGTATTTCGTTAGATCAACAAATGCTGGAAAAAATGTCTTAATCAAAAATTCTATAAAAATGTTGATTAATTTGTTGTGTTTCGATTTGTTTTAATCTTACTAAAGTTGGTAACTCTTTTTGTTAATCAAATCACGGGAAATTCAATGGTCCTACATGATACGTGCGTGACTTCGGAAACAACAAGCATTTGTTGTAAAAAACACAATATTTAATTTGTTTATATTAAACTCTTATCGAGTTTAGTAAAAATTAAAAGAGGATCTGCCTTTATTTCAATCGAAATGGAATCTGGATAAAAGCATATTCAATTTAACCGTTATTCCCGAGATTAAAAGAAACTTTATAGAATATCATATTTATACAAATACTACGTTACATAACTGATTTATGTCTAATACACCTAAATTTCAAAAATGTGCTATACTAATTATACGCAATATTGGTACTGGTTGCGTTCTTATTGACTTTTATTGGCAATAACAAAAGAATTCCCTTTTCCTGGTTTTGTTATATTTTCAATTCATTATAGAAAGAAATTTCTTTCTAATATATCACCGATCTAAGTATTTCTAATCAAATTACTAAAGTTTTCATTTAAAAAATACAACTTTATGAAGTAAACCAGAAATCAATGATTATAATTAGAAAAGCCTTATTCAACTAGTCAGTGCTACTCATAAAGACGCTTTAATAGTGTCGAAACGGCTTTTTAATATCTTTAATAACAATTCATAAGAAATACCAAAACTACAATTTCTTATAACTCAAAAAATAAAAAATAAGTAAATCCAGAATGCTCGCTTGTTTTCTTTTGTTATCTGGCCACTAAAATGCCCTCGGCGAGCAATTTAAACCACCCGATTTCAACATCTGGAGACCCACAAGAGAACCTTTTTATGAAATGTGCATCTATGGAATGTGGAGTCAACGCTCTGTATATATAACTGCACATAACGGTGGTATCTTCTGACCTCCGAACACTTGGCAGCGCTGCTGGAGGTAACAGCGAACTATAAGTATCTTCTTATATATAAATTTTGGAGGTCGGTTCGTATCTTCTGTATACTCTATATATGACAAAATAAAACAAGGGAAATAATTTCCCCTTTCTTGAGATTCGGATTCTAGAGGTTCCCCTCATATATATATATATATATATATATATATATATATATATATATATATATATATATATATATATTGGTTTAATCGACGTTGTCGGACCCGCTATATGGTAGGGTCGTTAGTGGACCCGCATTTTTTGATTTTTGAAATGTGTATATTTTACATAATATTGATCTATTTCTGTTAAGCAATATTTAAGATCCTCGAGGGGTAAAAATATATGAAAAAAAAATATTGGTGATATTTGACAGTCGTTCTTGAACCCGATACATATTACAGTGTTTACAGACCCATTTGTATAATTTTAAGCAAGCCTACCTACGCTACCGAACCCAGCAACGTTGCCGAATGTATCAGAGATAAAATTACGACTGACGTAATGATTTCGGGATGCTAAGCACATAAGTGATCTTTATTTTTGTTGATTTGTTCGTAAATTCCATAAATAACCTTCAACGCAGAAAAATTAACGTTTTCCGTAAAACGAAGTAACTCTGAAAATTATTATTAACGTGAGAAAATAGCATTGAGCCTCTTTTGTTCTAAAATACATAAGGTTTATGAAAATAATTGTTTTTTAATAATTTGTTTTTAAATCATTTATTTTAACATGATTATTTTTGTTTACAAGAATACAATTAAAAGTTTCGAAGACACGTCATGTATATGTGTTTTGAAAAAATAAATGTTATAGCCAAATCTTTTGACCTCCTGAACATTTTACTGTTATGTTTCTAGCACAAATAAACAGTTTCTAAGATATGTATATTTTAATGCCACGGTAACAGTTCAGTCAAATTAGTAAAAATAGAGGGGAATTGAGGTAGATCCTTGGATTTTTTATAGGCCTTCTTTGTGATATTTTAAATAACCCCTTAAAAGTTACTACTCAAAAGTGGTGAACCAGAGAAGCTGATGAGGGTAAGCCATGCCCCCAGATGATTTTTACTGTTTTTTCAGAAACTATTAGGTTTATCAAAATGGAGCCAGTTAGGTAAAATAGGATTTTATTTAACTTTCATACCAAAAAGCTAAGAAAACTTTGTGCGTGTTGTCTTGTTTCTGTGTAATTGAAAACGATCATATGTCACACAGACAAATAATTTGTATCGGTACATATTATACGAGAAGCTTCGAGCATAACTTTGTGTGATTTAATGTTCATCATGAAATAGCTATGGAAATCTCGTGAGCATCGAACGCGATCCTGGTTCAGTCTTCTTCTATCTCAGCAGTAGTTAGGCAACACCGATTCTAGCCCAAAATCCCATGTTATTTCTTATGGAGGTCCAAAAACGCCGAAAACGTGACAAATGATAGTGCGCCGACTCGCGACTCGAGGTCATCCGCGGTTCATCCAGACACGCGGCAGTAATTTCATATTACCTTTTTAATAATTATCTGTTATATTAATAATAATAATAAAACATTTAATATTTATTAAAATCCCTAAAAATTAATTCCCCTTCTCTTGGTAGATGTCTCATATAAAATTATTAGATTTTAAAATACATTTTCCGCGACTAGGTCCGGCGCGCGTATTAACAAAAGTGTATATATTCTTTCTAAGTGTTAACAACAAATCAAGGTAACCTTTATCATCAGTTTTATAACTTTCTTTTCTAAATACTATTGCATAACTATTATAAATATTATTTCATCCATAGATCCGAAATATCAAATTATAGAATTATATTAGTTGAAGCGTCTGTAATATTACGTTTTCCATAAATACTAGATATAATTAATCAACTTCATTATAAATTAAGTAGAAAGCATTATATTTTTCAAGTCATTCCTTTTTATGAAAAACAGTTCGTAATAGAGTTTACTTTAAGGATACCTTATAACTACGCTTATCGAAAACAAATATAGACAAGCAGGTAACATTTTAAGAATTTTGATCTAATAAGGTACTAAACTGATTAGGAGTCCTTTACAAATTTATCAGGCTGAATGTAATTAGAAAATATATTCTATTGCTTACCAATTAGATTATTATATATGATGTTAACATATAATAAAGACACTAAAGTACTTTTACTATTATATAAAATTCGAAAAAAATGAAATGAATTGTATTGAGCAAACATGAATCGCTAGGAAAACGTTTAAAAAATCCCTTTTTCAACCTTTGCAATGTAAAAGCATGCCTTCAAAGCAATAAATAAATAATCTTTCTTTTAAAATAAATTAAAAAATAAAAAACATGTAAATATATGCTAAAATGTTTCAGATATGATTAATTAAAACATTCAAGTTTCATCACGTCTATAAGACATGTGACCCTATGACGTAAGATCATGATATTAGATATACGTTAGATAGCTTAAATATGAGAGTTTTAGAAGGATAAACTATTTAATAAAGCTATAAACGATAAAAATTATCGAAACAATTCTCAGATAGATTGGCATTTACCTGTAGAATTTGCCTGTCAGAACAAGATATTAGGCGGGTCATTAACTCAGTTGTGTATCTATCATTCAATAATATTATAATTCTAATGCAGAAAATATATAGACTTATCCCTTTGCGTATTTGTGCCAGTACAAACTAAAACGGGAAAACAATAACTTAATCACCAAGAAGGAATATTACACTAATCATCTTTTTTAAAAATTAAAAACCGGTCATTGTCTATACAGTGCAACGTACCGCGATAAACTGAACTTATTTTCAAATCTACCTTACCCTCGACGACAAAAAGGGAAACACCCTGAGGCAATATACATTCTTTTAAAAAGACACGATTTGACCTGTAAATCACTAGAAATTTGAGGTTTTATACCTGCTTCGAACCCCCAAAACAGGTGATTTTTAATGGATCTTTCTGTAAAAATTCTCCCTTTTCAAACTTCTTTAAAGGATTTTACTGTAATCAATATCATCTTAAAACTCTTTCTTGATATTTGCCACTTGATTTACAAAACAACATTTGGAGTGTATAAATTTCACATTTTAAATTATTATTTACATATGTTGATTCCGTTTATAAATGAATCGTTGCTTTGGACACCCCGTTGCATTACTTTTTACATTTATTTATGATATGCTATATAATACACCAGTCACATTGAATGCATTATTACCTGTCCAGATAAAAAATTATTAAAGCATAGCATATAACTAAGTAGGGGATATATTTAACTTTTCATTCTAATCAATTTACAACAAATTTCATAAAAGTATATTACAAGCAGCAAAGGGTAGACCAAAAAAAACTCCAGAGGGCTGACTGAAATATTTGTTAACAGAATAATGATAACAATTAATAAAACATATAGCTACTGACCACGGCCTATTTGATAAGTTAACTAATTCCCAATAGTTTTCTCTCTCTAGTAATTAAGCCTTATCCACAATTAGTTTGTAACAGCTGATACACCATCCATCTTGAGATTTAATAACCTTACATTTAAAAGATTCAACATTTAAAAGTATACAAATGCAGAATCTATTAGTCATTTCATTTAAATCTACAGCATAATAAACAGTTTCCGCATAGCATTTTAATATATGAACTGAACTGATTTATGTATCGTATTATTTAAATTCCACCTTATTACATCCAGTAACTCGGTAATTTTTCCTAGCGTTTAGCTGTTTTCTCGGCGGTACGTGTAAACGGGATATAGAACGAAATTCTAACTCTAGATTTCAGTCTCAGTGCAGCAACCGAACGAGTAACACTTATCTCTCTTCACATCCATATTTAACCTTTATAATAAAAACATGTCTTTCGCCAGCGAACTTGTTGAAGAGTTAAGGAGACTTGTCTACGACTCACAGATAGATGATGATAGTAATGCTATCCTCAGAGCCTTAAAACAATGTACCATAACAATAAGAAAACTTAATAAGGCACTAGATTCAGCGTCATCATTGGGAGCGAAGAACCATCTATTAGCCTGCTTGGCTCAAGCGAAATCTTATCGAGAGACAGTCAAAGCCTTAAAAACTGTAGGCGAGGGATATAACCAGCGAAAAGAGACAGCCTGTAGCCGAGTCAAATGGTCAGACATGAAATCAGCATTTAAGGGACGTATGCGAACTGCTGCAATAACTAACATCAGGCATATTGATCCGAAGACTTTCATGGAAGACTGTTTAGTCATTTTTCAGAGACGTATGCTGAATGCGTTGAAGAAGGATGCGGCGTTAAAGGTGAACACGGCTTTAACAGGCATGTTTGAAGTCAAAAAAGGGGATACTATTATGGAAGAAATAAAATATATAAACACTAAAAATGTAGCCATATACCGATATAGTAATTTAGCCCAATGGTTCAAGATCAATATTCAAGATCCTATCCTTAAGGATCTCGAAGAGTTTCAAGTAAGTATAGACATTGTAGAAAGTTAGAAATAAACTAACACACATATATTTCTTTATCTAGCAAAAAGATAGCGGATGGACGCTTAAATCAATCATTAACCTCCAGCTCAATATCAATAAGTATACCCAACAGCTCGGCTCATCTTATTAAATCTGAAGCTCAACATAAATCACATAATACAGCGAGTGTACTTGAGGTCCTCTACAAGCGTCCGAAGAAATTGACGAAGATACAAAACTTCTTTAAAAGTGTTTAAAATGTATATAATTTAGATAATTGTTCTCATATTTATCCTGTATTAATAAAACTCAACAAATGTTTTATTGTCTTTTATTTTATTTTTATGTTTTATTCTGTAAGTTACTACAAGTCTACGAGTAATCAACTTATGCAATGCATTCGATGACCTAGTGATGGGGAGATAGGAGTAGGTACAATCGGTTTATGTTATGCTCCCTCGTAGTCTTAACAGAGTAATTATACTATGCAGGGGTAAGCACTATCTTTTTCCTTGAGGTTATGTTTTAGTTCGAGTTTAAGCTTAAATAACTTTACTATTGACGGCATAGACCCTTTATTTTCATATAGTAGCTACAACGATCGATCTCGCCGCTAGCTCAAAAGCATCAGAACGATGTTGACAACATTGACGATGACTATCTCAGTAGCCGGCATAGAAGCTTCTGCAGGTCTCGGAAAACTCCTGCTGCTGCTGCCTCTGGTAATGCTATGAAATAAAAACGTATCAAGATGATGGAGGAACTCAAAAGGATCATCTACCAGAACGTTTACTGTGAGAGGTAAAGAAATAAGAAACATATATAGAATGTATGTCGTTTATTTTATCATCAGTGTTAAAATATCATGTTACATATAATTAGCAGTACAACAAGATCATTTTACATAGTACAAATTAAATATTTACTTATTCTATGATTTTTCTCGTTTTAAGCTCTGTGATGACTGAAATTATTTCGTTGTCGTTTTCGAGATTGCTGCTATGAGCTTTCTTTGTGGCGTACAACAATTGTAGTCGATCCACTAGTTGATCAGGCGTACTCTGATGTATCCAATTCGGTTTCATCATCTTGTTTAACTTTTTGGGAAGACTAACCTCAAAGTCTGTAATTCTGTATAAATTTGGTCTGATTACATGTTCGTATTTCCAATGTTTAACGCTTATTAGTCGACCGTTGCGCCTATAGTCTTTCTTATGAGCATTAGTAAGTGAGATTATTTTCATATAGTTGTCGATATCTTCCTCTGTTGGACTAGGAGAGCTTATTCGTTTAAGCGTTAGTAAATTAAACAGGTCGGATGTTCCATTGAAAAGGTTGTTTTTAATTAAAATATCTTTTCCCTGAAACTGTACTCGCGAACAACCAAATCGCCACTCATCGATGTCGTTATATAGAGCGTACCTAGTTTTGTCTACGTTTTTGTTTTTTCCGCTAACTAATAATGCTCTATAATGGTTAGAGAATTCGTGATAATCTTTTAAGCTAGAATCGCATTCTTCTTCTTCATCATCAGCAGATGTAGCGAGAGATGATTGTTCAAGCTCTGGTGAGAGATTGATAGCAACGGTCTCCGATCGCGGTATAACACGATTATCATGAGGTTCTGCTTTATCACAGTGAAAGTAGGCTAATTTCTTACGGATAGCATTACGAGCGTTTATTACTTCATCATCATCATCGAGCCTTATTTCTTTATTTATGTCACAAGGTTCATTGGTATGCATACGTTTCAGATTCATGTCTTTAAATATTTCATTATTTCTAGGTGACGACTTATTATCAACAACTATGGTATTATGAACTGTGTTCAAATGACTTCTATAGTTATCAAGGCGTGTAAAATACTTTAAACAAATAGAACACTGAACTTTATACCCCTGGTGTATCTTCAAATGGCGAGCAAACCCTGAGCGTAAAACACTCATACAACATACGTCACACTTGCGTCGCTGGTTCATATCGACTAATAATTGATCATGAACTCCTATTTATATAACATGTTCTTCAGGTCACTCTTAATTAACCCTAGCACTACGTCTATCATCACCCGGTCAATCTTCCTTTATCATCACTAATTAACCCTGGCTAGCCGTCCTTAAGCATGAATTCACCCTTGGCACGGGTCAATGCTTCGATAAATACCTGAGAAACCCAGGTTATGAGTAATAATAATAATAATAATGTTTATGCGTCTGTTTCTCTAATCTACTAACTTTATCAATAGATCTCTTCGGTAGAGCTATGGAGAGCATGACGTCATCAGATGACAGTTACAAGCATTCAGGGATACATAGTTTAGAACCAGTGCATGATTCTCGTACACGAGAATTTGCAGACATTCAGGGTAGACATAATAGCGCCACATACAAATTTCTTTTTATACTCCAAATACCATCAGTATGAGATTCCTGTAATCAAAGATGGCTGCCAACAAATCACAGCGTAGTAGGCGTGATCCAAGATAGGTTAGGTTAGAACACGTGATGTTTCATTTACTAGCACGACTAAGGGTGAAGCGACTAGTATGACTAAGGGTGAAGAGACTAGCATGACTAAGGGTGAAGGGTGACGAGACTAGCATGGCTAAGGGTGAAGGGAGAAGGGTGACTATATATAAAAGGTAGATCGTTATCAGCGAGAGAGTACACGAATAAAGCCGAATCTTTCCGATGGCGAACATCCTAGGTTACAGAGCTGGTAAGTAGTCATCCTATGAGAGAGAAAGAGTTTCCGCTTAGTGAAAGGAGGATCCAATCCCAGAGTTAGCGCTAAATCTATGGAATTCCAAGATGGCTCCTTCAAATGACAAATTCAAAATGACACATGCAAAATTGTCAGATTTAATAGGTTAGGTTAGAACACGTGATGTTTTATTTAAATTATAGCAAAATTGACAGCTTTAAATTTTAGCGCTAACTCTGGTGTTGGATCCTTTTACTAAGCTGAAACTCTTTCTCTCTCTCATAGTATGACTACTTACCGGCTCTGTAGCTTAGGATGTTTACCGTCGGAAATCTTCGGCTTTATTCGTGTACTCTCTCTCGCTGATGACGATCTACCTTTTATATAGTAACCTCCCTTCGCCCTTAGCCATGCTAGTCTCATCATCCTTCAGCCTTAGTCATGCTAGTCTCTTCACCCTTAGTCATGCTAGTCTCATGTATAATTTAAATAAAACATCACGTGTTCTAACCTAACCTATTAAATCTGACAATTTTGCATGTGTCATTTTGAATTTGTCAATTGAAGGAGCCATCTTGGAATTCCATAGATTTAGCGCTAACTCTGGGATTGGATCCTCCTTTCACTAAGCGGAAACTCTTTCTCTCTCATAGGATGACTACTTACCAGCTCTGTAACCTAGGATGTTCGCCATCGGAAAGATTCGGCTTTATTCGTGTACTCTCTCGCTGATAACGATCTACCTTTTATATATAGTCACCCTTCTCCCTTCACCCTTAGCCATGCTAGTCTCGTCACCCTTCACCCTTAGTCATGCTAGTCTCTTCACCCTTAGTCATACTAGTCGCTTCACCCTTAGTCGTGCTAGTAAATGAAACATCACGTGTTCTAACCTAACCTATCTTGGATCACGCCTACTACGCTGTGATTTGTTGGCAGCCATCTTTGATTACAGGAATCTCATACTGATGGTATTTGGAGTATAAAAAGAAATTTGTATGTGGCGCTATTATGTCTACCCTGAATGTCTGCAAATTCTCGTGTACGAGAATCATGCACTGGTTCTAAACTATGTATCCCTGAATGCTTGTAACTGTCATCTGATGACGTCATGCTCTCCATAGCTCTACCGAAGAGATCTATTGATAAAGTTAGTAGATTAGAGAAACAGACGCATAAACATTATTATTATTATTATTACTCATAACCTGGGTTTCTCAGGTATTTATCGAAGCATTGACCCGTGCCAAGGGTGAATTCATGCTTAAGGACGGCTAGCCAGGGTTAATTAGTGATGATAAAGGAAGATTGACCGGGTGATGATAGACGTAGTGCTAGGGTTAATTAAGAGTGACCTGAAGAACATGTTATATAAATAGGAGTTCATGATCAATTATTAGTCGATATGAACCAGCAACGCAAGTGTGACGTATGTTGTATGAGTGTTTTACGCTCAGGGTTTGCTCGCCATTTGAAGATACACCAGGGGTATAAAGTTCAGTGTTCTATTTGTTTAAAGTATTTTACACGCCTTGATAACTATAGAAGTCATTTGAACACAGTTCATAATACCATAGTTGTTGATAATAAGTCGTCACCTAGAAATAATGAAATATTTAAAGACATGAATCTGAAACGTATGCATACCAATGAACCTTGTGACATAAATAAAGAAATAAGGCTCGATGATGATGATGAAGTAATAAACGCTCGTAATGCTATCCGTAAGAAATTAGCCTACTTTCACTGTGATAAAGCAGAACCTCATGATAATCGTGTTATACCGCGATCGGAGACCGTTGCTATCAATCTCTCACCAGAGCTTGAACAATCATCTCTCGCTACATCTGCTGATGATGAAGAAGAAGAATGCGATTCTAGCTTAAAAGATTATCACGAATTCTCTAACCATTATAGAGCATTATTAGTTAGCGGAAAAAACAAAAACGTAGACAAAACTAGGTACGCTCTATATAACGACATCGATGAGTGGCGATTTGGTTGTTCGCGAGTACAGTTTCAGGGAAAAGATATTTTAATTAAAAACAACCTTTTCAATGGAACATCCGACCTGTTTAATTTACTAACGCTTAAACGAATAAGCTCTCCTAGTCCAACAGAGGAAGATATCGACAACTATATGAAAATAATCTCACTTACTAATGCTCATAAGAAAGACTATAGGCGCAACGGTCGACTAATAAGCGTTAAACATTGGAAATACGAACATGTAATCAGACCAAATTTATACAGAATTACAGACTTTGAGGTTAGTCTTCCCAAAAAGTTAAACAAGATGATGAAACCGAATTGGATACATCAGAGTACGCCTGATCAACTAGTGGATCGACTACAATTGTTGTACGCCACAAAGAAAGCTCATAGCAGCAATCTCGAAAACGACAACGAAATAATTTCAGTCATCACAGAGCTTAAAACGAGAAAAATCATAGAATAAGTAAATATTTAATTTGTACTATGTAAAATGATCTTGTTGTACTGCTAATTATATGTAACATGATATTTTAACACTGATGATAAAATAAACGACATACATTCTATATATGTTTCTTATTTCTTTACCTCTCACAGTAAACGTTCTGGTAGATGATCCTTTTGAGTTCCTCCATCATCTTGATACGTTTTTATTTCATAGCATTACCAGAGGCAGCAGCAGCAGGAGTTTTCCGAGACCTGCAGAAGCTTCTATGCCGGCTACTGAGATAGTCATCGTCAATGTTGTCAACATCGTTCTGATGCTTTTGAGCTAGCGGCGAGATCGACCGTTGTAGCTACTATATGAAAATAAAGGGTCTATGCCGTCAATAGTAAAGTTATTTAAGCTTAAACTCGAACTAAAACATAACCTCAAGGAAAAAGATAGTGCTTACCCCTGCATAGTATAATTACTCTGTTAAGACTACGAGGGAGCATAACATAAACCGATTGTACCTACTCCTATCTCCCCATCACTAGGTCATCGAATGCAATGCATAAGTTGATTACTCGTAGACTTGTAGTAACTTACAGAATAAAACATAAAAATAAAATAAAAGACAATAAAACATTTGTTGAGTTTTATTAATACAGGATAAATATGAGAACAATTATCTAAATTATATACATTTTAAACACTTTTAAAGAAGTTTTGTATCTTCGTCAATTTCTTCGGACGCTTGTAGAGGACCTCAAGTACACTCGCTGTATTATGTGATTTATGTTGAGCTTCAGATTTAATAGGATGAGCCGAGCTGTTGGGTATACTTATTGATATTGAGCTGGAGGTTAATGATTGATTTAAGCGTCCATCCGCTATCTTTTTGCTAGATAAAGAAATATATGTGTGTTAGTTTATTTCTAACTTTCTACAATGTCTATACTTACTTGAAACTCTTCGAGATCCTTAAGGATAGGATCTTGAATATTGATCTTGAACCATTGGGCTAAATTACTATATCGGTATATGGCTACATTTTTAGTGTTTATATATTTTATTTCTTCCATAATAGTATCCCCTTTTTTGACTTCAAACATGCCTGTTAAAGCCGTGTTCACCTTTAACGCCGCATCCTTCTTCAACGCATTCAGCATACGTCTCTGAAAAATGACTAAACAGTCTTCCATGAAAGTCTTCGGATCAATATGCCTGATGTTAGTTATTGCAGCAGTTCGCATACGTCCCTTAAATGCTGATTTCATGTCTGACCATTTGACTCGGCTACAGGCTGTCTCTTTTCGCTGGTTATATCCCTCGCCTACAGTTTTTAAGGCTTTGACTGTCTCTCGATAAGATTTCGCTTGAGCCAAGCAGGCTAATAGATGGTTCTTCGCTCCCAATGATGACGCTGAATCTAGTGCCTTATTAAGTTTTCTTATTGTTATGGTACATTGTTTTAAGGCTCTGAGGATAGCATTACTATCATCATCTATCTGTGAGTCGTAGACAAGTCTCCTTAACTCTTCAACAAGTTCGCTGGCGAAAGACATGTTTTTATTATAAAGGTTAAATATGGATGTGAAGAGAGATAAGTGTTACTCGTTCGGTTGCTGCACTGAGACTGAAATCTAGAGTTAGAATTTCGTTCTATATCCCGTTTACACGTACCGCCGAGAAAACAGCTAAACGCTAGGAAAAATTACCGAGT
Source organism: Agrypnus murinus (assembly GCA_929113105.1). NCBI lineage: Eukaryota > Metazoa > Arthropoda > Insecta > Coleoptera > Elateridae > Agrypnus > Agrypnus murinus. Next base: position 100,697,824 of record OV816026.1, on the reverse strand, counting down.
TACTGGATGTAATAAGGTGGAATTTAAATAATACGATACATAAATCAGTTCAGTTCATATATTAAAATGCTATGCGGAAACTGTTTATTATGCTGTAGATTTAAATGAAATGACTAATAGATTCTGCATTTGTATACTTTTAAATGTTGAATCTTTTAAATGTAAGGTTATTAAATCTCAAGATGGATGGTGTATCAGCTGTTACAAACTAATTGTGGATAAGGCTTAATTACTAGAGAGAGAAAACTATTGGGAATTAGTTAACTTATCAAATAGGCCGTGGTCAGTAGCTATATGTTTTATTAATTGTTATCATTATTCTGTTAACAAATATTTCAGTCAGCCCTCTGGAGTTTTTTTTGGTCTACCCTTTGCTGCTTGTAATATACTTTTATGAAATTTGTTGTAAATTGATTAGAATGAAAAGTTAAATATATCCCCTACTTAGTTATATGCTATGCTTTAATAATTTTTTATCTGGACAGGTAATAATGCATTCAATGTGACTGGTGTATTATATAGCATATCATAAATAAATGTAAAAAGTAATGCAACGGGGTGTCCAAAGCAACGATTCATTTATAAACGGAATCAACATATGTAAATAATAATTTAAAATGTGAAATTTATACACTCCAAATGTTGTTTTGTAAATCAAGTGGCAAATATCAAGAAAGAGTTTTAAGATGATATTGATTACAGTAAAATCCTTTAAAGAAGTTTGAAAAGGGAGAATTTTTACAGAAAGATCCATTAAAAATCACCTGTTTTGGGGGTTCGAAGCAGGTATAAAACCTCAAATTTCTAGTGATTTACAGGTCAAATCGTGTCTTTTTAAAAGAATGTATATTGCCTCAGGGTGTTTCCCTTTTTGTCGTCGAGGGTAAGGTAGATTTGAAAATAAGTTCAGTTTATCGCGGTACGTTGCACTGTATAGACAATGACCGGTTTTTAATTTTTAAAAAAGATGATTAGTGTAATATTCCTTCTTGGTGATTAAGTTATTGTTTTCCCGTTTTAGTTTGTACTGGCACAAATACGCAAAGGGGTAAGTCTATATATTTTCTGCATTAGAATTATAATATTATTGAATGATAGATACACAACTGAGTTAATGACCCGCCTAATATCTTGTTCTGACAGGCAAATTCTACAGGTAAATGCCAATCTATCTGAGAATTGTTTCGATAATTTTTATCGTTTATAGCTTTATTAAATAGTTTATCCTTCTAAAACTCTCATATTTAAGCTATCTAACGTATATCTAATATCATGATCTTACGTCATAGGGTCACATGTCTTATAGACGTGATGAAACTTGAATGTTTTAATTAATCATATCTGAAACATTTTAGCATATATTTACATGTTTTTTATTTTTTAATTTATTTTAAAAGAAAGATTATTTATTTATTGCTTTGAAGGCATGCTTTTACATTGCAAAGGTTGAAAAAGGGATTTTTTAAACGTTTTCCTAGCGATTCATGTTTGCTCAATACAATTCATTTCATTTTTTTCGAATTTTATATAATAGTAAAAGTACTTTAGTGTCTTTATTATATGTTAACATCATATATAATAATCTAATTGGTAAGCAATAGAATATATTTTCTAATTACATTCAGCCTGATAAATTTGTAAAGGACTCCTAATCAGTTTAGTACCTTATTAGATCAAAATTCTTAAAATGTTACCTGCTTGTCTATATTTGTTTTCGATAAGCGTAGTTATAAGGTATCCTTAAAGTAAACTCTATTACGAACTGTTTTTCATAAAAAGGAATGACTTGAAAAATATAATGCTTTCTACTTAATTTATAATGAAGTTGATTAATTATATCTAGTATTTATGGAAAACGTAATATTACAGACGCTTCAACTAATATAATTCTATAATTTGATATTTCGGATCTATGGATGAAATAATATTTATAATAGTTATGCAATAGTATTTAGAAAAGAAAGTTATAAAACTGATGATAAAGGTTACCTTGATTTGTTGTTAACACTTAGAAAGAATATATACACTTTTGTTAATACGCGCGCCGGACCGAGTCGCGGAAAATGTATTTTAAAATCTAATAATTTTATATGAGACATCTACCAAGAGAAGGGGAATTAATTTTTAGGGATTTTAATAAATATTAAATGTTTTATTATTATTATTAATATAACAGATAATTATTAAAAAGGTAATATGAAATTACTGCCGCGTGTCTGGATGAACCGCGGATGACCTCGAGTCGCGAGTCGGCGCACTATCATTTGTCACGTTTTCGGCGTTTTTGGACCTCCATAAGAAATAACATGGGATTTTGGGCTAGAATCGGTGTTGCCTAACTACTCTCAGCACCTCCAGCAAAATCTACGAGGCGATATTACTATTATTATTGGGGTTAGTCATATGGTAATTCTCGTATTGGCAAGATACATTTTAGGGGTATACCCTGTACTAATAAATCTTTTTAGTGAACCTAAAACGTACAGGGTACTTCAGGGTTTTTGGATCTCTCTTACTTCGTTCTTTATATTGATATTCGTATCGAGTAATTTTTTTCTTGAATGGTTTTTGTTTTGGAATTCTAAGTTCACGACTTAATTCCACGCCTGCTTTAAAATGTAGCTAAATATTTAACAGTAAATGGGACTTCACCCATTTTACATGTAGGATATCTCGAGCAGACGATGCCAATTCCTGAGGGTCAATGCCTTTGATCAAAATTGGCCATTAAGCACAACATATCTATGTTCAAAAATGAAATGTTACAAAGCTATACACCTTCAAAATAAAAAAGTCAAAAATGCAATTTGGATAAAGTTTTGTGTTCAAGGACAGTTGTTATTAGAACATACATTAGTGTTATTTTGTGCTTGTGATAGCTGTAGCGTATCCGCTACCGCTAGATACGGAATTCTGTGATAGTGATATGTTTAATGAATACACCATTGAATGCAAAATTTAATTCTTCTCAAAACAGGTATACTTGACCCAAGTCGAATAGTGACAAGTCGAATAATGCTCTATAAAATGCAGAAAGAAAATAAAGGTAAAACGTCATGCAGTATGACGTACAAACGAAGTAAGAAAGATTTCAAAACAAGGTGAAATGCCCTATACATTTGGGTTTCTATAAAATAATTGTCCAGTACAGGGTATTTTCCTAAAGATATTCTTTTTACTGCAAAATTATCATAATACTACAACCAACAATAACAACAACATCGCTTCATGAATTTTGCAGAAGTGATGCTAAGGTTGCACTGCGAACTCAACTTTTTTTTTTCTTAGCTAAGTACTTGATGACGCATACAAGATCGCAATAAGTTATGTTCTAAACTTGCTCCGTCAAATGTATTGGTAGAAATTGTTGGTCTACATACTCAACTTTCGTATAAATTGCATGTGTGATAGTATTCATCAATAGGAACAAAAAACTCTTTTTGTTTTTACGCAAATCGAAAAAAACTTGCTAAAAATGTCAACTTTTGGAAACTGCTGGAAATTATAGTCAAAACAAACTGCGACATCACCTAGCAGCAGCCGCGTCAATGTATCAGATAGGCACATTCAGCTCCAAGTGTGATTCTTAGACCAGTGACCTGCTACCCACTTTTCAAAAACCATTCTTTTTTCGGTTATTATGAAAGATAGACACTAATGATTTTCAGCTGTTTTGTTGCATTTTATGTGTACTACCACCTATTCAGAGGATACGAATCTTAAGTGAAACATCCTGTATGATATATATTCATGCGCCAATTAAATAAGCTTTATTTTATCTAACCCACTTAACAACCAGTCCATAAACCTATCAGTTTTTGAAAATAAAATGACAAAATCCATCTGGGGGCGTGGTTTAATATTGATATTTTACAAAGTTCAGGATATTATCTACTCGTAAACATGAACAAATCAAGCATAAAGTCATTTTCAAGTTTAGCTGACCAAAATACACTAAATTTGATTAGTTTAACCTAGATTAATAAAATAGCAGTTTCTATTTTTACTGTGCGTTTGTACAGTTACAAGAAAATTATGGAATGTTCGATCCCTACTTTCTGTTTAATGAATTTGAAGGTACAAAACAGTACTATATGGTGGTTAAGCGCCTTTAACAGAAACGTCGAAAGGTAACGAAGAAGAGAAGAAGTTTTTTCAAACCTGGCTCAATTCCGTTATATTGAACTTGTACTAAGTTAAAGATCAATTTTTATTGTATTCTGAAATAGCTATTTGTGAATTGGAATATGTATTATATTCTTAGTGACGAATTGTACACCAGAGATTTTCTGATTACATTTGAAATATATGTAGTTCTAAATATACCAGGCGCAAATCATATTAGTCCACCCTGTTTCATTTTTGTTAAAGAACGTCCCACAGAATTTATTCCGTTTATCTTTTGTTCTATGAGGTGGCCGTTTCTTGTTGCTATAGTGAAGTGCTGCTACTGCATCTACCCCATACCAATGTTCATGAAATTCAATTGGGGGTTGCAAGATACACTGTCCCTCCGCACCTTTTGAGTGCCCTGTTTCCATTAAGTAATTTTACAAATTACAGACGAGAAAGTTTTCCTTCAGAGTTTTAGCAAAAAAGTCACAAATGATGCTCAACTTAGTTGGCCCATTTTAATTTTTGATAAAGAACACCTCACGCTTTTTACCCTGAATGGTCTACGACGTTGTTATTTATTGGTGGTATATAGTACATATCGTCGTTAATGCATATGAACTTAATTCTTTAAAATGTTGTAACTAGTAATGTTGCTAGTTGCGATTTCAAAGAATTCATCATACCATCTGTAACAAAGTTTTTATAAGCATTTAAACCGCGCTCCTGGAAAATTGCTAGAAAATAGTTCCGCTAGTATGCATTAACGTCGACGATATGTATGAATGAGTACTGTGATCCAGTGATAAATATGTATGTGTGAGTGTAGTATCCAATGCAACGAATATAAACAAGGAGTCAGAAAATAATTCAGAAACCAACTAATTCAAGCATTCATTCTCTCATCTTAACAGTAAAAGAATACAGATTTCATTAACCACAAACAGTCTTTCAAACAAACAAACACAGAAGATATTACATGTGGTGAGCGCCGACTTTAATTGAACACGCAACAATCTGTCAAGAAACTTACTCTTGCAAGCATACCATTCGAGATACCAGGATCCTATTTATGAAGCAGATGTCGAGAAATCAATTAGCATAATTCCAGTAGAGGATCAATACTCTCAGCACCACCACTACCAGTAGATGGAGCAGTTCCATCGCTGAAGTCATAATCTATCTGAAGTCACGGTTGTATAAAGTTTTTTTCTGTTCTAAATTTGTCTGCCATCAAAACAGACTATCTACAGCATTTAAAGAAAGTATTTCAACGCCTATATCATTACGGTTTACTATCAAATTAAAAAAAAACAATCTTTGAAGCCAAAGAACTAACTTGTCTCGACCATACAGTGAACAGTGATGGAGTTACACCGCAAATCTGAAAAGGAGAAGCTATTCATAACTTTCCAATCCTTAGAATGCAACAAGAATTATGCCATTTCGTTCGCATAGATTGTCGATTTAAACCTGAGCTAAACCTATTTATTCCAGAAAAAGTTTCAGAACCCTACAAGAAGCCCACACAACAGTGTGTCGCAAAACGTATAATTACAAATCGGTTGTTGTGAACTTCAATAAACGGTAGTACCAAAAATTCGTTACTTCGTGTGATCGGGAACACAGGGAATACATAGCAGATAAGCTCGGATGCAGCCCATTACAAATCCTTCTTATCTTTTTTTGTGCCGTACATTTACTATTTTCCTTTTATGTTGCATATACGATTATTATCCAACCAACAACCTACAAGTCCAACAGAATCCTCATACGTTCCTCTTAGGTTAAGTTTTGTAGTTTTTAGTTATTTACATTTTGCAACGAGCCCTAAAATTAAGAATCTGCTGTCTTAATTTTAACCGTTTTCAATTATCTCATTCGATTCTCACGTTATTCTTATTAGCTCATTTCTATAGGTTAAGTTCTTATCATTGTAACGAACATTAACATGTTCCATTAACATTAACATGAGCCCTGTACTAACTTTAATCAATTGTAAAAGCAGCTAAAGAAAAAAAACAGGTTTTTTACGTATCTATCAAGTTGCTTTACAATCACAACCTCATCTTTTGTGTACATTCACTAGTTCTTTCCAATCCTGTCCTCAAGCAAACTGATGGAGACTTTTTCTGCTTGAAAAGTTCTAAAAAACAAGGGAGCAATAAATGTAATGATCACCGTTGCCTTGGATACTTTGTAGTATCCAAGGAAACGAATGTAAACGAGGGATCAGAAAATAATTCAGAAACCAAATAGTTCAAGCATTCATTCTCTCATCTTAACAGGAAAAGAATAAAGCTTTAATTATCCACAAACAATCCTTCAAACAAACATACAAAGAAGATATTACAGTACTTTTATACTAAAAAATTTAATCAAGTTCTTGAAATTTATCGTTTAATTACTACGGAAAATGATATATGTACTTTTCCACCTTATTTGGAAACCATCCACTTTCCCCAGAAATTAACTTTTCCGTATTATGTTGCGTTGTCTCACTTGTTCGAAAATCCTGTTAACCTTACTCTAATCATTTATATAAAAAATGAATTCAGTTATGAAGTCCTACTTAAAGATACCATTGATATGAACACATGGATTGTAGGCATTAATATATGCTTTCAATCATACAAATATAACTTTATAAATTTATATCACTCTCCAAACTCTAGTGATGCTCAATTTCTAATGAAACTTGAAAGTTTGTTTGATGTATAAGCTAGTAGATCAGAGACCTTACTAATTATCGGAGACTTTAATATTGACCTATTAAAGGATTCATATTAGGAAAATAGACTGAGAACTTTAATTAAAAATAATGGACTACATCAGATTATCGACCAACCTACAAGAATCACTAAGGACAGTGCTACACTCATAGATCTTTCTGTATCTAATGAAAAAACCATTGATGCCCAGGTACACCATGTTCCAAAAATAACCGATCACTCAATAATAACTGTAAATGCAAAAGTGAAAGAAAAATATGAAGAATATACAATACAACACAGAGACATGAGCAACTTCAATAAAATGCAATTTCAATTAGATCTAATGAATCAACCATGGAATCCCGACTTTACAAACACCAATCAACTAGCAGAAATATTAGTTAAAACCATAATGGACACACTAAACAGGCATGCTCCAACTGTTAAAAAAACCATTAAATGTCAATGGAGTTGTAAGCGTTGGTGGACCCCAGAAATAGCCTTGGAAATTGAAGAAAGGGACAGATTATTTAAAAGAGCAATCTTTACGCAAGAAGAAAGTGATATGAATAGGTATAGACAACAAAGAAATGGAATTGTTAGTTTGATCAGGAACCACAAGAGAAATTATTACCAAGAAAAAATAGATGATATGAAAAATAACTCAACAGAAATGTGTAAAACAGTTAAAGAATTAATTAAAGGAGGCCATAACAGACAAAAAAGGAAGGTATTATTTTTGACAATGAGTTAGAAAAAAGGAAATTCAAATTGCAGAAAAATTCAATATTTACTTTATTAACAGCATACAACAAATTATTACATTAACAAATTTAACCCAAATTGAAACTGATTTAAGCCACATTAATGTACATCAATGCAAGTTCGACTAATTTCTACCAATAGAGTTTTTGGAGTTAAAAAAAATTATAAACAATTTACCTAATAAGAATAGTAGTGTCGATGGTATTACAGTAAAGATTCTTAAATTAGCTTTCAATGTAATAGGACAGAGATTTTTGCATCTAATTCAAATGAGTCTAGAAAGTGGATCCTTCCCAGAAACCTTGAAGACATCCCATATTATCGCCATTGAGAAGATAACCAACACTAACAAATGTGAAGAATACAGACCGATCAACATGGTGCCAACTTATGAAGAATTATTAGAGACCGTCGTAAATATCCAGTTTCGTGACTACATTGAAGTGAACAAACTGTTAATAGTACATATTCAGCTAAAAAACTACCTTTAGCGTTCCACAAGGAACTGTATTAGGCCCTGATTTATTTGTACTATACATAAATGATATTGTTAATGTAATTAAAAAATGTAACATTCAATTATTTGCAGATGACACTTTAATATATTTTATAGGAGATGATGTTGAAAAAGTAATAAATATCATCAATGATGAATTAGTAAATGTATATAACTGGTTAGGTAAAAATAGTCTTTCTTTAAATGTAAATAAAACAAAATTCATGATAATAAAAAATAAGTTTAACGAAATTGATACATCTAGTCATGTGGGAATACAAATTAATAGTCAAAAAATAGAACAAGTTTATGAGTGGAAGTACTTAGGTGTAATAATAGATTGTCACTTAACATTTTCTAGTCATTCAAACTATGTTATCAGTAAAGTTGCAAAAATAGTAAATTTCATGGGTAGATTAAGCCAAAATCTTAGCAAGTGGTCTAAATTATTACTATATAAAACAATAATACTTCCCCATTTTAATTATTGTGCTAGTATACTTTACCTCCTAAATAATACTGAAATTAACAATCTTCAAAAAAAAAAGAAAATTGTGCGTTAAGAATAATATTAAAATGTAGTAGGTATACTATCATAAGAAGAATGTTGCAAGTTACATCTTTGTTAAAAGTGTTAAGCAAAATATATTTTATAATACGATGATAATAATATTTAAAATAAAAAACTTAATATATCCAGAGCACATTTTAAATGAATTACTATTCGTAGAAGATGTTCATGATCATAATACTAGAAGTAGAAATAATTTTTATGTTCATACAGTAACAACAAATATAGGACAAAATAATCTGTTTCATAAAGGTTTAGTTGAATATAATTCACTTCCAGCTAATGTAAAAAACTGTACATCTTTAACATTATTTAAGAAACAATGTAAAAAATATGTAATAAATTACATTAATATTTAAGAAATTATAATGTATTATGAAAGAAATCGCATACGAGCTGATGTAATTCTTACGTCACTTTTCTCCATCATATATTAAATGCGAGCTATTATAGCCAAACGTTTATAAAACAAAGCTTAACATATGCGTCATGGCAATGTTGCCAGATCCAGGGCCTAGGAAGTCTGTAGAACATAGCGGGTTTGATAGCGTCTTGTATAAAAATATACGATATACACTTGAGAAAGGCGCGACGCCCCCTATAGTTCATTGTGATGAACTACGGTTGTATAAAACTTTTTACAGACCCTACCTTCCCAAACCCAAATTGTATATTTTTTTATTGCAGTTTTAGATAAACCTTATCCTGTAGACCTCAAAAACATAGGAGAACGTTGCCAGACCCAAGCCCGGGTCTGAGAGCGTCGAAAATGGTCCGACAAGTCGGTAGAATATAGCGAAACGGGTGTGTATAAGCGGTTTGACAAATATATATATATATATATATATATATATATATATATATATATATATATATATATATATATATATATATATATATATATATATATATATATATTGATAAAGGGTACCTTGTCACCTCCAAAGTAGATACCCAGCATACGTTGTCACCTCATATATAACGTTGTGACCTCCGTTTTCGGAGGTCACAACGTTTTGCCCTGTTTTCGACTGTATAAGCATATAAATGGTGTTAGAAGCCTAAATTCAAATTTTTGTCTGGAGGTGATAACGTCATACTTATACTCACAAAATTAATTTTTAGTTCAGCTGTAGATCGCTGGCGTTGCCGTCGCTGTTAGTTGTATAATTGCCAATACGATGTCACCTCCGCCTGTATATGTTGTTTTTTGTATCATGTACGGTACGTTGCAGGCTCCACACATTGGCAACGTTGTGTACAAGACCTAAACCACTCAGGTATATAGAATTCCATCGAAACCAGTACCCCTGGCGTAGTTTCGGCCATTTCACGCTACCTGAATTTTTACAGACCCTTTTGGGTATAGTAGCAGCATTTAAATAAATATTTGTAAACTACTCAGAAAATTTAAGGGATCTCTTGAATTGTACGTCATTTTTAAATAGTTAATGATACTTAAGAACAATAAAATAATAATTTCTATTTCATTTAAAAAGTTTTGAATTGAAAACGACTTTCTTTGAGATATGAAAAAAATTAAATAGGAAATACGTTTTAGTCGTAATTATGTATAAATAAAAAATTCATCTTTTTACAAAATGATCATTTCGGATTTACTGGATTATTATTATTTGATTATTATTTTAGGAATTGTCATATGACATATGATATATTCATTCTCGCATCCACAAAGAAAGATTTAAAAGATTTAGTATTACAATTAATAAATTTTCAAAAAAAAAATTTTACTAAGCAAAATAATGTAACATTTGGCATGTAGTTTGCAAATTTCACCAAATTACCCGGTTAATAAAGTTTTCATTGACATTCTAACTATGTTTACATTGATGAAGCAAAGAATAAGTCTGAAATACTCATTTTGTAATATATATTATGTAATTAGGAGATCAAGCGATATTTTAAATCCAAGAAGATGTATAATGCCGAGGCGCTAGCCGAAGCGTTATAACATCTTCGAGGATTTAAAGAAGCTTGATCTCCGTATTGCATAAGTTGTTTTATTTTATTTCGTATTTCAATCCTAATTTCTCCCTTTTAAAATCCATCCGAATTTATTGTATAAAGAAGCAAGTTGCCTTGTCTGTGTCATCATACGCGTAACTAAGGAGATAAAAAGCAGTGGCAATAATGCAACATCAAATTATTTACGTTGCCAACAACAACGGAGATCAAGAACGTCTTGAACTCCGGTATCATTGACAACGGAGATCAAGATATACTTTATATTACTAATTGTGGTATATAAAGAATTGTTTGAAATACGAAATGAAATAAAAAATATTAACTGTTTATATTTTTACATAATTACGACTAAAACATATTTTCTATTAAATTCCATATTGTAGCGGAAAATAAAACCTTACGTCATAATCTTGACATGAAGCTTTACGTACTGAAAGGCTTAAACAAACGTCAGTTTAACATAAAGTGTCGTATTTTTATTATTAGTATAGTCAATTTTTGCATTAAGTTCTTATTTTTTACTATCTAAAGATAGAGACTTGAAATCTTTTCTAATGCATTTAGTACTGGACCAATATAAAATGTAATATGTTTAATATGGGGGCACGCCCCCCTGGTGGTTGAGACCCCCATTTTGTACCCCTGATGTAATAACGCAACCAAATTGAGCAAACTTGTGTTGGGAGTGTTATTGGGGTCGCTGATTATGAATCCAATGAGAAAATTAAAAAATTCAAATAGCAGACCCAAAATGGCGGCTCTAAAATAAATTTTAGCTAAAATTTTAAGCTCCCAATTTAACAACTCGGGAAGTTTTCAACCAAGTTGAGCAAAAACTATGTTTGAGGGAGCTGTGAGGTCGCTGATTATGGATCAAATAAGAAAATCACAAAATTCAAAATGGCGGACACAAAATGGCGGTACTTTAGATTAAAAATGCGATTTACGCCGGTCCTATTGATTTTAGAGAAAAATGAGAAAAGCCAGAAAGTGTTTAGAATGTGATTCTGCATAGGAATACATAATTCCGGTTACCTTATTATGTAACCCCTTCACTCTCCCCTACTGAGAAGCCCACTAGGGTTGATTGAAGGGGGTTACATAATAAGGTAACCAAAATAGTGTATTCCTATGCAAGATTACATTCTAAACACTTTTTGACTCTTTGGATTTTTCTCTAAAATCAATAGAAACGGGCGTAAATCGCATTTTCAATCTCAAATACCGCCATTTTGAGTTCGCCATTTTGTATTTCTTAATTTTCTCATTGGACTCATAATCAGGAACACCAAAACCCCCCCAACATGAATTTCACTCAAGTTAATGGAAAACTTCCCGAGTTATTAAATTGGGAGTGTAAAATGGGGGTTTCAACCCCCCGAGGGGTAAAACCGCCATTTTAAACATATTACATTTTATATTGGTTCAGTACTGAAGGCATTAGAAAAGATCTCAAGTCTCTATCTTTAGATAGTAAAAAATAGGAACTTGTAGCAAAAATTGCATTTACTACTAGGGCAGAGCAAAGGGGTTACATAATAAGGTAATCGAAATAGTGTATTCCTTTGCAAAATCACATGAATTTTTCTCTAAAATCAATCGAAACGGCGTAAATCGCATTCTGAATCTCAAAGGCCGTTATTTTAGGACCGCCATTTTGAATTTTTCAATTTTCTCATTGGATTCATAATCAGTGGCTCCAAGAACCCTCCCAACATAAATTTCGCTCAATTTGGTTGCGTTATTAAATTAAGGGTACAAAATGGGGGTCTCAACCACTAGGGGGGGCGTGCCCCCATTTTAAACATAGTACATTTTATACTGGTCCAGTACTGAAGGCATTACAGAAGATTTCAAGTCTCTATCTTTAGATAGTAAAAAATAAGAACTTAGGCATGTTTTTTGCAAAAATTTACTCTACTATATAGAATGACTAGATTATTATAAAGCAGGGGATGAATGAACTTTCGTTCAAAGAGAAAAAATTGCAACACATGAAAAAAAACGTTATAGGTCCTGTAAATGATTCTCCTTAGTTATCGTTTCAAGATTTCAGACGCGACTTCTGTCTTCCTTCAGAGATCAAACTCGTTCTGTAAAGTTTCATTGCCGGATTTATAACATAAATAACTATAAATCAAAAATGTTTCTTTTTATAACATTCTATTCGTAAAAAAAATCCTATACTAACATCCTATCCTATTCGTTTGTTGGCGAAGGAAATGGACATGAGCTCCAGATCTATGTCGCCACTGATCAAGGAAGACCTTAGTATGAGGACTGGACACTTGTTAACAGCTCGACATAATGAAATAAGAAGAGTTGGAAACAAGTCTCATTTGCAGAGATAGGTGAAAAATCTTCATCGCCCAATCTTGTTTCCCTGCATTTTATATTTGGATTTAGGATTGATGCATTATGATAACAATTAAAGTAATTGTCAAACAATCCACATAGTTGATTTGGAAAACCCGTTTGCACATCGCAGCTAGGATGCGTGAACTCTCCTAAAGTCATTCTAGATTCCTTATAGGAATCGAGCCCAATTAAGTAAAATACTTGTATTTACCCTATAGCGGAGTTGTTCACATGATAAGATTATTATTTATTTATTATTTAGGCGGAGTTATTTATCGCTCGTAAATAGCAACAAACAAAGTCACTTTAAATCCAAATGAAACATACTATTTTTTTCCACTAGGGTAAAAGTGCCTCCTCTCTATGATTAGAAGTTTAATCTAGCAATACCAACAATTTTTTATTAGAAGAAAAAAAATTAAAACAAAGGTCTTTGAATAAACCCCAGCGTGGCTGAATACTGGACAGTCAAATGTCGTTTTCTCGACATTGATCCAAGTGTAGGCGAATTTTCAGATATCGAATCTTGGTTCTCTAACTCATGTTTAATATGTATTTATTTTTAAGCGTTTTATATGTATAAAATGATGATGTACTTCAAACAATATTATTGCTTGGGTGATTGTTAAATCTAAGACGGCTGTGAAAACTGCTGCAGCGCTATATTTCCAGCGGTGTGTTGGACGCACCGATTTTCACCCACGTTTCAAGCAATTTTCAGATTCTGAGTCTCGGTTGTTTAATTGTCACTCGAGGGTTAATCAACAACCTGATACTAATTTTCGGTTCACTAAACGTTGTACAAGTCGGAGCCAATGTTCAGAAACCGAATCAGGGTTTCTTACAACTTGCCCAAGCTTCAGCCAATTTTCACCCGTTAGATCAATGCCAGTTACCCATAGAATATACTTAAGTCAAATATCAGATACTATTTCGCTAATTTGCTTTAGCTAGTCTAAAGCTAAGTACTCACAGCAGCGGATCCGCAGGCGGATGTCATACGATTGGTCGGATTGAGTCGATTTGACTCAAACCGACCAATCGTATGACATCCGCCTGCGGATCCGCTGCTGTGAGTACTTACCTTTAGTCAATCTCTACATATCAAGTGCCGGTTACATACTTATCACCCAAAACCTTAGCCAACTTTGAATCTTAGGTTCGCTAAACTAACTTCAGTTTTAGCAATCTTCAAAATTCAAAATCTTGGTTTCTTACCCTTCGGCTAAGGTTGGGTCAATATTCATATTATATTTTGCTAAATTGCTGTAAATGTGGTTTATTGTAAAGATGGATTAGTGGTTGCTAACCTACTGAATTTTTATTAACTTAAACTTACACTGGCAAGACTAAAGTGTAAACTATATTGACTTACCGACTGTACATATATATTTGCACAAGAAGACGTACACTATGAAAGTGTTAGGTTTGTACGGTCTCAATATGTGTTGAGAGTCTAAGACATTAATCATTTATACGAATTTTCGATTTCTTCGTATTTATTTTGTTAATGAACATTTTATATCCAACACAAAAATTGACTTTGCATTCAGTTACGGCGAAACAGTAATGGTAGACTTCGTTGCTTGTTTGCAGTAGCATTCATTAAAGGAAAAGGATTGTGTAATAGTTGCTTTGTTTCTCAATTACCAGCCTTGGTACTACATTAACATTCAAGATCGGTCCAAGACTAACTTTAGTATTATTGCGATATCGGTGTCATTTATTGTCCAAAACATTGCATAACGTATTGGTTTTAGCCAATAACAACCAATATTGGGTAACTCTGATCTTTCCATGTCTGAGACCAAGCTTGGTATCAAATTATCATCCCTACTTTAGTCTAGCAGTGGGCCATTGTCGGATATTAAGGTTGTGCGAAGGTTGATAAACATTGTTTCAAACAAAAGCTTATAGTGGTATTTTGTTTTAAATGGAGAGCCGCGATTGCTAACATAATTAAGCGTCAAATAAACTGCCACTTTTAATTCTGATAACGCAATATACCTACTATTTATCTATGGTTTATACAATGTTATCAAAAAAGACTACATTAAGTTAAACCTGTCTTTAATGTGGACTTAAAGTACACGTTCCATAAAACGTACATGTTTTGTCGTTAGTAAGTGCTTTATTTAAAACATAAATTAAAACATAAATTTACAAGAGGTAGGTACATGTATAACAGTGTAACATACGTATTCTGTATTTCGTTAGATCAACAAATGCTTGAAAAAATGTCTTAAGCAAAAATTCTATAAAAATGTTGATTAATTTGTTGTGTTTCGATTTGTTTTAATGTTAATGAAGTTGGTAACTCTTTTTGTTAATCAAATCACGGGAAATTCAATGGTCCTACATGATACGTGCGTGACTTCGGAAACAACAAGCATTTGTTGTAAAAAACACAATATTTAATTTGTTTATATTAAACTCTTATCGAGTTTAGTAAAAATTAAAAGAGTATTTGCCTTTATTTCAATCGAAATGGAATCTGGATAAAAGCATATTCAATTTAACCGTTATTCCCGAGATTAAAAGAAACTTTATAGAATATCATATTTATACAAATCTACGTTACATAACTGATTTATGTCTAATACATCCAAATTTCAAAAATGTGCTATACTAATTATACGCAATATTGGTACTGGTTGCGTTCTTATTGACTTTTATTGACAATAACAAAAGAATTCCCTTTTTCTGGTTTTGTTATATTTTCAATTCATTATAGAAAGAAATTTCTTTCTAATATATCACCGATCTAAGTATTTTTAATCAAATTACTAAAGTTTTCATTTAAAAAATACAACTTTATGAAGTAAACCAGAAATCAACGATTATAATTAGAAAAGCCTTATTCAACTAGTCAGTGCTACTCATGAAGACGCTTTAATAGTGTCGAAACTGCTTTTTAATATCTTTAATAACAATTCATAAGAAATACCAAAACGACAATTTCCTATAACTCAAAAAATAAAAAATAAGTAAATCGAGAATGCTCGCTTGTTTTCTTTTGTTATCTGGCCACTAAAATGCCCTCGGCGAGCAATTTAAACCACCCGATTTCAACATCTGGAGACCCACAAGAGAACCTTTTTATGAAATGTGCATCTATGGAATGTGGAGTCAACGCTCTGTATATATAACTGCACATAACGGTGGTATCTTCTGACCTCCGAACACTTGGCAGCGCTGCTGGAGGTAACAGCGAACTAAAAGTATCTTCTTATATATAAATTTTGGAGGTCGGTTCGTATCTTCTGTATACTCTATATATGACAAAATAAAACAAGGGAAATAATTTCCCCTTTCTTGAGATTCGGATTCTAGAAGTTCCCCTCATCACAAATATAACAAATTTTTAGCAATATATCCACGGGACTACCCGGAAGTCAGGCCGTCTCCTCTGTATGACGGAGGTGACAGCTTAACAGGCATCAATATATATATATATATATATATATATATATTAGGGTGTATCGAAAAATTTTTTTTTCGCCGGCTTAGCAAAAAAATAATAGTTTTTGATGAAAAACAACATAATTTCATGATAATAATTCGTAATTTAAATTATGTTTAGGGGTGCCACCAGTGGCTCAAAAACCCAATTTTTGACTGTTTTTGTGGTTAGCCTCTTCCAACTTCTACCAGTTCAATCAGATAAACACTGATTTTGGATATTTTGTGCCCAGACCACTACTCTATAATTCCACAATACAAACCACTTAATACTATTATTCCCTAGTATGAAAAAATCCCCTAAAAGTCACTATCTTAGCGATTTTCTGATATTCTTTAGCTAAACTTCTGTTAATTTTATCACATAACAATGCGCGTTGGGGGCTTTGTGCTAAGACGAATACCCTATAATCCCACAATACAAAAAACTTAATACTGTTACTCCCTAGTGAGAAAAAATCCCCTAAAAGTCACTATTTTAGCGATTTTCTGATATTCTTTAGCTAACTTCTGTTAATTCCATCACATAACAATGCGCGTTGAATATTTTGTGCTAAGACGAATACCCTATAATCCCACAATACAAAAAACTTAATACTGTTACTCCCTAGTGAGAAAAAAATCCCCTAAAAGTCACTATTTTAGCGATTTTCTGAATCAACAAAATAATCAACAAAAATTTCTAAGTCAACTAGTAACAGTGTTTACGAAGAAGAAAGTAAAACTGAACAACCTAGGAAACAGTTGAAGGTATTTCCCACTGACTCCACAACCTCTCCAAAACTGAAAGAATTATGAAGTACATTCAGAAAGAATTTGACGAATTTTACCAGCAATTTTATCCTAAAATGGCCTATGAAAGAGAAAGAGGAAGACAGCGCAGTGAAAGCAGACAATGTTTAAAAATATTTTTATTTGTATTTAGGATTTTCAGATTTCTTTTGTTAATATTAAGTTCAGTTGTTCTTTTGTCACAAACAGTGGCGGTCTTAGGCCTCTCGGCACCCTCGGGAAGAGTCGTTCAGAGTTCCCTTATTAACTTTAAAAAGTAACTGTTATTGAATGATTTTAATGATTTTACCAACTTCGGTGCCCCAAACAGCCTAGCGCCCTCGTGCTGCGCCCGACCTCGCACCCCCTCAAAGGTCGGCACTGGTCACAAAATACTTTCTTGCGTATTCTTTGCAATCAACGCAGAAACTGAACATGTCCACGTCTTATATGAATTTTTTTCTCTTAGAATACAAAACTAAGTAAATTGAATCATGTGATCTTACCTAATAGATACCCTTCTTTCATATCCCAAAAAGTCACAAAAGTCCATAAAAGCAAAATTGAGTAATTCAGTTTTTCTTGTTTTTCTCAAAACAAGGTGGTTGGTGCATATTCAGTTTCTGCTTTGACCAATTCAATTGTCCTTTTAGTATATTTTTGATGCTTCCAGATTGGATCTTTATTACAAAGTGTTTTTTGACTAATAGAATTCCATACAACACTTGACCCCTTTAGTTGAATCTAAGTCCGCGCTCGGATTGTATTCCCAGATAATTAAGTTTATTGTAATTAAAATAACTGTATTACGTTAATTGTATTTTGGAAAGTAGAGTATTGATCTTTGTACTAAATCTCCAACGCACATGGTTATCTGTTGGAATTGGTAGAAGTTAGATAAAAAAATATCAGAAAATCGCTAAAATAGTGGCTTTTAGGTGATTTCTTTCTCACTAGGGAGTAACAGTATAAAGTTTTTTGTATTGTGGGATTATAGGGTATTCGTCTTAGCACAAAATATCCAACGCGCATTGTTATGTGATGAAATTAACAGAAGTTTAGCTAAAGAATATCAGAAAATCGCTAAGATAGTGACTTTTAGGGGATTTTTTTTGGAAGTAACAGTATTAAGCTTTTTGTATTGTGGGATTATAGGGTATTCATTTTAGCACAAAACCCCCAACGCGCATTGTTATGTCATGGAATTAACAAAAGTTAGCTAAAGAATATCAGAAAATCGCAAAAATAGTAACTTTTAGGGGATTTTTTTCATACTAGGGAATAATAGTATTAAGTGGTTTGTATTGTGGAATTATAGAGTAGTGGTCTGGGCACAAAATATCCAAAATCAGTGTTTATCTGATTGAACTGGTAGAAGTTGGAAGAGGCTAACCACAAAAACAGTCAAAAATTGGGTTTTTGAGCCACTGGTGGCACCCCTAAACATAATTTAAATTACGAATTATTATCATGAAGGCTTGTTTTTCATCAAAAACTATTATTTTTTTGTTAAGCCGGCGAAAAAAAAATTTTTCGATACACCCTAATATATATATATATATATATATATATATATATATATATATATATATATATATATATATATATATATATCTCTGAAGTAATAAAACTCTGAAGTTTTTTCTAAACAATAACAGCTTACCTATTTCCAGGGTTTCGATCATACAGGAGTTGTCGTCGTCGTCGTAGCAAGAATTAGAACTGCTCGTCATCATCATATTGATTACTGCTGCTGCTGCGGTAGCTGTACATGTGATGTCTGCTGCTACTAGTACAGCCTAATAACTGCTAACTTTATATAGACACGTACACCTACCTAGGTCTTGTGCGCGCATACTCAGTAACACGTATACGGTAAACAAGTTGTCGATGTTGACAAACAAGTCTTATCCTGTCGCTGATACGTCATCATCATCATCTTCAACAGGCGTAGTTGTATCAATATTAGTTCTCTCTCTCTCTCATACATGTATACCCGTTACATGTATACTAGGTATGAACAAACACTTTGATGTATGTATGAACGCTCTTCTAATCATGCTAGTAAATGAAACATCAATATTTATACATATTATTTATTTATTTTTGTTATACATTTAATAGGCATAGAGTAACAATATCCATATTTGACAAATTATTCACACACACACACACACACACACAGTATGAGCTGAGAGTTCGTAGCACTTACAAATTGTTTTTGTTGTAACCTATTTCTAAGTTTATTTACGCCAAGGTGTCCCTAGTATGACGGTGTAAACGTCGTCTGCGTTGTTGTCTCCGGCTGATGCTGATATGATAGCAGTCGTGTACGTACGGCATCGATAAACTTTTGCGGATAATGTTTTATTATTTCTAATAAAATGAACGAGTTCAATCCACCACCAATTGCTGCTGCTGTGTTGTCTATTAAACTGGTAGCTGAGTAGTAACCGCATAACAGTTCGGATGTGAATAAAATTGAATCGGATGTCGGGAGCGATTTATAGGCATCTTCATGGCGTCTCAGTTGACCTTCTGCTACGTTCTCTATGTTTGAGCGGTAGAAACGTGAAAAGTCGAGGTGACGTAACGTTCGAGCATGATGATTGATCAACGGTGCTAAATGCAGTATAGACTGAAACTCGTAATCTTTTAAGGTTATAGTCCGCTGTTTATCATGTATGGCCACCCTGTTGCCGAAAAACTCGTTGTGAATAATCTCGATGTATAAATTCTCACATAGATGAAATTTCAAATGTTTATCACGATGTGTTTTGTTGCTGTTGTCGGGGTCGTCGTTGCAGCAGCAAGCATGAAAGAAATTTTTAAACATTGCCTCGACTCGTATATCATACAGCTCGAACCAGTCCCGTTCCGACAACACAAATTCACCATACTCACATATACTATTCACGCATTCGAGCTTCACTACCACGTCAAATTCTCCCTGGTCGTCGTCGTCGTCGGGCGGAATAAGTCCTACTTGGATGTTGTGTATATGGTCGTAGTTTTCTTTTTCCCCGGGAGGTCTCGTAACATACAACGGATACTGGACAGCCCCGAGCAGTTGAACACGTACTTCATCTTTAGCTTCTGCTACTACTGGTGTATCTATGACGGTAAAGTTTGCTGATGCTGCTGCTACAGCGTCATCAGTGTAGTATAGAGGCGACTGCTGCGACAGGAACGCTAAAACAATAATAATACAATAATCGATTAATATAAGCATAAACACACACACACACACACACAAAAGTCTTAAACATCTTACCTGTTTCTTCTTCTTCATTGTTCCACGCTTGACCGTCGTCGTTGTAGGTACTTGCTGTTGATGATGATGCATGATCTGCAACATCCGAACCTTCCTCATCTAAACAACAAAATAGACACAAATTAGCATACAAACTTGAAGTTTTATAAACAACAACTTACCTATTTTCAAGGGTTCGCTCTCATAGTTATCATAACAATAATAATTAGGACTGCTAGCCATCATCGTAATTGCTGCTGCTGCTGCTGCCACACACGTACTGTCTACTGCTACACGCTAACAACGGACGGCTTTATATAGTCACTTATACTTACCTAGGTCCAACGCATGCTCAGTAACACGCATACGATAAACAAACAGTCATCGCTGGCAGACAAGTTTCATCCTGTCGCTGACACGTCATCATCACAGGCAGGTGTTCGTAGGTAATTACCTCATTCTCTCTCTCTCTCAGTTGTAGCTATCACCTTTTTCATACCTTGGTACAGACGGGTGAGAATAGTAATAATACACATATATAGAACATTAATCTTTTTATTCTATGACATTCTTTCTCAAAAATTTTATTGAACATCAACAAAACAACAATAATTAAATAACTAAACAACTATCTGTTCTCGGGTAATCATGATAGAACATCTTTTATTCTACGATAATGTTTCTCAAAAACAGCTAGACAATAATCAAAATAACTAAACAATTATTAGGTTGAAATCGGTTCTCTCGGATAACATGAAGACATACTCATTTTTCATGAAACGTCCTATTGAATGCTTTGTACGCTTTGTTATGCCAAATATTCTTTTCAACATTGTCTTGATCTACTACTACTACTACTACATAGTTGAAAAGAACAAAATCGCGTTTATCAGATCTATTTCATGAGTATGTTCCCCCAAGTATCCTCTTGTGATTTACATTCAATCACCCCAAGTTTCACCATCTTTTGATAATTAATTACGGTACATAGAGTATAACCAGCGCCAGCTTCACT
This sequence comes from Agrypnus murinus, assembly GCA_929113105.1. NCBI lineage: Eukaryota > Metazoa > Arthropoda > Insecta > Coleoptera > Elateridae > Agrypnus > Agrypnus murinus. The sequence continues at coordinate 100,676,320 of OV816026.1, read as the reverse complement.
TATTATTATAACTACACTATGCTAAAGGTCGATCTTTGTCGATTAACATACCCGGCTACTACTATTATGATTGAACTGTACAATAATTATATACATCATGATAATCATTGAAAACATCGACCTTCAGCTGGTGTTGTACTTATTACTATACAAATATTTTGCTACTTAAGAGTTAGATACGGTACTACCTATACAAGTGATATACAAAAATTTACAAACATGTTAATTAGCAGTCATGACTAATATAAAATACTCGATGTTTTATTTATGTCGTTGCAGAAATAAAAACACAAGAAATAATACAATCTGGAGAAAAAACAGTTATATACAATATAAGGGGATAACTGTTGTTAAAAATATTTACACGCTACAAAACTAGAAAGCTTAAAAATATGCTCATATACAACCACTAAAAGATAATAAATATATATATATATACACTACAAACATTACTAAGAGCATTCGAGAATGTAGAAATGCGATATTAGTAGAACCTAGTAACATCATTCGACTCGAAGTGTTTTATACCCGTAAGGCACAGAGTCGAAGTCGTCGACTCTACGTCTCTTTGTAAAATTCGCCCGATACGTCTTCGTCTCTGTCCTCGTTATAACTTGGTGTTGTTCTCCCCGCCTGATGTTACTGGATTCTATTAATATCTTTTTATTCAGATCCTCTACCAGGTCGAGCATTGACTCTAGGTTAATGTGCTGGGAGGCATTATGATCCAAAGTAATGCCTTTAACTTTCACCACCCTGCTGACTTTCCCGGTTGAAGGGTCATACACGATGTACCCGTAATTTTTAGGACCACCTGATACAAATTCTATAATGTACGCCCCTGGCCCGTAATCCTCGAGTTCGTTCGTGAGATCCCCCAAGAAACTGCCTGTAGGTAGATCTTCTTCTCCTAGCCTCGACACATATATTACAGAATCTATAGCGAAAAAAGGAAAAACAAATTAAGTAGTAGTTATCAAAATACACAAGAAACGTATAATTATTACCTGTATCATAGTACAACACTCTCGAACCCAGCTGCTCCAAGTAAGAATACAATTTAAGCCTTGCCTGAGTAGTGACATATGCAGCAATCACTACATTTACCGTGGATAAGGGTATAGCCGCTTCATCCTTGTGTTGCCAGTTGACTGCAATCACCTCCTGGTTAATTTCCTGAAGATGGTTAACTTCGATGCTAAGGTTGGTAAGTAGATCGAAGAATTCTTTTGGCTCCCGAATAATAGAGGTCTTTGCTTGATTTTCGCGCTGACCAAATTTTCCTGTAACAAAAACATAGTTAGTAAGCGACTATTCGCAAAGTAATTGTATAACTTACCCCAAAATGAATTTAGCATTAACTTGGCCAGCGATCTAAGCCCCGGATTCTTGATAATCTTCGAAGCATCCATCGAAACACCCTCTACTTCGGCGTATTCCTCAATATACTTCTTTTTGGCCTCCTCCGTGTTGCAGGAACCAGGCCAACCACTAGCCTCTTGTTTTATCTTCAGGAATTTGTCGATGAACCCGGCAAATAAAGGTCTTCTGGTACCGGGTGACTACGTACTGCCATATCTCTTGTACTTCTACTACCCTGTAACCCTTTTCCACAGCCTTCACGACCTCATCAATAACCCATGTTCCGCTTATGGTTCTTTCTGTCTCCGAATGAGAACACTCTCCCTGATTTAAGTCTTTAACGCATGAGTAACAGAGTGGAAATAGTAATTTATTATGTATTTTCAATGGTAGAACGGGGTGGTACAGATGCTGGGGTGGAAGTATGGTGCATTTAATGACGCCTTCAACGTTTTCTATACCTCCTTTACCCTCAATGAGTTGCCTGCACTCGTCTCCAACGTAAACTTTAGGGTGTCCAACGGGAAACTTTCCGTATTTACACACCCATGGATACAGACTACATACATCTACGTATCGGATCTTCTCACCCTGCTTTACCCGGTACTTTAGCCTGGTAGCGCCCGTTCTACCGCCGAAGAAAGCATCACGAGGATTGAGAGGTGTATTAACTAGCATAGGCTGATTATCTAGCTGCAGCTTCCTTTCAGGTGTTAACTGCTTCCGGAACGCGCATTCCCACTGCTCTATAACCTCGTATCCAAGCGCTTTGAGTCTATTCGTGCATGCCAGAGTCTTCTCGTAACGCAAGGCCATGGTATCGGCGGGATCATCATGAAGCGACTCGTCACGTCTGGTTACAAAGCAGCTAGGGCAACCGTGAAAGTAGCAGCCGTGAAACTGGAACACCTGCTTTTCGTATAGGCCGTCAACTTTTAAACCGGCTACAACGGCTTCCTTCTGTCTTCCGGCGTGTTGAATCACAACACCTCTCTGCTCTTCCTCACCTATCAACCACTGGAGAGCTATTTTGGACTGATTATCGATTCTCCTGTAACCGCCCTTGGGTATTATCCCTATGGTGTTTTGTTGCAGGAATTTGCGCCTGAACATTAGATTGCAAGCCGAAGCCATAGTGATTGCTTCGGTAAAAGGATCGACACCGCACTCTTCAACAAACAGGTTTCTAAAGTGAAGACATGCTCGCTTCAAAATATCCACGTCGGTTCTACAGTACGTCACTAGATCTCTCTGCATGTCGAACTCGATGTTTTTGTTCGCCTCGTACCAGTTGTGGAATTCTTCACGAGCCCTCGGTTTCATGGTACCGGGGCTGTAATATTCTATGCTTGGCAGAGGGCCGACGTAGTTAGCGTTTGTTTCGGTATTAAAGAGATGCGGGAAGTATCCTTTTGGTGCTGGTAACCCAAACGCTTTAGGGAGTGCAGATAGGGCCATAGGGAAGTAGTTCAGAGAATCGATAAACTTTAGATTATCTAATTGAAGTAAAAGGATTTTGCTGCCTCTCATTATGAGCTCAGGCCTCAGCGAGGTCTTTGTAATGATGTGGTTCAGGATGAATTGGGTATCAAAGGCCTGTCCGTTGTGAGCTATAGCTACGACGTTTCTAAACTTCTTGCGGATTTCTAATAAATAGGTCAGGAACGCTTCAATGCAGTCCTTCTTTATGACCCGCTCTCTGATACCACAACGTTGACAGCAATACAATTTTTGTTCATTATAGCAGCTAGGGCATACCTGGTGCAAAATACATAAATTAGGCTCATGAATACGGACACCTTCAGAGATCTGTTTCTCCTGCCTTGTTTCCAGGTCAAAAAATACAAAAAGAGTCTCGTTCTGTTTAACAGCAGACATTTCCCCGACCGGTTTTACAAAACAAAAATGGTTTTCAGGTTTGTGAGCCTGGCAAGTTTTACAATAAATTTCTCCACAAATATGAGGCTCTTTTCTCAGCTTTAGATTTATGATCCTAAAGCATTCCTCACATTTTTTAACAATCTGACACATTTTAGTCTGATGATTCTCATAACAGTTTTGGTTTCTAAAGTCTCTTCTGCAATCCTGACATCTGATGAGTAGGGCTTGTCTAGTACAAGGTGGTGAACTGCCACAGCCCATGCAAGACTTTTCACACCTATGGTGACTTTTATGATCATACGGGGCGTGACAGCTTTCGCAAAAGTATCTGCATACAAAGGCAGCGGTCAATGAGGTGATTAAATTATAATGCCCATCGTGATACAGTAGATTGATCTTCTTCTCTGTATCAGTAGCTCCTTCGAAGATCACATCACGGCCCTTTGTACCATACCCATACACAGTGATCTTGTATTCATTAAGATGTCTTTGAAAGCATCTTAATTCGTTGACACCTGCTCCCTCTGATGGAATGACGAGTACACAGGCCTCTCGCATTAATTCCTCGGCCTTTATCTTTTGTACACCCTGGTTAGTCCTGGTCTTCTTGTAATCAGGGCTTTGATCAGCATGGGCCTTCCTTACGATCAAAGCCCTGGGTAGGCATAGATTGTCGGTATTCTTGATCGTTACAATACCTCTACGCCTACTGCACTCTTCGGCGAAGGTACTGTAAATGCCGCTTCGGTTACGCCCTTGCCCTGCAGGTGGCGTCACGGATGAAACAATCATACGGAACTTATCAGTACTGAGAGCTTCAGGGTCACTCTGTAGGATGCTCTCTAGAATTCCCCAAACATCTTTGTAGGTAACCTCACTAGCCAGTCTAAAACTCATGTAGCCGGGGAGTTTATCTTTAAAACTATCGAACTCGAAAGTAATTCCTACACGGTCGGTTGGTGAAACGTTAGACATGGCATGTGTAATTATTTGCTCGATAGCTGTTTTGAAAAAGACCAATAGGTCTTGGCTATCTGAAGACTGTTTCACTTTGAATACAACTCGACGCTTTTGGGTGTTAAACTTCTTAACAGTAGATACACTTTCAGTAATAACTTCATAAAGAGCCATTTTGTTACGGGTAGTAGTAGTACAAGTACAGGGAATATAATTGAGCTTTTACGTCTAATGCTAAAACTGAGAAATTACATGCGTTACAAAGTATGTTGATACTGGAAATTTTCTGTACATAATTTTGAATAAACTAATCTAATAAACGAAGGTATATTTTCGTAACCCCCGAACGCAATGCGGGTTATTAAATATTATAAATTAATTATTTGGTTTGTACAAAGTTAAAGAAACCGACTTGCAAAACTACAAAATTTAACATTATTATTATTATTATAAACAAATACGTTCAGTTTCAATGCAAATTAATAAAGCAAAGTCAGAGAAAGATCAGTTTCAATGCAAATTAATAAAGCCTTTAATCAGTAATACGTAATAAAACAATTAATAATAAATTCCTACCTTTGTTGGCTGGCTGTCTTGGTTCGTCAAACACTCACAGCTTTATTTAAAAAAAATAGATTTATTCGAGACTAACAAATACACACACATACACCAAAACACAATAGCCGTAAATAAGAGTTATTAACGACGATAGCTGATGTAGACAAGTGATGCCCGGAAGTTCAGGATTTTGTTTTATACGTTCTAAAAAACAATCGTAGCGCCCTCTGGTTGTCATTAAAACATCGTTTACGTATTGCATGATATTGCGCAATATTACGAAATAGATAAGAATGCGACTGTTCAAGGCTTTGTTAATTAAGTATTTTTACTAGGTCATAAATCAGTCGGATGTCATAAACAAGCGAGCCCTCTTATGCTTGTTTCATCTTGTTTGTCAGCATAGCATCGTCTGTCGTATCGGTAATGATTACACTCAGATCTGAGTAAAAGATAAGCTTTCTTTCTCTGAACAGGGTTATAACTCGTTCTGTTGTCATAATGATTTAAAATTTTAAAAGAATTTACCTGCATTTTTTAGCATTCGATACAGCCCCTTTTTTAAAGGTGTGTGTGTTTATCATTTTAAAAACATTATTGAAGGATTAGGCTTCGCTTTAAAACAAATATCGATAGATAAATCCATTCTCTATAATATTTCTTTAGTTCGACATCGTGTTCAAATAACTAAAATACGATGGAATTTGCTCTAATTAAATAAAAACCTTCAAACGTTTATGCCCTATTATGAGGTTGCTTTTAAGGATTTTGTTTTTATACGTTCTAAAAAACAATCGTAGCGTCCTCTGGTTGTCATTAAAACATCGTTTACGTATTGCATGATATTGCGTAATATTACGAAATAGATAAGAATGCGCCCGTTCAAGACTTTGTTAATTAAGTATTTTTACTAGGTCATAAATCAGTCGGATGTCATAAACAAGCGAGCTCAGGTAGATTAAATAATAACAAGAATGGTAAATATGATAGAACTCGTACAAGCAATATTATATATTATAGCTGTCGAAACAATATTGTCAGGTTATATTTTAATAAAACTGTGAAACTTTTAATAATCTTTATTTATTTCAATATTATATATAATTACGCAGTAGTGTGTAACCTTTTTTACATTTCTTTTAGAGAAACGTAATTTAGTCATAAGTAATTTGTACATATTACGTTTTTTAAATTTTAATACCTTACTTTTAAATTCTTTATTAAATACTTGTTAGTTTTCCTATTCTGTACTTTTAATGCTCTAACACTGTCAACCCTTTGTTTAGAAGTATGATAAATCGAAAAAACCATTTCTTTAAATAGGTATATTTTAATAAAAAAAATGTCTAAATTTACAGATAATTGAAAAATAGGCGAAAAATACCTTCTAAATAAAGATGCTCTGAGGGTAATAAATATAAAAGCTAACGACACCCTTTTTTCCGAGGGGGGTAATAAATTAAGATTTTATCTAAAAACAGCTGTCTGATTGACGGCGCTACCCTTTTTAATGATATCCCTTTGCTCTGAGGGTAATAAATTAGCTTTTTTATCTAAAACAGCTGCTCAATTGACAGCACAGGTGTCGACCTTTTTTAATGATGCCCATTGTTCAGAGGGTAATAAATTTAGATTTTTATCTGGTCTCAAGTAATTAATTGACAGTGCAGGTTTTTTTTTAACAATACCCTTTTTGTTCTGAAGGGTAATAAATTAAGATTTTATCTAAAATCATGTTCATTCGCGCAGGTTCGAAGTTTATAAAAGCTCAGTCAAACCCCCTTCCGTTTTAGTTGGTTCTTGACATCAGTTACGGTGATAGTAATATTGTTATTGTTTGCTTGAACTAGGTATGTTAAAATAATCATTTATTATTCTTGTGAGTGTTAAGTTTTTGTCTATTTTTTACATAGAAAAAAATGGATTTGCTAATACAACAATTGAACAAATCTCCCGTTAGCCAGAAGCCAATCAAGAAGTTATGTGATTACAAAATAAAAGAAATTGCAGAGATACTACAATTCAAAAGAGTCGTTTGCCGTGATAAGCGTCAAAGTGTGATTATTGTTGCTGAAAAGCATGTTACATTTCTACCAAAGCGAATCAACGACAAGTTAACAGATCAAAGGGTTACCGAGCTTAACCAGCAGCTTGAAGCTAAAACGATTTCTCTAGGTTTGATGTACTTGGGGAAAACAAACTGTTATGATGACTGCCTGTTTGTGGAATTAAATAAGGTACGAGTAAACATCAAGTTTATACAATAAACCCCTTTTTAATGTTCTATTGTTATTGTTGTTACAGCCCCTGGAACCGCAAATAGAAAACAGAGGTCAGTCCTGAAGCCCTCAAGCACCAGCATTCTATCAACATTTTTATTATAAATTAAATGTAGCCTTAACAGTATATATTAATAAAAATAATTTTTAATTCCTATGTGGCTTTATTATTATTTCTTCTAGAAAAGGTAGTAGAAAGAGTACAGGGTGTGTGTGTACGCTGGAGAGAGAAAGCATTCTCTAATAAGAGAGAGGGCTCTTTAATGCGTCCTCTAATAGGAGAGAGAGAGAGAGAGCTCTTTAATGCGTCCTCTGATAGGAGAGAGAGAGAGAGAGAGAGAGCTCTTTAATGCGTCCTCTAATAGGAGCGAGAGAGAGGGCTCTTTCATGCGTCCTCTAATAGGAGAGAGAGAGAGAGGAGACTGCGAATGATAAAGTTCCAAAATGGCCGTCCCTACATATTAATTAGAGCAATAAATTAATGCCTGCAATTAGATCAAATAATTCGATCATTTAATTAGAACAATAAATTCACGCCTGCATATTAATTAGATCAATCAATTTAATTCACGCCTCATTTGCATATTAATTAGAGCAATAAATTTAATTCGCGCCTCATTTGCATATTAATTAGAGCAATAAATTTAATTCGCGCCTCATTTGAATATTAATTAGAGCAAAAATTTAATTCGCGCCTCATTTGCATATTAATTAGAGCAATAAATTTAATTCGCGCCTCATTTGCATATTAATTAGAGCAATCAATTTAATTAGAGCAATTAATTATGCTAATTAGGTTCCCACGGTCATCAAAATTTTCCCACGCTCAAGGGGCGCAATACCTACTTATAGTCATCATAATCCATTGGTGTGTTTTTGGTATTTCAAACAAATAGAATAAAAAATCAGTTAACTGATACACTTTTATTTGATCATTGTAATGTTAAATCTACTTATATTGATTTCGGTACTATGAAATATCCAATGGAACAAATTGAGGTTGACTTTGGAAATAATAAATGTATGCAACTCTTTGATAAATTATTTGAATATAAAGTTATAATGAAAGCTAAAGATACTAGTTTATATATAACACCTGATGATTTTTAAAACAAAATATCCAATTTTTTATTTTAATCTTGTTTATCAAAAGCCAAATATAACTGGGGATAAGATTAAAATTGTTTCAAATACAACATTTAATGAACCTGTACCTAAAAAAACAAGAGCATATATTTGTTTATTTTCCGAGGATAAATTTAAATATTCACCTAAAACTCGAAAAGTTGAAAAGGTACTTAATTAATTACAAGTAAATGAGTATGTTATTTGAAGTAAAAGATAATTACCTAAGACTAGACACTCCTATATATTTGGATTCAAAAAAGCATTATAAGATTGGTTTATATATCAAATGTATTATGATTTTTTTTATTCAACAAAATTACATAATGCGAATCTTATAACTTTTTCAAAAAATTCAATATTTTATTTGAATTGGGATAATGCATATTATAATTATATGTTAAGTCTCACAGCAAAAAACGAAGTATTATTTTCTACATATAATTTTGAAAAGGTAATGATTGACAGTTTCTTACCCAATTTAGAAATTATATAAAGGATAGTGTAAAAAAAGATGATCTTTTTTATTTTAAATCGTTTTACACTGTAAGTAGATCAAATAGATCAAAACAACCACCAAAAAATTGGGTTATTAAAGATGAAGATCTGTTTGATGAAAAAAATTTTTTGCTATTACAATAGATAATTTAATATCAATTCGTACACCCGTTGATCTTTTATTTTCTATTGAAATTTTAGGAAAAACGGAATTTTTAAAAAATACTAAAATAGAAATACCTACTAAGACTCTACTTAATAATACGATAATAAAAATCAATGTAATTTGGTTAAACCTACATACATAAAACATGCTATGAATCAATATTCTCACGATCATGAAAACATTTTATCTGTACTTTTGTTAACCGAAAATAGAAGATCTCATATTCCCTACAATATCTTGTGGATTCCAATTGATGATAATATAGATAAAATCATTGAAATAAATATTAAAATTACTGATTCAAAGGGAAATGATATTGAACTATTAATAAATACAAAAATATATTTACAAATTATAGTAGACAACAAAAAAGAAAGAAATGAAGGATTTTCTCACACACCTATACCTGTTTATTTTGTCTAAAACTGCACCCCTGATATTTTCAAACCACAATGTAAAAAACTATCTTTCAAAACATTATTGTTTTTATCAACTGTATTTTATTTTTCTCAATATATCTTACTACAGTTTTAAAGTCTGATGTTGGTTTATCGCTCATCAGTTTCAAAAAAATAAGACAGAGATAACCACACATGTTTGATAATTTGGGCGTATTCTTTTTTTATTAAACACAACTATTTTGTTTCTAAATAAATTGTTGGTTTTTCCAAGATATTTTTTTATTTCTTCCACACTTTTTTGACCACAAGGATCAAAATAAATTACAGTATCATTTCGAATTATGTAACATGTGGCGTGATGATACATACTCAAAACTGCACACTCATTTTTTGTAAAAGTTATCTCTAAAATTGTTAATTTTCAATTTCTTTGCATTTCTTAGAGTAAAATTTTTATCCGTTGGAACAATAAAAAAATTGTTCAACTGTTTGTTGGATAGTGTTAACACACAAGAAAGAGTTAATTGGAAGAATATTTCAATGGGACAAAAATTATCAGAAACATTTATTAGAGAATTCCAACATAAAGTTGATTGGAAATATATTTCAGCATATCAAAGACTTTCAGAAGATTTTATTGGAAATTTTCAAAACATAGTTGATTGGATAAATATTTCACGATATCAAACACTATCAGAAGATTTTATTAGAAAATTCAATGATCAACCAAATCCATTAGAGATTTTGTGCATGAAGAAGAACTGTTTTCAAGTTTTTACCAGGATGACAATGATTCCGAAACATTCGACAGCGATTTAAGAACCGCCAAAAGTAGATAATGAAAAAAACATCTGTCTAAATTCTTGAAATTCGTTTAAATTTGTATAAAGTGTGAGTATCCTTCTACATTTTGCATTGCAATTGACAAAACCCTTATTTTAGCTTACTTATTAATGTCAAATAACCCGCTAAACAAAAAAATGACCTTATTTTAGCTTTACTTATTAAAAATAAGCATAAAAATCGAGAAAATGACCTTTATTTTTCATTTTGTCCCAAACAAGCCCAATATAAATCAAAAAGAAAATGACCTTATTTTAGCTTGCTTATTAGAAAATGACCTTTATTTGTCTTATTTGTCTCAAAGTGGCCGTCTTATGTAAATTTTCAAGAACAATTGCAATTGACAAAACCCTTATTTTAGCTTACTTATTAAAATAAGCGCAAAATCAACAAAACGTTCCTTATTTTCATTTTGGCTTAAAATGGTCCACTTAAAATAAATCAAGAATAACCCTTATTTTAGCTTACTTATTAAAAATAAGTACAAAAATCAAAGAAAATGACCTTTATTTTTCATTTTGTCCCAAAGTAGCCGTCTTATGTGTAATATTTGTATGATCTTATATGGTAAATTAATTTTTAAACATATATGTTGATACTGTATAGTCTAAGGATTCCGAATGTGAAATTTGCTAGCAAGCCATTATTAAACAAATAACACGCATTTTTGTCTCGCGGTGCACGGCCCATACCTGCGAATTAGCGCAACGCGAGGAGCCTCGCGCGCTAGTTCAGATCGCGCATAGACGTCATGGGTTTCAAATTCAACTTCCATTTGCAACAAAAGATCCAATTTTGCATAAATTATACTTTATTTATAAACAGTGAAATTAATAAATACGTTTATATTAATAAAACTACTTTTTAATGATATCAGCAATCATAGTTCGTGTATCACTGGAAAAAATTTACGTTCAAGTTTAACGTTATCCATAGAATATATGAATGATACTGTCGCGTATTTTTTTTAAGCTTTTCGCTTTAGAGTGTCGATTTTTCAAAATCGTTTTTTCTTTTATATAATCTTTTTTCGTGCAAAAATCAAAATGAATATTTTGAAAAAATTCTGTGCCCATTCAAAAAGAAGACGTGGCGTGTTTATAAAATTACTGTCAATACGCTGTAAGCTAGCTCGATAGGTCTGCCTTTTAACAATCCCACCAATGCCATCACATGCACCTTTGCCATGAGACGTTGCAAAGAAATGCCACTTGGCTTCGATTCCAAAGTCCCAGGCTTCTTATTTACGTCAACTGAAGAATAATATATCTGAAGGGGAATTCGTTGTCTCTTTGGACTTTGCCGAAAATTATACATTTAACGTGCAGAATGCAATTCAAGCCCACCATTGGCTTAATTCACAAGCAACTTTGCATCCCTATGTTGCTTATTATTGAAAAAATAATGAAATTAAGCACCTTAATTATGTTATTATTTTCGATGTTTTGCATCATGACTCTGTTACCGTCCATTTGTTCAATTCTACATTCATAGAATATTTTAAATGTCAAAAAAATAATTTATTTTTCAGACGGCGCTGGTGCGCAATATAAAAATAAATTCAACTTTGCTAATTTAATCAAACATCAAGAAGACTTTGGAATCGAAGCCCAGTGGCATCGCATGGCATGGTGGGACTGTTAAAAGGCAGGCCTATCGAGTTAGCTTACAGCGTATTGTCAGTAATTTTATAAACACTTCTTTTTGAGTGGGTACAGAATTTTTTTCAAAATATTCATTTTGATTTTTGCACGAAAGAAGATTATATAAAAGAAAAAACGATTTTGAAAAATCGACACTCTAAAGCGAAAAGCTTAAAAAATACGCGACAGTATCATTCATATATTCCTATGGATAACGTTAAACTTGAACGTAAATTTTTTTCCAGTGGTACACGAACTATGATTGCTGATATTATTAAAAAGTAGTTTTATTAATATAAACGTATTTATTAATCTCACTGTTTATAAATAAAGTGTAATTTATGCAAAATTGGAACTTTTGTTGCAAATGGAAGTTGAATTTGAAACCCATGACGTCTATGCGCGATCTGAACTAGCGCGCGAGGCTTCTCGCGTTGCGCTAATTCGCAGGTATGGGCCGTGCACCGCGACACAAAAATGCTTGTTATTTGTTTAATAATGGCTTGCTAGCAAATTTCTTTTCACATTCGGAATCCTTAGACTATACAGTATCAACATATATGTTAAAAATTTACCATATAAGATCATACAAATATTTCCATTTGTTTATTAAAAACCGTAATTTTTGCTATTAAAAATTAAAATTTGCAATCGAAATAATTTTTGCATGAAACTGTACACTTTTCTCTATAAATTTCATTAACGATTACCAATTTATCGTGCACTAGAATTAAGATATAATTTTTCTAATAAAACACTGCAATAACATTTATTTGTTTATAACTTTCGTTATAATGGGAATAAAAACAAACAAATTTGCCACGAAGTATAGTTTATATAGTACTATTAAAATATGATATAAGTTTTTTTATTTTAAACATGTCAAAAAATGATCGGCCCACTTCAGAAACTCTGACTCTATGGTATTTAATAAATGATTTTTATAAATTTTGTTGTAGGTATCTAACTTTTATAACATTTTATGTATGTGACATAACAATTCCAATTACAACTCATAAATTGAAATAACGTACTAACTTATAATTGTATCTACTGGAGTCAGCTGTAATTCAACAAATTTGCTCCAGAAAATAACATAACAATATGTTATGAAATTTGCTGAAAATAAACAAATTGAAAATGTTGTGGATACGCCACATCGCCTATGTACAGTCATTTTCACTTATTTTGTTTTTTTCCCTTTCAGCTTTAGCTTCCAAAATATAATGGGGGTCCTGACACTTAAGACCTTTCGATACTTTTTTTAAGATGGTCTCAGGAAGAATACGATTTTTGTAAAATTTGGATAGTTTTGTAACATTTTTCATTCCCAAAAAGCGTCATCTCGGACTATTCTTTCCACAAATAACTCAGTTTGCCTGTCCACAAACACCACGAAATGACATCTTTCTGTTAGAGATATGGAGTTGACCTTGTATCTGTAAAAGTCAGTGAAATTAGTATTCTAGTTGTAAAGAGTTAAGAGTATCTGTGAAATGATTATTTCAACCTGATAGTAGTAATTATGATTGACTTCTAGGCACGGACGCTTGCTTGGACATCTATTAACGAGTTCTAAAAGGTTCTCTTCATGGAACTGATATTTATATGTATAAACATTTAATTTCCAAGATTTCATCCCCATTAATGATACTTTAATGAATTAGCGTTTGTTTTTTAATTTCCCTTCTTTAATAAACAAACTAACCGTCTGGAAAAGCTCCGAGGAAACTATGCTCCAGATCTACAAATACCAAATACAAATACCAGCGTCTTCCACAACACAATTCACTTGTGAAAATAGTTGTTTGGCAACTCTTTCGTTTATTTTCCCATATTTCACAGCAGCGGTGGTTATTGTTGATGGATACAAAATGCTTTTTACTAAGAAGTGGCAAGAAGTGTTATGTCTCCGCTTGCATACAGAGCCAAAAACAGAGGCCGTAGGCCTTTCCCTTCTATGAGTTATGTAGAATTTATTGCTAAATTGACCAACTGTCAATTTGGGAATGGACTACTGTTCCTCTTTAGTAACCTGCAATAATTAGATCTTTATAGTATAATGGTCGACCAAAATATACATATATTTCTATGTATGCGCAGACACATTCTTAGAAGAGATAATTCCACAACACCAATTCGGTTTTCAACATGGACATTCTACCATTCAACAATTTCATCGCCTAGAATATGTATTAAATAAATCAATAGAAGATAAAAAATATTGCTGTGCAGACTTTCTGTGCACCGTTTGATAAAGAATGATTTTGAGGGCTACTCATAACTCAATCAGCAACTGTGTAACCCTTGGTATTACTTAGTCGTAACCCTTGTCCGCACGTACCCCTAAGCTGAAAACTTAAGTATAAATTACAGATGATAGCGTCGTCGTCAGAGGCCAGTGGTGAAGTGCTGGGCTAGATAATAAAAGAGTGCACTTACCTTATAATTTCGCTTTCTTATAGAAAGGGAGAGAGGTAATCCAAATAATATAAACACAGTTTATAGTTATTAATTAAAAACGAGTTTATTTATTATTGTTAATTAAATTAGTAAGTCAATTCATAACATTTTTCACAACAAACATAAATTATTGAAGTTTTATTACTTTCACGTAGAAAGAAGTAATATATTGAATTTAAATAATTAAAAATATAAAACTTAAACCGAAAGTGAGTTCCTTCTTTCTTGAGGACCTAATCAGAACTGACTTAAAGAAAAACCCTATGTAAAAATGTAAACATTTAGAAAACAGTTTAGATGACAAAACAAACTTAATTAAATTAACAGTGTACGTGTGTTTAATAAACTCTAAGACAAAACTTACTTTCTTTTGATTAATATTAGAAAAATGCAATTATGCACGCCTTGCAGGAAGTCGCATTATCGCCTATGAAAGAATAAAATATAGAATTTCAGAGTTTAGCAAAAAGGAAATGTTTTACGTTTTATAATTTCCATTTCCCGTGGGAAACTAAATTTTGCAATTTCTTCATGTTAGGTATGCAAAAACTAAATTTTAAATTTTAATAAGTTGTATCTTTGAGTTTATTCAACCCTAAATAAATATATTATTATAAATGCAATTATGATCTGCTAAACTAAATAAATATGAACTTTAGCTAAAATAGTTTAAAAATAAATGATACAAATTAATGAACTAATCAGGTTAGCTAATTATAATAAATCAATGTAGCCGTTCGGGTATTTAACCCTAAATAAATATATTATTATAAATGCAATTATGATTTGCAAAACTAAATAAATATGAACTTTAGCTAAAATAGTTTTAGAATAAATGATACAAATTAATGAACTAATCAGGTTAGCTAATTATAATAAATCAATGTAGCCGTTCGGGTACAACTGGTTGACACAATGGCCTGGAAAGGTTACTGAAACTAAATCTATGCTAGTTACGTTTACCCTACGAAGACAACAATGCCTATCCATATATGAAATACAACGTCCTAGAACACCGAGGTTCCTAGGTATGCACATGGACAGTAGACTTACGTGGAGAACAAACATTAACAAGAATATTAATTTATGAGTAGAAATTCTTACCATTCGCTTGAAAATAAGGTCTGACTGTTATCAAAGTATTTGGACGTACGAGATTGGGGGTGCAGTAGTTCCTCAAACGTCGGCGGACAGCAGAGATTTCAGTCCAAAACCTTGCGTGCCATAGCAGATGCTCCATGAAACGTAACAAGTCGCACTCTACATGGAGACCAGAAGATACCGTATGTCAACGATGAGGTTAGAAATCATTATATGACCAATCATGTGCGTAAACTTCAAGGTCATCCAAAGCCAAGGATCCGGCATATTAGAAAACACTTATGCAAGACGCTTGCGTAGAAAATGGACCATATATTCAGTAATTTAGGTTTAGTTATACTTTAAAATGCTTACAGTATAAACATGTGTTTAATTGGAATCACGTTATGCCTCTCATGGGGTAACGCCACTGGTTGTTACTCTTGGTATGCCATGTTCATGGACAACAAAGTTAGTTAGAATTTTTATTTTTATTAGTTAGTTTATGGAATTTTTATATATTATATACATATTTGTAAATATGTTCCGATTACTAATAAATGCAAGCAAAAACAATCTTATGAATAGGGATGATACATTGGAATTTTTAAAAATATCTAAGGCTTTCAGGCTGACTCAGCCTTTGACAATGAGTACCTGGAAAATCATTTCCTGGGGTAATAATAGGCGGTCGGTGTGTAAAGTTAGCTACTTTGCAACCGTGGATATCGAACGGCTCGAATAATAGCAGCCTTTATGGCCTGTGAAAGGGGACTATTATTATTAATGCTTGAAAGCCTCCATAAAATGTTGTTGAGATGTATTCTTCGACAATGTGTTGAATGGTTTTGTCAGGTGTATCGCATTCATATTTTAGACTATTCATTGCATTTTATTTAAACAGCATCGATTATAAGGACCGTGTCCAGTTGTTATACGGTTCAGTTTACTCCAAATCCTTAGATGGTCACGGTCACTCTTTGATCTTGGTTAATGTAAAGAGTTTCGGCCTTCAATTGGAATGTTTTTTATATCATTTTTTATAAGATGTAGTTTTTTCCCATAATTCTTTACAACATGATTTACTCATTCCACCTTTTTAACCTTATAAGATAATCAATTTAATGTAACAGTTTTTTGTAAACAATCCCTAATTCTGGAAAACACAGACGTGTCACCGTCAGCTATGAATGTTTGAATCGGACTCCATGCATTTGAATACTCTTGGAAGATCCCTCACGAATAATATCTGATTCCATTGCGATCCAGATCAATTTTAGAAACAAGTATGCTCAACAGGTTCGTTACTTTTATTATGGGCTCTCGCACATATTGCGCAATATTTGTTTCTGATTCCCAAAAACAGGGCATTTTTTGTTCGTTTTCCTATTATTACGGCCTAAGATTTTCTTTAAAGTTTTTAGTTTTTAAAATCATAATTGCCGATTAAATGTGCTTTAAATGTCTACTTACTGCTCCAGAACAAGCGCTATAATTGCGACCATAGCTTCTCTTACTCCATCCACCATCCAAATAAACAGTTATGAAGGGTATTCCATCGGAATCGACATCACCGTTATCAACTGCCATTTGTTTCTCCAACCGCCCTGCTTCTGTCATAGAGTCTTCTAACGACTCTTTCCACACCTATCATGTAGATATTATATTGATAGTTAATTGATTTGCTACATTATCCATATTGCAGATTTGTTAGAGTACAAGATACACTTATAGAGACACATAGAATACTTACATGACCAATTTGGTTTTCTAATTTATAAAATAAATGTTTTGAGGGGGATGGAACCCTCTCCCCCCTGGAACGGGATGATCAGCGTGAGAATTAAAGGGCCATAATGTAATGGTGTATATCTGATAGGAGTGATACGTTCGAGTGTAGACATGTCCTTTGTTAATTTCGCTTGATTCTGGATTAATTGATGAACATTTATAGGTGATAGGTCAATTTTTGTAATTTCGGGTACATGGACTGAATCGGGTTGCAATTTTCCGATGGATGCCATAGCGATTTGTTTCTCTTCTAGGGAAGATGATTGAAATGTAGCCAAAAGTTCGTTTTGATTGATTAGAACGGAACAGCCACTGGTAAGATGGAGTAATATTGATCCAGTAATGGTCTTTCGTGTTATAGAGTCGATACATCTGCTATCGATGATCGTTTTATTAGGGGAACTAATGATCCAGGTAGATCGATTTATTTTTATTACTTTTGTCGTATGCAATTCAAATATGACAGGTTGACAGTTTTGAGCTTCCTTGAAGGCTAATAATTGTGTTTCGCACAATTTGGAATTTGGGATTGTGAAGTAATTTGTTTGTGGACAGAAATAATGTGAAGGGGTTATTTGCATACACTGATTATCGGTGATGGAAATGCTAAAGTCGGTATTAAACAGTATGGTGTTGTAGATTGGAATGACCATTTGAAATTGGTTGTTGTGAGCAGCAGGAAATGGGATTAGTCTTATGTATTGGTGTTCTGTGAATGGTTTTATTAGAGGAATCTCGTATATAAAAGTGAGTGTGGTGTTCTTTTGATATGCCTTGATCCAAATTAAGGATTCATAAAGATGTAGATTCTCATGGTTAATGGGATATGGGACATCCAAAGTTTGTTTGGTAGGTAGTCTTTGTAGTGTGTTTGAGATTTGAGATAGTATCGATAACAAATCGTTGTTATCAATTAAAGATAAATGTAGCTGGTGGTTTTGGGCAAAGGTTAACGAGGTTTCGAGATGCATACATGTGGTGATAAATAGTTGTAAAGATTGAATTGATTGATCTAATACAGTAAACGTATTTACGGTTCCAATGATTTCTCGAATTTTCACAGTGGTATTGAGATTTTGACTTAGAAGATTTTGGTTCTGTGCGAGGGTTTCAATATTGGTTTTGAAGGTGTTGATTGTCATGAAGACTGTTATAGATATGCTTCATTTTTTCCTTGTGGTCAATAACATAGTTTTCATAGAAGGTTTTCTCGAATTCCAGATCAAATGGGTTTTGGCATTCAGTATGGCCAAATAAGATTTCAAAAGGGGTATATTTTGGGTTTGAATGAATTGAGTGATTATAGGCTAGGATACAATAATAAATTCGTCTTTCTTCAGGTGTGTTTTCTAATAGTCTATAATGTTCGAGAAGCGTAGAATGTAAACGTTCTACTGTAGCATTCGATTGATGGTTATAGGGGGTGGTTACATGTAGTTTAATTTTGTGCAGTTCAGCAAAACTTTTTAGGGGTTGTTTATCGAATTCGCCGTCAACGACTAATATTTTCGACGTGGTATAGGTTATAATGAAATGGAATAAGCGGTCTACAACATCTATGATGTTACTTGGTTTTAAATAGTAGGTTTGAGCAAATTTTGAAAAAGAATCTATGAAAGTAAGATATTTTTCATTATTGATGTGAAATATGTCCATGTGTACAGTGTGAAAGGGGCGATTAGAAGTAGGGGTCAGATTTAAAGGTTGTTTTAATGGATGTCTATTATATTTGTATTTCTTGCACAGTTGACAGTTTTCTATATATGTCTGGATATCGTTTTTGATTCCTTTCCAATAATATTTTCTTTTGAGGTGTTCCAATGTTTCGGGGATTCCTCTGTGATTATTTTTACCTTCGTGATAATTTTGAATTTGAATAAGTCGTTCATTTTTATCGGTTAAATATATGACTTGCGTTGTGCATCTATAAAATTTGGGGGTATTTTCATTTGCTATAGACAGTATAAAATGGGAAAAGTCCTTATATAGAGAATCATTTGGAAAGAAGCAGTGATAATTAATCTGTGGTAAACAATGTTCCAGTAGTAATTCATGAAATTTATCGTTTTGATTTTGTTGGTTAACAAAAACTTGTATTAATCGGTTTTTGTCAATAGTGGTTGAATATATTTGTCGTGATAAGGTAGTTTATATGAATTCAATTTGGGTTTTATTAAAAGCAAAGTTGAAGATTGTAAATTTAATTCCTTGGATTTTCTCTTTATTGTAATGAGGTTCCAGAATGCCTTATCAGTAACTTGAGATTTAAAACAGATGGTCTCATGGTTAAAAATAGATTTCGCTGTGTCAAGGTCAGATTTATTGTATATAGTACAAACATATAACTTGCATACCAGATGCACTTTTAAACTTCGTAAAAGGGAAAAAAGCAGGTACTACCAAGAAAGTTAATTTGGAAAATATTTAATTGTTGTGCTATATATTTGCAAAAGTGGTTATTTATTTGAAAACAAAGATTCTTATTATTAAGGCTTGGCAAACGATAGTATGAATAGTGCAGACTCTACCGTAAGCTTATCTTTAAAATGTATTTTAATGTTGCATCTAATTAGCATTTCATTAGATAATAAATAGAGGTCATATTCCGAGATTTGCTCTATCCGACTCTTATAATATGTACAGTTTGAATTTTGCAAAGGGACTTTTGTTAATTGAAATCTCTTTAATATATTTATAAATATGATTTCTACGCTCATATTTATGGGTGTAGGTGTTGGTATTTAAATCGTGTTCAATATTCTTTGCCTGTTAATAGTCATTATAATATTTAAAGGGTTTTAGGTTCAGATAATTTATGTTTTCATTTTGGGCTTTAAATATGTAAATCGTCTATTATTTAGCGAAATAGGATTTATCTGTTTATTTGTATCTTGAATTTTTAGGTATTCCATTAGTCGCATTCGGTCGCTTATTTTTGTGATTCTAGTCGTATGTCGACTTGCCTTGTGATTGACTTTTCGTTTACGAACAGCATTGTTACATTTTTGTGTATATGCATTACTTTTCGTTTTACGGAAACCGTTTTTGGGTGTTTTATTTATACCGACAAATTGTTTGGTTTTAATTCGTTTTGCTCTTGGGTTAGATTTTGCTTCATAAGATTTGCGTTTTTTTGGTCCTTGTAGGACGTTACGTAATTTTTAGGTTTTAGTGCTATTAAGATTATTGGTTTTAATACGAATTGGTTTTGGAACAATGATTTCTGTATTGTTTAAATTGGATTGATCCTTTTGATTTGATTCTTGAGTTACCGTCGGGGCAATGTTTTCTCTATTTGGTTGAGTTAGAAAATTTTGGAAAAGTCGTTATAATAAACATTGTTTGAAGTTGATTTTTCTTGAACATTTTTATGTTGTTCCGACAGATTTGGTGAAAGAAAATTATTTTCACGTTGATTAAAACTAATATATGTTGGGTCAAATTGCGGAGTCAAGTTGTTTGAAGTATTTAAAATTTTGGATTTCTTCGAAGCGGGATTTTCGAAATAGGATGGTTGTATTAATATAGTTTCTTTAAGAGATGGTTCGTTGAAAAAGAATGGTACTACGGTTTTTCCATTTCGTTGAATATAATTTCCACGAAAATTGATGCTTGCTCCTAATTTCTTCAATAAGTCAGACCCAATAATGCCAATATAATTGGAATGAAAATTAAGAAGGTATACTAAATGTTTTCCTTCTATTTTATCGAGTAAAAGGGAAATAGGAACTGTTGCCCCTTGATTGTGATACGTTGTGCCGTAAGAGGTTGTAATTTCAAAAGGATATTCAAAAATGGATTCGGGGTAATGTTTATAAACAAATTCGGGTGAAAGGATAGTTTTGCTACTCCCTGTGTCTAGTAAGAGTTTTTCATTTGTTTGGGGTATAATTATAAAGGGTGTAGATGATTTAGGGTTAAATGTAAAAGATTTTAATTGTTCTCCGAGGCTTCTACGCGAAAATTTTCGTTAATTTCTTCTCCGTGGGTCTCATCGTAGTGGTCGTATTCAAAGTCAGTGTTAATTTGATTAATAGGTGGGATTTCTTCTTGAAATTCTGTTGAATATAATTCTTCAGAAAGGAAATTTCGTGGTTGGGGACTTGGTCGAATAAAATTAGGTTGATTTATATTTCGATTGAACTTTGGATTAGGGGGTCTCATGGATGTATTAGGATGTATCGGTTTCGGTTTAATGGTACTAGCTTGCATTGATTCTGGCCGATTTTGTGGTTGAAAATCTCTTTTGGGTACAAAAACATTAGGTCGGGAATTATTTCCAAACTGCTGAGTTACTGTATTAAATTTAAATTGATTTGTAGTATTAACATTTGGTTTGAATTGATGAGTGGGATTAAAATTAGGCTTAAATTGAGGCAATACCTTCTGGTATTGTTGTGGTTTAAACTGAGGGAGTTGAGAAGTTGGCTGTGGTTTATTGCAATTGCTTAGGGGAACTGGTTGTAGTAGAAACTTAGGGTGTGAGTTATTTTGTTGTGTATTTTGAAAATATCGTATGTCCAGTTCTTCTTTTATATAAGTTAAGGCTACTTCGAGCGATGTTGGTGCTCTACTACGAAGCAAGCTTCCAAAAGGTTCGGAAAGTCCTAAATAGGTTTTAAGAGCTAAATCTTTAGCATCTCGGGCTTGGTACTCTTATTTCTGGTACGAGCCTAGTGCAATTTTAGAATTTAGTATGGCTAATAAGGATCTAATTCGATTATAGAATTCTACGGAATTAAAAGGTTTTAATACTCTTGATATAAAATAAATGGGAACATGCTTGTTATCCTGAACTTGAATTAACTCGGCAGATATCGCATAATATGAGGCGTCGGTTCGTAGTATAAAAGGACGATTAAAATTAGGATGTTTTAATAATAGATTTCCATAGAACTTTCTTCTTATGTCGGTAAATGCTTTTTCTCTTTTCTCATCCCATTTCCACCTGCACCCTTTCTTCAACAACTCTACCAGTGGAACAGAGATTTCTGAATAGTCAGATACAAATTTTCTGTAGTAATTTATAACTCCTAGAAAAGCTCTTAACGTCCTCAAGTTCTTTGGTCTTGGGTAGTTTTTAATCTCTTCTAACCTTTCTTCATTTATTGTTACACCATTTATACCTATGTGAAAACCCAAATATTGTACTTCTTTTTTCATGAATTGACACTTTTCTAAATTCAGTTTTAAACCATTTTTCCTCAGTTCTTGAAATATTATTTGTAAATGTTGTAGATGTTCTTGGAGCTCCTCACTAAATATCAGGATATCATCAATATAATGTACACAAAAATGTTCGTATTTATTAAGAATCTGTTGCATGGCTCTAACCAACGCAGCTGATGATGAGGCTAGTCCAAAAGAAACCACTTTAAAATGATAGATTTCCCCATCTATACAGAAACCAGTAAACTTTCTACTATTTACTTCCAGCGGAATCAACCAAAAGGAGTTCTTCAAGTCCAGCTTTGTAAATATTTTTTTATTCCAAATCTTACTTAATAACACATCAATGTTCTGCGGAGTTTCAAATTGAGGTTTAGTTTCAGTTTAGAGTTCAGCTTCCTAGCATCTAAGCATAGACGCATCGATTCATCGCGTTTCTTGACGACAACAATTGGATTAATATAGCATGTTTTTGACCTTTCAATAATATTCTTTAACATTTCAGAAATTTCTTGTTTAACTTGCACACGGTATGCATATGGAATAGTATAGATTTTTAATTGACATGGTTCATCGTCAGTTAATTCTAATCTGTGTTCATATTGTTTAGCTAAACAAGGTTCATTGTTTATTAATTGGATATTTTCTTCAATCAACTTAGTTATTTGTTCTTTATACATCTTTGATTCCTTTCCTATCTGATCTTCAGCTAACCCCCCTTCTTTCTTCTCGAAGTGATTTGTTATTATAATTCATTCACTATTTTATTATTTGTCACTAAGTATTAAATCTTTTATTATTATACGAATGACTATTGATAATTATTAATCATTTAATTTGTAAACGATCCAACCAACCTGTATGATGTTGAAGCGTTCATTTTCTGAAGTACTTCCTCATTTCTCTCGTATACCTTTCTGTATGATTTTTAATAAATGTAACCTCGGTATATGGTTGGGTTATTCACAACTCCGTGACAAGTGGACTGTATTAATTTAAAATAATAACACTTAATTTAGTGTAAGAATTTAATAATAAACTAGCCATCTGGCTTACAATACAAAAATGGTGTTAACCATTAGAAAAACAAATGCATACTAAAATTAGGAAACTAAAGCATACTACTCCAATTTCTTAACACACCACTAATCGGTCTTAAAATAGAACAGTAAGGGTTGGAAACATTTGGCTTAACTATTGGGGTTAGTTACCTTGAAAAGTCACTTTTCAACAAACTTAAATATCACTGACTGGGTAAAACACACACTTTAGTCAATGCACGTCTCAATACACCTGTAGAAGTGCGGACATCCGCCACTCTGCAATCTCCATCTCGTCCAGGAAACATCTTCTCTACCCTACCAAGCCGCCAAGGAAGAGGAGGTAAATTGTCATCTTTAATAATGACTAAATCACCAATCTTAAGCAACTGGCTAGCATCTCGATTCCATTTAACCCTGATTTGGAGTTCATTCACATATTCCTTACTCCAACGAGTGCAAACATTCTGACTTAAAGATTGAAGCTTTTGGTATTGATTAAGCCGGTTCTCTGGAATGGCAATAACATCTGCTTCTGGGAGTGCAATTAAGGATCGGTTAATTAATAAATGAGCAGGGGTTAAAGGGTTTAAATCATCAGAATCAGAGGAAAGAGGACACAGAGGTCTTGAGTTTAAGATACTTTCGACCTGACTTAAAACTGTATCAAATCTTCAAAAGTAAGGATAGATTCCCCGATTACCCGCCTCAAATGAAATTTCAAACTATGCCTGCCTCCCATATGCCGCCAAAAGAGGGAGACCGGGAGGGAATAAAATGCCACTTAATTCTCTCGTTTACTAAAATATCTGCAATCGTGTCACTTTCTCTAGAAAGGAAATCATAAACTTTTTGTAATTCCCGATTAGCACCTATAAAATTGGACCCATTGTCCGAATATACATTAGAGGGTTTACCTCGTCGCGAAATAAAACGCTTTAACGCATTTAAAAAACCATCCGTAGTTAAAGAAGAGACAAGTTTCAAATGCACAGCTTTACTACTCATACATACAAAAAGGCACAACACATAGGCCTTTGTCACTTTAGCTCCTCGACCTTTCCTATCTTTAATACAGAAAGGACCACCGTAGTCAACACCGACATTTACAAATGGAAGGAATTTATTTACTCTACAACCAGGTAAATCTCCCATTAAATAATTATTGTCTGTAGGCTTAACTCTGAAACATTTGATACATGATCTAACAATTTTCTTACAAGTATTTCTGCAAGACAGAGGCCAAAATTTTTCTCTTATTGAACGTATTAGGTTTTGAACACTATAATGTAAAAGCCTCTGATGTTCATAGGTTAGAACTAGATCTGTAAATGAATGATTGCTGGGTAAAATAAGTTGATGTTCTTTGTCAAATTCACATTTACTATTTTCAAGGCGTCCACCAACTCGTAAAACACCGTTATGAAGAAAGGGCTTTAACGACTACAGTTTACTCTTAGCATGTAACGGTTTCCCTTTTAATAAACACTTATACTCGGATGGAAAACATTGAATTTGCACCGTTTTTACTAATAAAATTAAAGCTGCTTCTAACTCGTGCGGATTTAAAACACCAAGAATTTTTGTATTATTAGCTTCCTTCAAGTTATTAACAAATCTTAGTATATATGCCGTAACACGCAATAATTTCGTAAATGACGAAAATTTCTTAATTAAGTCTGCAACAAAATCACAATTCTGTGGTCGGCGCTTAGAAGGTCATAAGTCGAATTTTTAGGAAAATAAGATGTTTGGTCAGATATGTTTAAAAAAAGAGCTTCTTTTAATCTGTTAAAACGGTATAAGTCTATTTATGCTGGAAATTGTAAAAATTAAGGTTCTGAAAAACATATGATATAAATACAAGGAATTACGACTGTAAAAAAGACATAAATAAACATAACCCGTGAATGTTTTAGTAATAAAAACGATTACAACAGCATATGTCTACTTATTGCTTAGTTTTCATTTAAACAAATAAGTTAAAAGGGTATAAGTAAGTTTGTGACCATTTGATCGCATTTTCAGTAGCGACTTAGAAAATTATGTTGACATATTTCCTTTTAACTGTTTGCTTGAGTAAATGTACGCTGGCGTAAGTTGACTTATTGCTAGTCTGCTTCTTTTTATTAGTACTATTTTAAGGTTATGTATGTACTACATGCATTGTGTTGCTTGTGTGTGCTTGTTGTGTTGTCAGTGCAACAAAAATAATTATTATTTCTGTGAAACATATACATTTTTATCGGCAATATGCCTAGAATAAGAGGAGGAAAGACAGCAAGTAGAATCACAAGAATTCTTGCAGCATGTGTTCCTAAAAACAATCATCTTCCTACTAAGAATCCTCAAGGTAAGCAAAATAAAAACACTATGCAATAATAGGTATTGTGCATTTAGGTGATTATGATTGTTGTCGTTAATTTTTTAATATTGTTTTAGAAGTGCCTAATAATGTTATAGCGGTATCTGTTGAAACCCCGGACAATATTTTGTCAAATAATAATTCGAATTGTATTGGACCGTCTCCTCCATATTTTTTAACGACAGTCTGCCTAGATAATAATACTAATACAGATCATGAAATACACCAATAATAATGGCCACACATCAATGGAGTTGATTCCAAATGGTATGTACCGAGTAGGCAATACCATATGAAATTATTTCTAAACACATTTTTGGTTTTGCATTATTTTTAAACTTAAGATTCACACCATATTTGTGCAAATTTATGCTACTTTATGTACTTTTAGTGCCCAACACAGAAGATAATGGATTTATAGAATCGTTTAACCAAGAAGTGCCTAATATAGAAGAGAATGCATTTATGGGATCACCTAGCCAAGAAAACGTTGTAGAAGTTCCTGTGACTTGTGCTTCTTACAGTGAGCTTCCTTCATCAGTTTGTGGTGAGTATTATGTAATTTAATACATCTCACTCAGATCAGCTATGCGATTCAGTATAACTACTAAAGTTGTTGTATTGTCTTAGATAAATCAACTTGCGAATCCATTGTTAAACAAGATATTATATTAATTGAAAATGCAGTTTACGATAATGTGGAAAATCTGCGACCAGACGAGATATACATCGCGGAAGAGACAGAACCAGACTTTCAACATACAGCTCTGATCAGTGAGAAACAACTTTCTCATCAAAATACCAATGAAGATGTCTTATTATTACCTGTGCAGGTATTAAACGGAGATGATGATGAATTAGACGCTAACACTACAACAGATCCTGACTACATTGGCAGAAAGGAAGATAATGATAGTGAGAGCTCTGAAATAGATACTAGTTATGAGGGACCAGTTCAGAAAAAACCGAAAATAACAATTAGTAAACCATATGCTCGCTGTGAAGTTGAAAACCGTAAAAAGAAAAGAAACTCAGGCAATGAATACTCTACGTCAACAAATAAAAATAAACAAGCAAGGAAAATGAGACAACTTCGAGAAAGTTGTAGAAATAAATGCAAGGAAAAACTTGATGATACTGTAAGACAAAAAATTTTTGATGAATATTGGTCCTTGGGAACGCATGATAAAAGAGTGGCTTATGTAGCAAGTCTGATAAATGTAAAAGAAACTGCTATAACAAGAAATAAAGTTAACAACGGGAAGGCAACTAAAAACAGATTACATACGTATGTTTATCATTTTGAAATAAATGGTCAAAGAATAGCGGTCTGCAAAAGCTGTTTTATGAGCACCTTAGATGAAACGGAAAAGTTCATTTCGTGCACGGTAACAAATAAACTTGCATCAAATAGTGGAATAACACATCCAGATAAATGAGGCACACATACACCTATACACAAAACAGCACAAAGCAAAATAAACGAAGTAATATCACACATTAACTCTTTTCCGGCTTATGAAAGCCACTATTCACGACGTCACACTGAAAAAAAATATCTAGCTGCAGACTTGAACATTAGCAAAATGTATAATTTATATTGTGAAAAATATAACGAAAAACCAGTTTCTATAAAAATCTATGCTCGTGAGTTTCACAAAATGAATTTAAAATTCAAAAAACCAAAAAATGACACTTGTACAAAATGTGATACTTTATTAGCCAAAGAAAAATACTGTGAGAATGAAGAAGAAAAAATTACAATCAAAAAGGAAAGAGACGAACACCTTACAGCGGCAGATTTAGCTTACCAAGCAAAAGATGTTGACAAGAAGAAAGGTCAGGATGATCCTTCCCACATAACATACGCTTTCGATTTACAACAAGTTTTACAAACTCCTTATTTATCGACGAACAAAATGTTTTATTTGCGGCAACTTGCGACATATAATTTAACGATTCATAACTGTTCTTCAGGGGACTCCACACATTTTATGTGGCCAGAATGCACCGCAGGTAGAGGTGCAAATGAAATAGCTTCTTGTATTTACGCGCATCTAAAGAGTATTCCAAACGTAATTAAACACGTTGTGTTTTACTCAGACACCTGTGGGGGACAAAAAAAAACTCATTTATCTGCTCCATGTTTCACTATGCCATTCAGCAACATTCGTCAATAGAAGTCATAGATCATAAGTTTTTGGTACCCGGACACACGCATCTCGAATGTGATGTGGATCATGCTCTGATTGAAAGAACCAAAAAAAATCTTCAATTGACATACATCTTCCTAGAGATTGGTATCAACTTGTTAAATCTGCGAGCAAAAAAGATAAATTTAAAGTTGAAATTATGGATCAAGATAGATTTTTTTCATTCTCCGAACTAGCAACAAGAACCGGACCCCTGCAGTTTAAATATAAAGAATTTAAATTAAGAAACATTTGTTGGTTAAGGTACACAAAAGATTCTGTTGTAAGATACAAAAATAGTTTAAACGAAGAGGAGGAATTTAAAGAAGTGAAGTTCTTAAAAAAAATCAAAATATAAACAGCTTGGTAACTTTTAATCTAAATGCTTTATATAAAACACGAAGACCTATAAGTACAAAGAAAAAAGAAAATTTATTAGAAATTGTAAATCTGCTTGACGCTGATGTTCAAGAATATTACCGAAATTTGCCAACCGACAAAAATATTACAATAGTAGAGTTCGCAAACTTAAAAAACGCATCTAGAAATCAAGTCCGTGGTACATTGAAAGGTAAAAAGCTATCGAGTACGTTATAGGATGCTATTTAGGGTGTATATCAATCCCCTAAATTCGTCTGGTGATATCGGTGTCCAACACCCCCCCGGGGGGGAAAAACTGAAAAAACAGCAAATCTAGAATACTTTATTTGCTATCCGGCTATATTAAAATTAATACGATCTCTAAAGTATTAAGCGAGTTAGAGTTAATTTTCACTGAAGAATTATCATTAGATAAACGGAAGGATACTCACTAGATTAGCTTCTAACTCCCTTATTATGCGTATTTCAATTTCTGCAAACATAGAAAGATGTTTATATCGTGATAACTTTTGGACGACACAAGATATCAAAAAAGTTCAAAAAATAATTGTTGTTAGTTCGAGAATTTACAATCCAACGCTTTTTGAAACATTGAAATTGGCTAGACAGTAACCAAGATATGACCAATTTATTCCGACAATGTATAAATTACTGCTAAGCAGCGATCGTTCTATCTCTATTTTCACCCGTCTTCCGTCTCATTCTAACGCACTGCTCTTACCAGGTTCTTAAGTACATACAACTATTACCACAATATTGAAGTTACAAATGCAGGTGATTTAACATTTTGTTGAAAAAAATTATAAAATTCTTACTGTTTTTGTAAATACGACATTAACCTTAACACGGAGAGTTATAAAAACTGTGTTGTGTAAAACGGGCGGGAAACTTCAGGAATCCACTGCAAGAACTGCTGAAACTATTCAAAGGTCAGTGAAAATAAGATTAGATATGCAATAAACTCATAATAGAGAATTAAGAGAACTTCTTGATATAACACACTATTCAAGTTTACACGCATATATAAAATATTTCCACTATGAGATTAAATGTACATAGTAGTCAAAAAATATAATAACAAAACTGAACACAAAGGTTATTCTGAAAACAAAAGGGATAAATTGTGGCGAGGTTTGGGAAAAGATTGTTGTGGAAATAAAACATGACAGAGCCAAAGAAAAGTGTATAATTTAGTTACAATTTACGACCAATATTGCCTACTGGGTGGTAACTTGAACTCGTAGTATTTTCTACGGATACTGAAAATACGTTGTATTTTTCAGATCTTATAAAAATAATGAAGCTACTTTAATATACCCACAACTACAAAACAATATTTATAACGAGGTGAAAATGCTTAAAGATTTGAATTTTGAATAACGACCTATGGTGCAAAGTGTACTTTATTTAGTAGCCCCGCAAATTAAAAAAAACCTTCGAAATGTGGAAGGAAACCTTCGGATGTGGAATATTTTAGTAGTTTCCAATGAAGATAACGTGAAACAAAAAATTCCATCATCGCTATTGAATTTGCTAAGTTTGCTTTTGTGTGATTAAAGAAATCAGAAGTTTAAGCATTGCTCAGGACATTATTTTTTACAATTTGCAGCAGACAATGTAGACGTGCTAAAGGAAATTATCAACGGTTGCAATACCTTTCACGCAGCTGAGATGGTAGCTTTTCAGCAATGTCCAGAAATTATCTGTACATCTACGAATTATCTGTAGGAATTCCAATAAAAAGCGACAAGGCGACTACTTGGGCCTCAAAACCTCCATTCCTTGTCAAACTCTCAGTATACCAAGACTAGAATACCTTTGCCACATTGCGAACGAAACGCAAAATTAGTTATTTGCCGAAAAATCAAGAATAGTCAATACCTACTGATACAAATAATTTGGTGTGGATTTTAAGTAGAGTTCAAAATTGTAGTTCACAGATTGTACCTCAATGGACTGGTTTCAACAAAATAACTGACAATACTAAATTGTGGACAGCCATGCTTAGGTGTCGAGATATCACTGCACATCTGAATAGTATAAAATATACAGTAATTACGTTTTTGTCCAAGTATTGTATTACTATAACATAGTGGCTTTCAGAATAACCTTTATATTCAGTTTTGTTATTATATATTTTGACTATTATGTACATTTAAGTTCATAGTGGAAATATTATATATGCGCGTCAACTTGAATTGTGTGTTATATCAAGAAACTCTATTATGACTTTATTGCATATCTAATCTCATTTTCACTGACCTTTGAATGTTTCCACAGCTCTTGCAGTGGATTTCCGAAGTTTCCCGCCCGTTTTACACAACACATTTTTTATAACTGCGTATCTGTTTCTTTTTTATAAATTTAAAGAAATTTAAATGTATGTAATAGTTCATCGTCTATTATAAAATAACTTGAAGAACTCTCCGTGTTAAGGTTAATGTCGTATTTACAAAAACAGTAAGAATTTTATAATTTTTTCAACAAAATGTTAAAATGTTTCTTTGGCTCTGTCATGTTTTATTTCCCCAACAATCTTTTCCCAAACCTCGCCACAATTTATCCCTTTGGTTTTCAGAATAACCTTTGTGTTCAGTTTTGTTATATATTTTGACTACTATGTACATTTAAGTTCATAGTGGAAATCCAATACTACTGAAGTTAATGATTTGTATGTGTGTCCGAGCCCAATTCTCGCGTTCTATAAGGGCTAGAGAGATGGGCTTGGGCTCATTCGACGCGTAATTTGCCAAGGATAATGCACGACCGCCCGTTTTACACAACACATTTTTTATAACTCTCCCTGTTAAGGTTAATGTCGTATTTACAAAAACAATAAGAATTTTATAATTTTTTTCAACAAAATGTTAAATCACCTGCATTTGTAACTTCAATATTGTGGTAATAGTTGTATGTACTTAAGAACCTGGTAAGAGCAGTGCGTTAGAATGAGACGGAAGACGGGTGAAAATAGAGATAGAAGGATCGCTGCTTAGCAGTAATTTATACATTGTCGGAATAAATTGGTCATATCTTCGTTACTGTCTAGCCAATTTCAAAGTTTCAAAAAGCGTTGGATTGTAAAATCTCGAACTAACAACAATTATTTGTTTAACTTTTTTGATATCTTGTGTCGTCCAAAAGATATTAAGATATAAACATCTTTCTATGTTTGAATCCTATAACGTACTCGATAGCTTTTTACCTTTCAATGTACCACGGACAACAAAATCCGCTTTCAGATTTACTCTACTACAAAGGATACGGATCCAGACGTTGATATGTATTATCTCTCAGAAGATGAATAGTAATTTTGACAAAAAAAAAACAACCTATTATTAGTTTTCCAAATATATAATGTTCCTATTTTCCAAATAATATGTTTATTGACTTATTTAAGTAGGTATCTAGGCCTTAAGAATTAGTTAGTTGACTTAAGTGTTCGTGACATTGTTTTTGTAAAAACTTAAGTTTATTTGTGTTTTTTTTTGCGTTAATAAATGCAATTAAAAAAATCATATGTAAACTTGTTTCCTTTTAAGCGTAGTAACGTAACAACCAAATGTAATTAAAATATACTTATGTTCTTTTTACCATTTTTGTTTTGAATAATCTGTTTGATCAAAAGGACATAAGTCAATCAATTTACGAAAAATGCTGATTTGTCAATAATATTGTGTGATCAGTTTAAAAAAATGGGTAAATTTGTCTTAATTTACATTATAATATGTTCCATTCATTAATGTCGATTCTCTGTGCGGACAACAATAATATTCTAAAATTTCACCCGCCATTTCCCATAATTATCTAAATTATACTTAAGCCCTTTTAAGCGCCAACCACAGAATTATCAACAGCTACACAAGCAACCGTTACATTCCGACTTTCTGGGATTGAAATATCATTATCATTATTATAAGCTTTTAAATTCCAATTATTCTTATCCGTTAAAAGAAATACAGGACCGTGCCACCATAATCGAGAAGTAGCTAAATTTTGGACATCCATACCGCGGGATAAAATATCCGCAGGATTGTCCTCTGAGGCGACATGGAACCAATCGCTAATATTTGTTAGGCTTTGAATTTCGCTAACACGATTCGCAACAAAAGTTTTCCATCTACTTGGCTCCGCCTTCAACCATGCAAGCACAATAGTAGAGTCTGTCCCAAGGAAGTTTAAGTAGGGGGAAGAGGCATGATGCAATTGCTGGGCTGTAAAAGTGAAGCCTGCAGTGGAGTAAGGGGACTACAAATTTGACAGCACACATGTAAATACAATGCAGCGTTGGGTTCAGTAAATTGTTTAAAATATTATTCAGGACACCGTTAATATGAAACTCTTTTATTTTTTTCATTAATTACTTTAATTTATTTGTCACCTTAATTACAATTATAAATTATTAAATTGAAATACATAATCGTAACATTTCTAAGAAATTTGCAAATTCTGTAAAAAAAATGATTATTTCTAAATTTTTAATTTCAAATTTCACGATTATTGATTATCGGTATGTAAGTAATTTTTACATGTAAACGCCGCGCCGAGTGATTCTCCTAAACGGACAATAACTCCGCCAGTACGAATTTAAAAGTTTACTGCGTACCGATGACAATGCATGTATACTTCATAAACCGTTTTAGAGATGGTTCTGTAATTACGCAAATATAAGGAAAAACTACTTAATGATGCATTATTACTCCAGGTTTTTGTTTTTTGTGATATCTAATATCACTTCTACACCATCTAATCGAGTATCCAGACGTTTTTATTTGTTTTTAATTTAGTTTTTAACAAATAAAATCTTTATAGTTTGACAGCCAAATTTAAAACTTGACAAGTTGTGCACACTTGAGGCTTCATGTGCACACCTCTTATGCCACTTCCCCCTATTTAAACTTCCTTGGTCTGTCCAATAATATTTTGCTGTGAAACAAATTTCTAAAGCCGTAATTACACGTTCAGTTAAATTACTCAATAGTACCGCGCCACAAAGTTCAAGCCGTGGCAAACTAACTTGCTTTAATAGAGCTAAACGCGATTTTGAACAAAGTAACTGAGAAAAATATCCCTTTGTAGAACAACAACCTCTAATATAACAACACGCTGCATATGCTTTTTCAGACGCATCTGAAAACCCATGTAATTCGATAAAAACATACTCGGATATAAGACACTGTCTCGGTATTCTTAAATCATTAAGTAACTTTAAATCGTTATGAAAACGTATCCAATATGAGGCAACATTTTCAGGAACTTCACTATCCCATGAAATTCATAATTTCCACAAGGCCTGTATTATAATTTTCCCTACAATTATAAGTGGGTTAATAAGACCGAGAGGATCATAAATCTGGCAAATAATTGATAAAATATTTCGCTTTGTTATTCTCAAATCTTCAACGTTTATAACCGTCACAAAATATTGAATACTATCTAAAGTTGCATTCCATCCATTGTATTTCCAGAATCTTAACAAAATTTCAAAAATATTATTTTGTAGAGCCGTTCCGGGGTATTGTACACTATTTAGTGACAAACCGTTATCTGTAGGGCAACTAGCATTAAAAACAACCCTACATCGCGCAGTAACACTCGATTGTTTCACCACAGCATGGTGTGGTACATAATAACCATGGGAATTATTATTTACATGTTCAATTGTGTCATGTGACCGAGTTCTTTATATTCTTCCATAAATTCGGTGTACTCCTTCTTTAAATCAGCATTTTTTAGCAGCCTTTTCTCTAAATTAAAAAACCTATTAATCGCAATTGCACGTGATTCATCCAATTCGCTAACATTATTTTTAAACGGAATTTTAACGACAAACCTACCAGTAGCGTCCCTAGTAAGATTGTTTTCAAAATATTCTTCGCAATATTTTTCTTCTTGAGTTAAAACTACGCGTTTATTAATAGCTTCTTCAAGAACCCAAAACTTATTTATTTGATCGTTAATATATTATCTTCGTCATTAATAACATGACAACTTAGAGAAGCATCACAACCTATGCCTAATTGGCCGGCAATAATCCAACCTAGCTTTAAGCTTTGTAATGTTGCAAATTTTTGCCCAAATGTTTGTGCCCTGAAGTTAAAATGATCCAAAATACCTCGAATCCTAACAAAATATCAACATCATCAGATATATTAAAATATGGATCCGCTAATTTATAATTTGAAGGTATATTATTCTTTAAAAAGGTTATTCTAGGTAGTTTCTCTGTAATTTTATCAATAACTAATAAGTCAGTTTTGAATTCAAAATCATTATATAAAGAATTTAGAACTAATTGAACTTTGTAATTAATTTTTTGGGTACTTTGTCCTACACCCTTTATTGTATGATGTATAGGAAGAAATTGATCTACATTAATCTTCTTGCAAAAACTTACGGTAACAAAATTGCAATGTGACCCGCTGTCCAACAACGCACGTGCCCTAAAATATTTATCATTTATTTAATATTAACAACCGCTGCAGAAAGCAAAATTTGACCCGCCACTGGTACTATGTGCGAATCAGCCATCTGCACGGTACAGTTTAACAAATCTTCTGAAATAATAGGCGTGGCAGGTTGAAATTCTTCTCGTTCCCGGGAACCTGCCGGTTCCTGTGTTTGTATTTCTTCCCCTCTGTCAACAGATTTACCGACCACCGTGGTTTGTCGGTATTCCAAATGCAGTAAAGTATTATGTAATTTATTACATTTAAAACATTTTTTTTGTTTGCATTGGTTGGTAAAATGAGAGGCATTAAGACAATTCAAACACAACTTACGGTTTTTAACCTCAGCTATCCTTTCCTTTACAGACAGTTTTAAAAAATGTGGACATTTGTAAATTGCATGTCCTTCTTTACAGAAATAACATTTTATATCTGTAGTTGCTACTAAACTGTTACTCACAGATGATTTTTTAAATTTATTAACCTCAAAACGCTTTGATTTATCAGATTTATCATTTGCTAACTTTTCTAACATTTGACAATGCTCGCGTAAAAATTCATGCATATGCTGCTGCATAGTAGGTAACTCGCCATTAAGTTTTTGCGACTCCCACGCCCTACGGGTCGTATTATCAAATTTTCTGGCCAAAACATAAATTATCACACGATCCCAGTTTTCTACACTCTCCCCCAATGTTTTAAGTGCACTCTAAAAAATTCCCCTTGAAGTTGCCTCCATTTCTTGGGGTAAATTTACTTCAAAGTGTAATTTTCATAGGAAGTGGGAAATTTCAATATTAGGTTAAATTTGCATTGTCATGTTTCCTTTTTAAATAAATTTACAGATTAAAATTACGATCTCAATGCAATCTTACATTTCATTTTAACATTAAAACACCTGCGTAAAGTTATAACTTTACCTAATATTGAAATTTCCACTTCCTATGAAAATTACATTGGAAGTAAATTTACCCCAAAAAATGGAGGTAACAAAGTATACTTTATAAAAGCTTGTGCTTGTTCTAGAGCACAATTTCACTATAAGGTCAAGTCCAATAAATATAAATATTTAAAAATAGGGTACATTCTATGTAATTATTATTGAATCATTGTTTAATTGCGTATAGAATGCATATGTTCAACAAATTCGGTATTATATGCCATGCATATATAATATTGAAATTTCCCACTTCCTATGAAAATTACACTTTGAAGTAAATTTACCCCAAGAAATGGAGGCAACTTCAAGGGGAATTTTTTAGAGTGTGACAAGAAATGATCGTTTATAGAATCATACAGATCTCTTAATTCAATGTGGGATTCTTTGAACATAGGAGTTTTATCAAAAATACCCTTTATATGATTATGGATCATTAAGGCCTTATTTTCGTACCGCTCTTTTAACATTTGCCAAGCAACCTGATAATTGTTAGCTGTTGTATCTAATTTTCCGATAATTTTTCTAGGTTCGTTACTTAATGATGTTTTTAAATGATAGAATTTTTGAATGGGAGTTAATGAATCGTTTTCAAGAACTAAAACTGTAAAAAGGTCTCTAAATTCCAACCAATTATTGTACTGTCCATTAAACGATGGTAATTTTATAGAAGGAAATGTAATTTGATTGTAGTTACTATTATTAAAACCAAAATTTCTTACAGAAGGTTCATCTTTATTATTACTAGAATCCTGAGTATTTGAATTATTTTTATAAAAATTCTCAATCATTGTTTCCGCCTGCGATGTCAAAGCAAAATAATGATTTTCAAACTTTATACATAACTCACAAAAACTGAGAGCTTTTAATTTGGCAATAAGTACTTTCTGATCCACACGATCGAAGGCTTTTGAGAAATCCGTGTACACTGCAATAATTCATTATAAGTAATCTGTTAATATACCTAGTGTAACGGGTACATTTTCCACTGGCATTTAGTATACAGAATTTTGTATTAATTCTTGATAAAAATCTTAAGTTCGGTCCTGTAGATATCGCTTTATTTAAATATGCAGTTCATCAGGCAAACATTTCCTACAGAAAGCATTTATAGGAAGGGAATGTTTAACATTTGCTGTAATTAAAGAATGTAACATCATAATGATGTCGTTTTTTCCGTATTTTGCTACCTGGCATTTTATTATAATATCAATTTCTTCAAAAAGAAACCTTGAAAAGAAACCATGAGAAGCGCTTAGTCAACTCATTTATTAAAATATTTTGGTAAACATTTTGAGTGTATACGATTCTAAATACACTTTCCTTTGTCTGTTATTTTGCGTTTCAAAGTTTAAGTCAATGCAGTGTATGAATATCGTCTACAGCCAGCGTGTTTTAGTTCACACGTGTGTTTTCAGCGGGAAAGAATGGGTACTGCTTTTTACACGTAAGGTCGTGAATCCTATAGTAGGGCAAGCAACAAGCACCCTTGCCGCCTAAAAACAGATGTCGATCCGCGGAGCAACGTTGAGTAGAGTTAATATAAGCGCGAGATGATGTAGAAACGAGGCCTGTCTTCCAAAATCGCACGCCGAGAGCGTACGTTCGATCTTGTGTTAAAAATGCCATTTTGTTGTAGTAAAATGGAGTTTGAAAGAAAACTCTAAATTCAGTTTTTCATATTGTTTGAACAATTACCGACTTTCGGATGGTCGGTGCATTTAATTAAAATCAACATGTAATAGTTATCGTTTAAATAAGTGTTCGGAAATTAACCAATAATTCGTGGTTAACAAAAGTTAGTTATTCCGTTAAATATTTTCGCGGACGTTTGTGCTTCAGAAAAGTGGGAAATTCAGTTTCCCTTATTACTGTGTAACAAAGTTACGACAGTCTACAGTACCGTACTCTCGTCTAAATAATTATTGTACAGAAATAAGTTAATAATTACAGATGCTTTCTCTGTAATCGAAATTTTCGTTTAAATAATAATTCGTGCCGTGTGCCTTCTAAATTCAGTTCGGCATTAATGGTTATGTGTATTGTTTTATTGAAAACAATGAAATTATAAAATGGTTATCAAAACTAATAGCCAAATCTTTTATGGAACTCTTTGGTTGCATTTTGTTACTGCCGTTTGGGGTGAATTTGCAAATTATAATTCGCCATATCCAGTTTCTACGAGGGTTATCTCGTACATCTTTAATGTATGAAAGAAAAATCCCAATATTCCAGTTTCCATTTGCTGTGACGTTGTCGTCAAATTTTATGCAGTTTATCGTTGATTTTGGTTTGTGACTTACCAAAAATAAAAGGTATTGTGACTATTGTTTTTAGTGTTATTCATTTAGGTAAATTTCTTGCTTGAATGTGCAGTCATTTTTGTTATTGTTTCTCAATTAATAGAAGTTCATTATAAATTTTTGCTCATTAAATTCTATTATCAATAGAACTCTCGTCGGTTGTTAAAAAGCTTTAAACTTTAATGTAATTACAAATAATTTGTATTGATACTGTCGAATTGATTTAATTTGTCTAATCTCATTTAGATATTTGTGTATAAATTTTTGTCCAGAAAAAGACCAGTCAATATAAATTTTAATATTTGTGTTAATGCTTTTGAACATTGTTTGTCGTCGATTTAATCAAATCTTTTTGAGTTATTTTCATAATTTAATGAAGAGTTCTAGGTGAATTTTTATTGATTAATTTTGATATAATTATAACCTAATAAATTTAGGTTGGACTTGTAATAAATATACGATGTGTGTTTTACTTGTATCTATGCAAGGTTGTGTTTTAATTATTTTCCTGTTAATAAATGTTATTAATTCAAAACTGAATGATCTGAAAAACGGAACCATATTGGTTATGAATGCTTAAGTTCATTTCTTCAACAATTTTAAGTAAACAAAATTTTGTTTTAACTAAATATTCTATTCATTTTCTGGTTAATGAATTTAATAAATTTTAATGCTTATTCAATTAACATCTTTGAATGGTTAATAAATCATTAACTAAGCTCAGAACCAGATGGCGCCCTTTTAAGTTTTTATTTGTGTTGAACCCTTATCTATTCCTTTTTCACAATTTATACACCTGTGGAACCAATACCTACGACTTGACTAATTAATTTGTAAGAAAGAGTTTAAATCTCAAGCTGAGGCAGATATTTTTTGAGTTTTCAGTTACAGTAAGTATGATGTATTTTTATAGCTTTTATAGTTATTTTTGTTGTTTTATCTTGGCGAATAAAACGTTTGTTTCACTAGTTAGATAGGGCATGCTTTGTAGTTTGATGTATGATAACATTGTTATTGGTCCTTAGACAATTTGAACATATTATACTAACAAACAGTGATAAGTATCAGTAAGGTAGAAAAAAAAGATAAATATTCTATTGGTTTTTGAATAAAATAAATTTTGTCAAACTTGTTCGAATTCTAGACTCTTTGTCCAAATTTTTGGCAGTTTCGTGATGAATTCTTAATTTAAAATATTTATCTAAAATTAATCTTATTAATTTCTGAGAATGATTATCTACCGGATCATTATCGAATATATGATCTCCGAAGAAATCATAAATGGAAACTGGCAGACTTTGAATAGTATTTAGAATTAACACCTCAGGCAATCTTTTTATATTTTTATTAAAAATATTTGTCGTTTTATGAAAAAAGCGAAAATACTTTTCTGCAGCTCGACAAATTAATATAACGAATTCTGAGGCGTTTGTTAATTTCTTATATTCCTTTCGCTGCTGTAAATAAGATGATGATGTTTCGCTCTCCAACAGTTTCAAGCAACTTCCACAGGTGACAACTTTTTTTAGTGAATTTACTACATACCCTGCAATGTATGCTACCACATCTAAAACAAATTCCAAGAAGGAGATTTAAAAAAATCCAATTTTTCAATATTTTCCTTCACCCCTTCTTCGAATTCTAGAAATGTATATAATTGTTGGAGATCATCTCCATTTTCATCAGTTGTCAAACTTTTGCAATTGCAGAATAAAATGGTGGTGGCATCTAAATTAATAGCATTACCAGTATTGCTGGCCTTAATTGCACTGCGAACAATTAATCTTTTGTAGGCTGCCTCAAATTGTCTAGCAGTTGGATTATTATTAAAGCCTCCTCGGCTTCGGACAGCACCAAAGAACAGCTCCAAGTGATCTTGAGATAATTTGTATGTTAATATGTACTTTAAAGATGTCTTTGTCTCCACATATGTTTTGTATAGATTAATAAGACTTTGAATACAAATTAGAAATCCCAAAAATCCTGTCTTCCTCCCACATTTCAGAACTAATCCTTCTTTATAGGTTAGTGTTAAAATATACTGCTCAATTTCCTTTAGTTTTTGGAAAAAAGTTTCTTTAGTGCTTTCAGAAAGGGGTTTGTTAAAATAATATTTTGCTAACCTATTTTTTGAATTCAATATGTCAAAAAGGTCATTAAAGAGTTTTATAAATCTTGCTGTAGCTGCAGCATTTTTAAAATCTGGATATCGTATGTCCTCAGCAAGGTACATAAGAGCATCAGAGACACTTTTGCTGAGAACTTGAGTAGCCAGCTTGACTTTCATTTTTTCTTTAGTGTAATTTATATGACGTCGTTTAATTTTAGTTGCTGCATGCAGACCTTCTTCATACTGAACACTAATTTTTCTACGTACTGCCACTCAATACGGTTGCCGTCTACATCTTTTAATGTCTTATATTCACCAAGACAGTTTCTTATTAGTTTTATCATGTGGCATGGATCTGGAAAAATAAAAATACTTTCATTCGTTATGGGATGATTAAACGAAGTTTTGAGAAGTCCCTCGCCTACATTTGTAAAATCTGCTCCTAACAATGTTGCCATTGAAAGTTAGCAGGAGCCCCATCAAAAGTCAGTGATAATACTTCTACTCCACTTTCATGTACAAATTGGAGGCAGCTTTGTACTAATGACGCCTTTTCACTTGCACAAAGTCCATCTATGAAAAAGTACCCTACTGGTATTTTCCAGGAGCTGTTTAAGCTTACCAGCATAAATACGAAGACTTCTTTTGCTTCTGGTAAAGTATCGGAGCTAATTCCAGTTCCAATGTCCACATATCCAGTAAACTTTTTTCCTGTCCATTCAACCTGTCGTCTAATGGACATTTCATCTAAGACAAGGTTACAAACAACCTTTCTGCCTATTTCTTCAGCTTCTCTTGCTTTGATTGTTATAGCATTTAAAGCTTCCTTGGTCCATCCGGGAGAGCCATCGATGGCCTGGTACCATTTGGATATGGTACTAAGATTGGGTAATGAGCGATTAAATGTCATTCTAACGAAATTATAAGCCTTTGGTGAATAAAAGGCTAAGGTCATAGCAAAAGACCTAATGGAAGAGGTGTATTTCTGCTTTTTTAGTCCTTTGAGTATTTTTTGAAAATTTCAGATGCACTTTCAGGTAGCGATGCCTGTTAAAATTTAAAAATAAATATTAATTTGAATTCAAGTAATTAGGCAATTATTGTTGATTCAGAATTTTCTGTAATTAAACGTCGTTCTTTTAGAATTCCTACAAGTAATTTTAAAGATGTCACTCTAGCTCATAGTCTACGAACAGATTGTTGCAACAATTTTATTTTAGCATTTTGCTGATGAAGTTTACTTTTCATAATTTTGTAGTTGCGTTTAGCTTTTGGTGGAGTTGAAAAGTCTGAGGTGCTTAAAGTTCCAGCACTATACTTTTCCTAAAACATTTCATTTTCAACTTAATTTTGCTCAATCCAACTTCTATTGAAGTTTTTCCATTTTTATAATATTTATTTTTATTTATAAACTAACCTTTTTTTGGGTGGAGATGGATCAATATTCTCAAGATTTTGTATGTAATCTTCAGTTTCAGAAGCAGTTAGTGTTGTAGATGAATGAGCGGATGCTCTTTCTATCATCTGACTGTCATCTACGAGACTCCTACAATAGAAAATTGATTGATTGATTGATTGATTCTAATAGCTTTCTCAACTTCCATTTAGTATTTGATAAACATTTTAACTTAACAAAAATTATACTAGACTGACCTCATGCCTTGGAGTAATTTCGTACTCTGAATGTTCTGAGTAGCACATCCGTTTCGGAAGCAGTTAATGTGGTAGAGGAATGGGCAGATGCTTGACTTGACTGGCTGTTATAATCACGATTTCTGTGATAAGCAATTATGGCAATATTATTATACATATATATTTTTAAAATCATGCAATTAATTGTAACTTACAAATGTAGAACTCCTGTTTGGAAAATTTCACTTTCCTGCTCTAACTGCAAAGCAGCAGTGATTCCTGGGTTCCCAAGAACACTGAGATCCTGTGATCTACCTGCTACCAATTGTACAATTGATGATGAGCTAGTTGCTGCTGGTGTGTGTGGTGTGGTGAACAAACAGCCCACGCACACATTTTTTTCTGAAACCAAATAAAATCAAAATTTTTCTTTTATGTCTATTAATTATTTTCTTGCTTAAAACATCTTATAAAACTATAAATATAATAAGTAGTATGGAATAAGTTTAAAGTTTAGCTTTAACTTATATTTTGAAAGATAGGTATAGCTACGTAAATACTATACCTACAATAGTTAGAATTAGCTTTAAATATTAATGTACTATTTGATTCCGTTGTAAGTTAAGTAAACATACCGTGATGTGGGTGATTTAAGCCGTAGCCTCTTTGGCAACTCCTCTTCAACAGTGGAATCAGAACTGCAAATTTATTTATCAGTATTATATTACTGAATCTTGTATTCGTATTTTGTCTTATTAATTTGTTAGGGGAAAATTATAACGTCTTACCTTGTAGTATGCGGTTCATTAATAGCTTCTAAAAAAGGAATCGGAGCAGCATCTTTTCTTAAAAATGTTTTCTTTCTCTCCCCTCTTATTTCAAAATCACTCTCTGCAAAATGGGATGAGCAAATACGAGAATTTGATGGTGCATCTTTGAAATGCAAGATTTGCAACCATTCTTGCGTTCGATTACTATCAGTAGGTAACCTGAAACATTATTATAACTATTGTTCCTTGTAATATTTAATATTCACAGACTATTTTTTGTTAATTAAATTATTAAATTTACAAGTACTAAAAATCTGAATAATAATAAAGGAGTCAAGAAAGAAAATTTAATAGTTTATAATAACATTTAGAATTTTATCTTCTGAACCTTAGAAATTTATAACAAAATAAAACTTATTACTGTAGCTTTGTTAACCCCTAAATGTTGTTTTTTCCGACGCCTATGGCATATTCAACACACATGTTTACTATCCGTCCACCGAAAGATGAGCTCTGCGTCATCTTTGCAAGAAATTATCACAGAAAGCGTATTGTTTTGCTTTACTCTCATTATCTACGAGTATGACGAAGATAGCATTACATTAGCACTTCTCTGGGTCGTTGGAAGTTGATTTGACTAGCTCTGTAGAGTGTAGAATACGGAGTGGCCAACCTTACAAATAAATTCCTAGATCAAATTAACATATTGCCACAAAAAAAAACAAAAAAATAACTACATTTATTGGCAAAATTATCGTGGAAAAATTGAATGTCGTCACTACAGATAAAGTTGATCAATTTTAGGGATTCTTTAAGGTATTTCACAGATTTCTGAAAGAAAATGCCAAAAGTATAGACAATGCTGTATGCGGTTATGAACATGTGACTTTATTGTAAAACATGTCACAGGTAACTCTTATACCTGTAGACTGTAGATTTGATTGGCACAGGTGACATTTGCTGAAGTTATTTCTTATTTACATGTTTTTCGTGAGTGTTATAGTGTTTCAATAATAATAAGCAACAGTTAATAATAATAATGATCAATAGTAACTGGCAGAAAATCGCAATTTTACCTAATATAATACATATTAATATTATATCAGTATAAGGTAAGACACTGCATTCGCAGTCTCATCAGTTATTCCTGAATTTACTAAACTAGTTCGAGAGGGAAAAAGGAAATCGTGGAAATTTACTTCCTTTATTTTGTGTACAAGAAGTAAGAAACGTTAATTATTATTTATGATCATATTGTACTATAATTGTTTGTTTATTGCAGCGAGCAGCTGAGGCTTTAAAAATTTGTGTTTCAACTGTTAAAAGTAGAAACCAGCGAGTTTTATCGAGTCCTGGTAAAAAAAGACAACGCAAGAAGTTGAAAACTGCAGGCCTAGCAAGTTCTTCTAAAATGGTCGCCAGTGAAACTGTATATAAGTGAAAGTAAGACGTTTGATATTTTTGGATTTTATAAAGTCTATGTTTTGTATAGTTTCAGAAAAAGCGAACATACAGAACGACAGACAGATAGACGCTGCGTTTTATGTATTAATGTATAATAAATATGCAAGAGAAGAGATGGATAAGCAAAAATAGTGTTAATTCTATTATAATTAAGTACTTTAATAGCATTTAAGTTGATTAAAATATTGAATAGCAGAGTTTTGTTAAATGTAAAACTGTATTTGAAAAGAATATATTTCTCCATATTGAAGGTGTTATACTATTACAAAGGTTATAAATGAGTTAATTTCTTAAATATAAGTAAAAGTAATTTCTTGTTTTTTAGTACTTGGCAGTTCTGTAAAACTAGAGAGCGTACAGTACTAATAGGTATTCGCGAAAATCTAATTCTTAGTTTCCTACTGAAAATGTTTTAAAACTTTCCAAAACAACAAGTATCTATGTTAAAAATCTAAAAGAAGGTTACAAACGTCCAACATTCCTTATCCCTACCTCAAAAAATTACCTGCTATGACATTTTCGTAAACACGGTAAAAATCACTAATTGTCAAACTATGAATGCTGATTTGACTAGGAATTTTTTAATCTTATACCACACAGAGAGCGTCGATGACCAGCGTTCATCTTTAGTTGGACGGATAATATCTTGCGTAATTTGTTTGGTTGAATATGGTTCATACTCACCTATGAAAAGTCAAATCTGGATTTAAATAATCCAATCTATTACACACCACACACTGCAAAACCATGT
Source organism: Agrypnus murinus (assembly GCA_929113105.1). Classification (NCBI taxonomy): domain Eukaryota; kingdom Metazoa; phylum Arthropoda; class Insecta; order Coleoptera; family Elateridae; genus Agrypnus; species Agrypnus murinus. The sequence continues at coordinate 100,631,710 of OV816026.1, read as the reverse complement.
TTATTCACTAAAACGAAGAACAACCGTATCACAAAGAGACCAGCCACTTCAAGAATAACAGTGAAAATGGCGAGTGTAATTTCGAGGTGATGCCACCTAAACCGTTGGCTGTGTTGCCGGTTTATTATTCTATTTAAACATATTATTAAGTAAGAGAAATATTGATGAAAAATCGTAATAGATCATTCATTTCGATTATTTTACTAAATATTCTTTTTATTATAGTCGATTATTGTAGTTTTAAAAATGTATTAATACTTATTACAAAATACGACAATGGGAAAAATGAGCTTGGAAACTATTTGGCAACTTCGAATTTAAAGCGTTTGTTTATGTGGTGTTTAGAATGTGAATTGTTTGTGGGCTTCACTAATCTTTGTTGATAAATCAGTCCTCTTAAACTATATACGTCCATGTGCACACTGCTATCTGCTTGTGGATCGGCGTATTCCAAGAAAATACCCATAAATCGACGATCAAATCCGGTTCGACAAGGACCAAACTATGGTTGGGTTATTCACAACTCCGTGACAGTGGACTGTATTAATTTAAAATAATAATAACACTTAATTTAGTGTAAGAATTTAATAATAAACTAGCCATCTGGCTTACAATACAAAAATGGTGTTAACCATTAGAAAAACAAATGCATACTAAAATTAGGAAACTAAAGCATACTACTCCAATTTCTTAACACACCACTAATCGGTCTTAAAATAGAACAGTAAGGGTGGGAAACATTTGGCTTAACTACTGGGGTTAGTTAGCGTCTGTAACATCTGGCTCTAACAGTATAAACTAATTGAAATTTATTATTAATTTTAAGTTGCCATTGGATATTTTTATCTTCATCAAGGGTACTCAATGCAGATTCCATATTCATAATCCATTGCAAAAGACTTCCTTTACGGAGATCTGTCCAAACGATAACGTCAAGTGGTGGTTCATCAACTAAGAACATCAATTCACTTTGTATTCTCCTCTCAGACGGAGATATTTTTACATCACTGGTCTTGATCTGTCTTTTTTGTTGCCTTTTTCCTTCATAATCTCTTCCTGTCGTCTGTTGTTGTAAGTCATGTCTCGAGTTCTCTTTCTTTTCTGTTCTTTTTCTTTATTTTTCATGATCATCATGTTTGATTCATTACGTTTACCTTCGAACTTGTATGCTTGATCTTGAAACATCATTGCCCAGTTGCACAAACACTTGTCAAAGTTAATCATCCGTTAACGATCCGTTAACAAACCGTTAGAACTATAACGAACCGTTAAAGGTTTGTTGACGGCTTGTCAAGTATTTGACGGCTGTCAAGGATAACAAACCATTAACGGACCGTTAACACATATTTGGGTTGCACAAACCTTAGTTGACAGTTAATGGCTTGTTAACTGTCCGTTAACGAATGATTATTTTAATCATAGACAAATGGCCAATTAAAGTGCGATTAACCTCCAAATTTGCTTTATTTTTTAAATTTTATCTGTCATCAGTAAATAAAACAGTAAATTTTTTTCACTTTCTTAACAAATATCGTAAAATTTGTATTTAAAAGTATTTTTCAATACTAAAAACTAATATTTTAATAATTATTTATTTTGCCAAATAATATGTATAAAACAATTTTTGGTGGTGTTCTTGTGCTAAAGAAAGAATCGTCTTAAATAATCTTGGTAAGTAATAATAATAGTAGTACTGTGATAGATCTATTTGAATGTCATTATAAAACATTCTTTATACCTACAGAAAAATGGATTCAGATTCCAATCTTTCCGATTTGGAAGATGAACCACCAGTGCACAGAATCAGACATCTTCGAGATACAAGCAATCCATTTGAAACTTTGGATGATGTTGAATTTAAGGAGCGATTTAGGCTTAATAAAGACACAGTGATGGATTTAGTGCGTATTGTTGGTCCTGCAGTACAACCAGTTACACAGAGAAATAAATCCATTAAGTGCAGTAAATCAAATCCTGGTTTGCTTAAGATTCTATGCAACAGGTTCTTTTAAACAAGTAATCGGTGACCACATCCACATACATAAATCTACAGTTTGTAGGATAATTAAACGAGTCACACAAGAAATCGCGGTACTCCCGAGAGAATATATTAAAATGCCAAGAACTGAAGATGAACTGTCCCAAGTGAAGTATGGTTTTTTAACATCAGCGGAATTCCACGTGTTGTTGGTGCTGTTGACTGCACACTTGTTAAAATTCAATCACCTGGAGGTGATAGGGCAGAGCTGTGTCGTAACCGCAAAGGTTATTTTATTTTAAATGTGCAAACCATTTGCAATTCGAATCTTCAATTGCGTCATTTGATTGCACGCTGGCCAGGATCGGTACATGATAGTACAATCTTTAATGATTCACCTCTTCCGGCCGAATTCGCAACAGGGATTTATGGTAATGGCTTTTTGCTTGGCGATGGTAGATATCCTTGCAAGGCTTACTTATTAACACCACTGGTACATCCTGCAGGAGAAGCTGAAGAAGCGTACAACAGAGCACACATTCGCACTCGAAATACAGTTGAACGTTTTTTTGGTGTGCTCAAAAGAAGGTTTCCTTGCCTACAGTTGGGCCTTCGATTAAAATTGGAATCTATTCCACCAGTTATTGTTGCCTGTGGGATACTGCATAACATCTGCAATAAACATAATGATATTATTGCATATGACAATGAAGATGAGGTTTATATGAATAGAGATGAGATTATGCCCATTCATAATGTAAATAATAATTATGCAGTTCGCAATGCTCTCATCCAAACCATTTTCAACAGATAAATACAGTAGTCGCTCGTTGGAGTGAGTACTCGATTAAATAAATAATTCGTTTATATGAACAACAAAAATTTAAACATGTTCGAACAGAATAACTTCGTGAAATATATGACTTACTTTTGCTGAATTCGCATGTATGAATAATCTCTCAGTAATAATTTTTACATACCAGACAGTGTTGTTCAGTTATAAAATGTATTTAAGTTGATAAATATGATAAACCCCTTTTAAAGAGTACATTCAATTCAGTGAACATCTCGTTTGTATGAACAACCTTGGTTTTAATTAGTTCACATAATCGAGAGACTACTGTATATAATAACTGCTCTTTTTTGTAATTTATTTTATTTATAAGTATTCTTTATTTATGTTTCTGTTATTTCATTGTATATAGTACCAGTCCAGCCGGCAGCCGGCAGGGTGGTTATAGTGGATTATATCGCTTAACAGAGTTAAGTCGAGTTTACTCAGGAAAGTACTCGGATGGGTAAACCACGAGCGCAGTATACTTGCCTACATACTCTCACACCCACATATCCACTCTGTGGCTCGGTGCGTCCCGGTACCTCGACACAGAAAGGTATAAGGGGTTAAAGATTATGTATGTATGTATAGTACAAATCCACATGCAATGTAATCAACGTTTGACTCCTATTTTTACATAACTTGAGGCAAAATTACTATAACATCATGTCTATAAACAAAACCGTTCTTTACTACAACGTATATGGAAAATTGAATCTATAAACGTTTTTATATTTATTACCCAATATTTATTTATAACAATAAGAAAATTAATTGTGCTAACAAAATCACCTGAATGTAACTTGAGCTTTTACTACCTAATATGTTTCCTAAAATTCTTCTAACTTTATAATCTAAGCTCTATACAAATATTTTATTATAAATCAAACCTATGTTGCATAACTAAGTCCTAATTTCAACCAGCTTACTGTCATAATTCTGTTTATATGGCAATACACATTTTGGAGGGAACAACACCGCCCAACCCATTAACTTTAATTAAAAAATGTTTTATTGTGTTTATGTACATTTATCATAATTATACCGAATATGTTATACTGAAATTAGTTGAATAAGTTCTTTGTATTATGAAAACGACGAAGTTTTTTTTAGATTTAAACTATTTGGTAAAAAAATCACCAAGAATACATCAATGTAGTGTAGTGATCGGAGTCCAAGGGAGATACATAGGAGTAGTAATAAAGTAATAAAATGTCGACTCTTCCTAATTATTTATTGCTATTTAATCTAATAGATAATATCTATGGTTGGTGATCATCAAAGTTGGGTTATTATTATCTAAGATGAATAATTAGAGGAAACTTGCACTTACCTCTAACTTTGGCATCTAGTTAAGCTTATAATTGTTGTTTAATTAGCATTTGCTTACTTAATTTTTTAATGACCTACGTTGTGTTTAGGAAAACAAGATACACCTACGTTGTGTTTAGTTCTTAAATGCACCAAAGAATTATTTGTTTTGTTTCAAGTTTGCTTATGGTGGAGTTTGTCTTGAAACTCGTAAGTAATGATTGAATTCAGGTAACTGAGATTCAGGTAACTCAAATTCGTATTCGAAGTGTACCACACACAGGTTTGGAGTTAAATGGAATGAAACACTGAATTTTCACAACAGAAATGTACAAGATTTATTTAACAATCACCACGAGGAGAGTGTTACAAAAATATTTACAGTTTATTTACAATGTCGCCCCTATTTTTTTAGGAGTCTTGAAAACAAACAAATTTCATTTTCTGACTTTACTTTGAGTTATTTAAAAGTTTGGCTGAAGAAAAAAAACTGAAAAGAAAACCTAATGAAACACTGAAGGGTTCCGGTCAAAATCTTTGCGCCCTGATCAAGTTACTAAATAATGATCAATTTATTTCGGCTAAGTCCGATCTTTCGAATTAACACTTTCCTATCTTTATCTGTTCACCTTGTGATTATGATTATCTCCTTTATGAGATTTACTTGATTTTATTCTTTATCTTATTTTTTATCATTAACTTTTATAAGAGCTGGTCCGATACTGGTTAAATCTTAAGTGATAATTTCTTTAGAATTTTTCGTGAGCTATGCACGTATTGGTTAAGCCATGATTGTAATTGGTACTTCAATACTTTAAGGTTACGTTATTTAGATTGAATTTTTTTCTCATGCTAGTAAGGATGAAATTGATCGGAAAAGAAATGAACCAAGAATTTACGTTTAGAAGATGGTTATTATTTAACTGTTTATGTGTTCTTTGCTTGGTGGTAAACTCGAACAAATCTGATATAAATTTCTGTTTTTGATTTAATACTTAATCGATTGAAACTTGTTGGGAATTTATCAGAGACGTTGAGTTTGGTGGGAGGATAGGTAAACTAGGAAAGTTCGTGTCGTGTTACAATTTTACTCTTAAGCCAGGATTGCTGAACCAAAAGCCGAAACAAGAGAATTTACATTCGAATCAAAATAAAATGTTAAGGTTAATAATGTTTACATGCCAGTTAAGTTAGTCCAACTCAAATGTAAATAAATTTTGAGGTTTCCTATATGGAAACTAGATTTGAACGGATGAGTGCCGGGCTCCAAGTAAAATCACAGCACTATCGTACTTTTGAGGAAATTTGGTAAAATATTTTATAAGCTAAATGATGCGCGATGTGACAATTCGCAAACCCGGATAGCTAAGGTGGGTTTTCACACACTTAGACTACCTGTTTCTTCCGATCAATGTATTTTTGTAATAATTGTACATAATATAAATCCCACGTTGGTTGCAAGTAGTAAGTAGTAAGTAAATGTTCCTTCAAGACTAAATCTCCCCATGTTATTCTTATGGGAGTTTCGTTTTTAAGACAGGACAATTTTGTGAGGTTATGTGTGTCAAACTTGGCGTCCTTCCCGCTAGATGTCAGCATGGGTGTGGGGTTGAGTGTTTTGGCGGGAAAATGTAAATGTGATGCTTGCTCGTGATTGGTCGGACTGAATTGCCGGTAAAATAGGTAGCAGCATGTGTCGCTAGATGTCTCTGTGGGCGTGGTTTTGGCGGGAAAAATCAAATCTCAGGCCTGTTCGTGATTGGTCCGAAGTTTTGGCGCTAAAGGAGGTTGCAGGACGTGTCGCTTTGGAGCTGAATGTAAACAAACGGGGTTGCCAAATCTCATATTTGGTAAAAATGAAAAGTCACTAGATAATTCCCCAGGACTTGAAAGTGTGTTTAGATCGCGCGCAAAGGGGGCCTTCGCCCTGGGCCCCCATTCTGGGGCATCCTAGGGAGATCGTTAGGGTGCTTCGCTCTGGGCCCCCACTCTGGCGTTCCCGGGGAGATCGTTAGGGGTGCTTCGCCCTCCTCGGGGCCGCACTCTGGAGGGTCCCCCTGGGATCGACAGCGGTGCAGGGCCCCCTTGTGTGAAAGATGTCGGCGTGCGCGTGAACGCGACCGGGCGGGCCGGGTTAATCCGAAAAATTTGTCGGGGCGTTACGTGGCCGGGTATTCCAGTGCCCCGTTGGCCGTTGAAAGGGGTTAATTTATTTGGCGGTCCGAAAAATTTGTCGAGGCGTTACGTGGGCGGGTATTTCAGTGCCCCAGTGGGCCGGTGCCCCAGTGAGCCGTTGAAAGGGGTTAATTTGAAAAATTTAGCGGTTGTCTCGTTGCTGCCGATTAATAATAATAAGGTGGTGGGTTAAACATTTTATTAAAGGGGGTGGGCTGAAAAAAATAATATACAATATTAATGTACATACAATATTAACAACATAAGCGTACTGTAGATTTTTCTTTAATACAAATAATGAATAGTGACCTATAAAATACAATAATAATAATATTTAAAGGAGAATGCATCGTTTTCTTCTCTCTCTCATGAATGGTACTGCTGGATGATCTCATCACTTAATTGTTGCATAGTTTGATGTTGGGCTAAAAATAAAAACATTACATTCGGTATAAAATAACAATATCAACTTACCTGCATTTGTTTTTTCCTTTAATAAAACAGAAGCCAATAATGATATTATTTTAAAGGAGAATGCATCTTTCTGCTGGATGATGTAATTATTCGAATCATATGTGCATCTAAACATTCCTTTTCTAGAATGACGTCATCGCTTAATTATTGCATAGTTTTGAGAGCTAAAAAAACATTACATTTTATACATTAAATTAAAATAACAATATCAACTTACCTGCATTTGTTTTTTTCCTTTAATACGATAATAATATTAAAAGAAAAATGCATCTGTTTCTTCTAACAAAATATTATATATTCGAATCATATGTGCATCTAAACATTCCTTTTCTAGAATGACGTCATCGCTTAATTATTGCATAGTTTTGAGAGCTAAAAAAACATTACATTTTATACATTAAATTAAAATAACAATATCAACTTACCTGCATTTGTTTTTTCCTTTAATACGATAATAATATTAAAAGAAAAATGCATCTGTTTCTTTCCTTCTAACAAAATATTATATATTCCGCCGGATGAAGTAATTATTCGAAACATATGTGCATCTAAACATTCCTTTTCTAGAATGATGTCAACAGTTAATTATTGTATAGTTTTGAGAGCTAAAAAACATTACATTTTATACATTAAATTAAAATAACAATATCAACTTACCTGCATTTGTTTTTTCGTATTTTGCACGTTACAACGAAATTTTTAGGAACGCAAACAATATTAAGCGGTTGTGTTGTTTTTAATGTTATTTTTATTGATTAAAAGACGCGAGTTCAAACCGCATTACATATGTGCACAGTTTACCGCTTGTTTTAAAACTGGAACGAAGCGCTGTTAAAATATTTTCTTAATGTCAAAGGAGTAATTTATTATGTCATGTCATAATTAATTAATGCTTTTTAAGTGCAAACATTAACATAGGCGATAAATTTAAAATGTGCGTCATTGCCACATCTGGGATTCGTTTCTTGATATTCCCCGTTTGATTTACAAAATAACAGGGGTGTACAAAATCTCACATAAAAAGATTATTTACGTGTCTTTTATTCCATTTATAATTGAATCGTTGTTTTGGACATCCTTTAGAACATTTTCATTTATTTCTTTAGTGGGATATTTTAGTTTGTAAAAATTGTGTTATGAAGTATTTTGTTCGAAGTGTTGGCCTTGTTAGGGGTGGAAAGCGCGCCATTTTATGAGTTATTGCTTGAAGTTATTTTATGAGGGTGTTTTGCGTTTTCGATTTACGTCAACAATTAAAATTAATTGCACCTTGCACTCGTATAAAAAGCTCGCTCTAAAGTGCCTCTGTTTTAGTTGAAACAAGTGTTTGATGCAGATAACATACTCATTTTGAAACCGTTCGATTCAGTTTGTGAAATTAACGTGTTAATTATTTTTTAATTGAAAGGCTGAATTGTATTTAATCCGTCTTAACAATAATGGATATTACCAATTTGCAAAATCAGGTTACATTGGTGGAAGATGATTTAGCACGTGCAACAACACCTGCTGATTTTCGAAGGTTATCAACCCTGATTGATGAAACTACGGAATTAACAATCCAACAGATAAGGAATTACTCAAATGCGGGGGGGATAGCTGATAAACGGAAACTAGAAACGATTTTGAACAGATGTAAATACTTGGATGCGAGGATAAAACAATCCCTTATTAAAACAGGCGAAGGCGTTAGTGGAGGGAGTGACGAAAGCAGTGTTACGTATTATGACGTAAGTTTTTCATGTTTTTTATTGAATATTCTCATTTTGATTGTTTATATTTTGCATGTTTTAGTTGGAATCAGCGTTCAAAGGGCGTATTAAGACGGGTATAGTGATCAATAACAATATCCTAGATCCAAAGGAGTTTCTCGAGGAAGCACAACCCATTTTTGTGGATAAAATTGAAGCATCCCTCCAAAAGCGAATACCTAACATGAAAGCCAATGTCGTTCTTTGTGCCGATTATAAAATGAAGCTAGATGATACAGTACAGGCCAAGTACTTTAACACGTCAAACTTCATTATATCAAGATCCAGCGACCTTATTTCTATATTCAGGGACATGGAGATTTCTTTATTATCACAGGTGCGTATATAAAGTTTTTTAAAAACTCACTTTTAATTAGTTTTTTTCCTTTTTTACAGATGGAATCCTTTGAAGAAGTAGGATCAGGGGGAACTTTTAGTCGTATTAATTCGTTAGCTATAAATATTAACAAATATTCACCTTTAAGAGCTTCTAAATTTATCGAGTTGCCTACTGTAATTAAAAGCAAGCACGCCATTATAAATGTAAAAAATACGGATAACGAATGCTTCTATTACGCTCTAGTTTCCGCTCTTTACCCCTCCAATAGAAATAAAGAATTACCATCCTCGTATCCGCAAAATTTCAAACAATTATTTAATATTAAGGGTATTAAATCTCCGGTGAAAATTACGGACATTCCCAAATTTGAATGTCAAAATCCTAACATTTCCGTTAACGTGTACGGCTTGCAGGGTAGTAAAGTGACGGGTCCTCTTTATCATACAAAATCTAAAAAACAACACCATATTAATTTGTTGTACGTGAGAAAGAGGAAAGCATCTCACTACTGCTGGATAAAGAATATGTCTCGTTTATGTAGGTCCTCCATCACCAAGCACAGGAACCGTACTTTTATATGCGACAGGTGCTTAAGGCACTTCAGCAGTGTCCAATCGTTGAACAATCACCTGGATGATTGTGAAAAGTTCGATGCAGTTCGCATAGAATTTGATAAACCGGGTGAAAATACATTGTCTTTTAAAAATTTAAATTTTAATTTACGTCATCCCTTCGTTGTATACGCCGATTTTGAATGCTTAACAGTGCCGTGTAATCAAATTGATGATGATGATGATGATGTTACGCATTTCAAAAGCTGTACTATACCATATCAAAAACATATACCTTTCGCTGTCGCATACCAGGTCGTTTGTTCATTCGATCCCTCCTTATCACATTATAAAAGTTATGTAGGAACAAATCCCCAAAAATGGCTGGTTAACGAGTTGATAAAAGAAACCGCAATAATAGAGGAAAAGATAAAAATTAACATTCCAATGCTGCCGCTTACATTGGAGGAACAGCAGGGGTATGATAATACCACACTGTGCCCCCATTGTTTGCAAGAATTCAATGAGGATTTGGTTGTCAAAGTTAGAAATCATGATCATTTCACTGGGAAATTCCTATCGGCCCTTTGTCAAAATTGTAACCTGCAATACAAATGCGGCAATTACATTCCCATATTGTTTCATAACATGTCAGGCTATGATATACATTTCATAATTAATGAATTAAATTTCAACCGCGAACCGGTAAATATCCTCCCCGTGACAAGGGAAAATTACATTTCAGTATCGAAAAAATGTGCTAAGCTGACATGGAGGTTTATAGACAGTTATCGGTTCTTAGCTAGAAGCTTGGATGTTTTAGCAAATAATTTAGCCCCGGAAATGTTTAATTTTGTCCGCGAAGCCTTTCCAAATCCCGAACAATTTAATTTAGTACGACGTAAAGGCATATTTTGTTACGATTATATGAATAGTTGGGAGAAACTCAATGAAACAGAATTACCGCCGAAAGAATCGTTTTATAATGCTCTTCGCGAAGAACATATCAGCTGCGAAGATTACGAGCACGTTCAGAATGTATGGAAAACATTTAACATAAAATCGTTGGCGCAATACAGTGAACTTTATTTAAAGTGTGACGTAAAAATCTTAGCTGATGTTTTTGAACAGTTTCGCGATTTATGTATGAAAATATACGATTTAGACAGTGTACATTTTTATACGGGGCCCGGATTAGCGTGGTCAGCTGCTTTAAAGTGTACACGTGTAGAATTAGATTTGTTGACCGACATAGATATGGTGTTGTTTATTGAAAAAGCGATAAGAGGCGGGATTACCCAATGTTCGCATAGATACGCAAAAGCAAACAATAAATATATGAAGGAAAATTATAACGAGAAGGAGCCTTCAAGTTGTTTGCTTTATGTAGATGCCAATAACCTTTACGGTTACGCGATGTCCGAAAGTTTACCGTACGGGAATTTTGAATGGTTGTCGGAAAATCGGGTTCGCGAGATAGAAAATATATTAGAAAATTTTAAATGCGAAGAAAAACCGGATTGGGAAATGTATACCGATCGAGCGTGCATGCTCGCTCTAAACATGGCGGTTGACGAGGAAGAAGCCCCTACCTCATTAATTTTGGAAGTAGATCTTAACGTGCCCCGGGAAATTCAAGACAAAACGTCAGCGTTTCCCTTTTGTCCGGAGCATCGGCGACCTCCTACGGCTTCAAATAATTCTCCCCCAAAATTAATGTTGACTATGTTTCCAAAATTTAAATACGTTTTACATGTTCGAAACCTGTTTCAATGTTTATTATACGGACTGCAATTAACCAAGGTTCATAGAGTTTTAAAATTCTCTCAACGGAGATGGCTCAAACCCTACATAGACTTGAACACGAGTTTAAGGGCTAAGGCAAAAAACGAGTTCGAAAAGGACTTCTTTAAGCTCATGAACAACGCGGTTTTCGGCAAGACGATGCAAAATATCCGGAAACATCGAAAAATCAAATTAGCGTACTCTTTTAGAAGCGCCCAAAAGTATATCGCGTTACCGGAGTTCCGTTCCTGTACGATATTTAAAGAAAATCTGGTCGCCGTCGAACTAAACAAAACCGTGGTTAAATATAACCAACCGGTTTATTTGGGGATGGTGATTTTAGACTTGTCTAAATTATTAATGTACTCTTTTCATTATCAGTTTATGTTAGAGCAACCCTGCCCCGCTATCTTGCTTTATACGGACACGGACGGAATGGTGTATGCTTGTGCAAAAAGTACCGACGGATTAGATATTTATGACGTTATACGAGAGGAAAGCGCGAAAGGATCGGAGGGAATATTCGATACGTCCGATTATCCTCCAGAGAACCCCTATGGAATACAGAAAGTAAATAAGAAAGTTCCCGGTAAATTCAAAGACGAATTAAACGGAAAACTTTTATTGGAATTTGTCGGTTTGAAATCGAAAATGTATTCCATGCGGAAGGAGGAGGGTAAGGAGGTTTGTAAGGCCAAAGGCGTAGGGCAGCAGGCTCTAAAAAATAGATTAAGTTTCGAACATTATTTCAAAAGTTTATTTGATTCGGAAATTACATATGCCGTTAATAGAAGCATTCGTTCTGATAAACATAATCTTTATACATATTTTATTAGGAAAAAAGCTCTAGATTCATGTGATGATAAACGTTTTATACTAAAAAATAAAATTGATACCCTTCCATGGGGTCATTTTAAAATAAATGAAGGAGAGGAGGAAGATATTTTATAATTTTTTATTGTAAATAAAATCTTAGTTTATACATTTAGATAAGTAGACTATTATTTGTACATATATTTTCTAATTATTATTATATTGTAAGTATTTATTGTAAATAAAATCTTAGTATATAGATAAGTAGACTATTATTTATGCACATATTTTCTAATTATTATTATTATAATGTAAATAAAGTATATACATAAACAGACTATTTTTTATAATAAATCACTTTTCTTGATCCAGCTGTTGTGTGTGTGTTATCAAAACCCAGCCATTTCATATATAATTGATCATTTTTTGTTCGTAATACACGTTCAATTAAAAAGCTTTTTGGGTGTTTAGTTTTCATCAATTCCGGTTCATAGAAGCAACCTTTGATTGGGGCACCTCTCACATCTTCTAACAGATAGGTTGTCGGTCTGGTTGATTGCACCCTGCTTATGCGAAATAATTCAGTGCTGAACTGCATAGCACCGGCAACTTCCTTCCCGCTTTTAGATTTTAGAGGCCTTACCCACACATATTTAAAAAAAGCGTCTATTACCACCAGAACGTATTTATATCCCTTGTTGTAATGGGCATAAGAGTTAAAGACTGCTATATCGCTTTCCCAGAGGTCATCGAACCCTAGAACGGTTGCTGAACGTTTGGGGAAATTTATTCTAACCTGCCTGCGGATCTCGTTAACGATTGCTCTCTTTACAAATCATTCATTAAGGCATTATGGATATTAATTAACTGACAATCCAATTTTTAATATTGCACAGTTTCACATACAAATTCCTGTTTCCTATATAATTTTCTATAAATGGCATAACCATAAAGGAAAATGAAATATTTAAAATGCTTGAATAAACAATATAAGGTAAGTTTATTCAACTTTCATGGAGATTATAAGAATGTTGCATTAATTCTTTAAAAAGGTAAATTCAGGCAATGCAACACATACATTTAATCATTAAAGAAGGATAATTTAAAGTTATCAGGAATTTATATCAACTAATAGAACGCCTTAGTGTAATTACTAAAAGTGTAACTGAAAATGCAATACGCAACTGTTTAAATCAAATGTATTTTATTAAACAATTAAATTTTAAGTATTTATTATATTTAATTCAGTTATATATTTGCCTTAAAGTTTAATCTACAGATTATTTAGAAGAATGTTAAGATTTACTTGGTTATATATGAACTTATTATATGTTAAGCTTGCTTTAAACGTCTTCTATTTAGATCAACTAATTATTTCTTTTATTATAAGATGTATGCGTGCGTGTTAATACTAACATATTTCTAGTAATTCCTAAACCCCGAAAAATTGTTTTCATCTTCACAATTAAAAACTAATTTATTATAAGATGTGATTGAAATTAGTAGTACTTCCATCTCGACAATTAAAGAGGAAAACTGCGAAAACTGCATTCATTTCAACAATTAAAATTTTAACCCGTACAGTATGTCAATGATATAGAATGCTTCTTTAATTAAAAAATTGTTGTTTGTTGCTTGTTTATCTAAACTGTGAAAAAGTGAACAACTGCATTCATTTCATCAATTAAAATAAAAAACCGAAGGATGCTCAAAGCAAACGTTTTATTTATATAATTGAAATAAACACATGTACAGTCAGATTCACAAGGAAAACGACTCTTGTATCAAATATAAAAATTTTTATATTATTTTTCGATTACTATCAATTTTAACAAAAGATTAATCATTAATAAGACTTTATTTACTTAATCTACAAATGTCGGTAAATATATAAAGTAATATTTTAATTAATAATGTATGTTCAAAGTACAAATGCAACGAAAATCGTTTCCTTTTTTTATGAATTCGACTGTGCATCCCTAATGTTGCTTAGTAAATCCAGTGAAAAATAACAAGAAATGACACATTTATATAATCAATTTTTTATGTCAATATTCATTTAATTTATAAAGAAAAAAAAACGGGCCCCAGATATCATAATGTCGCACATGCTCGTTTTTTTAAATTTTTCATTAGTTATATTAACAACATATTTTATAGTCAAGATTATTGGAACGTAGATGATCCACCTTTTTACACAGACTTATCAATAAATCTTTTGCGTCTCTGCTAATTCTTGCATTTAAAAAAGCAGTAATTTATTATATATGTCATGACATTCTACAGTTTTTTCTAAACATACGTTACAAAGAGGGAAACGCAATACATTTTGAAAAGAAACAGCGCGGCAGTTTTAATTCACGCGTCCAACCGCTTAATAGTGTAAAATGAAGAAGGCTTTTACATATAAAAATATACAGGTGTGAAGGTATATTGATATCTTGTTTGCGTTCCTAAAAATTTCGTTGTAACGTGTAAAATAGGAAAAAAACAAGTGCAGGTAAATTGAGATTGTTATTTTATACCAAATGTATTGTTTTTCTAGGTCGAACAACATTCATGAAATGAATGTTTTATTTGCTAGTGCAATTTTTTCATGCTAGTGCAATAATTCACTGATGACATCATCCGGCGGAATATATAATATTTTGTTAGAAGAAACAGATGCATTTTTCTTTTAATATTATTATCGTATTAAAGGAAAAAAACAAATGCAGGTAAGTTGATATTGTTATTTTAATTTAATGTATAAAATGTAATGTTTTTTTAGCTCTCAAAACTATGCAATAATTAAGCGATGACGTCATTCTAGAAAAGGAATGTTTAGATGCACATATGATTCGAATAATTACATCATCCAGCAGAAAGATGCATTCTCCTTTAAAATAATATCATTATTGGCTTCTGTTTTATTAAAGGAAAAAACAAATGCAGGTAAGTTGATATTGTTATTTTATACCGAATGTAATGTTTTTATTTTTAGCCCAACATCAAACTATGCAACAATTAAGTGATGAGATCATCCAGCAGTACCATTCATGAGAGAGAGAAGAAAACGATGCATTCTCCTTTAAATATTATTATTATTGTATTTTATAGGTCACTATTCATTATTTGTATTAAAGAAAAATCTACAGTACGCTTATGTTGTTAATATTGTATGTACATTAATATTGTATATTATTTTTTTCAGCCCACCCCCTTTAATAAAATGTTTAACCCACCACCTTATTATTATTAATCGGCAGCAACGAGACAACCGCTAAATTTTTCAAATTAACCCCTTTCAACGGCTCACTGGGGCACCGGCCCACTGGGGCACTGAAATACCCGCCCACGTAACGCCTCGACAAATTTTTCGGACCGCCAAATAAATTAACCCCTTTCAACGGCCAACGGGGCACTGGAATACCCGGCCACGTAACGCCCCGACAAATTTTTTGGATTAACCCGGCCCGCCCGGTCGCGTTCACGCGCACGCCGACATCTTTCACACAAGGGGGCCCTGCACCGCTGTCGATCCCAGGGGGACCCTCCAGAGTGCGGCCCCGAGGAGGGCGAAGCACCCCTAACGATCTCCCCGGGAACGCCAGAGTGGGGGCCCAGAGCGAAGCACCCTAACGATCTCCCTAGGATGCCCCAGAATGGGGGCCCAGGGCGAAGGCCCCCTTTGCGCGCGATCTAAACACACTTTCAAGTCCTGGGGAATTATCTAGTGACTTTTCATTTTTACCAAATATGAGATTTGGCAACCCCGTTTGTTTACATTCAGCTCCAAAGCGACACGTCCTGCAACCTCCTTTAGCGCCAAAACTTCGGACCAATCACGAACAGGCCTGAGATTTGATTTTTCCCGCCAAAACCACGCCCACAGAGACATCTAGCGACACATGCTGCTACCTATTTTACCGGCAATTCAGTCCGACCAATCACGAGCAAGCATCACATTTACATTTTCCCGCCAAAACACTCAACCCCACACCCATGCTGACATCTAGCGGGAAGGACGCCAAGTTTGACACACATAACCTCACAAAATTGTCCTGTCTTAAAAACGAAACTCCCATAAGAATAACATGGGGAGATTTAGTCTTGAAGGAACATTTACTTACTACTGTAGTAAATTTTTGTTTTTGGTTTTGTTTTGGTTTTACTTAGTTGGAACTTACAGGTGTGCGTGTGTGTAAAGTGTATGATCAGAGAGGGCTGCTCAAAATCACCTGAGAGAGATTTTTCCGCATTAGGAAAATCGGTCTAGTTACGCCTAACTAAGAAAGGAGTAACCCAAAGGGTTAGAAAGTTAGACGGTGTAGTTGGAGGTTGTAAGATAGTAGAACTTCAGAGGTTTATTTCTCAAAATTGCTCTACTCACTCTCGTTGAGATTTGGTACTAAAGGGTTGAACTGGTGATAAATTAAAACAATAAATTATAGAATTCCAATTACGTCCCTTTACAAAAAATCTTGCTTTTTCCCTTTGTGTACCCCATAATCGTCGCCAATTAAAATTTGAAAAGCACCTGTTTGGAAACAAAATATGAACTATCGCAAATTAATAGAAATGTGGTACTTACCTGTTGCATAAAACCTCAAAGCAATAAACAGTTGATCAGCAGCAGAAAGAACGTATGCTCTCAATGTAAGGGGGGCTAACCTGTGTTCAATTAAGGTTAGGATCACTTGCACAGTGTGTTTATAAAACCGGTAACGTGCTCGAAATTCGGCTTCACTGTATTTTTCAAATGGATTCGGTCTTTCTCTAAATACTTTGGCTGTCTCTGCCGCTACCGCTATATCAAATAATTCGTCATCCGAAGAAGAACTTGAGTTTGCAAACTCTGCAAGTCTGGGAAGTTCCATTATGGTTAACACCACACAATCACAATACGAAAAATGTTCGTCCTGGAGTCTTGAAAAAGACTTTTTTTTTGGTTTTGAAAATTCACTGGTAAACACGAAACAAACAACAAAACGAAACGATGGAGGTGATCAAAGAAAACGATAAAAGAAAAGAACGCGGCAGAATGAGAGCGGGCTCGTCTTGACAGTTGACAGTTGCTGCACAACCTGTCACTTTAACGCAGCAACTTGCTGCGTTAACTTAACGCAGCGTTAAAACCAATTTGTTTACTTCAACAACTCAAATTTTTAACGGAGCGTTAACTTTAATGATGCGTTAACTTCGAGCTCAACAACCGGCCCTTAATGAAGTAATTTTATTGGTACGTAATAATAAGTCACTACTTATAAATATATAAATTTACTTACTTGGCCACTATTTCAAGTAGCAGTTTTTTTTCCATTTCAGAATAATTTCGGCGTTTATCCATATTGAAACTAAAATATAAAAATTATTTATAGTTTTATTAATATAATTGTTATTATAAATTAATACAAAACAAACTCGCCTCTTAACCTGTTCACAGAGAAATGTCAGGTTTGACATTTGACAAACAAAATATAAAGCTTTTTGCAATGTTACCACGTATACAATTAGTTAACAGTCAATTACATAATGAGAGTTTAACAAAAGATTAAATTGCTTTGTGCAACCCAATATTTATTTGACGGTCCGTCAATTTTTAACAGACCGTTAACTAATCAGAGATCTGACGAGCGTTTCTGCAACGCTTTTGTACTTAAAGTACTTTTTGTTGTACGTTTTGTACTTTTTGTACTTTTGTTAAAAGGTTATTAACACTTAAAGTAGAATTTATACATAGGAGTAACATTGCTCGCGATTTTTATGGCTAATATCTTTGTTTTCTGAAAACCTTGAATATAAATTTCTAGTCTCTAGTTGTTAATAATAATAAAAATAGTAATTGCTACAGCCCATAATCTGGAAACCAGGTCCCAGAAGCTATAAGTTGTGCGGGAGAGAGGGGGCGATTATTATTATTATTATTACGTAGGTCCTACGTGCGGCTGCAGCCGACTTACAGATGGAACAGCGCAAATCCCACATTTGTGTCACAGCTAAGGAAAACTGCAGAAAACCTTAACTAGATCTGCCGACACCGGGAATCGATCTCGGGCCGCTTGGGTGAAAGTCTAGCACGCTAGACATTACACTACCAAGGCTGTTAGTCTATAATTTTGTTTTTTGCAGTAACTTATTGTTCCAATTATCATTGGTGTTTGCGAAATGAAAAGTTTATTAATATGTAAAATATTTATACATGTGAATATTAACTTTCTAAAGTGTTTCAGATAACTTAGCTTCATCATTTTTGTTTTTTTTTGCAGTAATTTATTGACCCAATTATCATACTTGTTTGTGAACTTTAGTATGGACTATCATTTTATTTTTTAAGCTCGATGACCTGTTGTGAGTAGCTTCTTTATCTTAAATCTTTATCTGTGTTTGTTTAGGATTAAGTTATTAATTGCTACTGGTTAGAAACATGATTTATGGTTTTCAAGAAAATAATGGTTTTGTTAAAAATAATCGGGTCAATTAACAGCGCTACTACGAAGTCTTTATTTAAAAAAGGATATTATCATTTTAATTACAGATAGCCTCAACATAAAGATTTTTATTTTTATCTCTCAATTGATAACCTTAAATAAGTAAAGGGAAAATATTTGTTTTGTTAGAAATAAGCTGGTCAAATAACATCGCTACTAAAAGGATATTATCATTTTAATTGCAGATAGCTTCAACATAAAGATTTTTCTGCGTAATATATCAGTATAATTTTATCTCTCTGTTGTGCCGGCTCTGTCTTAATACAGTAACTTTTACTGCATGAAGTTGTAAACACTGCCAGGTGGTACGTTGGATATTCAGTACGTATTCATTCCTTTTGTATGGCTGTTGTAGTTATGATGATAAAAGAATAGTTTATTTTTACTTGTTATTTTGCACGTGTGTTGTATTAAAGTGTTTTTGACAATAACAATTGGCGACGAGAATACGAATCTACGTACGAGGCATCCAAATACACACATTAACCTACAAGAGAATTCTTTTACAAGAAATACGATAAATCTTGACTACTCAAATCCGCTTACGCCGGTATCGGTAAATACAACTACCATACAAACCGTTTTTGTAATAGAACATTTCGATACTACGAAATACCAATGGTCCAGGTGGGTCAATAGGTTTGAGGGGCGTTTACCATTATTAATGTTCTGATGATCAAAAAGTAAGATACCTGTTACACTACATGGGGGCTAAGGCATTTGATACCCTGTGCGATAAATTAGCTCCAGAAGACCCTTGGAAGAAAACATATACGTTCCTGGTAAACTTTATGCAACAGTGCTACAATCCGGCACCGATGGAAATTGCTGAAAATTTCAGATAAACGGAAGCAGTTTGAAGGGGAAAGTGTCCAGGAGTACCTTACAGAACTACACAAACTGGCAATAAATTGTAATTTTGGTGCATACTTAAAGACAGCTTTACGAAATCAATTTGTTTGGTTTACGGAATGAAAAAATATTACATAGATTGCTTGAAACTAAAGATTTAAGTTTAGATAGGGCATTAGAAATTGCTGAAGTATGGAATTGTCTAGTAAAGATGTTGCTCAGTTACACAAAGGTAATGTTAATAATATTAATGTTAAAAAGAAGTATTTTAGTAATAATTCCAACAAAAGCAATATTATTCATTCTAACACAAAATAATACTGTTAAAAATGATATAAGTTCTGCTAATTACAGTAAACTTGCTCATCAATCTTATCGTTGTGGTGATAAAAACCATTTTGCAACTAATTGTAATAAAATTAATGTTATATGTAATTTTCGTAAAGTTAAAGGACATTTACAGAAGGTATGTACAAAAGCCAGGGCCGGCGTAAGCTTTTGCGGGGCCGGGTTCAAAAATGCGCTTGGCCTAAAAAAGTTTCACTTGTAATTACACGAGTGCTTCGAAATTATCGATTTGTAATACGAACGTTGATTAGCAACCACGAGTGTCATTTTTTGAATTTTTAATTTCCCGACGTGCAACGGAGGGAAATTTGTCAAAAAATGACACCTGTTGCGTTTTAATCAACTTGAGTATTACAACAGATAATTTCAGAAGCACGAGCATGTAATTCGGTAAGATTATTTCATGATACAGTTGTTTATTTAAGCATCTACTTATTAACATAAAGATTAGTATTTGACATGAAAGTAAAAAATGGGACACATGTGACACTAGTTTTCAGCGTTGTCACGAAGATAAAAACAGTCGAAAAGGACAATAAAAAATTATCGAATTATCGCTGTAATCCAAAAAATAAAGCCTTGCGATTGGTCAAAAACGAAGTAGAATGAAATAATCTAAATAACTAATTTATTATAACATATTACAATAGAATCTTGGAGTATCATTATAGTTATTTACAAAGTATGCGCGAAATCTATATTCGCGCATGAGCGCATTTTTTAAAGCACTAGCGACTAAGGAGCGAGTGATTTATTTGCGTAAATGCGTCGAAGGATACTTTGCGAATCAAGTGTTGCAAAAAATCTTTGAAACGAACTTTAACAATAAAAAAACATAATTAACCAAAATCTGTAATACTGTTTGCAATTCAAAACCTAAAACCAAGTAGGCAATAGCACTGTCTTGTTGCCAATAGATGGCGCTCGCACATTTATCAGTGTAGAGTCACTATAGTCACCTAGGCCGCGCTGGTCGATCAGAGTTCCGCAAAACACCGCCATATTGGGGCAAAAAAACTACGAAATTGTTCAATAGTTTAAAAGGTATTTCTTATTGTGAAAGTTCAAACATCTAATATGTCAAATACGTAAAATGTGGTTTTAATTTGTCCATTATTAAAGATCGCCATTACTCTGACTCTATATCAGTGGAATTATTAGCACTTACTAACCTTTCTTTTGTGATTTCCAATACCCAAATGGGAAAAATGGCATTTTCTAAATTAACTTTTACATATAATCAAGGATATAATTAAAGAATTCCCCTACCACAAATTTTTTGATCAAACTGATGTCATTTTAACGAAAATTTTATGCTGATTACGAATATGTAAAACATTCTTGGGACAAAAGTAAATTTTCAAAAGTAAAAAAATGCTAAATCTTCATACAATGAATAATAATTATATTAAGATTCTATGATCGAAAAATTGTATAATTTACACAATTTAGTTAGGTTATGTGTAGGTTAGAATATGTTAAGTTAGGTTGAAAAAAAATGGAATTTCTTTTGCAAAGCATTTCGGTTAGGTAGTGGGGTTTTTGTGGAGGTTATGTTGGTAAGAATTAATTTTGGAGGCTTATGGGAGTTTGCCCAAAAAATGATTTACATATTCGAAATCAGCGTAAGATTTCCGTTAAAATGATTTCTTCAATTGTTCCAAATGTTCTAATATTATCAAGTCAAATTATTTTTACAGGCTCTAAAAGAACCAGTGCTTTTTTGCATCTTTTTGAAGCACGAGTACGCGAACACTACGTTTGCGTTTAACTGTTACATTCGCAAAATGTCATTTTGAAAGTGTAAGTTTAAAACATTATTTCTCTGGCCTTTTTGGATGAAAAGTTTTTCATTACGTCAAAATTTACGTAGGTTGAATGGTGGGAGTTTGCTTTGCGAGTAGTTAGTGACACGAAAACATCGGTGTGAATATAGCAGCAGAGAAACCGCGCGTACTTGTAAGTTGTAACGCGGCACCTTATAAACCGCGGGGCCGACTAAAGGGCGAGGCCGGGTTCCGGGGAACGCGCTGAACCCGCCTCGCGCCGGCCCTGACAAAAGCCAAGCAGAGTAAGCAATCTACACATACTACAAGGTCAAATACACATCAGATAGATGAGGTTGAGGAAATTGTGGCTCTGGAAACGGAGCATGCAGAATTCTGAGATAAATTTTTGAAACTGTTAAAGTTAATGGTAAGGATATTAAAATTGAGGTAGATAGTGGAGCTTCTGTAAGTATTATGGGTAAGAAACAATTTTCAGAAGTCTTTCCAGATTCAGCTATCATACAAACAAATTTAAAACTTATTGCTTAGTGTAAAAATTCATTAAATGTACTAGGTCATGTACCATGCACAGCTACTTACAATGAAAATTCATACAATTTAAACATATACATAGTTACAATCGATAGGGAACCACTACTTGGTCGTGAGTGGATTCGACAAATAAAACTAAATTTGTGGGATGGACAAATAAATAGTTTACTTACTTCAGATAACATAGTAGACAACCTAAAAAGCAAATTTCCTACTATATTTTTACCTGGGGTTGGTAAAATCGAGGGAATTCAGGCTTCTTTACACTTAAAAGAAAATTCAAAACCTGTTTTTATGAAAGCAAGAGCAGTACCTTTTGCTTTGTTACCTAGAGTTGAAGAATAAATCGAAACGCTGGTTTTACAAAGTATAATCTCTAAGGTTGACCATTCTGATTGGGCAACTCCCATTGTTCCTGTTACTAAAGGAAAGAAATTACGTATCTGTGGGGATTTTAAAGGGGGAAAGTAACATTAAACCCTAATCTTGATATCGATGAACACTCTTGAACTACAATCGATGAGTTATTTGCTTCTATGGCTGGTGGTCTCAGATTTTCCAAAATTGATCGTAGACAGGCATATGTACAATTGGAAATTCGTCCTGAGAATCGTCATTTATTAACCTTAAATACCCATAAAGGTTTATATCAATGAAATCGTCAAATGTATGGTGTAGCGTCTGCACCAGCAATTTGGCAAAGAGAAATAGAAAAGATATTACAGGGTATACCTGGTGCTACTGTATTCTTAGACGACATCAAAGTTACAGGTGAGACTGACCAAGTTCACGTTGCTAGGTTAGAAAAGGTTTTGTCATGTTTAGCTAAACATAATATCAGAAATCCGGATTTTTAGTAGATAAAATAGAATACTGTGGCTATGTTATTGATCAACTAGGTATTCATAAAATGACAAGTAAGGTGGAAACTATACAAAATGCACCATGCCCTGAAGGCAAGTCACAACTGCGTTCATTCATTGGGTTGGTGAACTATTATGGTCAATTCTTTCAGAATTTAAGTACAGTTTTGTCTTATTTTTGTTATTGTCAATCTTATTTTACATAATGACAAGCAATTTTGTTGGAATGCAAATTGTGAGAAAACCTTTGAGACAGTTAAAAATAGATTAAATTCTCCAGATTTTCTTACACATTTTGATCCAAAACTACCTTTGATTTTGGCTACTGACGCATCTACATATGGTGTTGGGGCTTTCATTTCTCATTTATATCCGGATGGCAGTCAGCGACCTATTGAATTCTCTTCTCAAACTCTTTCAAGTACTCAACAAAAGTATCCACAGATAGACAAACAGGCGTATAGTATTATATTTGGCATACGTAAGTTTTACCAACATCTTTATGGTAGACGTTTTATTCTGTATACAGACTATAAGCCATTAATACAAATTTTTAATCCAAAAAAAGGATTACCAGTTTTATCTGCAACACGTATGCAGCATTATGCAATATTGTTACGAAGGGTTAAATTAAAAAATGAAAAGATTAATTTGGAAATCAAAATTAAGATAATTGCATAATGCAAATAAGTATTAATATCAAAGCACATCAATTTTATTGAGGTTGCCAAGGGTAATAAACTTCATTTCTTTGTAAGCAGTTTTTATATGATGGGATGGAGCAATCAATTTTAGTTTTTCAAGTGAGTTAGTTCCTAGCAAGTCTTTGGAGAGGTCAATTTAACTATTGTATGTATGTAAGTAGATTTTAAGTTATTTTGTAAATTAGTTTAAGTCAAATATAGTATACAATTTAATCGATGCTGTATTAATTACTACCATCTGAGTAACCCCCAGTTACACAAAATAAAATGTAACAAGATGGTGGAGGCGCCGGGCATAAATTATAAGTAGCCGGGAAACAGGTTGTATAGGGGGCGGCATAAATTATAAGTAGCCAGGAGTATAGTAATTGTTTTTCCAATCAAATAAAATCAAGGGTTTAAGTAGATTAAAAATTACTGATTAAAATGGTACAAAAAGTTTATTATATTTAAACCAATATGGGAGGATCCGAATCCAAAGAAGAGGTCGTCATAGCTCAAGCAGGCAACAGTGGTGGCTCTTCTGAAACCCTTAATAAAAATATTTCACTAATCGAATTAGTGGGAGTGTTAATTGGTACTATAGTAATAGCTATAATTTGTGGGTTTTGTTACGTTCATATAAAAAATAAATAAGAGCAGAAAATAAGAAGAGAGATTAGAAGAAGTCAAGAGTTTGTAGATATAAAAGAAATTTAAAACAATACGTAATCATAGGATTTTTAAATAAATATGTAGAATTAAATTATAGTAAGGATGGTGGTCAAGAATTGATAATTTATTTTTAAATTAAATATTACATTAATTAATAGTACTAGAAGCATCAAAATAGGATTATAGTACTTAATAATAGGGATAATTTTCTCTTAAAGATTTGTGGGTTTGGTTAATTTTTGTAAAATAAGGTATAAATTTATTTTAAACAACGAAATTAATTACGTAATAATTAAAACCAAGGGTTATTAAATTACAAGTAGGTCAGTGATGCAAATACAATGTATACTTCTCTTGTCAGAATAAATAAGTTACTTTATTATTAATACTCAGCAAATTCCTGAGGAAGTTAATCACCTATGGTTTAAATAAAACTAATTTAAATAGGTTTTAATATTTTTTAATTAGATAACAGAACAAAAGAATTTTTTAGTTAAATTCTTAAACTTTTCAAAATAATTAAATATAGGTGCACTAGTGGGTTTTATATATATATAATTACAATAAATACTTTTAATTATAATTATTGCTTACTCTGTTTCAGCTTGCTATAAATAAAACAACATAAATCGTATCTTATTTCCCTTCGTTGTCCGCAAATTATATGATATCTACATATATGCACTTAGTAATATTGGTAAAGTACACGATGTTTGATCATGAACTTGGGAGGACCAGCTTCAAATACCGTAAACTAATTACGCGTAAAATTACTCTATAATTGGAAAGCAAAAGGAGGCGAAAACCCAACGTTACAGTACTTGAAGAAACTTTTCTACCACCACACGGGTCCACTATTAATTTAACACCGAAAAATCCTTTCCAATCGTCATTTGAAGTACAAAGATCCCCCCCATATACTGCACCCGTGCATAAAGGAATAAGTTTTTTTTCAGACGAGTCGATGTTGGATCCTGAGGCACAAGCAGATAATTCCACTATAGTCAACAACGAGATACAGGAGCAGGTGGTCAATAATAGCATTTTAGATCACAATAACGAAGGCATAATGGATACTGATATCACTATTAGCAGCGCAAACACTACTGAGAGGACTCCGGCTCTACCTAAATTTGTTTCCCCTACCGTTTTCCATCCAGCTACTTCTAATGCTAGTAAATTTTTAGCTTCGTATGATCGTACAGCTCTTGCCAATGGTTGGAATGATAAGCATAAAATTAATTATTTTGGTTCATTTTTAGAAAGTCCTGCCAATCTCTGGTTCCAGCAATACACAGAAAATCCAGAACATTCTATGAAAGGGTGGAATGATATCCAAAGGGATTTTATTAATAAATTTGGAGGTGATAGTTGCGACAGACTATCTAAACTAAGATTTCGAAACCGAAAGCAGCAAGGTGATGAATCAATTAAAGCATACTATTACGATTTAATTACACTGAGCCATGAAGTTGATCCTAATATGGAGGATGAAGTTTTCAAGGAACAATTCGAAACAGGTTTGCACCCCAGTTTTTTAGAACTATATTTTATTCTTTGTAGTGGTAGGATGACTAAGGATAAAATACAGGAGGTTGTCATAAAAATCGACAATATTAAGTCAAGAGCTTCTATTAGTCAGTTAGTGGAACAGACGTCACTACTAACGATTAATTCACAACCACAACTACCATCTGAAACACACATAGTTACTAGGAATCAGTATTCAAATGACTCACCAAGAAGAGATAATCGTCATGAATCAAGACAAAATAACTCGTATACACGTAAGTGAAACCCAACACAAGGACAATTAATGGTCGTCCACGCTGTTACATTTGTGGTAAGATTGGTCATTATGCAGGTAGTTGTAGATCCAACCCCCAATACTACCCTCAATCCCAACGAGTGTATAATAATAGAAATTACCGCCAACAAAGTCAAACTCAACGGCTTCCATTTCGACAGTCCGGTGGAAATCAAAGACACCTACCTTCATTTCCTAATAACAACCCTATTCGTCAGCATTCACTGGCCAGAAGATCGACATCCCCAAATGAGAGAGGAGGACGCCCGATGGACTAAAGTGTGTCCTCCAATCACTAAACACTTATGGGCGGAAGGTAAACAACTCAATTTTATCAATTAAAAGACTAGTTAATGACAGGTACACGGAGATTATCTTAGATACAGGTTCAAGCAAAAATGTAGTTAATAGTTCTTTCACCACACATATTCAAAAAGCGCAATGCCCATATTATATCAAAACAGCTGGAGGTCATAAAATTGAAGTTCTCGGGACCACACAACTTAAATTAACAATTAATAATTGGCAAACTACATGTGAGGCCCTTGTAATTGAGAAACTCCCAAAACCACTTCTTTTAGGAACAGAATTCTTGGAGCAAGTTAAGGCTGTTATTGACTATAACACTTGTTCGCCGCAATTCCAACAACGAGGCCCTCGAACTTCTTGATGATTCTTCTTACGGCTTTATTCCTTCCGAAGAACTCTCAGTACTAACTCCTCTAGGTGATCTTTAGAACCTTCTTCTTCCTCCACAACGGCCCGAACACGCCCGTGACCTTGGGACGCTTGTTTTGCAGCTTCAAATTCTAAGGCGTGAGCAAGCGCATCATCAGTTGTTCTTGGTCGTGCCAGCCTCAATGATTGTTGTCTTCTTTAGCCACTTCCCGACATAAAGCGACGCAGTAAAGTCGTGTAAGAAATATAGTATTAATGTAATTAGACACTTACTGTTAAACCACGAAAAAGTAAAGATATTATAGTAAATCAAGCGACAAAGTAAAGTCGTGGCTGATAATATTGTAAAAATTTAAATAGTCTAGAATTAAATAGACAAGTTAGTTGGTGATTTGAATACGGCGAAGGTGTAAAAAGTATAAATTGTAAAAGTGTATATGATTATAAAGAACCACCTTTAAGATAAATTACTTGCTAAAGTTAAGCAAGATAATAAATCTACGTTAAAACCATAAACTGGTGTTTTATTTAAATTAAACACAAAAAACAACTATAAGTATTCTACGAAAAAGGGAAATTGTACCCGCAATTAATAAACAAAAGTGAGTTACCAAAATCAAGTTTTGGATGAAATTATATGGGAAATCCATGCAAAAGGAAGAAAGTCAACCGGAATTGGAGACCAGCCCTGGGTCAACATAAAGTGATCTACTCTGCCAATGGTATGGGAAAGAGGACATCTATAGTAAAAGGAAAGAGGATATCTATAGTAAAAGGGAAAGAAGAAATATTATAAAAAGGTAGGAAGTTATTTCCTTTTTGTATTGGCATTTGGTGAAGAAAAGACTATCGTTTGTGAAGTGAAATAAAGTGATTTGAACAATTTAGTAATAGTTAAAAATTAATTAAGATTTCAATTTTAAAAGTGTTTTTGAATTTCAATTTGTATATTTTTTTAATACCACAAGAATCCACATTCACCCTGAGATGAGTCTTTATTAAATTTAATTCTAATATGTTAAGTTATTTAACTGGCGCCCAACTCTCTTACGTAAACTTGAATTAGTCAAGAACTAACGTAACATTAATTTTATATAACCATTGCATTATTAAATCTATTAAAAGGTATTTTCTAATCATATTGGAATTTATAAAAGAGGGAAGTTGAGAAGCATTTCCAAAGTACACAGTTAAATTAAAAATCAATTTACTTATAAAGTAATTATCTACGATCGAACGGCAATTATTCACAGTTTCAAAATATAATAAAATTTTTAAAAATAATTTATTATTTTTAATTAACCAATATCACTGCAATATATATATATATATATATATATATATATATATATATATATATATATATATATATATATATATACAGGGTGGTCCAGACCACCCGTACACCCCTTTTAAAATGTGGGGAATTAAAAGTTTTTAAGAAGACGATGGGTGATCTTACTAATGTCGATGTGCTCTTTCGATTGATCCCAGAATGGAACCCCTCTGATTCCCCCTTGTAGGGGTAAGGGGGGCAACTTTGAAAATTCAAATAGGAACCCCGAAATTTTATTGCATATTTAGATTCTACTCATCAAAATATGAATAATTTATGTGAAACATTTTTTTATCTTGGCAACAGGTGGCGCTGTAATCGAAAAAACCGACTTTTTACATTTTCGCCGTCTCTGGCATATTTACAGGTGCAAATAACAGTTTTTCATATTTTTTACTAAATAGTGATGAAAAAGCTTTGCTAATGTGTACTTTCATGAGAAAAAAATTTACGTTACAATGAAAAACGCAAATTCTCTACCTAAGGTGTTTTCGACAAACAGATTTTTTTCTAACGTTGTACGTGATAACAATATTTTTTGCCTTAAATGTTGTTAGAATTTGTGTTCCATTCTAACAACATTTTTCAAGATTCTACTGGGGAAGATGGTTTTACTTCAAAACATTACAAGTCACGGTGCATTACAAAAATCTGCCGACGAGAATTTCACTTTATAATTCAATATTAAATTTCGGTGGTTATCTTTCTTTTAGCGTATAGCAATGAATGATGAAATATGGATATCTCATCCACTCAGCCCATAAAGTAAGAATAATTTGAACGAATAAAATTTTAAATTGTGAAATAAAAATTATTTATTTGAACAGTTGATTTTCAACAATTACATACTATTTAAATAGAATTGCGAAGTAAAGAATTGTAGCAAGTTATTTTCTGTTAAAATTAAATATTAAATTAGTACGATTTAAATATTATTTTGCCATATGCAGAGCAGATAACAATTTACAATGTTTTGTCGATCATTTGTATTAATTACATATGCTTAAAATAAATATTCAGATAAAGATTAAAAAGATTAAGCAATATCTAAATAAGTAGACGTTAAGGTTAAAAACAATCTAAAAATTTCAGAAAAAAAATTGTTGTCACGTACAACGCAAGAAAAAGAATCTGTTTGTCGAAAACACCTTAGGGAGATAATTTCCGTTTTTCATCGTAACGTAAAATCTTTTCTCATGAAAGTACACATTAGCAAAGTTTTTTCATCACTATTTAGTAAAAAATATGAAAAACTGCTATTTGCACATGTAAATATGCCAGAGACGGCGGAAAATGCAAAAAGTAGGTTTTCTGTGATTACAGCGCCGCCTGTTGCCAAGATAAAAAAATGTTTCAAATAAATTATTTATATTTTGATGAGTAGAATCTAAATATGCAATAAAACTTTGGGGTTCCCATTTGAATTTTCAAAGTTGCTCCCTTACCCCCTACAAGGGGGGGTCAGGGGGGTTTCTTTTTGGCGTCATTCGATAAAGCAGATCGACTTTAGTAAGATCACTCATTGTCTTGTTAAAAATCTTTAATCCCCCGAATTTTAAAAGGGGTGTACGGGTGGTCTGGACCACCCTGTATATATATATATATATATATATATATATATATAATATGCTCAAAAAGAGAAAAACTGAAGGAGAGTACTGGACACTGTATAAAGAGCTTATTGACGATGAACAAAAGTTCTTCAAATATTTTCGCATGAATCGATTTCAATTTGAAACAATACTGAATGAAATCAAACCATTGATAACGAAGCAAAATACAGTATTTAAGGAAACGTTAACTCCAAAAGAAAAACTAGCAGTTTGTTTACGGTAAGTTTTATTTTTGAGTATGTATGTAAGTATACAATAATGTTACTAAGAGAATTACTTATTTCAAAACGATTAATAAAATTGACTTGCTGACTGTTCAGCAGTAGATGGTCCTGGAATCTGATGTGCAAATTGATGAAAATTATTAGATGGTTGATGCTTTAACGACGTCAATTGAAATAAATCATTTCTTTGTTCGGGTATCGATGTTCGTGATCCAATGTGATGAAAATCATCAGTTGGTTCTGGCGTAGGTGTTTGTGAGAAAGGGCTGTATGGGCTCTATCGGGGCTCTCGTACGGGTTGAAAGACGTTGATGAAGAAGCAGAAGAAGTAGATGGCCTGTTTAGAATATCTAGTTTCATTTGTGAAATAACTTCAAATACTTTAGCTTTAGCTATAGCTCTATCTCTCAATGGAAACGATTTGATTGTTGTAGCGGTCTACCGAACACAAGGTAGGCCTTTCTTTAAAGAATGGCAGCACAAACGCCATTTCTTCCTCATACTTCTATTTTTTAAGGTTACATTGGCTTGTCCACTTTTTGTTTCTTTCCGTTTTTTTATAGCACGTCTGAAAGCGTCCCTCAGTAACGCCTACGCTTTTTTGCAGGCTTTATCTGAAACAGCAAATAATAACTACTATAGTAATATCAGTTTTATTGTTTACAGGTTTTTGGCTACTAGAGACTCATTCCTATCTATAGCATTTAGCTACAGACTTGGAGTAAGTACTGTATACAACATTATTAAAGAGGTTTGCAATGCCATTGTACAACAAATGACGAGGGAAACTATGCCGGCACCTACTAAAAGAAAATTGTTACAAATCGCCAAAGAATTCTGGAATGTTTGGAATTTCCCTAATTGCAATGGGCTATCGACGGGAAACATGTGTAAATTACCGCTCCAGCCAATAGCGGATCGCAATATTTTAATTATAAAAAGACATTTTCAATTGTCTTGATAGCTATTGTCGACGCAAACTACAATTTTATTTGCGTTGACGTTGAGGCGTCCGGGAAAAATAGTGATGGGGGCATATTTTCAAACTCAAACTTATAAAAGGCATTAGCATCTAATTCTTTTAATGTACCGGAAGAGAAAAACCTGCCTGACACCCGGACATTGATGCCACATATTATTATAGAAAGTGAAGCGTTTCCTTTGAAGACATATTTAATGAGACCGTATCCTGCGCTACAAATACAGGTTAAAATGAAGAAAAAATTCAATGATAGACTGTCTCGGACAAGAAAGGTAGTAGAGAACGCATTTGGAATTTTAGCTCAAAAATTTCGTTTGTATAATAGAAGAAATCAATTAAATCCAGAAATTGCCGACAAAGTTATAATGACAACATTTATTTAAACAATTTTATAAAATCTAGTGGAACTCAATTGTTAGGTGAAACCGATTCGTCAGGTAATAATTTGAGAAATCTATCCCGACAAGACGGAAATAGTCAAAGTGTTGCTTTTAATATCCGGGAGAAGTTTGCTGTTTTTTGATTCCCCCGAAGGAACAGTGTAATATACTAACAGAAATGTAACTAGACTAAGTAATTTGTTTTCAATTAAATACTTACCATCTGCTTTTAGTTTTTTTTGATATTTCCCTCCATGCTGCATAATTTATTATTAAGCTTGAGCGAGGAGGGACGGATTTAAACTGACACAAAATACAAGGTTAGTTCTGTATAAACCTTCTGGAAAATATGCTAGCCCAGATTAAATACGTCAACGCTTCAAGATCAATAGGCGGTCAAATAATTATTTAGTTCGATTAAAATGAGTTTTTTCATTACAATGAACAGTACAGATCAATAAATCAATTTATCAAGTTGATGCAGTTGTGTGTTTATAGAAGGTATTTATAAATAGTTAAACATATATAAAAAACTAATGAACAAAAGTTATATCATATATGAAATAGCAACAGTTACTGTATGACAATACATATACATATAATAAGAAATATCGAAAAACGTCTTTTGCAAGACATTGGTTTCTGTTGGCAACAGAAACAATTACCTAGATAAGCAAGCAAGAGCAATAGGCACATAAAAATAACATGTTGTTTGATTTTGTTACTACATTTGATTTTGTTACTATTCATTAATATATGAGGAAGCTGTGATATAAAGATAGCTTTTGTGAATGTTTCTTTTTCAATTAAATACAACAAACTGTCAATTTGCAATGTACAAAAACCAATTAAATACAGTCCATAAATTCTATTATCCATCTATGTGTATGTTTTTATAAACAATTCTGAACCAGCGATCTGTAAACATACACATGTCACATATAAAATAACATAAACAAGCAAGTATACACAAAATAATGGTTTGAGGGGTCCCTTACACAGCCTATCAAATGGGTTTTTATACCACCGTAGAGATTAATACACTCTCAAATAATAAATCAGTTTATCCTCAGGAAAAATAACCAACTGTTCCGGACGAGAAGGCTATACCGACATTTTAGCCAAAAAGTATTTCATTTAGTTAGGTTAGAAAATCAATCAAATCAATAAATACTGACCGTGTAACACATAAAACAGTAATTCCATTTACGACACGATAGACATAATAAAAAGTTTTCCCCTTGATTACATGCATTTGGTTTTGCTAGGTGCAACAAAAAGAATTTTACTACTTTGGTTGAAAGGGAATTAACCTGCACGCCTAAACAGTTCTCAGATTTAAATTCTTGAAAGGAATTATTTAAATACATTATCTTATATTTTTTCAAAATTCGCAGAAAACCTCGTAGTTTTTCCTTTGTAGACAAGTGGAAAGCAACAGAATTTCGTCTATTTTACTGTATGTAACCAGGACCAGTTGTCTTAAAAATTATTTTAAATAAAAATCAATAGGCACATGTCGTCGTCTGTAGCCGTTCGGTTATTGTACTCGTATATAGAAAACACAGACCATATTGAATATGCAGAACAACTTTTACATTATTTTATAAAAAAGATTGTTACATTTTTTGGAACAGAATATCTAACCTATAATATTCATAACTTGATTCATTTGGCTTAGGAGGTTAGAACTTATGGACAGCTGGAATCTTTTAGTGTCTTTAAATTTGAAAATAAATTTAATGAGTTCAAAAGCAAACTAGAAAACTAAAAGTTACCATTACAACAAATATATAATCGAGTAACTGAAGAATCCCAGTTTGAACAGCCCCATCAATACATTGTGTATCCAGGTTTATTTCCAGAAAAATGAAAATATATATACGAGGGGGTATTGATAAATAGTTGGCCTTGAATAGTTCTAGCAGGCAAAAATAAATCGCGTTGCTATGAAAACAAGTTGAAACTTTGACAAGTGCACGTGCAAAGTGTCAGCCCAAAAGGTGATGTTATTTTGAAACTGTGATTAAGAAAAGTAAACCATGTCAGATGAAGATTGGAACTTCAGCAAAATCGAGTATCGTTCGGTTATCAAGTACCTGTTTTTGAAGGGATTGTCTGGTAAAGAAATTTATGATGACATGTTAACAACGTTATGAGATCAATTTCCATCCTATTCAACCATTAAAAACTGGGTTGCTGATTTTAAACGTGGAAGAAAATACGTCACCGATCAGAAGAGGTCTGGGAAACCGATTTCTGTGTCAACGCAAGAAAACATTGATACTGTCCATGATATGATTTTGGATAATAGACAAATCGGCCTAAAACGCATATCAGAGACTTTGAATATCTCATACGAACGCGTTTTTCATATCGTTTATAATGAATTGGGAATGAAAAAGCTATCCGCAAAATGGATACCCAAATGTCTCAATGCTGATCAAAAGCGATTGAGGGTGACAACATCTCAGTGGATATGCAATCAATTTAACGATAGAAAATCAAACTTTTTGGATCGCCTTGTTACAATGGATGAAACTTGGATTCATCATTATGATCCAGAAACTAAGGGAAGGGTTTCCTAAGGTGGGGTAAGATGTTTCCACTAAGGAGTGGAGACATTCTGGCTCTCCTCGGCCAAAAAGTTTCGTGTGCAGAAGTTTGCTGGAAAAGTTCTTGCCTCCATTTTCTGGGACAAAGATGGTATAATTTTCGTGGATACTTGGAACATGGAAAGTCAATCACGGGAGAATATTACACATCTCTATTAACCAAACTTCGAGCGAAAATTGTGTAATCACGGCGAGGAAAACTTACCAAAGGCGTCTTGTTTTTGCAGGATAATGCGCTCGCCCACAAATCACTTATTGCCCTACAAAAAATCAATGAAATCGGCTTTGAAATGGTCGACCATCCGCCATATTCTCTAAAATACTATTACTTCGAAAACATGTAGTTTCTTTCTAGGCTAGACCAACTATTTATCAATACCTCCTCGTATAGTGTTAAAATGAAGGATTTTGTGTTAGAATTTTATTGAAAACTGTTGTGTTCTTAATGATACACGAATATTTCTTGTTCAGGCGTTCTATCACAATGAAAATGGCAATTTAACTTTTGTACGAATCGGAAAGTGAAAGTTTGCTTAGGGCCGGTATTATAAAACCTTTTACTTCCTAGATAAAATTTACTTTGAGAGTAATAGTATATTATTTTATGCGGAGGAGAAGCATGACTTTTCATGGCGCACTTGAGTTTACCCGCCGAACGTAGTGAGGCGGGTAATAGAAGGCAAGCCATGAAAAGTCACTTCTCCAAATTAAATATGCTATTTTTTCTTCAAACGCTTTAAAATATGTATTATAAAGCTGCCATGTTTTTGTGTTTTTGATACTCAGCTCTGGGTTTGATTTATGCATACAATACTAGAAATGTAGTAGGCGATTAATAAATACGAGTAGTTCCGATTGTTAAACAAAAAAACGTTTTGACAGATATAAATTGTTCATCGTTGCTGTTAGTTGTGACCGGTTAGTTTTTGAAATGCAACCGAGCTTGTCGGCAGAAATTGAGGCTGCGGTCAATGAAGCTGTCTCCTCTCTTGGACCCACAAAATCTAGCGAGAAATATTGTTCCGCGTACGATCATTTTAAAAAGTGGTGCGATTCAAAGAATGTAAATAAATTTGAAGAAAATGTGTTTCTAGCATATTTTCATCGACCATGTGGTCGCGATATTCCATGATCAAATCACAACTAATGATTAAAAACGGAATGGATATAAGTAAATGTTTAAAGTTACGCGCGTTCTTGAAAAAAGCAAAGAAAGGTATTCTGCAAAAAAATCAAGAATTTTTCGAAGGAGCAGTTCGAAACTTTTTTATTTGAAGCGCAAGATGATTTGTATTTAGGATTAAAGGTAATACGTTTTAGGTAATTTTAATTTTGTGGTTTAAATATGTAATTTCTTCAGATTGTTTTATTAATTGGAGTAACTGGAGCCTGCAGATGTGATGAAATGGTAAAAATGAAAACTACAGATATAGAGGACATGGGGAATGTTGTTTTGATTAAAATTCCGGATAGTAAGACTAGAAAAGTTCGATCGTTCACAATAATTAGAGAAAATTACGTCAAAATCTATCGAAAATACGCAGCGTTAAGACCAAAAGATATGCCAGAAACTAGTTACTTGTTCACAATTATACAAATTGTGCAAAACTCTGGCACAAATATTCTATACAGAAGGTTAGGTATCACAAATAAAATATATATTTTTACATATATTAAAATATATGTAACTAATATGTATATAACTATACAACGTGTAGTATATACACGTATAACACTAAAATTTTCTTTTGCCGTCGGCTGTTTATATATAAATCTCGAATTTACATTAATAGCGACAATTACAAGTGGTGACATCTATAGGATGTCATCCATAAACTTTGCGAAACACAATAATTAGTAGCAAGCAGTTTGAACACTGGATTATGATTTCATTCAAACAAAATATTGTATTTCTCTAAACATTTTTTACAATTATACTTCAACATAATATGCTAGCTTATCCTCTACAACATTGTTCCAAAGAATGCAGAACTAAATCTGACTGTGTTAAATAATTGTCGTACGTTCCTGTTAGACAATTCAGTAACGAAAACCTACACAACGCTGGACAATACGATTCTACAATTATAATATAAATTTCTCCAACACCGTTTTGAACAATATTGTGCAAAGCTCTTATGAAGTATTTCTCTCTGTGCATAGATAAAAAAGTGGTCTGAAGATGCCCTAGCTGATAAATAATAATCAGCTTTCTGTACTTGTTTAAATTGATTAGTAGTATAATGAAATAAAAGCTATTTGATACCAGATATTACTTGTTTTATTTTATATTTTGTATACAAAAAGAACAGGGTACCTGATAAGTTACACTTATTAAACCCTTAACATTTCTAAATATCTTCATCATTCACATGTTGATCTTGCCATGCAACCTTTCCAGCATTAACAAAAAAGTCTGTAAATCTATCTCTAATATTTCTTGCTCTGACAGTAGATTGATTTGCATTGGACCTTGGTGTATTACTTGACAAGTTAAGAAATGCTCCGAAATTAGGTAGATTATAATTGTCCTCAAATGCAGTACAATCCACAGTTCTGATCATGTGAAGAACTGCAGCTAAAGTAACTGCATCTGCTTTTTCTGGATATAGACTGATTGCAGTTTCAAATATCCGAAACTTTGATACGAGTATTCCGAATGTACATTCTACAGTACTTCTTGCATAGGACAGCCTGTAATTAAAAATTCTTTTTTTGTTATCTAGTAATCTACGAGGATATGGCATATGGCTTCATAAAGTTTTCGGTTAGCCTAAAAGCCTCGTCTCCAATGAAAACATGAGGCAAAGCTATACCATTTTCTTGAATTGGGGAATTCTCTGGTAAATTAAGTTTTTGTTGTTTTAAATAATTTTCCAAATTTACTATTATCAAATATTCCCCCGTCACTATTTTTACCCATTGAGCCCACATCAACAATTAGAAATTTATAATTTGAGTCCACAACACTTAATAACACAATGGGGTACTTGCATGTATTTTTTAAGGTTTTTATATGAAAATATACATCACATTAAGTGTCTAGAATTCAATTACCGCGTAAAACGATCTCACTAATCCATTGAAAATTAATTTTAAAGTTTAAATT
Source organism: Agrypnus murinus (assembly GCA_929113105.1). Classification (NCBI taxonomy): domain Eukaryota; kingdom Metazoa; phylum Arthropoda; class Insecta; order Coleoptera; family Elateridae; genus Agrypnus; species Agrypnus murinus. The sequence goes on along the minus strand of OV816026.1, from coordinate 100,594,741 downwards.
CTTTAGGGCAGTGACGTCATAAGCCCAACTGTGGCGGCAAGGCAAAAGCCAATGAGATTCTAGCATCCTTCTTCACCCCGTCTAAGTGTACTGTTCGTTGTTGCCAATATCGTTATTTACTTTTTTTAGCGTGCACGTTGTAGATTTGAGGTTAGGTTACAGACGCGTTATTTAATAATACACCTTCCCGCCCTAAATTAGACATTGTACCCCGTAGGGGATGAAGCAACCTACCCCCTCATTAATACCTAAATATGTGGCTGAGTATTCTATGTTAAAAGCGACATTTTTCTTATACGATTCTATTGATATTTCTAAATTTTCTACGCTGATTGCATTTCTCAAGAGAAAAAATATTGGACATAGGCCTAAAAAAGCCAGTATTTTTACCAAAGAAGAAATGATCAAATTTTTAATGGAAGCACCAGATAAAACATTCCTGATTCATAAGGTAAATTAATATTAATTCTTAATAGTAAAAACTTAAATCTAATCTCTAAATATTTGTAGGTTGCAATGATATTAGGCGTTTCAGGAGCTTGTAGGAGGGAAGAACTGTTTGACAGGGTAATCTTATCTTTTATTATTATACGAGTTTTCACTATCATCATTGTTTGTTGTTAGAATAAGTAAACAATATAATATATTATGGATTAGTTGAGTAAGCGTCGGTTACTTAGTAGAAGTTTTTATACAAAAATTTCAACTGCTGTTAAAAATTATTTAAACGTTTTAAATCGCTGTTCTAGGAAGAAGTATCTAATTGTGTGGCTAGTACTTCGTCGCATTCAATGCAAATTTTCAAACTATAACAAAAATAGTGCTAATGATAATGTATTACAAGGTACCTCATTGCCTGCATTCGAACTCAGTTTCAACAGTTCCCTGTAATATATCATTGTGAAAATGACTAATATCGAAGGCCGCAGGGTGTATGGTAATAATTGACAAAAACTAGACGAAATTACATTGCAAGCATATGTAGGTTTGTTGCTGTTAGCGGGTGTTTACAGATCACACGGGGAATCTACCAAAAGTTTGTGGAATTTAGAAACAGGCAAACCTATTTTTCGTGCAACGAGACAACAGCAACCAAGTCAGCTTAATGGTCATTTAACAACCCAAATATACAACGTAGTGTATGAAGTTAACGTAAGATTTATTAAAAAAAAGGTCTGTAACAAACAACCAAATTACCAGAATGTACGAAGCGAACACTTTATAAATACCTTCGTTGTAATGTGACATTAAGAGATAATTATATCGCCTGCATATGCGGCTAACGACGATTATATATCGAAACCTAACAAACGAATTAAGTATAAGAGATTGAATGATAGAAAACTTAATCTATAAACTTACAAGAACGTGCTCCTATAACCTCTAAAAAGAACTGTGAAAAAATGCCATTAAGGTTCCAATCTAACAATTGGAAAAACCACTCCACAAATTAATCACAGATCTGCACCAATGCTATTCCCATAACACAACACAAAGGAAAAGATTAATTAAACGGCGATGTCCACTAAATATTCTTTAAAAAGAAGTTGACTCACGAACGGATCGAACAAAGTGATCAAATCTCTTATCAACAGGAAGTTAGTTCCAAACGAAATGGCAACTAAACAGAGAGAAAATGCGAAAATACCTAAACGCTATACAACTTAATGCAAACCCATAGCTATACAGGATGCTACGAGATTAGCACGTAACAATGGCGGAAGAGCCATGTTGACGTAGTAAGTCAACTTTCTTGGGCAAAATGAAAAGTATGACAACCATTGTGCATTTGGAAGAATTGTGGATACAAACTCCTTTAATCCATTAACTGGTTCAAAAGACTGGTTTTTTACTAATAATCCTTTATGCCAATAGTAGCACTTCTTTTGTGGCTTCTTTTCTAGATGAAAAAATTGACACACTGTTGTTCCAGTTCCAAGTTCTTCCTTTTAATCAAACTTTTGGGTAAGAAAAGCTATAGGTACTTCGTTGGGAAAATTACCGAGGCATGCTTGGAACCAATGGAAACAAAATATATGGTCAAATTTTCTAAATGCACAGAGAAAAATGTATTTAAATTTCATCAACAATTGTGTGGTATTGTAAAACAAATTGGTCTTAAAAAAGTGACAGGGACAATTTGTGTACAATTATGAAACAAGATTGTGTCATTTAGTTTGTCAAGATTATTAAATAATGTTTTCAATTTTTTGTAAGGATGTGTATAAACTCAAATATAACATTTTGTGGAAGTCAATAGTAATTTTGTAGAATCAAATGAATAGTTGTCTATAAGTTTCCATAACAAATTGTGTTACTTATTAAAACAGAATGTGTAATGTTATTGCATACAATTTTATACAAAATTGTACAATTGTTGCGCTAGTTGAGCTACAATTGCTTAATAGTATTTAACACAATTATTTGTTCACATTTATACAAATTGTGCAATACTCTGGCACAAATATTCTATACAGAAGGTTTGGTATCACAAATAAAATATATATTTTTACATATATTAAAATATATTGCTGTGATATTTGCAGGTAGAAATGTTAAATAGGTAATTTGGGTTGCCTATCTTTCAGGCGTTCGTAATCGAATCTTTGTTAAAAGGTTTATTTAATAGTATCAGAAGTTTGGTTGAAGCTAGCTATATACAAGAATTAAGTTAAATACATCCTTTTTGCGATAATTTCTTGTTAAAGTTACATTTCATGCAAGATTATTTAACGATCCGATCTATTCATTACATAACCTCAATTTTTGTAAATAATTTTCAAAATGGGTTTCTTTAGAAGAATAATTTTGTCACATTATGTTAACATGCACAAAAAGTTTTATATTTTAACAAAAGGATACTATTTAGGTGGTATATGATTTAATAATTGTAAATTATAATACAACGGTTGGTACGTTGAAGTGCTTTTCTTAATCTACCGTCAATAGCTCAAACTTGGTAAACGGCACCTAGAATAAAATAAAACGGGCTATTATGAGTTAATTAGCATATATAAAAGAGACTTACCTTGCTTAATTTTCAAAAGGGTGATTTTTTTCTTCTACGATACATGGTGTTGGTTTGTCGAGCCACCGTTATAATTTAATTAATTTAGATTCATGATGTTATTGTGGAATTTCGTTGGATAACATCTTGGCTGTGGGAGTTGTATAAAGTTTATTGTAGTTCTATAGTTGTTTCATCAGCCAATTCAATTTAAATATGTCCATACACCTGTGCCGAGAATAAATTTCTTTTTTAGTTAATTTTGTATTGTAAGTGTTTATTATTGATGTCAAACGGTTGGGAAAAGTTAGATAATCAGATTATGTAAAGATTAATGGGTTAAATTGGTGGTTGGACAGATTTAAATGGAATTTATTACAATTTTTGTCAAGCGTGAATAGTTGTTTGTTCGACTCAAAATTGTGAGTTATTGTTGGGTTTTTGAAATAAAAATGTTATATTATTAGTTTAAGGAAGTGTTGGGGATTCTTTTTATGTGTTTAAATCTAAAATTTAAAGAAAATAATATTTTATTTAAAAATAATCTTAAATGTCAAATTTTGGTCCAAGGAATACTTGATTATCTTATTTTATTGATGTTCCTATATGTTTTAAAGCAATTTGTATTGTGAAAAACAATTAGTAATCTCTAAAACGTATTGGAAGGAGGACGTGTTGTTCTCATATTTAATAACCTATAAAACACAAGCATTGTACTAAAATAGAAAGATAAAGTGAGGTTACAAATTTTGAATAATTCAAATTCATGCATATAAATGGATATAGCTTACCTGTTTGTCATTATCTCAAGAAAATAATAAATCATCGAGTTGATTTGGATAATTTCAACACTTATGGAACTTTTTAGTTTAAAAAAATATATTTGAAGAAGAATTCAATTTTCTGCAGAATTGCATATTAAAAAATCTTACCAACAGTCAAGAGTTTGGTTGTGCTTACCATAGCAGTATTTTCAAATCTGAAGAAGTGCCTAGTGTGCGACCGAGAATTGTAAGTGGATATAAATTTATACTGGCGAGTAACGTAAAATAAGGTAAAATAAAATAAAAAGATCATTTCGGACAATTTTTTATTAAAATTATATAAAAAAAATATAACAAGACTTAACGATTGAGACAATTTAAACTATTTCTTTTATATATTAAAAAGAATTGAGAAAATTCGACTACATTAATTTTTATTTAAATTATTGTTATGGGTAATTTAGTTATAAGATACAAAAATTGAAGTAGAAATCCCAAACATTAACATAACCTATAAAAAAATATTAAAAGGCTGATTAGTAGTTTTTGTCAATTGTTTATTTTTTTATTTGTGTTTAAAGAAATAAAAATTTGTGTTTCTTTCTATATATTAATTTTTATTTATTGTTCATTTTTCTTCCTTGTGTGGAAATAATTTGTGATTTTCAGCTTGTTACAATTTTCCCAGCTCAGGTGTTACGATTAAAGGTGGACCCACTGATGTTAGAAATTGGTAAGGTAAGGTTATTGTACTATAAATTTCAGAGATAATTGTCGATTGCTTTACTGAAACTAAAGTTGGAGCTAGTGACGGGGCAAAAATCTGTTATTTAAAAATATGTTGTGGTGGTAAGCTGTTGTATTGTGGTTTTATTTTATTAAAGTACTATACCACTGCAATATGTAACTAATATGTATATAGCTATACAATGTATAGTATTTACATACTATACAACGTGTAGTATATACACGTATAACACAAAGACTTCCTTTTCCGTCGCCTGTTTCTATATAAATCTCGAATTTACATTAATAGTGACAATTACAAGTGGTGACATCTATAGGATGTCATCCATAAACTTTGCGAAACACAATAATTAGTAGCAAGCAGTTTGAACAGTGGATTATGATTTCATTCAAACAAAATATTGTGTTATTCTAAACATTTTTTACAATTATACTTCAACATAATATGCTAGCTTATCCTCTACAACATTGTTCCAAAGAATGCAGAACTAAATCTGACTGTGTTAAATAATTGTCGTACGTTCCTGTTAGACAATTCAGTAACGAAAACCTACACAACGCTGGCCAATACGATTCTACAATTATACGAGGGTGGTCCCAGAAGTACCCGACCTGACCAAGAGGTGGCGGTAGTTGTTTGAAAATATCACTGTATTGGAAAGTACGCAGTCTATGAAGCATATGTTTCAAGTTTGAAAGCGCCACGTTGTTCAGTATTTGTTTGGCAACCATCAATAGTGAACGTTGTCAGTGAATTTGTGAAAATGGAGAAAATTGGTCATCGTTATGTGATACAATACTTTTATTTGAAAAGCCTCAACCCAACCAATATAAAAGCTGAACTGGATTCTACTCTGGGTGAGTCTGCTCCTTCGTTTAAAACAGTTAAATTTTGGGTAGCTGAGTTTAAACGAGGCCGTACGAGCTGCCAAGACGAGCATCGCAGTGGTCGACCAAATGAGGTGACGACTCCAGAAATGGTGAAGAAATCCACAAAGCGGTACTTGATGATCGTCGACTGAAAGTGCGCGAGCTAGCAGACATTACGACATTGCATATTATCTGAAAATTTGGACATGAGAAAGCTGTGTGCAACATGGGTGCCGCGTTTGCTCACACTTGAGCAAAAACAGTGTCGTGAAAATGTTTCAATTGAGTGTTTAGCGAAGTTTCACAGCAACAAAGCAGAATTTTTGCACCGTTTCGTAACAATGGATGAAACATGGGTCCATCATTTCACACCCGAGACAAAAGAAAAATCGAAACAATGGACTCAAAAGGGAGAACCGGCTACAAAGAAGGCGAAGACCGTTTCATCTGCAGGCAAGGTTATACTATCGGTTTTTTGGGATGCGCGTGGAATAATTTTTATTGACTATGTCGAAAAAGGAAAAACTATCAACGGCCAGTATTATGCAAACTTATTGCAACGTTTGAGCGAAGAAATCAAGCAAAAACGGCCGCATTTGGCTAAAAAGAAAGTGTTGTTTCATCAAGACAACGCGCCAGCTCACAAATCCATTATTGCAATGGCCAAAATTAATCAATTAAAGTTTGAATTGCTGCCTCATGCACCATATTCGCCAGATTTAGCCCCCTCGGATTATTTTCTGTTCCCAAACTTGAAAAAATGGCTCAGTGGTCAAAGTTTTTCCAACGATGAAGAAGTGATGTCAGCAGTTAGTGGCTATTTTGAGGAGCAAGACAGTTCTTATTATAAAAAGGGTATCGAACTTTTTGAACACAGCTGGGAAAAGTGTATAGAGCTGAAAAGAGATTACGTTGAAAAATAAATAAATCTTTTTCCAAAATTTTTGTGTTTTCTTTGTTGGGTCGGGTACTTCTGGGACCCCACCCTCGTCATTTGTTTTTGTTTTCAGGATTATTATTTCTTTACTCGAAATAAAAGAAAAAATCCGGGAATAAAGGTTATACAACAAATTTGTAAATTCTTCTGCGAAAAGTAAAAAAACAGAATTACAGAAGTTCGATAAGGCTAATTTGGTAGATTTCCTAAAGGTGTGGCCTTTATACTCTCATGCCAATTCAAAAGATTTGTTAAGTTTATTATATTTTAATTTGCATAATACTAATCGTAAATTATTTTAGAATTATATCGATTTTCGCTTGTTATTCACGAGTAAAGATATTTTGTTATATAGTAAATGGTAGCAGTTTAAAAAAAATAAAACATTCTATGCAAAAAGTATCAATTACAAATCTTGTAAAGAGTTGTTCTCTTTTCTTAATGACAACACAGAAACAAGTATGTTGTACAATATAAACACTAGCAATTTATTTGTTATTTTATCACATTTTTATTGTTTAAAAATAGTTTAGGTGTGTGAGAATTAATGGCAAATGACACTAGTATAAGACTACTAATGTTTAGACATAAAACGTCACACTATGTAATTAATAATAATGAAAATATATATTCAAATTTTATATTCTAGATGCTGAGGACTATATTTTAACCACTTTGCTAAATTCTGTGATATTACCCATTGATCGGTTTGCTGTTGAAAAAAGGAAAGAATAAACGTAAAGTAACCATAAAAGATGCACAAGAGTGTTTCACTTTAAGGATTCCAGCGATTAATGACTTCAAAAAGAGTGTGGAAGAATTAAGGGCCAAGCATTATAACAAAGGGTTAACTTTACAATCTTTTACTGTAGTTGTATGTTTAAGTGCAGATCAAATAACAGATTATTTCATGTATTTTGATGTCCTCAGCGGCATGATTCTTACTTGTCATGTCTTAATACATGTTTTCAATTATTTCATGTGCTGTGCTTGGAATACCCACAAGCTTCTTCTGGGCCATGGGGTTTTTATAAAAAATATTTTTTTGAAATAGAATCAGAGTTCGATAAACCCTTGCCAAGTGTATGTTCACTTATTGCTTATCTTAATTCTCAATAGCCAATTATCAATTATTATTTACATTATTCATAATGTAAAGGCGATACGACACGCTTATCCCACATTAAATGATCATTACAAGACGGATACTGCGTCGCGACTACTTCTACTAACGTTCACATACGAAACATTACACAGAGAGAAATACTTCATAAGAGCTTTGCACAATATTGTTCAAAACGGTGTTGGAGAAATTTATATTATAATTGTAGAATCGTATTGTCCAGCGTTGTGTAGGTTTTCGTTACTGAATTGTCTAACAGGAACGTACGACAATTATTTAACACAGTCAGATTTAGTTCTGCATTCTTTGGAACAATGTTGTAGAGGATAAGCTAGCATATTATGTTGAAGTATAATTGTAAAAAATGTTTAGAAAAATACAATATTTTGTTTGAATGAAATCATAATCCAGTGTTCAAACTGCTTGCTACTAATTATTGTGTTTCGCAAAGTTTATGGATGACATCTTATAGATGTCACCACTTGTAATTGTCGCTATATTAATGTAAATTCGAATTTTATATATAAACAGGCGACAACAAAAGAAAATTTTAGTGTTACCTATATATACTATACATTGTATAGTTATATACATATTAGTTACATATATTTTAATATATGTAAAAATATATATTTTATTTGTGATACCTAACCTTCTGTATAGAATATTTGTGCCAGAGTATTGCACAATTTGTATAATTCTGAACAAGTAATTGTGTTAAACACTATTAAGCAATTGTGGCACAACTAGCGCAACAATTGTACAATTTTGTATAAAATTGTATGCAACAACATTACACATTCTGTTTTAACAAGTAACACAATTTGTTATGGAAACATAGACAACTATTGATTCTACAAAATTACTATTGACTTCCACAAAATGTTATATTTCAGTTTATACACATCCTAACAAAAAATTGAAAACATTATTTAAAAAATCTTGACAAACTAAATGACACAATCCCACAATTGTCCCTGTCAATTTTTAAGACCAATTTGTTTTACAATACCACACAATTGTTAACGGAATTTAAATACATTTTTCTCTGTGTAGAAAGAAATAGGCTGAGTTATTTGTATTTTTATAAAATTGCAAATGTAGCAAAAAGAAAATGTTTATTAGAAAAAGCTAGAGTAAGAAATGCTAAATTTGCGGCTCGTCTCGGGTCATTATCAATTTTTCTAAATGCTTCTAATGTAGCTTCGCGTGGTTCCAAGTACTCAAAATACAAGTCATTGCATTTCTTTGAAACGTAAGAACATGTTTCATTTTGACCTGACAAATTCTTATCCATTGGAACATTCATTCGGCCCTGTTCGAATCTTTTTCCCATATTGGATGCTTCAAATATTCCGCTGTCACTATTTTTTCCAAAACCTCCAATGTCAACACATAAGTAATCAGATCCAACAATAGCCATAAGTACAATAGACATTTTTTTAAATAACAAAAATAATTTGAGCCACTCTTGTTTCTGCTGATTTTTTCCATGTTTTTACTGATCGTTCGGGCAAATATACATCTTGCATTCTATTAGAGATTTCCTGACAGACCTCTTTAACAATTAAGCTCACCGTTGAGAAACCAAAACGATAACTATGCCCTATTGTGTAAGAGGTATCGCCGGTGGCAAGGAATCTTAAAAACAAAAATTTTTGTTTTAGGTGATCAACTGAAGAAAAAATGGAAGAATATGAGAGACACATATGCAAAATATCTAAAATCAGTTAAAACCAAAACAGAACAAAGTACGAAAAAAACATATAAAAATTGGCAGTTGGCTACGCAATTGCTAAACAGATTCTAATGTAAGTGAGCCTGTGGAGGACGATGAATTAGTGGAGAATGAATCTCAAAATCAATTTTCCGATGATTTATACCGCTTTCCGATTCTACTATAGACTCAGATGTCTATCAAAATGTCAATCAAAAATAACAATAACTGTGAAAACACGCGAGTTTTGATGTAAAAGTGTGGACGGAAGTAAGGTGAGGAGGCCGTACTGCCCTTTAAGGGAGAAGTTTATGGAGTTTTTGAGCAGATATCTTCCGTATTGTAGGGATTTCAACCCCTTTGAGTTATTTAGCAGTTGTTGGTGTTAACGGGTTAAATAGTAGTTTATTAAACCTTAAACCTGCTATTGCAACAAAAATTGTTGGATTTGCCAAGTAACTGTCTTCTACGCATAAACCCTATCACGATGAGTATTGTAGCCACCTGAAGGGGTGGGATCGGAAACCACTCTGTGGGGATTGCTCACCTGGACAGCACAGCCGAGGTTTGGGCTCACGGAGTAGCCTCAACTATCGGACCAAGTAACTTAGTACTGTAATTTGTGTTGTTGGTGGAAAGGCATTAAATCTAGTGGATGGCCTTTCGTTCGTTAATTGTCAATTGTTTGTAAAATATTATTATTATATCCTGTTTACGGCGGGAGTTAACAATTGTCAATTGTTTATCTAAATATTATTTACCTAATATACCAGATACGCAGGAGTAGCGAGCCTGCTATTGACAACCAAAAGCTTTTGAAACATCCCAAAAAGGGATGCCCTATGCTCCACAGGAGTGAAAGGAAAAAGAAGAAGAACATACCTAGGGTAATTTAGTTATATTAATTGTTTTTTAGTTTTGTTTAAAAGTTGTGACATTGTACAACACTTCTCTGTATTAATGGTCCCTGCGACCTAAAGTATAAGGTAATATTGTCATTTTTCGGGACTCAATGATCAATGTGAACCTAACGTGATCACGGTGGGGGGTAAATATAGGTAATTTAGTGGCCAGCAAGATTAACCACTCATTGTATAGTCGTCTGTATGGGCAATAGATATAGAGAAATGGAGTTTTGTTTTGTTACTTAAAGGTAAGGATACTTATGTATTTGTTTGATCTGGTTGGACGAGTACTACACTAATAGATACATTTATTTACACACCTTTTATAGTTTTTTGTTTAATAAACCGTGCCATCTGTGATCTCGATTGGCTTTGTTTTATTTATGATACTTGGAATACAGCGCCAACTAACCTTGCCGGCTGAAGTTATTGAAGGTAAGTTAACCGTACTTAGTAACTGGGTACTAGAAAATATTTGTTTTGTGGAATCTGACTAGCTGCTATTTTCTGAATGGTTACTGACGCCTATATAAAGCTAGACTTAAGTATTTAGTCTGGACCACACGAACACACCCAACTGGGACTAGCCGAGAGATCCACCCATGCACCTTTACCGTCCTTGGACGTAGGAGCGTGGCAAAGCATTACCAATTTTTAATTTAAAGAAATCATTCAATGAACTGAAAGAAAAAGGAATCTATTTTTCTCTTTATTTACATTGTTACATAACAGTTTTGTGGTAACATTTAAACTGTATCTATTTGAAGGGAAATTGAAACTCGTTTTATTAAGAAAATTTTAATTTTAATTAAAGGTTTTTAATAATAGGATTGCCACCTATTGGGCAAACCGCTTATTTGTAAACAAATCAAAAAAAAATATTTTGTTTTTGTTACTCTTAACGCAACTGGGATTTAGTTTATTCATTTTATTTTTCTCTGCGTCGTTGGGGAAACTTATAGAGGACTGTGCGCTTTCATAGCCTGCGGCTGGCCAGTTTCGTTGGGGTGCGTAGCGTCGTGGGTATTCTTGATTATTTTGGGGTTTTAATGTTCAAGGTTTGCGTTGAGGGATTCAATACGTATACAAACGATATTTCAGTATTATTTTTCTTGCATTACGAACACTATTTATTTATGCGTTTCATATGTATGTATAAATTATATTTTTAATATTACATTGAGTCACGAAAACTTGTGTTTTTTTATTTCCACCCTGTCATTCGTATTTAGGACAGTGGTGCAAGATATCTTAGCATTAGCACCGATAGATCCGTGGCGCCTTATTATCTTCATGAAGATTAATGCATGAATGAATGAAAATTAATGGGACCCCCCCCCATCTACCGGGTATAGCTGGGATGGTGCTTATGCAAGTGGTAGGACTCGTGACAAGGTAATATTGGTAGGAGAAAAGTTATAGCGTCACAACATGCTGAGGATAACAACAAAAAGTGATGTATTAGCTATACAAAATCAAGTCACTATTTTGTGCTCTTCTATTACCCATATTTTACACAGTTGCATTAAATCTGATATGCCTGATCAAACTTTAGAAGATATTACTGCTATATTAGAGGCCTGCAAAAATCCATTTGTAGACATTTCCACAGAGCATCGCTTCTTTAAAAATCTGAAAGAATTTTATCTATATCCAGCTCCATATCGTCATGAAATGAGCAATTGTGTAACAGAAACGGTTTTAATAGGAAATCCAACATTAGCTGGTAAGTCAATATCTGCTTATTTTATACCACTTCGTTTCCAGATAAAAAGATTTTTTTGAATGTCAGGGAATTTTATCTTTAACGCTGCAAGACACACAGGCTTTATTGTCAAAAAATAAAATATGCAATTTATAAATGGAGAATCATAAGCAAATAAAATGAAACCTTTGGTGATAAAACAATGATACCTATATTCTTATATTTTGATGATTATGGTATAAATATTCCTTTAGGAAGTCATGCCACATCAATTTTAGGAGGATACTATAGCTTTCCTATAGTTCCACAATATTTGCTATCTCAATCAAACTTTATGTATAATTTTCCTTTATAAAGAGTAGCGACTACAAGCAGTTTGGAAATGAGATTTTATTTCATCACGTAAAATTCAAGAACTCGCATTTTCGGAAACAGCGGGTATATTTTTCAATACACCCGAATTAAATATCAAAGTATACTTTGTTTTGGGTGCAGTTCTGTGTAATAATTTAGGCCTCAATAGCATACTGGGTTTCACAGAATCTTTTAATGCTAAAAGCTTCTGCAGAGCATGCAAACGTACACGATTGCATTTGATTTCAAACAAAACGAGACCGCAAAGAGATTGGTGAGTGTATCAGGAATGAAACTAATTATAATCTGGACCTAGAAACAAATAACTTTAAAGAAACAGGGTTAAGGGAAAACTGTACTTTTAACAGAATTCCCTCTTTCCATGCCTTTCACAATTTTGTGTTCGATACTATGCGTGACTTCTTTGAAAACGTCTGCCATTATGATGTTTGCCATATTTTGCTTTCATTAATACAGGAAGATGTAATTTCTGTCAATACCTTAAACAGTCACAAAAATCTTATTTCAGTATGGTGAAACTGAAGTTGGTTAAGTTTGTACGTCTATTATAGATGAAGAACGGTTCATATACATTTAAAATATCTGCCAGAGAAACCTGGACATTTATTCATTTTCTTCTATTGATGGCTGATTTGATAAAAAAATAATGGCCCATGGAAATTGTAGTGTTTACTTTTACAAGTACTTGAGAAGATTTTGTTACATGAATTCAATGGACATACGACACACCACTGGAGTCATCAAAATTAAATATTTATTATGTTAGAGGGGAGGGTCAAGCTTTTAATATTTTATGTTTCACTTGGATATTATTGGCTGTTTCTACCTGTGATACGAACTACATAAACAACTCCATAACAACCAGGGCATTATAAGCGGGCGTTATAATTCATAACGCCCGCTCATGGTTTACTTTACAATCGGAGAGGCGTTACCTTCAATAGCAGTTTAGATCATTGGATCACAAACTATATGTTTGCGTACGAATATGTTGCAACACAACAAATAACGAGTATTTGTGCGTAGTTTCTGGGCGCGTGATCCACGAATTCTTTTGTGCCGACTAGTGCTGTTAGGGCTTTTTTGTTTTTATGTTGGTAATAACAACAAAAACATTTGAATTTAAATTGTCATTTATCTGTTTGACTTTTGCAAATTTAGTAAAAGTTGTTACCATCCGATAAACAATAAAAATTCCTAATTTTTGGCATGCTTAGTTTTTGGACTATTTTGAGATCTGCTATATTACAATTACAATTAAAATAAAATTGGACGGAAGTACAAAAACTTTATTTTTACATAGTACATAAATAATTATTATTATAACAAGAAAAAAACATATATACAACATTACTTGGTAGCATCTTTTCTAACATGGAACTGACAGCTATGAAACGTCCCTGAAAACGAAACAGACCCAACACGAAACTTTTGTGAATTTTTAACGATCTTCCATATATCGTCGATAGTCATCTTTACCATTTCATCCCTTCTCAAAGCACCAAAACACCCATAACCAAAACTACCTGTAATTATGCATTTACGTAACAATACGCAACATAAATAAATCTTAGCCTTTTACCTTATGTAGAAGATATGTTTCATTAGGCGCATCCTTTATAAACGTCAAAACCTGATCCCTGTCAAAACCCCACACTTCTTTTGAATATATCCTTTTGACTTTTGTTTCAGAAATGAAATCAAGCGACTATAGTGAGAAATGTCAACGTTGTCATTAACAATTAAAGTCGATTTTAATATGGAATATTTTGTCCACAACGAGTTGGGACTATATTTATCAGCCTGCAACGAAGGAACAAAATAAACAAACATATTGTAGGGAAGTCAAGTAGTAAAACACGATAATAACATACCAATTCCTGAAAGTAGGCCAACATCACCGTCTCGTTTACCATTTTAATCGCACTTTTCAACTTCCAGTTAACAAAAATTTTAAATTCTTTTTCATAATTTACTCTAGATTTTGTTGGCAATAAGTTTTCAGTTGCCCTTTTCGGTTTTTCCAAAATACCTTCCGGAACATCAAACTTTTGCTCCATCATCGTCACAGAACAAAACGTATGTATGAAGTCGACGCTACTTTCAACTGTTTCAAAACAAATAGAGAAACGAATCTTAGCAACACCAAGGTTACTATTGTTACGCGTTTATCATAATTTTATTATTATTAGATAAATTAAAAATAATTCTACATAATCTTGCGAAACATAAAATTTCGTATGCACCACGAGCGTTACTAGATGATAATGCCCATCGGGCGAAGTAGGTATGGCAGCGCTTGGCATACCTCCCACTCTTCCTACTTTTGGCCACGCCTGCTGCTCACTGATTGGCTATCCCCTCTCCTGTAGACACGCCTACTGTTCTCTCATTGGTCGACGGCCATCTTGGATGACACGCCTACTGTTCTCTCATTGGCTGACGGCCATTTTGAAAACACCTACTGCGTTCTGATTGGACGATCGCCATTTTGAAAACGCCTACTGCTCTCTGATTGGACGATCGCCATTTTACCCTTTCACGCCTCTACGGGAATCTGTATTACCGACAACCTGTGTACTACTACTACTAGAGGGCGTCATGCAGGAATCTGTATTATCTGTATATATATATATATATATATATATATATATTTTTTTTTTTTTTTCAGAAAGATAAAGTTTATTTTGAGTTTATTATTACTATATTACTATTCGTATCTAGGCTTCTAACATAATTACGACGTAAAATATTAGGCGGTGCCTCCGCTGCCGGCAACGGTGCCCGCAAAATAGTCAAATGGCTGCCGGCGCCGGTCGCCGGCTCAATGTTGGCTTCTATGCCGGCAACGGTGTCCGAAAAATACGATCGGCGGTAACGGTGCCGGCTATCGACTAGATAACCTCAAAATGTGTAGGTAACTCGTAACGCCGCAACGCGTAGTTAAAATGAAAGTCGGAGACAAGTTTTCTTCATATGAAGAGTTTCACAGTGTGTTAACAGTGTACAAGAAGAGTGTTCATAATGAATTTTGGATACGAGATGCTAGAACAATCGAAAATCAACGAAAACGAGCCCCCGAAAGCGTTGCTAACATTAATAAATCCCTTAAATACTATCATATGCGACTAGCATGTGTTAAAGATGGTAGGGCTTTTAAATCCAAAAATGAACATTCTAAACGGAAATGTACGACATACAAAGAAGACTGTGAGGCAACAATTTTTGTCCGCGTTAGTGCCTGCAAACAGTATCTGTGTGTACTGGAACTAAAAGACAACCACAACCATACATCTTCTAAAACTTACTTTACAACCCTTTCGCAACAAAGATTACAGCTCCCAGAAAGTGTAAAAGATTGTGCAAGAGAATCGTTAAGAGCCGGTGCAAATAAAAAGATTGTGCTGGATAAAATAAGAGCAGAAACCGGCCGTAAGGTTACACTCAAAGATCTAACCAACATCAACAGGAGAACGTCAGAGAGGAAAAACTTTGAAGAATGTGTTAACATGCTCAAGAACACTTATGACTGTAGTGATATTGAGTTGTTAGTGGATGAAGATGAAGTTTTTAAGGGACTTTACTTTCAAGATGGAAGAATGAAAAAATACATGGAGGCATTTCCGGAAATATTGTTTATTGATGGTACATACTGCTTAGTTGATCTCAAAACAGCAACATATATTATAATGATAGAAGATGGCTGTGGTTTCAGTGAAATAGTCGCAGTGTGTTTACTAGTTGATGAAGATGAACCTTCCATTAATTTTTTTATAGAAACGTTTAAAAAACGAAATCCTGTTTGGAATAAAGTGCAAGTTATTATGTCGGATAAAGACAAAACAGAACGAAAAATCTTTAAAAAGCATTTCCCCGATGCAAAATTATTGATATGCCTTTTTCATGTATTCCAAATATTCAATAGGGAAGTTTCATTTAAAAAAATGGGTATAACCGCAGATGAAGTAAAGATCAGCAAAGAATATTTACAAAAACTTGCAAATGCCTTATCGGAATCAGATTACAACAAAGTTTACGATGAAATGGCAACGAAGGTCCCGAAAATTGTAAAAGAATATTACGATTCCAATTGGGCCGGCATTACCGAACAATGGGTTCACTACTTAACTTTGCAAAATTTGTGTTTTGCAAATAAAACAAATAATCGTTTGGAATCTGTAAATAATAAATTAAAAAGTGTAATAAACAAATACAGTCCATTGGAAGACTTCATAAAACATTTATTTGCTTACATTAACAGTGTTCGAGTTGGAAAGGACGTAAAGAATTCTCAGATGCTAAATACAAAGTTAGCAAAACCATACCAAAAAAAACTCCGCTGAATATTTATATCGGGAACATTTAACAACGTTTGCTTTTGAAAAAGTGGAGGCGCAGCTAGATGTTTTCAAAAGATACAATTACAAAGAATTCAACAGCATTGGTAACGATGCTTTTTTGGCAGTAACTTCTGAGGGTTTGATACAAGTAACCTCGCTGAGCTGTGAATGTCTTTTTAGAAAATCTACACAGTTGCCTTGCAGGCATATTTTTAACTGTAGATCTAAATTATCGTTGCCTTTATTCGATGTTAATTTGTGTCTAAGTAGATGGAGCCGATCGTATTGTGCAAATATTTTGGAAGAATTTGTAACCAATAAAAATAAAATTGATGAAGAATTATTAGGACCAGAAAATACGTTTGGTGGCTGATCATAATAAAGTTGGTATACAAGTAGAACAGTCAAAATGTAGAAGGCCCAAATATATGACTAATCACGCCAAATTTAAGCTTATGGATGATCAAGGTAAAAAAATGGCTCAATTATGTAGTGAGGTATCCACTCCAATTTTTTGTGAGAGATTGAAAATAATTCAGTCTATCATAAAGCATTGGGAAGAAGGGCAAGATGAAATTTTGAGGGACATTTTCAAAGACAATTTTCCGGAGAGTAAAGAATATAATATCGATACTGAAGTTCTAACAAATTGTGATGAGCAAGGAATGCAACAAAGTGAAAGTGCAATGTTAACTAGTATTAATCAAATTCAACTAGAGGGAATTACTGATGTTCCAAAAAGCAATGATGAAAAACAATGTCAAAATCAAACTGAAAATGATGGATCTCTTTGTGAAAGTGCAATAACTACTATTATTAATAAAATTCAAGTGGAAGAAACTATAGATGTCCCACAGAATGATAATAAAGAAAAGCAAGTTATAAAAGAAGTAATTATTGAATGTATTGGATTTACGAATGATGATCAATTAAACGAAATTAGGGATGTTCTCTACGAAGATGAACTTCAGCCTAGCGAAATTGGTAACAATTACTAAGACTGATTTTATACATTTATGTATTAATTTCTTGGCGTTTTGCAGTTCAACAGATTGAAATTGATACATCCAGTCACGAGGGTGCCACAAGTTCAAGTTATGACAGTATTCCGCAGAACATCAAAGTGCCAGCCAAGATTAAAAAACGAGGGCGTCCAAAGGGATATGGCAATACCGTAATTGGTCTTAAAAGAAAAAAATTAAAGAAAACATAAAGGCGTCTATTTTATACCTGTTTCATCTACTCACTACCCACTGCTATTTAGAAATATATTTTTTATATTTTATATCGGTACCTTGATACCTATTACTACTACTTATACCGTTTCATTCTACAGAATTTGTTATTATATAACACAATAGTGAGTTTGCGCCATTGCATTTTCCCTTACATTATAAAAATACGCCTAAAAATAAACGTTATGTTCCTCCATTAAGGTTCGTAGAAATTCAAAATAACCTAGGAAACACTAGTGTAAGGTACGGTATGAGCTTATACCGTAAGGGAAAATGCCATGGCGTAAACTCACTAATTTTTTATTCGTTAAATACTAAACTTACACTGTTCCTAACATCCTATTATTATTCTTGTTCCTGCACTACTTTACTATGTTATTAGAATAAATGTGAATTTATTTGTTTGTTTTTTTATTTGTTCATTAAATTAAATTAAATTAGCCCAGAATGTTGAATTTTAATAAACCCTTGAAATCTTTAGAAAACCAAGTAAAACAAATTCTTTGCCGGCAGCTGAGTCAGGTGCCGTTGCCGGCAGCTGAATTAGGTGCCGTTGCCGGCAGCTCATTCGGATGCCGTTGCCGGCAGCGGAGGCACCGCCAAAATATTAACATTATGACCCTAATAAATATCATATTATATGGGTCTTTTGTTATAATGTTCATTCACTAGATTTAATACCTATTATTAGAAATAAATTGCATTTATTATAATAGTTACTTTATAAAAAGTTCAGCCGTCTACTATGTTAAAGGTTGAAATAAAAGGTACGCTTAGGTAGAGGGAGGTGATCATATATCTGATCAAGTAGACAAGGGTGACCTTGATTTTTTGAACGATTTATAGCCTAGGATTTTCCATATAATGAGCAGCTGCATCCCTCTGGACACCTAGAATTTATAGGTTTCTTCGTAAACCGAAAAACACACCTCTGTCTAATTGCATAAATCAGGTAGCCTGAAAGCAAGATAATGTACTTAATAAAGTAAGATTTTATCGGTCAGTTTTTAGGGTGTTAGAATAAACCTTTTCTATGCCCATGTCTGATTTTAAACAATCTCTTGCTACAAGTTTTCATTTTAACAATTTGATTTTTTGAATTTGCGAAAGGTTTTATGTTTTTATGACAAAGGGTCGATGAACTATTTTCTGGCATGTGTTATTACATTAGAACAAAGCCAGTAATATGGCAACCTTTACTGTATCAAGCCTTACTTCGAAGTTATATTTCTAATAATGAGCAAATACACAGAGATAAGTTACAAAGACTCGAATTTTTCCTTTATAATTCTAAAGTTAGGTACATAGAAAAAGCTTAAATTAACAACATATAATCTGATTTATTTTGCGTCAATTTTTACCGTCACGTAGCATCCAAGCTTTTATTTTTAAATTAAGGGTTAAGAGAGAGAGAGAGAGAGATGCAAGAAGTATTCCATTTATAAATGTTTACCTTGCTAAGGGTTTCAATTGATATATTTCGTTACTTAGATTTAGAGGAGTATAACCTTTTATCCTTTATTAATTTGCATTAAAACGGATCTTTCTTTGACTTTGTACAAAGCAAATAATTAATTTATAATATTTAATAGCTTGTATTGCATTCAGAGGTTATTGTTTATTTAAAATTAACAACATATAATCTGATTTATTTTGCGTCAATTTTTACCGTCACGTAGCATCCAAGCTTTTATTTTTTAAATTAAGGGTTAAGAGAGAGAGAGAGATGCAGGAAAGATGTATTCCATTTATAAGTGTTTACCTTGCTAAGGGTTTCAATTGATATATTTCGTTACTTAGATTTAGAGGAATTTAAAACTGGGGATTTTTTTATGAGAATCGACGGCATTTATTAACAAAACTGTTTTAGCTCTTTTTACCTGCCTGGTATTCTACGATCAGATAACGCTTGAACGCCCCGAAATCAGAATAATAAACATGTTTTTATTTTACGTTACTCGCTGTGTAGATCATATCATTAAACAAGATGAAACAAGTATGAGTGATATAATTAATTAGATAAATAAACGTTAACGTCTCAATGTTACTACTAACACAATATGTACCAATAAGCTTTTTACTGGTACCCCATTGAAAATCACGCATAAATAATAATAAAAACAATCAAAGAGAACGAACGTTCTTAAACATCGACCAGTAAGGGGTGATTTTAAATTTAAAAACAGCTATACTTTTAAAATCTAAGAATATGTACCAAGAGTAGTTGGTTAGACCCATCTCTACATAAATTTAAACACCTGCGCTGTCAATTAACACTTATCTATGGGTCAATCTAAACGACTATGTATGTCTGTACCATCAAATGCGGCGTAGTAAAGGGGAAAAAACAATTTCTCGTAAGGTTACAACTTGCGGCTGTATGTCTTAATTAAATACACCGTACAGTTCGATTTACGATCTAATAATAAATAACGACGGTCAGTTTGAAGGGTTTAAAATAAACCTTTTCTATGCCCCTGTCTAATGCTGCCCACCTATCTTTTAAATAGTTTTACATTCAATAATGCAGGTTAAAACAGGATAGAACTCGTATATATTGCGTATTTCATTTAATTATTATGCAGTCGTATTTACGGGAACCTGTCTCGACAGGATAAAACACGCAAAAGGATTTAATCAAGAGTGTATAAAAGCAAAAAAACGGTATCGCGAGAAGTCACTTGTGTTCGAGCTCGTTACACAGCCATTGTCGCGTTGCGCTTTGATATTATTCTACTTTGTGATTGTTTTATTGTTAGTGATTTTATTGTACTTTGTGTTTATTAGTGACTTATAAAAACATTGTGTGTTCAAGCCGACTTCAGTCAAAATCTACAACAGCTTTTAGTCAGCCGAAAGGTAGGGTTTTTATTATTGTCTATTACCTTTTGTTTGTTAACAATAATACCTAATTCAGGTAGAATATTATGAAAACACTTTTCGAACAAGATTAACTTTATTCTAAATAATAAATGCCTATTTTTCCCTGTCATTTTAATGTTGCTAAACATTTATTAACTTTTTCTTATAACTGGTTTTATTTCACATTACGCATTGATAATATTAAAGTACTGTTTAATGTTAAAATAGTTATTTGCTAAAAAAGGGTTTATTAACATATGTCATTTATTAGATTTTGTTTATTCCGAACGTGATGCAGCATCAGGATAAAACACAAAAATATACGTCATTTATTATTAGATTTGTGTATTCCAGGCGTGTTCAGGCTCTCAATAATAATGCTTGTATGCTAATTTAACAAAAATTTTTGTAATCTGTTTTATTTTTACGAATAATAATAATATTTTCAAATTAGATTGCTATTAAAGTTTCGTAAAAGAAAGCAAACCTTGCGTTCATATTCGTGATCCGTAATCAACGCCGGTAATAATTTCTAATAATTGTTTATAACAGTGTAGTATACAGACAATGATGCTGATGACAACTACTCTCTCTCTCATATTTTCAAACATAAGTGTATATTATGCTGCTACTGTTGATTCATAATTATTATAGTAATTATTTGCATTGCTATATTAAAAGGCACGATAGTCTATACTCCCTAATTTATCAGCTAACCCCCTAACTTTGTTTTTCTTTTCGGCTTTCAGCATTCAATATATATATCGAAAACAACGCACCTGTTTAATTATTATTATTATCATGGCGTTGTACGATATATTAGGAGAGACTTCTTCAGCAGTTAAGAAGTTTAACACACGTAAACGGCGAGTTGTTTTCAAGGTGAAACAAACTCCTGAAGGCGAAGACCACCCGTTGTTTTTCAAGACGGCCATACATCAAATCATATCATATGTACTTGATACCGTAAATCCTACTGATAGAGTAGGGATCCTGTTCGAATTTGACAGTTTCAAACAGAAGTTACCCGGATTTATGAGTTTTAGACCGGCTGCTGAGGTGACCTTTGATAACGTATGGTCAATACTGGAAAGCATTCTACAGTCAGACCCCGATGCGCTCAGTAGCGACACATTTCGCCTGGTGTTAACGATTGTAGAAATGCCAACGGGCCAGGGTCGCCAACGAGTTTATAACTCCTTCGAAGAGGAAAGTGAACAGAGACGTGGGATAGTAAGCATCAAGAATACTGACAACCTGTGCCTACCCAGGGCTTTTGTCGTAGCGCTAGCCCACATAGATAAAGACCCTGCTTACACAAAGATTAGGGATAGACAAGCTATCCAGAAGAAAAAGACTGAGGAATTAATGACGAGCGCTGGCGTTACAGCTATTCCGCCTGAGGGTGCCGGTATAAACGAGCTGAAGGCGTTCCAGCAGTATCTGTTAGAGTATAAAATAACCGTTTATGCCTATGGGTCCAAAGGATGCTCGCTTATCTTCGAAGGGGTCGTTGATAATGCTGCTCATGATACACCAGCAAGAAAGAACATTAATCTGCTGTATCACGAACATCATTACAACGTGATTACGTCCCTTACAACAGCGTTTGTTAGCAATTTCTTTTGCGAAATCTGTCATGTCCCGTACGACCATAAGGGAAAGCACAGGTGCGAAAAGTCTTGCGTGGGCTGCGGCCGCTCACCGCCCTGTGAGAGAACAACCCTGCTAATTAAGTGTCAGAGTTGCCGGCGAGAGTTTAGAAATCGAGTATGCTATGAGAACCATATGGGCAAGATGTGTCGAGAGGTCCAAAAATGCGAAAGCTGCTACAGGACGATCAATTTAATGGTTCGCAAACAGCCCCATGTATGCGGAGAAATATACTGCAAAACATGTCAATCCCACAAACCACAAAACCACTTATGCTATATACGCCCCTCCCAAAAGATGTCTGATAAACAAGATACTCTGTTTGTGTTTTTTGATCTAGAAACTAGACAAGAGAAAGAAATTTCCGAGGGAGTTAACCTACACGAGCCGAATTTATGTGTGTTTCAGCAGACCTGCCCAGACTGCTATGATTCTCCGGATATGCAGATATGTAAACGATGTGGTGTTCGGGAGCAAGTGTTAAAAGATAAATGCATTGAAGGGTTTCTAACGAATCTGCTGGACGCCCGTAAGAAGTTTAGAAATGTTGTAGCTATAGCTCATAATGGGCAGGCGTATGATCACCAATTTATTCTCAATCATTTGATGACAAAGACCTCACTGAAGCCAGAGTTAATAATGCGGGGCAGTAAGGTTTTAATGCTAGAAGTAGGCGGTAACCTAAGATTCATCGATTCTCTGAACTTTTTTCCGATGCCTCTGGCTGCTCTTCCGAAAGCGTTTGGATTACCAGCGCCAAAAGGGTATTTTCCTCACCTATTTAACACGAAAGCAAACGCTAACTATGTAGGTCCTCTGCCTGATATTAAACACTATGGTCCAGACACCATGAAACCGGCGGCAAGAAAGGCATTTATTAAATGGTACGACGAGAACAAAGACAACGTGTTCGATATGCAGAGAGACCTGATTGAGTATTGTAGAACGGATGTTGACATTCTCAAGAGAGCCTGCATTCGCTTCAGAAATTTATTTTTAGAGGAATGCGACGTAGATCCGTTTACAGAGACCATCACTATTGCTGCAGCCTGTAACCTTATGTTTAGGCGTAAATTCCTGAGACCCGAAACCATCGGAATAATACCTAAGGGCGGCTACCGTCGAGCCGATATCCATTCGAAAATAGCTCTCCAGTGGTTGATAGGTGAGGAAAAGCAGAGAGGTGTTGTGATTCAGCACGCCGGAAGACAGAAGGAAGCCGTTGTAGCCGGTTTAAAAGTTGACGGCCTATACGAAAATCTGGTGTTCCAGTTTCACGGCTGCTACTTTCACGGTTGCCCTAGCTGCTTTATAACCAGACGTGACGAGTCGCTTCATGATGATCCGACCGATACCATGGCCTTGCGTTACGAGAAGACTCTGACATGCACGAATAGACTCAAAGCGCTTGGATACGCGGTTATAGAGCAGTGGGAATGCGCGTTCCGGAAGCAGTTAACACCTGAAAGGAAGCTGCAGTTAGATAATCATCCTATGCTAGTTAATACACCGTTGAATCCGCGTGATGCTTTTTACGGCGGTAGAACGGGAGCGGTTAAACTGAAACACAAAGTGAAGCCTGGTGAAAAAATCAAATACGTTGATGTATATTCGTTGTACCCCTGGGTATGCAAATGCGGGAAGTTTCCCATTGGACATCCTGAGATATACACAGGTCAGGAGTGTGACACGCTGGTTAACGAAAAAGGGCTAGATAACATCGACGGTGTTATTAAATGCACCATGTTACCCCCGCAACCGCTGTTTCATCCCGTTTTACCACTGAGACTGCATAATAAATTACTATTTCCTCTCTGTAACGCTTGTGCTGTAGATCTAAATCAGGGAGAGTGTTCTCATTCGGAGAAAGAAAGAGTTATAAACGGCACTTGGGTTATTGATGAAGTTCTGAAGGCTGTGGAAAAAGGTTACAGAGTAGTACAGATACAAGAAATATGGCAGTACGAAGTCACTAGGTACGAGAAGGCTTCTAAGTCGGAGGGTTTATTTGCCGGCTTCATAGATAAGTTCCTGAAGATGAAGTAGGAAGCTAGCGGTTGGCCTGGTTCCTGCAACACGGATGAGGCCAAAAAGAAGTACATCGAAAAATACACCGAAGTAGAGGGTATTTTGATGGATGCCATGAAGATTAACAAGAATCCTGGACTTAGATCGCTGTCCAAGTTAATGCTAAATTCATTTTGGGGTATGTTATGGTACAACTTTTCTGCGTAGGTTACCCTACTAATTATTCTGTCTTTGTTACAGGTAAATTCGGTCAGCGAGAAAATCAGGCAAAGACCGCAATTATAAGGGAACCGAAGGAATTTCTCGACCTGATGTCCAACCCTAGCATCGAAGTTAATCATCTTCAGGAGATTAACGAGGAAGTTATACCTATAAACTGGCAGCATAAGGAAGAAGCCTCAGAGTCGCTGAGCACCGTCAACGTGGTGATTGCTTCCTATGTTACCACCCAGGCTCGCCTCAAACTTTACTCGTACCTAGAGCAGCTGGAAGAACGGGTTTTGTACTATGATACAGGTAATTGCTTATTATTATTATTCATCTCGTGTGTATTGTCACCGATGTTGTTGTTGTTGCTACAGATTCCGTAATATATATCTCAAGGTAGGGGCAAAAAGATCTACCTACCGGCCTATTCTTGGGAGATCTAACCGATGAGTTGGAGGAATATGGACCCGGCTCGTATATTATAGAATTTGTCTCTGGCGGGCCCAAAAATTACGCCTATAAGGTGTATTCTCCGACCACGGGACTTCTACACACAGTCGTAAAGGTGAAAGGGATCACCCTGAACCATAACAACAGTCGACATATCAACTTCGACTCGATGTTGACACTAATCGACGATATGGACCGAACGATTGTGTTAGAGTCCCGTAACATACGACGTACGGAACATCACGAGGTGGTAACGAGGACCGAGACAAAAACATATAGGGTGAACTTTTTAAAGCGCCGTCGTATTGACGATTACGGTTCGTTACCCTACGGCTATAAAACGCCTCGATTGTAAAAATTATTATTATTATTTGTATATTTAGTATAGTGCACGTGTATATATATATATATATATATATATATATATATATATATATATATATATATATATATATATATATATATATATATATATATATATATATATATATATAGAAAGATTAATGCGCGTATATCAACATATAACAAAGGGATAATAATGGAAATTCGCGCAATAGATTTATAAGAGAAAGTTAGTTGCAGCCGTATACACGTGTTTCGCACTTATTAGTGCTCATCAGTACGGCATAGCAGATAGAAGAAATAACCGAGACAAAAACATATAGGGTGAACTTTTTAAAGCGCCGTCGTATTGACGATTACGGTTCGTTACCCTACGGCTATAAAACGCCTCGATTGTAAAAATTATTATTATTATTTGTATATTTAGTATAGTGCACGTGTATATATATATATATATATATATATATATATATATATATATATATATATATATATATATATATAGAAAGATTAATGCGCGTATATCAACATATAACAAAGGGATAATAATGGAAATTCGCGCAATAGATTTATAAGAGAAAGTTAGTTGCAGCCGTATACACGTGTTTCGCACTTATTAGTGCTCATCAGTACGGCATAGCAGATAGAAGAAATAAAATTTAAGCAACAAACTAGAAACAATGTATAACACAAGGTTTCACAGATAGTAGCCAACCACACATTTGTAGTTTCGGCTCGAAGATATTGAGTTTTCAATACAACAACAAACGTCACTACGGAGGTAGCTATAGCCACTACCGTGAGTTTGTTTTGGGATTAGGTTGTCTCATATATATATATATATATATATATATATATATATATATATATATATATATATATATATATATATATATATATATATATATATATATATATATATATATATATATATATATATATATATAGACTTATAAAATGACTTATACGCACCCAAACGACATATGAAATATACAAAGTGGCACCCGGATCAATGCGGCACCCGTTTTGGGTGCTATAGTGTTTTATACTTTTTTCTACGGTTTCGGCATGTACAAGTTGTGAAACGCCTAGAAACGAATTTTTGTGTGGGTGCCTTAAGGACGTTATATACCGAGTGATATACAAAAAAGTTCAGCGTATCACCACGAGTGGCGCTGCAGTCGATTTCTGTATATACAGGAGTATATGCCGCCTCGCGGTACTGGCACCCATCATAATTATTGTTCTACTGGCACCCATAGCACATGTTTTACCGGCAACATCGCATTACTACGCATTTTGCTTGATTTGCTTTTCGGTTTATTCTCTGGCCGCCCGTTTCGACGGCTGGCTACTGTCCGACGTTATAATACGAGGAGGTCAGGCTGATCAGAATAATTTTAACACTAAGTTAAAGTAAAAAGATTAATTATAAAGCATTTCGTTAGGAAAGACTATTAAACTCAATTTACCCCTCTATAAAACCATGAAGGTATAATAGATTGGGAACAATTCATATTTAGTTTTAAATTGATTTATTACGAGTCCTCTCATACGAATTTCATAAAAAGTTGGTCGACTGGGGACTTTGAATTATATGGAATTTGATTACCTATATTGATTACCCACAGTTTTAATGTTAAATTACCCTTATTTTTAAAAATACTATTATTATTGATAATAATAATTAATATTATTACTGATTGAATTCCTTTTTCTTCCTATGTGAGGCGTATTAATAAACTTTGATTACTTTCTTGAGGAATATTTCACATTTCTTAAACTGCATACACATTTTAAAAGAAAACAGCATAATAAACCTTTACATTCTACAATGAACGATAAAAACAATCTAAATAATCTGTGGATCTTTGGCTTACGAAACGCTGTTAATTAACGCAGGATAGTTATTAAGCGTTTGAATTCTTGTTAATCCCTTTTTAAATTAACTTTATAAAAGGAACAGAATGGTATTTTATCAAAATTACCTTTTTAATGACAAAACTATACATAATAAAAATAGTTATTAAGATAATGGATGCAACAAACGCATAGTTATTAGTTTTGGAATAAACTGTCGGTCCGTTGCCTGTTGGTCACCTGCCGCCGGCTAGCAGTATAGTGTGAATGGGTATCATGTTTTGTCGGTCCGGTGGCTGTTGGTAGCTTGCCGTATAGTGAGAATCTACTTTTAGGCGCGAAATATATCACTTTCATAAAATGTTCGGGGAGGTACAGGTATTGAACTTGAACTAGCTGTACTATTTTATGTTCTTAGTTCTTAAATTAAAAAGATTTCCTTCCGCAAATTCATGTTGAAGAACTAAAGAATGGGTATCTAGTTGTCCAGATGCTTACTGTTAGGAATCACTGGTCAGTGCAACTACAAAAAGTGTTCGGACGTCTTAGGTACCTGCTACCCATGCTATATTACCGTTGTTTATGATTCCAAATATTTTTGGTTTAGGTCTATTTTAAAAGTTGAATATCTCGTTGAAAGTTGTTTTCTGAAATTTTGCTAGAACTACATAGTAGTAGTTGTATATTTTATTTCTTCTTCTATGTTATTGGCCGTAATAATAAAAATAATAACATTCAAACGCTACGCATCGGTAAAACGCTCAAAAATAACGTTGCACATATTCATTCATATGATTTTTCAAATCAAATTTTGTAATTCTTATTTTATTTTCTACATAACCATACATTAAAACTTACTTTTAAAATACATAGGTACTTAAAATCTCTTGTATATGACATTTCAACTTTTCCACATTAACACTTATAATCATCAAAGAACGATTCTTTTTGTAAATGTTGAAATGTGATATAGGTAGTATTACGTGTTACAATGCGCAGATTTTTACAGCTTTACATCCGTTTATATATTCTTCTTTAACACTTTACGAACAGTTTTTTTGCATTTGCAAGTCGAAATTGTAGTCTAAATCAATTATGTTTTATATGAAGTGACTATGTGCCGCAACAATGAATTCAGTAACGCCCTTAATGTAAGAAATTTTAATAACATATTAAATGCTTATGGAAAAACACTTACTGGACTATTTAATCTCGATGTCTGAATACGTTTACTTAGAGTATAAAGTAGATAAATGCCTTCATCCAATACTTAAGGAAGATCTCTATCACCTATCATTAGGTATTTCTATAAGAAACAATAGAACAATACTCAAAAAGCATTCATTTCTAAATCCTTACCTATTGGCAAATTTAATTTTAATAGATGTAACTTTGTTCGTCTATATACCTAAAATGAAATAAATATCATAATCTGGGACAATGTAGCTGTTTTTTATAATAATTTAAAATTAAATTAAACCAAAATATCGTAACCATAAAAATATATATGCAGTATGGTTTAATTCTGAAATTCAATTGTTTAAAACTTAAAAACCATTACAGAAAACATAAACGGCAAGAGTTATTCAAAGAAGAAGAAAGAACGAAGGAAATTAAATATACTGGTAAAACAGGCTTATGATACTTATATCGCAAATGTTGAAACTGGTATAGAGCAGAATGTCAAAGGATTTTGGAATTATGTAAACACTAAAAATAAAATACGATCGAATATATTACATTTCAATTACTATAATCAGCTAATTGAAGAATTTGATGTAGCGGAAAGCTTTAGTAAATATTTTCAATCTGTTTACTCTGCTTCATATGAAGTTGCCTCGATTTATTTTAATAATAACAATACCTGCTTACCAGCGACGAGGGTTGGTATGTTTAAAACATTTTGTTTAAATCTCTTGTTTAAAACTAGTTTAAAAGATCAAACCAAGTTTTAAACTATTTCTTTTTAAACATGTATTAAACGTATATTTAAAATATGTTTTGTTGTAATTGTTTTAAAACGACTTTTCAAACATTTGAAAGAAAAAATATTAGATTATTGTACTGCATTTTCGAATTTAAATGATCAGTTTCCATCTGAAAAGTGTATTATTTTACATAAGTATAATAATACACCGTACACAGTCTTTTTTGCAATGGATACATTTGGCACGAATTTTATTAGGTTCAATAGCATCTTTAATAAAATTGTTAAAAAATGTTGTCATATACGGCACTTTCGTTAACCCGTCATCATGAATATATAATATTTGACTGATTTTCTAATTCTGCATTCTTTTTAGAGGTCTGAAGACGCATTTAAGAAGAATAATGATCATTTTATTTATAAATTACAAAGTGT
Organism: Agrypnus murinus; assembly: GCA_929113105.1. Classification (NCBI taxonomy): domain Eukaryota; kingdom Metazoa; phylum Arthropoda; class Insecta; order Coleoptera; family Elateridae; genus Agrypnus; species Agrypnus murinus. The sequence continues at coordinate 100,565,252 of OV816026.1, read as the reverse complement.
TGACTTAATAATATTTAACACTTTTGGTTTGGCGAGAATTGAAGTAGAATTTTTATTAGTGTATATTTTATTTAAGTTACTCTTGCTAGGAGTTGTAAAATTAAAAAAGTGATGATAAGAATAAGAACTTTTATTATTGTTTCAGGCACGCCTAATCATGATTCATGATGATAATTTGTATCTGAATTTAATAATATCTTTCTTGAAAGCTTTTATTAAAATATTTCAAAATGTTTATTAATTTAAAACAGTTTAAATCATGTTTTAAATATGTTTTTATATGGGGTGTTTTACACTTATTTTCGATAAAAAACATGTTTTATGTAAAAATAGAACTGTTTTTGTTTTTTAAAACATGTTTTTTGCCAACCCTGCCAGAGACGTTCCAGTTTGATCTTGATACATATCAACATTATGACTTTAGTGTTCCCCCAGGGATTTTATTTTACATTTTAGACCTCTGCTTTTTTATTGCTACTAAATGATCTTCCTTCGGTAGTAACAAACTCTAAATGTTTTCCATTTTCTAACGATATACAATTGACACTCCTGAAGATGGACAGAATATATGGTGGAGTGTAAACAAAAGTTATATTTCAATATTAATAAATGCGTTGTTATAACGTTTTCCAGAAAGAGAAACACACTACGTATGGCTTACCTAATTGTAAACAGTAAACTGAAAAAAGACAAATATACGAGATCTAGGAAGATTAGTGTCATAGCATATCTAGGAATATTACTATACCCAAGCAAACAAATGAAGAATCCAGGTCACCGAAATCACGACGGTGAAAATGCTTAACATATCGCAAAACACGCGGCGATCATGAGGCGAGATGCGGTTATCACATGCTCGAAATTTTAAAAGGTAGAATCCTAACATACGTTGCATACGTTCTTTAACAGCCGAGAGTAACACAAAATGCTGGTTACTCTCTTATATTAACTTCATGTATTTCACAGCTGTTGATCACGCGTTGACCGAGAACCTTCATTTGTTTGTTCGGATATAGGAATATCATTAACTTGGTTTTATGTATTCAATACAAATTCTAAATTGAAAATCTAAAAAGGGGAGTCTACGCACTTATCCAACTGGGATATTTTTGCCTTTTTGGTATTTCTTGCGTAAAGGGTAAAAAGATATTTAGAGTTCCTAAAATTTTTGATGACCTATATCCACATGTATGACTGAAAGATTATATGGACGTTATTTTGTTTAATTTTGTTTGTGTACAATCAGTACAACGCTGTTTTTATTTATTGACGCGTTTCAATGCCTACATATTCCTAGTTTTCAGTGTTCCTGTCAGAATATATTTTCTGTTTTTAATGCCGTATGACTCATTTGGAAATCGAATATAAGGAATATTATTCCAACAATAAAGGCGCAACAGAAAATTGTTGAACGATTGAATAAAATCATACTCGTTAGTTTAACAATTAAACAACAATAACAAGAATAAACTGATGATTGCATAAACCCGTTGTGCCCTCATACACGCACAAAAACAATGTGAACTGTATTATACAGCGATTTGTGCCTGGTTTCTCCACAAGCCTGGCATACACGTTCATTTTGACTCCTACTCACAATCAGTATATATTTCATTACCTGATTGTCTACTCATTACCTGTCAAACCTTTTAAAACTTACGAATAAATTTTTGCACTGGAAATTATAAAATATTACTATATGTAAGTAACATTATAGAGTAAATCTACTATACATATATTATATGTTACGTACCAAGCCAGAAATTGTACAATTCGCGCATTGCACAGTGATTTTTGTACCAAGCGCAAAGTGCACAGACTGCACGAAATACGATTTACCAGACTTGGTACTATACGAGTTTTGTACTGTTCGGGTTCTGAACAACATATTTGTACTGATCTATTAGTTTTAAGCTTTCAGTTAACTTGGTACAATTTAATCTTGTACAAAGCCCGAAAGAGGAGTCGCCTGACTAACTCGAGGGTTTTTTATGGTCCGAAATATTATTATTATTGAGCCTCGTACCTCCTATGAACAAGAAGAGCTAAAATTGTAATAACAAGAAAAGGAAAATAGATATTTTGAAATACAGACTATTCTAGTTTATTATATAAATATAAATAAATAAATATAATTTTTGTGCTTTCTAATTTATAGTAATAAATAAATAAATTTATTATAAATTCGAAATGAAAACTCAAAAATACGTGTTGGCTGATCGCTAATTGAATGGTTACGGAGAACAGCAAGCCCTCTTTTGTCACTAACTTGTGTACTCGCAAACTCGTTCGCTGTCATTCCATGAAACATGGAACTTTATTCTTTCGTTTTTACCTTCACTTTCTATTATTCGTGCTTTGTACAAAAAGTGATGTACGAAGTTGACTGAAAGCTTGAAACTAACAACTCGGTATAATTAGATTGACTGAACCCGAACATTTCAAAACTTATAATACCAAGTCTGGTAAATCCCACTTCGTACAAAGTAGCCTGTAGAGAAGTAGCAAAATGTGAAAAACCTGTTGACGTCATAAAAGATGAGCGTTGTATTCGCGCTAACATCGCAGTAGTGGCGTAACAAATATTGTTTTTAATTACTACTATATGAAAGACGAAGGTTAATGTAAGACGAACGCTATTGAACAACTTGACAAGTAAAACATACCCCTATTAAAATAATAAACTAACTTCAAACGTAGTTTCGTCTAGTACGCATGTGACGTCAATAGGCTTTTCTCATTTTGCGATTACTTTACACTTTGCGGTCGGTACAAAATCACTGTACAGTGCACGCATTGTACAATTTCCGGTTTGGTACGTAATATACTAAGAAAACAATATAATACTATAAACCAAGTAACACATAAATAGGAAAAAGTTTAATTCCTTCAATATTTTAAATCCTTTCAATATATAATATTGCTAATATTATGTAAATTTTTTGCGTGAAGAACGTACCGAAAAGGGTGTGTACTTATATTTTTCGTTTTTAAACGATTTTGGTATTTAAATATTCTTTCGACAGTTATTAAAGAAAGTTGGTGAAAGATTTTTACGATTAGAAGTCTTAAAATTCTTGTGCTTTGTTTTTTCTCTTTAACTAATACCGACGTAATCTAGTCATAAAAATTGTAACAACTAATTCATTATTCAAAACGTTGTAAAGGTAGCTTCATCGTTCATATATTGCTTGCCAAGTTTTATACATTTTCATTAGTCGTGCGTAGAATGTCAAACATTAAGCCCAGTGTCGATAATTGGATAACATTTAAAAAAATAGTTAAAAACCTAACAGTTTATAAAATGTATTTTTCTATTTTTGATTATACAAAGAGTTAATTATTTTTTTCGTTGACCGTTTGTTAATGTCAATATTAATGAATGATTTTTTCTAAAAAAGGATGTATTAATGGACGTCATTAATACACTCTTTTTTATTAAGTAACTGTTTTGTGAAAAAAGGATGCATTAATGGACCTCATTAATACACTCTTTTTCATTAATAAACCCGTTTGTGATTTTGACGTTTTGATGATGTTTTACTATAGGCAACTAGATATACGCACAAGTTTGGATTCGGTATTATTTGAAATTTTCTATCTTAAAATCGAAGAATTTTACGGTCAACGAAAAACTGTTGTAATCAATTCGTTTGTTAATGAGCAACTAATGATCTCAACTATTAAAGGCACTCACTCCCTATCGCTCGTTCGTGCTTTAAACAGTTTCGATCATTAATCGCTTTCATTAACAAACTAATTTATTAAATAACTATTATATTGCATTATATTGGGTAATTCTCAATGATAAAAATAAACCTATAAAGAAGCGACTACTATAAATACATCGTATCAAATTTCTATGAAGCATTTTAGAACGTTTCTTATAGTATTTAACATTACTAGCATGGTAAAAGGGTTTTTACTGGCGAATGGAGGATATAACTGACGAGTCGTAGACGAGTCAGTTATCTCCTTGAGCCAGTAAAACTCGTTACCTTGCGTGTATTGTTGAATGTTTTATTTGTTCCACACTTGTAAATAAATATTTCATTCATCAAATTACATAATTGTATTAAAAATTCTAGAAATTTCGATATTAAAAAAAATAGTATGAGCTTAGAGCGATTGCTTTGGAAACGCTCGTTACTTGTTTTGTTGGTTACTATGTCATTTAGAATTACCGTTTGTGGTGCATTTTTGGAACTAGATTTTGCTAATCAGATTTATTGAAATGAGTGTGCCGCAAACTATCATCGATGAAGCAGCAAGTGTGGCTGCAAGTTTGTTACCTGAAAAATCTTCAGCTAGATACGAGCACGAGTAGGTACGCTGAATTCAAAAAGTGGCAACAGGAAAACAACGTGATTGGTGTGACGGATGACGTTGTATTAGCGTATATCAATAATTTGTCTAAGAAATTCAGTCAGAATTCGTTATGGTCGAAGTGGTGAATGGTTAAAAGTTGTTTATCAGTTAGAGAAAACATTGATATTGGCAGGTTTGTTTTCTTTTATAATTAGTTTAAAAGGCAAAAAAGTTTTTATTTGTCAATTCTAGATATCATAAAGTGATTGTGTTTTTGAAAAGACTGAATGAGCGCTATGTTCTCAAGAAAGCTAAGGTACTGACGAAAGAGCAAGTGGAAAAATTTATACTTGAAGCTCCTGACGAGAAGTGGTTGTTTGCCAAAGTCGTTACCATTTTTGGTATATTTGGTTGTTTTCGGTGATGAGCTTCTATCCCTCACTTTAAATGAAGTGGAGGATTTGGCCAAATATATTGTTGTCACCTTACGCGATACCAAAAATCTAACAACCAGGAGGTTTACAATAACGGACGATGGGTGTATTTTTAAACCTTGTGCTATTTATCGGAAATATGCGACTCTACGACCTCAAAAAAGTAAGGACCTGCGGTTGTTCTTGACGTACCGTAATGGAAAATGTGTCGCCCTAAATGCAGGTCAACATACTGTTGGTACAATACCTAAAAAAATTGCTGAATATTTAGGATTACAAGAACCTGCATTGTATACAGGTCACTCATTTAGACGGACTGGAGCAACGATGGTTGTTGATGTAGGTGGTGATACTTTAAATTTGAAACGTGGAGGTGGATGGAAATCAACAAAAATTGCAGAGAGCTACGTGGATGACTCAATCAATAACAAGATCGAATGTCAAAAAGATTGTTTCCAGTTAAAGAATCTGCGCCATCTACTTCTACAGAGCATATATATAGTGCAAATACAAGTAGTAATGACTTAAAATTGTTCGGAAATTTCAGCTTTAGTGGAAATAACGGCTGTACTATGATTTTAATTATTCGATAGTAATAAGATGCAATAATTCTCATATGTTAGTAACAATTAAATTACTGCTAAGGAGTTTGGCTTTCATTTCAAATTATATAATAATAGAAAATATGAGGACGCGTGTAAAATTTTTTACATGCTAGCCAGTTATTTTTTTTACACCCGTGGTCCAGTTATTAAGACATTTTCAAGGGGAATACAGTGAATTGATATATCGATGTTTACAAGTTAGGAACAAATAAAAATATTTATGTCCGATTGCATTATAAAGTACTGTTTATTGTATTGTTTTGCGGCAGTGAACTGGCTTATTATTGTACTCGTAAAATAAAGTAGTAGTAGTAAAATAAAGTATATAGTAGTAAAGTAAAGTATGACAACTGTATATTACATGTCAAATTTTCTTCTGTCAAGAATAGATGTCAAATTTATAAACTGATTTTCTTTTGATAATTACCCAAATTTAGGAATCGAACATAAAGCTTTGTATGCAACTCTTACATAATCGGACCTTATAGACTCGCCCTTTTTATAGGCCTTGCTCGCTTCGCTCGCTCGGCCATAAACTGGGCTTATCTATAAAGTCCTACATTATGTACTTGTTACATAAATAGCTATTATACTTGTTTATAGTTTACATGTTCTTTTTAATGCCTATTCTTGCAGGTTTTGAACCATACCTTGGAATCTATTTTGATTGATATTTTTGTTTATATCGTTATTTCACGTAGAATGTACATTAGCGCTCATTAGATAAGTTTTGATATTGCAGATTGTTAGTGGTAATTACTCAAACTCAATACCCAACATGCACTTTCGTTCTCTGCTGCCTGTAGGAATCCCATTGATTAAGATCTGAGGCAAGATTAAAATAGACAATAGTCTTTTCTACTCACGCTGAATCGTTGAGTCTTTTATCTCACTATTTATACCCTCTAATAGTTAGTAGTGTATACGCATTTGAATTTTTTGTTTATAGGCAAACTACTGCCGGACAATTTATAGGTGCAAACAATGAAACAGTGTATAACATTGATTCAATTTAGATAATACGTGTGCACCTATGTTTTAAGAATTTAAACAGGAAATAAAGATAACAACAAAACATCTAATTTTATTTTACAAACTAATTCAAAATATTTAATGTGATCATGTAACTTGTTATGTGTTTTTAAGTCATTAAATCAAAAGCAGGTTTTAGTTAGCAGTTCTATACTTTAATTTCAATATAATAGCAAAGAATATTGTTGTTACAAAAAACACATTATTTATTTTGTTTTTATAACACTCGATTCTGAGTTTTCTAAAAAAATATGTGCCTTTTATTTCAATTAAAATAATTAAAACTCTAAATTATTAAAACTTTTATCCCTAGATGAAGACATTCCTAATTACCTAATTTCTGATTTGCAGAAGTCAAAGAAACTTCATTAAACATAGATGAAATATAACTATACCTACATATATACAAATATTACGTTACGGACATTTAATAAAACTTGGCTGGTTTTAAAATATATATTGAAGTAGCTTTAAACAAAATCATGGGCAAACATATTAAGAAATGCCAAAATGTGCAACTAAAAGTAACAAAGCAATAAAACAATAAAATTTTATTACCGATCGGTAAACAAATTTGTAAATATCGGTACTATTAGGTTTTGCGAAAAAGATTTTTGCTTTCATGAGAATGCATAAACAGAAATATTAAGAACTTCAACATCTACTTATTTTAATAACCGTTAATTTGCTATTGTTGGATAGTCATTGACATAAAATAAAGCTATGCAAAATATCTTCAAATGTTTAGAATTCTTTGTTTTTGATTTATATTTATAATTAACTGAATTGAGAATAGTTTGTTGTTTTGAGTAAAATTAAATGATTTTAAAGCTGCCTTTATTAATTAGTAGTGCACAATGTTTGCTTATGATGTTCACAACTATGGAGTATATTCTAATCTCAGTTATTTTATTGTTAATATGTCAATAATATAAAGTCTTATTAATGTAAGCTTCAAAATATCAAATAAATTATATTAATCATGCAATAATGGCAATTGCACTAGATGTTTAATTATATCATGCAATGACTAGAAAGCTTACACATTTTCCCTTAATCCCCGTCAGTATTCCATAATTCACGAAGATTGGAAAGGTTTATTATAACATCTAAAAGTATTTGTAGTTAGACTTTAGGCAAGGCAAATGCAACAATCCGAGGTAAACAATAAAAAGTTAAAAACTGGCATCCAAAACTGTAAGGTGAATTATTCAAAAATTTTTGCATAAGCTTCCATACTGTATATAAATAATAAAGCAAAAGGTAAAAAGGCACCCATAAATATGGCATCACTGGAGTGGTGCCACTTGGTCGAAGTTTATATAATTATTATACAAATGGGTGCCAGTTAACCAGTTAGTATGTTGGGTGCGAGTTTAACATTATATATCTTTTAGATAGTATAAAAGAATATTGCAGTTTTTCAACTTACTTTTTCTTTACTACTTGCGATGAGTCAATTGGTGTAAAATATACACCATTATCTCATTATCTCATTATCTCAACTCTATCAAGTGGGTGCTACTTTGCCGGAATATGTGTTGGGTGCTACACTGATAGCTTGACACGTATATATATATATATATATATATATATATATATATATATATATATATATATATATATATATATATATATATATGTATATATATATATAGATATATATATATATATATATATATATATATATATATATATATATATATATATATATATATATATATATATATATATATATATATTGATAAAGGGTACCTTGTCACCTCCAAAGTAGATACCCAGCGTACGTTGTCACCTCATATATAACGTTGTGACCTCCGTTTTCGGAGGTGACAACGTTTTGCCCTTTTTTCTACTGTATAAGCATATAGATGGTGTTAGAAGCCTAAATTCAAATTTTTGTCTGGAGGTGATAACGTCATACTTATACTCACAAGATTAATTTTTAGTTCAGCTGTAGATCGCTGGCGTTGCCGTCGCTCTTAGTTGTATAATTGCCAATACGATGTCACCTCCGCCTGTATATGTAGTTTTTTGTACCATGTGCGGTACGTTGCAGGCTCCACAGTTTGGCAACGTCGTATACAAGACCTTAACCATTCAGGTATATAGAATTCCATCGAAACTCATACATCTGGCGTGGTTTGGACCATTTCACGCTACATAAATTTAAACATACTTTTTTGGGAATAGTAGCTGCATTTAAACTAATATTTTTAAGGGATCGCTTGAATTGTACGTCATTTTCAAATAGTTGATGATGGTTTAAAACAATAAAGTAATAATTTCTATTCCATTTAAAAGATTTTGAGTTGAAAATGACTTTTTTTGAAATACGAAGAGATTAAATAGAAAATACTTTTTAGCCGTAATTATGTATAAAAAAGAGTTCATTTTTTTACAATATGATCATTTCGGATTTTTTGGGTTATTACTATTTGATAATTTTCAGAATTGTCATATGGCATATGAAATATTCATTCTCGCACCTACAAAGAAAGATTTAACTTTAAGATTTTCTTACAGTACAACAATTAATAAATTTTTAAAGAAAAATAATTTTATAAACAGAATAATGTAACATTTGGTATGTAGTGTACAAATTTCACCAAATCCGGTTCATGAAGTTTTAGCTGACATTGTAACTATGTTTACATTTTTATTTATTTATTTAATCAAATACACGCGAATCTCCCTTTATATACACAAAATTAATCCTAAAATATGCTTCAAATATAATTTGGTTACCAAATCTCATAACAAAATGCATTTTTATAATAATTATCAACAGATAAAGTTGAAATAATCAATTCCACAAACATAATGTAAATGTTTTAATAATAATTTTAAAAACAAAAAGGTTGGTTTCTGTGAAGGAAGTGGGGTATCTTGACCAATATAAGTTAATTGTTTGAAAAGAAAATCGATGAAATAGCTTTCACTTTTGGGTATGTGGTAAGAAAGAAACAAGTGAATTTATTAATTATCCTTATTTTCATTTGTGTAATTTTCGCCATCTAGTTGTATGGCTTCATCTAGCACATGAAATATGGATATTAAAAGTCAAATTACATGATTTCTTAACATACATATATATCCTGATATATATTGTTTACGTTGATTTTACCGATCTTTTTATTTGAGTGTACGTACAGTTGAGGAGTTAATAAATAGGTTACATTTTTATAAATCTAGGCACTTATGTTGTTAATTTTTGTAAATGTAGTTTATTATAAAAATGGATTAGTGGTTGCTAAGCGAAACAATAATGGTTGACTTCTTTGCTTGTTTGAACTAGCATTCATTAGAGGTAAAGGATTGTGTACTAGTTGTTTTGTTTCTCAATTACCAGCCTTGGTACTACATTAACATTCAAGATTGGTCCAAGACTAACCTTGGTTTTATTGCGATATTGGTGACATTGCTGGCTGTAGTCAGAATAGTTTTGGAGGGTCCGCAAAAGCCCTAATTTTTACGATTTTGCCGAATTTTTTCTTTCTTATTAAAAATCCATTTTTTCCGTATCTGCCTTCACGAACTATTTCCTGTAATTTTCTCACAATTTACTTTTGTGTTAAAACCTTAATTTGTGTTTCGGAGTACAGAGAGAGTTGGGAGGAGTGGGAGGAAGGAGTTGACGTAACGAAAAGTGTTGTTTTAAGATGCGAAATCAAATAGAGATGGAGATCAAGGGGTAAACGAAAATATCATGGAAAGATCCGGCAGTGAATCTTAATCGGATTTTGAGGAAGGCCATCAATCTCACAGAGGGTAAAACTTCCAACATTGGCATCCATCTGTGATCGAACAGGAGTATCAGACAGAGCTGCAAGACGTTGTAATCTCCCAGACAGACAGAGAAAAGGTTATCGACAGGATGAAGATTGGAAGAGAGAGAACAGGACACAGAGATCAAGTTGTTTCGACAGCAGGTCACAGAGCGATCCGTGCACTTTATTATGCTAGCAGAAAGGACTGTTACAAGCACTAGGACCAAGGGAGGTGTGATTTCTCTACTTGAAAAAGGACTGAAAAGGTGATTGCAATGGATGTTTTGTATTTTTCATTCCAATGGACTTCCCTTACGCCGTCTGTACCAGTTTCTAGATAGAAAGACTACTGGGCCTAGAACCTACTCAGGCGAGATTGGCAAGAAACTAGATGGGTGCGAAAAGCTTGACATTGCAAGTTTTTCACCAATCGAAGGTAACCTTCCCTATTTAGAAGTCAGTCAAGATTTGAGTACTGACCAAAAATATTTGCTAGAAGTTTGCCACGCCACGAGGAGAGTATTCAGAAGATCTAGCGAAGAAAAACCCAGGGAAGCCATCACATGCAAGATGGCAGCTAATCGCATTTTACGCCTGTACGTCAGCAGCGAGAACCCTTCTGATAACTTGAAAATACTATCTGAATACGTAATGAAAGTCTACGCTCCAGTTTGGTCCCATGTGAAACTTCATCCATCTTGCACTTACGGCGCTCAGTACTTGGAGACTTGTAAAGTTTTCCCGCTACTTTCCGCATGGGCTCCTAAATAATAATAATAATAATAAATGCCTTTATTTTATATAATAAGCAGAGCATAATAATTATATAATAATATTATAATAAGCAGAGAAAAAAAATTACATTCATTACATTACATTAAGGCGAAGTTCAGCATCACCTAACTGGGTGATGCTGCTCTGCCACTTAACCCTTAATTTAAATAAAAACAATGATTTAATATAATATGCGGAAAAATAATTAGGCAACGTATAATAAAACATATTTAAACAGGATAATATAGGTAGAGTTATGTTAACATTATCCTTGGTGGAGCTGGCAGCAGGAGCTTCGTAGAACATATACAGGAACATGATTAATTTAAGTTTGTTGTTTTCTAAACAAATCTGATGACAATGTTTTTTTGAACTTTGAGATAGGAAGAGCTTTAAATGAGCTTGGAATCTGATTAAGATATGAAGCGCAGGTATATGAGAAAGATCTCTTAAACGTGTGTGTTTTATGTGGTGGAATCGTAAGTAAACCTCTGTATCTTAAGTTTATGTGATGTACGTCTGTACGAAAGCTTATTTTATTAGTCAGGTATTCAGGTTTGCTGTGTTGTAATATTTTATGAAAGAAAGTTGTCGCGTGTAGGTGACGTCTGTTTGACATGTTAAGCCATTTTGATGGTGCTAATTTGTCTGTTATACGATGAACTGCCCTAGGTATGTCATAAATTAGTCGGAGGCAGGCATTGTGTAGTCGCTGTATTTTATTTGCAACCTCTTGCTCTATACATGGCCCATAAACTACATCACAGTAGTTAAGATCAGAAAGAACCAGCGCCTCACAAAGCATTTTTTTGATATGCGTGTCGAGATACTCTCGATTCTGATATATGATACGAAGATTTAAGTATCCTTTTTTAAGAACATTACAGACATGCGATTTAAATCGTAAATCTTTATCTATAGTTAGACCTAGGTTCCTTACCTTTTTGTAGACTTCCACTTTTACGCCTCCGATCTCAATATTGACCTCTGCCACTAAAGAGTCGTACACATAAGAACTACTTATTAGTATTGCTTGAGATTTAGTAGGATTAAGTTTCAGTTTATGTGCTCTAGATAAATTAGAAATTGCTTGTAAATCAGCATTAATTTTTTGACAAGCTTGAGTTACCGAAGTCCAGGGAAATGATGAATACAGTTGTGTGTCATCAGCGTAAAAGTGGGAGTCTACGAACTGGAGCTGTTCACGGAAATTCGATATATAGATAGCAAATAAGGTAGGGCTGACAATGGAGCCTTGGGGTACACCAGATTTTAAGGTTAGATATTCTGAAGTATTATTCTTATATACTACAACTTGCTGTCGGTTTGTTAGAAAGTTTTTAAAAAAATTTACCGCCTCAATTGAGAGTCCACAAAAATGTAAAATAGATAAAAGTAACTGATGGTCTACAGTGTCAAAAGCCTTTGAGAAGTCTAACAGTACTAGAACAGTGGCAAGTTTTTTGTCAAGAGCAGTTATTATATCATCGGTTACTTTAAGTAATGCGCTCGTGCAGCTGTAGCCCCGCCTAAACCCTGATTGTGTCTCAGGCAGTATATCATTTCGTTCTAAGAATTCTTTTAGTTGCTTATCAATGATCATTTCTAAAACTTTGGAAAGAACCGGGAGGATGGAGATGGACCGGAGATCTTTGAATTCTAAGGGATTAGGAATCTTATTTAAAGGGATAACATTTGCTTTCTTCCAGGTAGTGGGATATACTGAATGGATAATACAATAATTAATTACATGAGTCACAACAGGGAAAAGAAAGGGTAGGCACAGGTTTATCATAAAAAGAGTTATTCCGTCGTGACCCGCGGCATTTGATTTTATTCTTTTGCTACTACTCCAAATCTCTTCTTCGGGCACAGGGCGAAAGAACAGTACATGGTTTGTTTTCATATTACTATTGTAATAGCTTAGGAGTTAAGAAAAAAAGCATTTATGTCATTTACGTTTGTCAAATATTCCGGTAAATTTGAAGATTTCTTTTTATTTTCTATAATATTGTGTTTGATACTTTTCCAGATAAGGTTAGCTTGATTGGTTTCCGATAGGTTAGTAAAGTACGTCTTTTTAGCCCTACGACATGTATTTGTAACAAGGTTTCTTAGTTGTGCATATTGCTGACGATCTGTCTGTGATTTGGTTTGCTTATAAATTTTGTGTGCATAATCGCGCATTTCCATTAAGAAACGTATATTATCATTAAGCCAGGGTGCTGGTGGTTTAGATATTCGTGAGTGTTTAATGGGTGGATGGACAGCAAAGAGCGGGGCTAGCTTATTGGTAAGAAAGTCGACTTTACTATCAATATCCGTATAAGTATAAATTTCATCCCAATTGATTGACATAAGATCATCATGAAATAGATTATAATTCAAGTTTTTGAAACAGCGGTATGTTTTATGAATTGTGCCGGCCTTCGACCATCCATGAGCAGGGTGCAGTCTACTGTCTCGTGATCAGACAGTTTAGCATCGACAAAAATTCCAGAGTTAATTACATTCGCGGCTTTGGAGGACAAAATTAGATCTATAATGGTGTCGATCCTGAATTTCAAACAAATGTCTGCTTTGCCTCCCCACAAAATCTACTTCTCGGGCTTCTAATAGATGAGAGGAGAGATATTCGTGAGTTGGGTTTACGACTAGTCCTAAAGGCAAGAACATTAGTCCACAATGGTGGTGGCGTCAAGAAATCCCAAATTCCTAAAATCAATTTCTATGCTGAGAATTACATTGATTTCATTTCATGGCAAGCTCAAAAAGTCACAGAGCCTCCATTTACTAAACATATAAAGGAAGATGAACTAAAAGGTCTCATAGTAAAGGCTGGATCTCTTCAAATGAACTTTCCGTTGATTTTCCACGATTTCCACTGCCACACTCAAGCGGTAGAAAGAACGGTTAAGATTGTCAAGAGGCATCGTCTGCAGTTTGTGGCAGCAGCAACAGAGATGGTTATATTATGACTAAAATAGAATCTCGCAAGTCCATGCCGTTGTTTGAGTCAAGAAAATATTTTAATGTATGACAACCTTATAGTCATAAGACTCATAAGTAATAATATATATAAATTACCTATCCCAATATAACAATGTTTTCTTTTTGTTTTATAGAACTGCATTTCTTTTCAATTAAGATCTTTATTGTTTGTTTTTACCACCTGTATAAGTGGATATAGGGTACATAAAACTGAATTATAATTGAAAAAAATTATAAAATTCATAGTTCTTTCGGACCCACAAGAAATTTTTTTACTGATCTGTAGTTTTTACACGATATTAAGCACTACAAAATGCAAGTTTTAATCACTCGGCCATGATAAAAAATGGAAAAGAAAATCTGAAGTTAGTAGGGAAAAACTGATTAATAATTGAGAAAAATGATCAAATTCAAAGTGCTTGCGGACCCTCAAGAAATTGTTTTACTGAGCTGGGGGTTCTACATGTTAATAGGCACCAAACAAGACAACTTTTAATCACTCTGCCATGATAAAAAAAATGGAAAAACTATTTTTTGACCTCTATTTCGTTCCATCCTAATACATATTCTATAATTCGTTAGATCAAATAATAAAGAGGTGTATATCATAGCCAACGGAAGCTGTTGGAAAAAATGCCTTAAAAGAAAATTTTTAAAAATGTCGATTAATTTGTTGTGTTTCGATTGGTTTAATGTTAATAAAGTTGATAACTCCCTTTGTTAATTAAATCACAGGAAATCCAATGGTCCAACATGATAAGTGTGTGACTTCGGAAATATCAAACATTTGTAGTAAAAAACACATTATTTAATTTCTTTGTATTACACTCTCTTCGAGTTTAGTAAAAATTAAAAGAGTGTCGGAGTATATTTCAATCAAAATAGAATCTAGATAAAAGTATATTCAAATTAAACAGTGATTCTCGAGATTACAAGAAACTTTATAAAATATTAACTTTATGAAGTAAACGAGAAAGCAATGATTATAATTAGAGAAGCCTTATTAAACTAGTCAGTGCTACTCAGAAAGACGCTTTAATAAATGTTGAAACGGCTTTTAAATAAGTCTTTAATAATAATTCATAAGAAATACAAAAACGCCAATTTACTATAACACAGAAAATAAAAAATAAGTAAATCGAGAATGCTTGCTTGTTTTCATTTGTTATTTTGCCACTAAAATGCCTTCGGCGAGCAATTTGAACCGCCCGATTTCAACATCTGGAGACCACAAGAGACCCTTTTTATGAAATGTACATCTATGGAATGTAGTGTCAACGCTCTATATATATAACTGCGCATAACGATGGTACCTTCTGACCTCCGAACACTTGGCAGCGTTGCTGGAGGTAACAGCGAACTACCAGTTTCTGCTTGTATATACAATTTGGAGGTCGGTTCGTATCTTCTGTAAACTCTATATATGACAAAATAAAACAAGGGAAATAATTTCCCCTTTCTTGAGATTTGGATTCTAGAGGTTCCCCTCATCACAAATATAACAAATTTTTAGCAATATATTCACGGGAATACCCGGAAGTCAGGTCGTCTCCTCTGTATGGCGGAGGTGACAGCTTAACAGGCATCAATATATATATATATATATATATATATATATATATATATATATATATAATATATATATATATATATATATATATATATATATATATATATATATATATATATATATATATATATATATATATATATATATATATATATATATATATATATATATATATATATATATATATATATATATATATATATATATATATATATATATATATATATATATATATATATATATATATATATATATATATATCTATAGGGCACCACTATGCGTCCCCCCATGTAAAATCTTAGGTTCAAGCAGCGTCCGAAGTCACTCGGCGTCCGGATATACGGACGCTGGGTGACTAGTGCCTCAAAATTGCACCATATGAAGCTTAAAGTGTCTAGATGGCGAAAATGTAAAAATTAGCTGTGCGCAGTTTGACACCCATTCCTGATTCGTGTATAAAATCGTAGTTCGAGCGTTTGCCACACGCAGCGCTAATAGCGCGGGATTTGTATACATTTGTATACAAATTTATGGCATAGGTTTACCCTGCGTCCGCATATTTAACAAGAATTGTGTTGGTAACACTGATTCCTTTGTGGCTAGACAGTGACGTCATTTCAACGGGACTTCACTTTATGCATTGTATTTCTTAGTAAAGATTGCGTCATTTAAGGTGACAAAAATTCGTACATATTATATTTTGTTAAAGCTATTTAAGAAACACTTTTAATACGTTTCATTTATGCGTCATGTAAATTTCGTTTAAACCGGTTTTAATTGCTCCTACAAATGGGCGATAATTTTAATAAAATCGTAAGATTTAATTCAAAGCTCTATTGATTTAAGTGAAACAAACGTAACCATTATTATATTATCATTCAGTATTTAATCAATCACTGATGCTGTTAGCTAGTAATAAATCTGGCTGTTTAATCTTATCCCATATTATATTTTAAAATTTTTAAAACTCATATGTTTGTGAGGCAGACAGTGACATCATTTCAAACGGGACTTCTTATGCATTAAAATATTGAAATTAAATAACTTTTACAACTTCTAATTTGTTAGATGACATACAAACTTGAGATTTGGCACAATTATAGGAATTGGGATTCTTGTAAGTAGGAAAATAAAAAAATATATTTATGTCAACCCTCGCACCCCCTGTTAGGAGTTGTAAAACTTCTAGATGACTTAGGCCGCAGTCTCACTGAACCACCGTCAACCACCCACTGCCATCAACTAAAATTTAAACATGTATTAACCAATGCCGCTGGTCCCACTAAACCACTGTTAACCACCAACTACCATCAAACGGTGACCACCAGTTTGAAATTTCCAACTTGTTCGAATTTTGGTGGTTGGTGGTCAGCGGTGGTTAAAATGCGCACGCGCCAGTGTACATGATGATAACTAAAAATTTGCATTTCCTGTCCACGGGTATTTCGTTTTTAATGATTGGTAGTGTCAACTTGTGATGTTTGACGTTTTGTTTTGAAAACATAACCTGATAGAATTTATAAAATGTGTGAGGACAAATCGTGGTCTCCCGTCGAAATCGACAATTTAATTGCATTAATTAGAGAGAGGCGCGAATTATATGATCAGAGTTCGTCTGGCTATTCAAATTTAAATACTACGGACATACTGTGGAGTCAAATAAGCGACCAATTTCCAAATAGAAGCGGTAAGAAAATGTAACCTAGGTATATGTATAAACTGTATGATTATCTACTCAAGTAATCTACCTTTTAGAGCAAGAACTACGCAAAAAATGGCAAATTCTAAGGACTGGCTACAGATCCAGAAGAGGCGAGAAATATCTACCATCTGGAAGTGGAGCCAAAACAAAAAAGAAGTGGCCATATTTTGATTCTTTGACATTTTTGGAGCCATACATGGCTAAGAGGGCAACTAGCTCAAACATACCAATACGAGCTCCAAGCCCTAGTTCCAGTATTGCAGCATCCACTTCGTCCGAAGACACTTTTGGTAAAGCATATATAGTCAATGGTAAGTTTGAAGAGTTCAGTAAAGATAACGGTATAATAAATTAATTTACATGATTCTTAATTATTTAGATGATGGTACGTTAATATCGGATGAAGATGTCGAGGGAAATGATGATAATGAAGTGCCTGATGACTCGCTAATGAATCAGGCAGAAAGGGAGGATGAGCCATTTTCACCGGCTAGGGCAAACGAAACACCTCCCTCTAAGAGACGTAAATTGAACGTAGTGGATGAGGAGTTTATCCAATATTTAAAAACAAAACAACAACAAAACCGAAAGAAATCGTCCAATGAACTCTTCTTGAATAGTTTGTTGGAAGATATGAAAAAATTAACACCAAGTAATTTAAGGAAATTTAAAGTTTCAGTTTTAAATACGCTTAATGAATTGTTAGATAATTAAGTAATTAAATTGTACATATATATTTTAATAAATTAAACATTAGACTTTAATAGCTTATATTTTATTAATAAATAAATAATACTAATATACATAATTTACATTTCATTTGCCACGATTCTTGCATCTTGCCACTCCACAGCACCTTCACCACTAAAATAATCGCAAAACATATTTCTAATTTCCCTTGCTGCCTTTGTAGATTGATTCGTATTTGATCGTTGCATGTTGGTGACAGGTCCAAATGCACTACCTGTTGCATTGTTCTCTACAACTTCATTACCAATTGTATTATTTTCTACAGTCCTGACCATATTGTGTAACACACATGCCGCTTTTATTATCTTGTCCACTTTATCAGGATGCACTGCAATGCTATTTTCAAATATTCGAAATTTAGCAGCTAGAATGCCAAATGTACATTCAACAACCTGTCGTGTATAAGACAAACGATAATTGTATCGTCTTTTGTTTTCATTCAAATCACGTCGAGGATATGGCTTCATTAAGTTTTCGGATAAACGAAAAGCTTCATCAGCAACAAATACGAACGGTAGTGGTTCATTCATATTTTCATGAATTGGTTTTGGCTCTGGCAGTTCTAGCATGTTCGTGTAGAGCAATTTCCCAAATTCAGAATGCTCTAACACGCCACCATCGCTGTTCCTGCCATAACTACCAACATCAATCATAATAAATTTATAATTAGCATCCACAACTGCCAGTAAAACAATTGAATGGTACAGTTTATAATTGTAAAACAGTGAGCCACAATTAAATGGTTTACGAATTCGCACGTGTTTACCATCAATAGCTCCAACACAATTTGGAAATTTCTTTTTTATGAAAAACTCGTCTGCAATTGTCTGAAATGTGTCTTTATTGGGAAACTTCAAGTAGGTGTCTACTAACGCTTCATAAATTAAAGACAACATTTCATTGACAAATACAGAAATCCTGTTATGGCTAATTCTGAAACGGAACGATGCCGAATGATATGATTCTCCTGTGGCCAGGTATCTAAAAGATAATTACTGAAATAATTAACATCGTTTAACAAAAAGCAATTTAATACTTACCTTAACGTTACTGTTAGTCGCTCCTCAAAACTTATCGTTTTACGACAATGCGTGTTTCCACAGGAGAATAGTGGTTGAACTTTCAACACTATTAGATTGTAGCAATCTTTATTCATGCGGTAATAATTATAAAATTTTTCTTCATCGTTGATAAGCTGGGGCACTAGCCGATGAAATTCTCCCAACTGCTCTCTATGAAGAAAAATTTCCCGCACCCACATATTTCGTGATTTTTTATACGTTCTATTCCACATGTAGTACATGGTTATAACTTCCTCGCTGTCTGATTGATCTGACGATGACATATTTTTCCAATTTGGTTTATTATATTTTATTAAACGCAACGCGACAAAAGTAAACAAACCAATGCACATAACCTCATTAAATAAGAAATATTAATAACAGTTCCAAGCTTGCCAAGTTGGCAATATGTGTACTTCAAAAGGAAATGAACATAAAACAAGCGCGAAATTTAAAATTTTACATGAAACTGGTGGTCACTGCTTGCTTCAGTGGGACTGCACGGAATTATTTTAGTTGGTGGTGGTCGGTGGTAGTGGGTGGTAGTGGCTGCAGTGAGACTGCGGCCTTAGAAACTTGAAATTTGGTGTAATTATAGGATTTAAGATTATGATAAAGAAAAATATAAAAAAAATGTTATGATGTCAACCCCTGCACCCCGTTCTGGGGTTGCAAAACTTCTAGATGACATACAAACTTGAAATTTGGTATAGCGATGGAATTTAGGACTCTCCTAAAGAAAAATTTTAAAAAAATTATTAAATCAACCCCCATCTTCCATTTGGGGGTTGTAAAAGTTCTAGATGACATACAAACTTGAAATTTAGTATAGCGATGGAATTTAGGACTCTCCTAAAGAAAAATTTAAAAAAATTATTAAATCAACCCCCATATTCCATTTGGGGGTTGCAAAACTTCTAGATGACATACAAACTTGAAATTTGGTATAGTGATAGGGTTTAAGACTCTCGTAAAGAAAAACATAAAAAATTTTATTAAGTCAACCCCCGCACTTTATTTGGGGGTTGTAATACTTCTAGATCACACACAAACTTGAAATTTGGTATATTTATAGGGTTTAGGATTCTAGTAAATAAAAATTAAAAAAAATGTTATTATGTCAACCCCGCATCCCCTTTTAGGGTTGTAAAACTTCTAGATGACATACAAACTTGAAATTTGGTATAGCGATGGAATTTAGGACTCTCCTAAAGAAAAATTAAAAAGAAATTATTAAATCAACCCCCCATATTCCATTTGGGGGTTGTAAAACTTCTAGATGACATAAAAACTTAGAATTTGGTTTAGTTATAGGGTTTAGAGTTCTCGTAAAGAAAAATATAAAAAATTGTTATTATGTTAACCCTCCGCTACCCCTTTAGGGGTTGTAAAACGGGACTTCACTTTATGTATTTAAGTAATGAAATTAAATAGTCTTTATAACTTCCGAATTTCTAGAGTACATACAAACTTGAAATTTGGTATATTTACAGAGTTTCGGATTCTCGTCTAGCGAAAAATTAAAAAAACGTTAAAAAAACCCATATTTATATTTTCAAAATTTTGTTCTGTTTTGGGTAGCAGCCACCTCTTAGAATTTCTACACACGGGAAGAATAGTAAACAATCTTTGCGTTTCATTTTCGAACGGGTGCCGTGAAAGAACATAAAAAGTCACCTATTTTATAGATTTTGCGAAGTTCAGGGTCTAAGGGGGTAGCAACCAACCCTTAGAATTTTGAAATACGGGAAAAATAGTAAATAATCTTTGTTGCGGTTCATATTTGAATGGGTGACGTGAAAGAACATAAAAAGTTACATACTTTACGGATTTTGCGACATTAAGGGTCTAAGGGGTAGCCAGCCATCCCTTAGAATTTGCAAATGTGGAGAAAATAGTAAAGCAGTTTATTTGCGTTTCATTGTTGAATGGGTTGCGTGAAAGAACATAAAAACGCACATGCTTCACCGATTTTGCGAAATTCAGGATATAAGGGGGTAGCAGCCAACCCTTAGAATTTCTAAATGTGACAAAATAGCAACGATTTTTGTTGCGCTTCATTTTCATGGTTATCATGAAAAAACATAAGAAGTCGCATATTTTATGGTTAATAATATACAAGATACTTTTTAGATTTTGCAAAATTCAGATTTCAAAGGTGTACGAGTCACCACTTCAAATGTTTAAATGTGAAAAAAATAGTAAACACTTAGCCACTTAACGGGTTCTGGCCTATTTAACAGTCTACACTCAATCATCCGGACAAGCTTTTGGTTATAGTAATGGAATTAAAAGAACTTCGTAGATTTCGGCTTCTTGTTTACGAAAACAGTATTAGAATACATTCACTTTATTATTTCATTATCATTCACTTTAAACCTGTAGTACCTTATTACTTTTTTATTCAGAATCCCACTTGCTATCGATTTCCATACTTCAAATCTAATCGTTCCATTTAAAAAAATCCTGATGATGATATCCAGCACCAGCACAAGTTCTAAGATGTGTTCTGATTTCGTAAACTAGAGGTCAAAGTATACAAAGTTCTTTTAATTCCACTGCTATAGTCACAAGCTTGTTGGAATGATTCAGTGTAGACTGTTAAACAGGACACCCTGTATAGTCTTCAATATCTTCCTCTGAATCGCAGAAAAATTAATTTAGTGACAAGCGGTTTGGACAAAAAATTGGTTTTTATGTTATTGCACTGTTATTGTTAAAATTAGGAACATTTCTTTGAGAAAAATAATGCCTACATGAAAAGTGTTCATTTAACCAAAACGAAATCAAAAAATTAATAAACAAGAAAACATAATTGCCTATTTTTTATATAAATCTTAAATGAATTGCTTTTTGGTCTGAAAATTAGAACCCAAGGTTTCTTTCTATAACCCCTACAAAAATTTCATAGATATATGGCATGTACTTTCTGAGATAAAAACTAATTTGTTTTTAATAAAATTGTCCCTAAAAATGGGTACCTTTTATTACCTATTGTCTGATAAAAACAAAAGTAGCTATAGCACTTAGAAATATAATATTTTACTAAAGTTAAGCTTTATTAAAGTCAGAGGACTCGAGAAAAAAATGGATATTAGATAATCAGGAATATAACTCAATATTATAGTTTGAAAGACGTCCTTATAAAAATTTAATGTTGTTAGCAAGAGAATATTTCCTTGTAAGCATGGATTAAATTTCATTGCAGGTGTGCAAGTCTATAAAGTGACGTAATTTTGTGTATGCTATAACGCATATGCTCAGCACACGTAAAAAACAAAAGCTAATTATTGTGTAAAATGACACTTAATTCGAATTCTAGTTAGCGAATAGATTCTGATATTGGGCTATTGCCAGAAATTCCATTTTTTTCAAATTATGCACGATGGTACATTTTATATACTAGAATGATTGCTTGAAGCTGGAAAAAGAACTTAAAATTGTCTGCTAATAGACCCAACCTGTGTATTCTTGTATATAACTTTTTTCGGTCAGTTGTGTTTACAAAATTTTTAATCGTGTTCCTTTTAACACTCGTTTTTCGGGGATTTTCCAAGGAGTAGAGGTTCTCTTTTGCAATTATGAATTTGATAACGGTTACAGCTGTACATATAGGTAAATGTAAAAAACAATTCATTTATGCAGCATTCATTCGGAGCATTTAAGAATTAAAGTAAACATTTTAGGTTCTCAGAATTGTATGATGAACAATTTGACGTCGCGTCATCAAACATCATATCAAATATCATGTTACTGAAGATTTTAATTGCCCATGCAAATTAAAATCTGAATTATTTATGCTGCCAGATTTTAAATTTTTCTTTATATTCTTGAATCTGAAATTTTTTGAAAATATTTTAAATGTTTACACTTGAAACCACCAAAACAAATTTTGGTTAAAAAGTCTTGAATAATTATTGTTTTAAATGCGTTAATAGGATTGAATTAAGATTATTATTTTTTGTTTAAAAGAATGACATGGAATTATAAATTATAGGACCTTCGTCCAGCTTCAAGCAATCATTGTAGTATAAAATGTACCATCGTGAATAATTTTTTCTATCAAAGAAGAAGGAAAGTGGCAAACACTCTCTTATACTGCATGCACGCAGGCCCCAGTTTTTTTCTGCCTGTCATTTTCTACGAGTTTCTCAAAATATTTTTTTATGTCACTATGTGTAGTTTATATCAATTTAAATTTGTCCAACAAGCGTTGATCTTCGTACACTGGTATAACACCGTAAGCGTTTCAAAATGGAAAACAGCATTCCAATTATACTGTCTCAACAAGGATTTTCGAAGCTCCACTGTCTTTGAGGTATAGCCCAATGCATGAGAGTACCACTTTTAGGAGATGAATCCCTCCAAGACCAAGCAATAGGTTGGGATTTTTGTTAGACACACTGAATTTATTTGAGCATGTGATGTACTTCTTCATTGCATCACAATGAACCCTTTAGTTCAGTTACATTTGATTTTCTAAGAAATAGAGAAACCATACAAGATCCTTGGGAAGGTTTTTACTTCATTTTCTTCGTTAACGTCACTATTTCCTTTTGTTTTGATAGTACAGTAGCTTTTGAGCAGTACAGTAGTTTTTTCTTTTCCTTTGTGTCATAATTTTTTGCAGTTTTCAATTTTCCAACACCATAGTGTGTTATTGTCGAATAATTTATATGAAGAAAAGAAGTTGTCAAGGAAAATATTATGATTAGGGTTATTCTCTACAATAGATAGTAGATAAAAAACAAAGTCACCTCCCAACCCAAGTCTGGATTTTTTATTATTTGGAGGATAACTTGTATAAGTACCCTTCATCTGAACAGATATACCATAATTTGAAACCGAATCTTACCGGTTTCACTTTTAGAAGCATTTTGTTGCGAGTGCCGTTCAAAATATGGAACTATCTGTTCATCTAGTAATATAAGTTGCACGAGAATACTCCATACTGCATGAGTTTTTCATTCATCATGTAAAAATTACCTACTAAGATTTACCAAAAAGAATGAAGTGAATATAATCATGGGTGACTTCAACGGAAAGATAGGTAAAGGAAGAGTGCAATATATTGTTGAAGACCATGGTATTTGCAAACGAAACGATAGGGGGGATATCTGGTACAGTTCTGTAATGAAGAAAACTTAATGGTAGCAAACACCTGGTTCCAACTTCCAGAAAGGCGATTGTACACTTAGAAGTGTACTTAGGACCAGGAGACAATGAAGGAAATATCATAAAAAATCAAATAGATTATATACTGATTGATAAACGATATAGAAACGGAATTAAAGTTGTAAGAACTTATCCTGGATCAGACATATGATCTGATCAGAACCCCGTAGCTGAAAAACGTGAGATTAAATTGAAGAAAATCCGGAAGAGAAATAAAACAAGACCTAACTTTGAGAAACTGGGGGAACCACAAATAAAAGAGGAAATAACACGAGTTTTGAATAGTAAGTTTAGGGAAACGGTATAATTGGAAACAGAAACAATGGAAAACTTTTGGCAGTCTGTTAAAAATGTAAACATGAAGTACAAGAAAATGAATTGGAAAACCAAGAGCAGAGAGCAAAACAGAGATGGATGACGGAAGAAATCCTTTTATTGATGAACGAAAGAAGGAAGTACAAACATAAAGACTATAATAAATATAAAGAAATCCATAAAAAGATTACAAGGCTTATAAGAGAGGCAAAGGAGACCTGGATGGAGAAACGTTGTCAAGTACTCGAAGAGCTGCCAAGAAAGCATGATTTCTTTAACACACAAAAAAGAAGATAAAAGAAATAACTGGAAATAAAACCCATCAACACGATATCTTAGTCACAGATAGTAACAAAAAAACAATAGACCCAAACGAGATAGAAGAGATTTTGACAAGCTATATACAAGAGCTTTTTGATGATATCAGAATGTAACCAGAACCAAGAGAAATAGATCAAGAAGATTAGCCATTGAGAATTATTATAGCAGAAGTGAAACACGCAATAAAACTATCAAACCACGTAGAGTCTCAGGTGAAGATAACATCTATACTGAGATGCGTAAAGTATTAGACGATGAAAGCCTCAACATCTTAACATCTTTCTTAAATAGAATATACTATACAGGAATCGTACCACACGACTGGACCCAACTTACTTTTATTCCGATACCTAAAAAGAGCGGAGTAAAACAGTGCTCACAGTACCGATTGATTAGCCTGATGAGCCATGTACAGTAGATAATGCTAAGAACATGCATCAACGAGTACACACAAAATGCGGACAATATGTAGGAGAAGAACAATTTGGTTTTCGCTTAGGCATTGGAACTAGAGAAGCAGTTCAAGGTCCTAGGACTAGCAGAAATACATAAAACAAAATTAAATAGCTTATCGGTATCTCCAGTGTAAGTGACTCCTGCGTACAATGTTGCTTCCTCACGGCTTGCTCCAAAATTATAAGTCTGGATTTCTTCAGCTAGTTTGCAAGCATAATTTTCAGAGAAGTCTATATGTAGTAACCCTTCATTCTTACTAAGACTGTTTTTCAGTGTGTTCTAAGCAGCATTTTCATTTTTAATGTTAAATTTATATTTATTTTTAAAGTTTTCATTTCTTCTTGAACCTCTCCCTCCAACTCTCGGACAGGTTTAGTAACATTGATTTTAGCTGCAATCTTAACATTAAATTGAACCTTTTCTTCATTTTATTTTGACATTTCAGAGGCCTGCCATACATATGCAATGCGGAAGCCTTACTACATGTTACAGGAGTTCATATGAATTTTCATTATCTACAAGTTTTAGTGGCTTTAGTTTTTGTAGTTTGAAGCTTATGTTTGCACGTTGCTTGTACAAGCAGGTAGCTCTGTTTATTTCATTAGGTTTGCATACATAATATAGACGGTAATAACATAGGGATGGCATCGAGAGAATGTACTGTTGGATATTTTTGTTTTGTGTGCAAGGCCAAGTGTTTTATTTGCTAAACTATAAAGACGGTAGTGTCCTATATAAATGTACATCAACAAAGCATTTAAAAATATTTTCCGTTGGTTTTTTTGACCTCCAGCAACTCTCCAAGGTTTCACCAGCGAGTCATGCAAAACTAGAGTACGGATTGCTTATTCCTCATTGCTTTTTCCTTTTCCAGGTCCAAGTCCAACAAAACGTTTCCCTGCAGTTTTTTTATTCAGAGATGGGCATTAGTTTTTCTTCGGGTGTTTTCATAACTGTATTGTTTTCAGTTTTTTTCTACTTAAATGCTTTCTTCTTCTTTTCACATTCTCAAGTTTGCTCAAAACAAATAGCCAGAAACCCAACTGCAGAGAGGTTTCTTTTTGTACCTGAACTTGCCCGACGAAGAGAACACAAAAAAATTGAACAGCTAAAAAATCATTTGGCAGGTCAATCACCGCTGGATATTTTTCTAAAACTTTTTGATGATGAAGTTCAAGATATAGTATTGCGATTTTTTGTAAAGTAGGCTCATGATAAATGAACTCGCTAAATGCAAAACTTTGTAATTATTTACAAAAATAATTATAACAATTTAGATATCGATATTATTGGTTGTCTTGTTTTATGGACTTGCAGTACTGATAAATGTATGAGATGCAAACTTTGGTGTTTTATAAATGTAAAACTTCACGCTTATAAAATATAATCATGTAAAAGTCATCATCAGATGCAAAACTCACGGGAAATGTGAGATTGTTAGGTGCAAGACTCAAGTTCACTAACAATGTAAACGCAGAGGTATTTAGTGGGCTCAAATAATACACACGATTTTATATTTACAAGGGAAAAACTTTTCAGTTTTATTGGCATCCTGTTTTTATTAGGCTATCATACGTTGCCCCAAGCTAATTTGTGTTGGTATGTTGAAGAAGGCAAAGGAGTCGATATTGCATAAAACTGCATGACGAGAAACAAATTCAGAAATATTCAGTAAGCTCGATAAAACTGTTACATTTTCTAACTTTGCGGCCTTTTTTACATCTTCTTTTTCTTAAGGTGCTGTCTTCTTATAGAAGGTTAACAACAACTTCGGCAAATCGTTCACTATCTTTTGCTATTCTTAGTAATAACTGTGAGTTTAGGCCAGTGCAGTCTCTCACATTTCTCAACCATGAGCCTTGTCTCCTGCCAGTTCTCTTCTACCCTCAATCTTGCCCTCCATTATCAGTCTTAGGTATGGCTCAGCAGAAGTTCAAGAGTTGCAGGGAGAGGTTCAAGAAGAAATGAAAACTTTAAAAATAAATATAAATTTAACATTAGAAATAAAAATGCTGCTTACAACACACTGAAAAAGAGTCTTAGTAAGAGTGAAGGGTTACTCCATATAGTCTTCTCTGAAAATTATCCTTGCAAACTAGCTGAAGAAATCCAGACTCATCATTTTGGAGCAAGCCGTGAAGAAGCAGTCATTTACGTTGGACATACCGATAAGCTATTTAATTTTGTTCTATGTATTTCTGCAAGTCCAGATCATGTCCTGCAGCTATTTGGGCACACTTAATCCTGTCTTTACCTTTCTGTCGCAACAATTGCCAAGAATCCAAACAGTTTATTTGTTTTCAGATAGACTCTCCATTCTTTAATAAGGTAGTTAGTTATCTTTAAACTTTGATGCATTGAGTATTCCTTAACTATCTTTGTAACATAAACGGTTTTTGTATTTAGTCAAAGTAAAACTTCTAACCGAGAAACAAGAACAACGACGAGTGACATGGACTAAATATGTAGTTGTCCTAGACAATGTTCCAGAGAATGACTGGCATAAGGTCATATTCAGCGACTAGTCAAAGTCTGGTGTTTTCGTTGGTTACTCTCGCAAAAGACTGATCGGAGATAAACATGAAGCATTCCATAAGTACTGCTTAAAACGTACGGTTAGGTTTCCTCAAGGTGCAATAGTTTAGAGCTATATGTCAGCTGGAGGGTTAGAATGATTTCAGTCCATAGACGGCACAGTTAATGTTGAAAAGTATCAGCAAATTCTTAACGCAAACTTGTTACCAATCGTTAAAAATCGATCTTGACCGCGATTTAATCTTTCAACAAGATGGTGCTTCTTACCACACATCAAAAACGACCAAAAAATGGTTTGAAAATCATAATTTCAAAGTTGTTGAATGATCCTCAAGCAGTTCGGATCTTTAGTGTTATTGAATTTGAAATTATCAGCAAGTGGGGCATTATCCAATTTAGATAATTGTAATCCCCAAGTTAGAAGTATGTCAGCCAAAATTTAAGAGGCGAATAAAGCAAAGCGAGATGTTAAATCTTATTGAATTGTATTTATAAACTGCTATCTGAATATTTAGTTGTCAGCGAGTTTTATTGAATTTTTGAAAATTGTTTTCTGCAGATCTTTTTTTACAGAAGTTAATGGTTATTGTTTGAAAATGGTGTAATTTGGAACACTAGTAGGAAAAATAAACACAGAATTCATGAAACTGTCCAAATACATATTTAGTTGTTAGGGCTCGTACATGTTTTGTAAATTTCACAGAGGAACATCGATAACTTAATACCAGAATGTATATTTAAAAGGTAAATAAAATAAATAAAGGTTGCTCATGAAACTAAAATTTGCAAGTAATAAAAATTTCTTTCTCAAAATATTATTCCAAACACAAATGAAAATGATCCGAAATAAACAATTATATATAACAAGGTTACAAGAAATGTGTTTAATACCAAAAATAGGTGAATAGATTAGCATGATCTTACATTTTAGATATGATATTATTTACTACGTATTATGAATGCACAGCTGTTTTCTTCTGAAACTAATAATGGTTTCAATTTATAAAAAATCAGTAATTGATTAAAATAAAGTAAGCACTAATAACGAAAACAAAAACGTCATTTTAAGAGATTGCTAGTCAATAATATTTTTGTTGCATCTTTATTTAAATATTTTTAAATTACATAAAAATACATCTGCACTGACCGCTGGACCTTGAAATTCCCTTCTAAACTACCTTTATCACTACCCAAACTTTTTTTGTCAAATTTCTCTTTAGGCAATATTTGATAATATTGTTGCATGCGCTCATTTTTAAGGTTTAATTTAAAAAAAGAATCAGCTTTCTAGCTCAAATATGTTTGGAGATATAACGATTTAAACCCTTGGAAGAACTTAAAAAACTGAAAGCTCTAATTAACACATTAAATCGCTCGGCTCTATAAAATATAGAACGAGAAAATGTACTACGGAATGTCAATAAGAAATAAAACAACGAATCTGATATTTTTAATTAGGTATTGAAATTAAAATGCGTTCCCAATAAAAATTAACAAGTCAATCAAAAATCAATATATTTCATTATTTCATAAAATCAATTATTAGTCGTTATAAATAACCAATAAGTTTTACCTTGTGCGATCGAATAGTAACTGTTTTGTAAAACAGTGACAGAAAGAAGATAATTTAAGAAGAACTACAAATTCCTTTTTATAGTTTGCTTTAATAGACATGTAAAACGTAGTTTCTAGTACATAAACAAACATAAATACAAAACAATACATCTGCACTGACCGCTGGACCTTGAAATTCCCTTCTAAACTATCTTTATCACTACCCAAACTTTTTTTGCCAAATTTCTCTTTAGGCAATATTTGATAATATTGTTGCATGCGCTCATTTTTAAGGTTTAATTTAAAAAAAGAATCAGCTTTCTAGCTCAAATATGTTTGGAGATATAACGATTTAAACCACTGGAAGAACTTAAAAAACTGGAAGCTCTAATTAACACATTAAATCGCTTGGCTCTTTAAAATATAGAACTAGGTATTAGTAGCAATAAGTATCATCACAATTTTTTATATGCATTTAACCTATAATAATAAATTAACCTACACAATTTAAATAGTTTTCATCTAGAAAATACATATTAAAATCAACTAAATTCAACTGAATTAAATAAAATTCAGACACAATTGAATGGAAGTGAAATATTTATTAAGTAGCTTTAATAAAATTATTTTTGTCACTTTAAATGACGCAATCCTTACTGAGAAACACACATAGTATTTTGGCAACGCAGAGAGTTTCGAATATACTCCCAGATGTTAAGTTTTATGCAAATAAATCAAATTTTAATTATTATGGCCGCCATATTTCATCCGCGCTTTAAAATTTGCAAACGTTGACATCAAATTTGAAATCAGCGACCTGAAAAACCCCTTTGTAGAAAATTTCATACAAATCCAATAATATTTCGAGTTTTATGATGTTTTTATGCATATAATATTTTAAATCTGAAAGCCTTTTAAATAAAATTCATACACATACAGAAACGAAACTAAAAGTATTTATTACATAGCGTTAATAAAATAGAATTATTTTTGCCAGTTGAGATGACGCAATCTTTACTCAGAAATGCAGAGAGTAACTCGACACCGCAGACAGGCAAAGGAATTCAAGCAGGCTGGCCAATACTGAAAAAATAAATGGACGCTGTATAAACCTATAGGTTGCATAAAATAAACAGACGCTGAATAAACCTATAGCTTGCAAAAGACGCTGACTGATACCATCATTTATATACACTTATATACGCCGGACGCTGGGCGCTACGCTTTTGGTCCGGACGCATGGTAGGCCTCTATAGATATATATATATATATATATATATATATATATATATATATATATATATATATATATATATATATTGCTGTGGATGGTAGTTTCAAAATTTTGGAAAATTTTGAAAATTTTGTGAAAATCTAAAATTTTTGCTAAATACTAACACTTTTGAAATATTTTTATCAACTTTTCCGTTAAAAATAAATTTAAGTTGTTTAATGGTGTGTCATTGATTATACAATCAATGTATATACTTTTTAATAAGGTTAAATAATACATGTTTCTTTATTTATTATCAAATAGCTTACTCACCGATTACTTAAGTATACGTAACATCCAGTTGTTCGCAAGTTTGTTATGATGTAATTCAATTATGTATAATCCCAAATGTGTATATCGACGGGTTATGTGATTCTTTAAAGGTTTTTATTAATGTAAATAGATCGTTATTATTGCGTAAAAGTATTGTGTAATTAATATGTAATAGATGTGTCACTTTTATAAGAATATTAATCTGCTATTATGTATTATATGTTGTAAATAGTATAGTCATTGTATTAGATCGATAAGGTGACGTCAAATTGTGTAATATAATTATGTAAATAGTCAATAGTATATAAGCTTAGAAAATAATAATTTGAGGGCACTTACTAATAGAAAGCGACGGTGTAAAGTCGTGTAAGATAAAAGACACTTACTGTTAAACGACGAAAGAGTAAAGATATTATAGTAAATCAAGCGACAAAGTAAAGTCGTGGCTGATAATATTGTAAAAATTTAAATAGTCTAGAATTAAATAGACAAGTTAGTTGGTGATTTGAATACGGCGAAGGTGTAAAAAGTATAAATTGTAAAAGTGTATATGATTATAAAGAACCACCTTTAAGATAAATTACTTGCTAAAGTTAAGCAAGATAATAAATCTACGTTAAAACCTTAAACGGGTGTTTTATTTCGTTAAACACAAAAACAACTATAAGTATCCTACGAAAAAGGGAAATTGTACCCGCAATTAATAAACAAAAGTGAGTTTCCAGAATCAAGTTTTGGATGAAATTATATGGGAAATCTATTGCAAAAGGAAGAAAGTCAACCGGAATTGGAGATCAGCCCTGGATCAACATAAAGTGATCTACCCTGCCAATGGTTTGGGAAAGAGGACATCTATAGTTAAAGGAAAGAAGAAATATTATAAAAAGGTAGGAAGTTATTTCCTTTTTGTATTGGCATTTGCTGAAGAAAAGACTATCGTTTGTGAAGTGTAGTAAAGTGATTTGAACAATTTAGTAATAGTTAAAAATTAATTAAGAATTCACTTTTAAAAGTGTTTTTAAATTTCAATTTGTATATTTTTTTTAATACCACAAGAATCCACATTCACCCTGAGATGAGTCTTTATTAAATATAATTCTGTTAATTTAAGTTATTTAACTGGCGCCCAACTCTCTTACGTAAACTTGAGTTAGTCAAGAACTAACGTAACATTAATATTATATAACCATTGCATTATTAAATCTATTAAAAGGTATTTTCAAATCATATTAGAATTTATAAAAGAGGGAAGTTAAAAAGCATTTCCAAAGTTCACAATTAAATTAAAAATCAATTTACTTATAAAGTAATTATCTACGATCGAACGGCAATTATTCACAGTTTCAAAATATATAATAAAATTTTTAAAATAATTTATTATTGTTAATTATCCAATATCACTGCAATTATATATGGCGACCGACAACGTGGGACATTTGTGGTAGATATAGCCTTTTGTGGTTTATATAATCTTTTGAAAAATAGTAGGCTTATAGTAGCTTTTAATAGATTCTTTGGATTTTGAGATTATTTAGCTTTTGTAGGTTATTTGCATATAGTAATAGTTAGCTTATTACGATTATATTAAATTATTAGGCTTATAATAGCATAATTGTAAGGCATATTAGGGCATACGGTAGCAAATTATTAATTTAACATAATATTAGGAAATTAGCATATTACAGCTAATACTAGGATATTTAAAAGGTATTGAGAAGATTTTTAGTGGTTAATGTATGACGTCAGTTAAAAATATATATTCTGCGAAGGAAAGTAATTTAGTATTGAAAAAGAGGTGTATAGATAAAGAATTAATAGTTTCTGAGAAACAGAAAGTTTTAACGATTTCCATAATGGAGGGGAACGGTGAAGAAGGCAAAACAACAGAACCTACACTTTCGAAAATTATGGAACTATTAATGAATCAAACTGAAGAAAGAAAAAAAGAAAGGGAACAAGATAAAGAGGAACGTAATAAAGAAATGAAAGAATTTAGTAATAAATTAGACAAACAGTCTGAAGACATGAAAGAAATGAAAGAAGAAATGAGAATTCAATCAGAAACTTTGAAACAAGAAATTAAAAATGATATAAAGGAAATAAAACAAGAATTAAAAGATGATATTGAGGCGATTACAAAAGAGATGAATAGTAAAGTAGAAGCATTGAAAATAGACAATGAAAAGAAATTTACAGAATTAGAACAAAAACATGAATCCTTTTCACAAGAAATAACAAAAGTAAAAGGAATTCAAGATACTCATTTAATATATTTTAAAAATAAGATAGGCGAAGTTCAAGGAAATTGTATTCAAAGATCCGAATGTATAGAAGAGGATTTGAAACAAATTACTGTTCAGGTTAATGAATTAAAAAGTATCCAAACTGAATCAAGTTTAGGACAACATTCATGCGTACCTATTGTGTTACCGTCTTTGAGTGAACAAAATATTACTAAATTTTATGGGGATAAAAGATTGCATCCTAAGACTTTTATAAAGAATATAAAATCGTATTTGGGTAATGTGAAAATAAGTCTTAAACAATCATATAATTTCGATTATGAATTATCAATTATTCGTGGACTGATGAAGGGAGAAGCAGAAAAATGGTTTTCAATAAATGAAAATAAATTCTTCCATTTTGAAGATTTTGAAAGGTTATTTTTGGCGCAATATTGGGGTTTATCAGAACAAGAAAAAGTCGTAGAGAATTTAACATTTGGAAGATTTAACCCTCTTCAAGGGACTACAAGAGAAAATTATGCCTTGAATAAAATGTTTATGATTAACCAATTAGACAATCCGATAGAAGAGGCGGTAGTAATTAAACAATTAGCTAAACATTTTGATAGGCCTATTTTGGAGAAAGTATACACTGATGATGTAAAAGAGTTTGAACGATTTTTGCAAATATTAAAAAACTTTGACGTACTAGAAAATCTTAAAAGAGATTCAACGAGGCCTGGTATGAGAAATGTGAATTTTACACAGTCTAACTCTAGTTTTTCATATAGAAATAGGGATAATTATCGGGGAAATGTTAGAAATCCAGTTAGTGATAATAGATGTGATGAACGGGATGAGTATAGAAAATATGAGAAACATGATAAAATAGAGCAGGAGCACGGAAGGGATGATAGATACGGTAGGAATAGTAAGGAGGGTAACTGTAGTAAATATAATACGGAGCGAGAGGTATCACGTAACATGCCTAGTCGTTTATATAGTCCTACAAAGGAAAAATTTGTAAGTTTTAAGGAAAAGCAATCGCAACACGATGAAGAAAATTTTTAATTGCTTGTACCACTAACTCACCACAATCAGATACAACCACAAGTATATTTTCATTTTCCTAAGGGTGGTGGTACGGAACCAAAAGACAAAAGACTATTAATAAATTCAATAAAATTAGGAAAGATAGATGTAGTAAATAATACCAATAAGGAAATTATAAAGGAGGAAATAGTGATTGACAAATTAGAATGTAAAAAAAAATCTAAGAAGGAGGCTGTTGTAGTTAAACATATTAATGATAAAGAAGTGAAATTAACAAACAAAAAGAAAGTGAAAAATTTAAAAGAATTAGGAAAGGTAGATTATAGTAAAAAAGGTAAGAAAAAGGTTGTTATGGGTAAACAAATTAGGAGTAAAAGGGTAAATTTAAAATACAAAGAAAAGAAAAATAAACGTAATAAAATCATGATTAGTAATTTTAAAATTATGAAGAAAAATAGGAAGTTTGATAGAGGAAGAGGGAAAAATAGTAGGATTGTAAATAAACTCTGGAAAAAGCAAATTTTACCAATTAGTAATTTTCATCTAACGAATTATAAAAGCAGAAGAAAGAAATAAAGATCTTTGTAGAATAATTATTTAATTAGAACTTACATAACCATTTGTGACAAGAAACCCAGATATGACGTAATTTTAAATTGATTCAGACTTTATATAACTGATTTGACTTTATATAATAAACAGGCTTATGAAATTTTATACTCAATTAGGACTTATGTATTATGTTATTAAAAATGAAAGAGGGAAAGTGCATGAATAAATTGAAAATTAAAGTTTAGATGAAAAATGAAATGATTATAGGGGAAAATGGGGATTAGGAAATGATATTAAAATAAAATTATGACTGAAAGATTAATGAATAATGAGTAGATAAAGGATTAGGAAGTGAATGAAGATTAATTTGATTATGATTAGTATCAATGTATTATTGAAAATAAAAATAAAAGTAGGATTGTGGTTAGATAAAAATGGAAATTATGATTGAAATTTGATATTGATGAGGATAAGATTAGTAAATTTGTTAAGAGTACATTTATTAATAATGACGTAGGAAATAGAATGAATAGGACGATAAAAAGCAAAAGAATTATGAAATAATTAGATGAATATATGATGGAGATGAGGATTGATAAGATATAATTATTGTTGTATATATTGTAAATAGTTTAGTTAGCAGATTTAGAATAGGGCAAGTTTATTGGGATAAAAGATTAAAATACAAAAAGATTTTTGGTGTTTAAAAATATAAAATTATTTATTTGTATAACTTATATTGTTAGTATTGCTGTTTTAACTTATTTGTGTTTAAAAGTAAAATTGCATTTTCAATTTTATTTGAAACAGGAGGGGATAAATGCTGTGGATGGTAGTTTCAAAATTTTGGAAAATTTTGAAAATTTTGTGAAAATCTAAAATTTTTGCTAAATACTAACACTTTTGAAATATTTTTATCAACTTTTCAGTTAAAAATAAATTTAAGTTGTTTAATGGTGTGTCATTGATTATACAATCAATGTATATACTTTTTAATAAGGTTAAATAATACATGTTTCTTTATTTATTATCAAATAGCTTACTCACCGATTACTTAAGTATACGTAACATCCAGTTGTTCGCAAGTTTGTTATGATGTAATTCAATTATGTATAATCCCAAATGTGTATATCGACGGGTTATGTGATTCTTTAAAGGTTTTTATTAATGTAAATAGATCGTTATTATTGCGTAAAAGTATTGTGTAATTAATATGTAATAGATGTGTCACTTTTATAAGAATATTAATCTGCTATTATGTATTATATGTTGTAAATAGTATAGTCATTGTATTAGATCGATAAGGTGACGTCAAATTGTGTAATATAATTATGTAAATAGTCAATAGTATATAAGCTTAGAAAATAATAATTTGAGGGCACTTACTAATAGAAAGCGACGGTGTAAAGTCGTGTAAGATAAAAGACACTTACTGTTAAACGACGAAAGAGTAAAGATATTATAGTAAATCAAGCGACAAAGTAAAGTCGTGGCTGATAATATTGTAAAAATTTAAATAGTCTAGAATTAAATAGACAAGTTAGTTGGTGATTTGAATACGGCGAAGGTGTAAAAAGTATAAATTGTAAAAGTGTATATGATTATAAAGAACCACCTTTAAGATAAATTACTTGCTAAAGTTAAGCAAGATAATAAATCTACGTTAAAACCTTAAACGGGTGTTTTATTTCGTTAAACACAAAAACAACTATAAGTATCCTACGAAAAAGGGAAATTGTACCCGCAATTAATAAACAAAAGTGAGTTACCAGAATCAAGTTTTGGATGAAATTATATGGGAAATCTATTGCAAAAGGAAGAAAGTCAACCGGAATTGGAGATCAGCCCTGGATCAACATAAAGTGATCTACCCTGCCAATGGTTTGGGAAAGAGGACATCTATAGTTAAAGGAAAGAAGAAATATTATAAAAAGGTAGGAAGTTATTTCCTTTTTGTATTGGCATTTGCTGAAGAAAAGACTATCGTTTGTGAAGTGTAGTAAAGTGATTTGAACAATTTAGTAATAGTTAAAAATTAATTAAGATTTCACTTTTAAAAGTGTTTTTAAATTTCAATTTGTATATTTTTTTTAATACCACAAGAATCCACATTCACCCTGAGATGAGTCTTTATTAAATATAATTCTGTTAATTTAAGTTATTTAACTGGCGCCCAACTCTCTTACGTAAACTTGAGTTAGTCAAGAACTAACGTAACATTAATATTATATAACCATTGCATTATTAAATCTATTAAAAGGTATTTTCAAATCATATTAGAATTTATAAAAGAGGGAAGTTAAAAAGCATTTCCAAAGTTCACAATTAAATTAAAAATCAATTTACTTATAAAGTAATTATCTACGATCGAACGGCAATTATTCACAGTTTCAAAATATATAATAAAATTTTTAAAATAATTTATTATTGTTAATTATCCAATATCACTGCATTTATATATATATATATATATATATATATATATATATATATATATATATATATATATATATATATATATATATATATATATTGAGTTTTCAATACAACAACAAACGTCACTACGGTATTGAAAACTCAATATCTTCGAGCCGAAACTACAAATGTGTGGTTGGCTACTATCTGTGAAACCTTGTGTTATACATTGTTTCTAGTTTGTTGCTTAAATTTTATTTCTTCTATCTGCTATGCCGTACTGATGAGCACTAATAAGTGCGAAACACGTGTATACGGCTGCAACTAACTTCCTCTTATATATCTATTGCGCGAATTCCCATTATTATCCCTTTGTTATATGTTTATATACGCGCATTAATCTTTCTATTCATATTGATATGTTTTGGGATTAGGTTGTCTCACGGTAGTGGCTATAGCTACCTCCGTAGTGACGTTTGTTGTTGTATTGAAAACTCAATATCTTCGAGCCGAAACTACAAATGTGTGGTTGGCTACTATCTGTGAAACCTTGTGTTATACATTGTTTCTAGTTTGTTGCTTAAATTTTATTTCTTCTATCTGCTATGCCGTACTGATGAGCACTAATAAGTGCGAAACACGTGTATACGGCTGCAACTAACTTCCTCTTATATATCTATTGCGCGAATTCCCATTATTATCCCTTTGTTATATGTTTATATACGCGCATTAATCTTTCTATTTATATATATATATATATATATATATATATATATATATATATATATATATATATATATAAAGGCCTACCATGCGTCCGGACCAAAAGCGTAGCGCCCAGCGTCCTGCGTATATAAAGTGTATATAAATGATGGTATCAGTCAGCGTCAGTGTCAGCGTTAGCAAACTATAGGTTTATTCAGCGTCCATTTTATTTTTCTAAAGTTTAGCAGCTTGCTTGCCTGTCTGCGGTGTCATGTTACTCGCTGTATTTCTGAGAAGATTACGTCATTTAAACTGACAAAAACATTTCTATTTGATTAATGCTACTTAATAAATTCTTTTAGTTCCGTTTCTTTATGTGTATGCATTTTATTTAAAAGGCTTTCATATTTAAAATGCTCTAAAAAACATCATAAAACTCGAAATATAATTGGATTTGTATGAAATTTTCTACAAAGCGGTTTTCAAGGTCGCTAATTTCAAATTGGATGTCAACGTTTGCAAATTTTAAAGGACGGATGAAATATGGCGGCCATAATAATTAAAATCTAAAATACTAAAAGTATTTTAAAACATTTTGTTTTCGTTTATATTTAAAGTTTTCCATCGACGATTTCCAACAATTATTGCTGTAGAAATGGGTTTACATATATAAGCTATCGTCTTTAGTAATTAGTAATAAAGCGTAAAAAGTAAGATCGCCGATTATCAAGGATCAAAAAACCGTTTTACTTAATTTATGTTATGTAACAAGAAATATTATTGACTGCGAATCTTTTAAAATGACATTTTTGTTTTCGTTATTAGTGCTTACTTCATTTTTTAGGTGCACGAGGTTGGATATAGACAAGGGTTTTTACAAGGAATTCAAAGATTTATTGATTCAAGTTAAACATAAATTAACAATTATTATCTTTCACTATATTTAATCGATTACTGATGCTGATTTAGGAAAAGAAAATTGATATATAATAAATCTAAAACAATCCGGGTCCAGAAGTTTTGTTAAAAGTTGTTCGTTAAACCGAATAGTGACTTTACATTTTTACGTTAAGTAACTATTTATTATATTGTTAGGAATATAAAATTAGAAACGTTAAAGATAACGAATTTACAAAAAAAATTTATATTATAATAGATTTTAACTACAGCACAAACAAAAATAAAAAATTTCAACGTTATAAGAAATAAAAATTTCGATTTTATTATAAAATGTCCAACGTTATCTGAAACAGTTTTTATCCAATTCAGTAAAGTGATATTTTATTGTTTGCAATTATTTATTTTAAAAAGAAAAACAGCTGTGCATTCAATGTACTAAATGTCGATGTCCTTCAGTGATATGATATCATTTTTTGAATAGCAACCGTAGCAACGCAAAACGACAGGTTGTTAACCATTAAATTCTTGGGATTGGAACTGTTTAAAAGATATTTAATTTGTAAATGCTCCGAATGAGTGCTTTTATTTTGATTTACTTTGGATTATATCATATATAACCCAGATTTTTAGTGTTTGGTCTGTTGTTTTTAATATAATAAATAGGTATAACTGAAATGTGAAACCTAGAACCTTGGATGTGTTTCGTGACAGACAATGATTGCCCACACAAACAAGAAGAGGTTTTGTTTAAAAGTTTTGAAATTAGTGAAAAGTAAATCTACAGGGTGGTTGGTGCATCTTAAAGATCCTTTACACATAAAGAAAACACAGAGATTGCATAAAATAATTTCTTAAATTTATTACAAAAAGTACAAGAATATAACCCTTTCTGATAGAGTTACACAACAATTATTAAATATAAGTAAAGATTTAAATACAGTTTTTAACTACTTTATCACAAGTTACCAGCATAATGTTTGTTATTACAATTTAGTTTTTTTTGTTCTAAATTTGGAAGCTTTTAGGCACTCACTTTACTAAATACCTTTTGTTTCTGATCCTTAAACTCCACAAATCTGGATCGTATTGACAATACAAATTACTTACAGGATGCCATTTACGAGACCTCCAATTCTGCTATTAATCCTTTGCATGCAGAGTTTATGTTTCATTATGATTATAATAAAAATTGAGCAGTACTATTCGACTGAATTCCATCTGTCATCAATTATTAAAATATAAACTTGATGGGTTTATCCAAATTCCCCCTGGGGGTTTTACTTAACTTAGAGTTGACTCCTTCTTCAAAGGATCTTCATATACATAAAGTATCATTAAATTGGTTTTTTTGTTCACAGAAAAACCATGAATTTTTTAACATGAAAGGATTCTTTTTTGTGTTGTTGACATATTGTTTTTCATTTTTTTTATATTTGAAATCGACTATCTCATTTCCAAGTTTTATGCACTTTTTATATTATGCAAAAAAGAAGCGAAAAAAGAGGAGGAACATTCCTCAATTATATTTTACCATTTCAGGAACCAACAATATTAGAAAACGAAAACAAAAAGCGTACAGACGTCAGCAACGCGCAAAAACGTATAAAAAAACAAGTGGCAAGTTAACAGTTCGCCGCAAAATAAATATATACAGGGTGAAACAAAGTTGAACTAGAACTGATGAAGGGATTGTTTCCCGAACATCCTCCCCGGCCTTGAGGGTTCTAACCTCAAAGGGATTATAATTAAT
The DNA here is from genome assembly GCA_929113105.1 of Agrypnus murinus. Taxonomy (NCBI): domain Eukaryota; kingdom Metazoa; phylum Arthropoda; class Insecta; order Coleoptera; family Elateridae; genus Agrypnus; species Agrypnus murinus. The sequence goes on along the minus strand of OV816026.1, from coordinate 100,524,753 downwards.
AAACATATTAAAAGATAGATTGAACAAAAACAAAAAGAAATATTAAGTTCGTATTATTATTTTTTTCTAAATTTCTGCGGGAAATTCTTCAATTAATTTATCTTGTGGAAGAGGACAAATCTTAGTTATGGATCGTGTGAAACAACCATTTTGAGTTTTAACTTTAACTACCCTGACCTTCTTGTCAGGACTTAAAATAATCTCTATTATTCATGCCAGCGGCCATTTAAGAGGAGGATTATCATCTTCCTTTAGCAGAACCAAATCATTTACTTTTAAGTTTGGAACATTGTAAACCCATTTAGGTCGATTTTGCAAGCGATTGAGGTACTCAATAGACCATCGTCTCCAAAATAATTGTTGAATTTGAGAAATCCTTTGATAAAGGGTAAGTCGATTTTCAGAAATGGAAGTTACACTTTTTTCTGGATGAGCTACTAAACTTAATCCTATCAAGAAATGTCCAGGGGTCAAACATTGCAAATCATTTGGGTCATTAGATAATGGACAGATGGGGCGTGAGTTTAGAATGGCTTCTATTTCGGTTAGAATTGTATAAAATTCTTCAAAGGTAAAAGTGGAATTACCTACTAATCTCTTTAGATGATATTTACAACTTTTTATTGCTGCTTCCCAAATTCCACCCCAGTGGGGACTTCTAGGAGGAATGAACTTAAATGTAATTTGGGTTTGAGCACAATAGTCTTGGATTCCTTTTAAATTACTTTGAGTGCAAAAAAAATATGTAATTCCTTTAACTGATTCTTTGCCCCTAAGAAATTGGAAGCATTGTCGCTGTAGACTAAAGAGGGATTTCCTCTTCGAGAAATGAATCTTTTCAATGTCATAAGAAAGGCTTCAGATGATAGATTCGTGACCAATTCAATATGAACCGATTTGGTTACCATACAAACAAAAATAGCTATGTATGCCTTGATTAAAGGCCCCTTCCTTACCTTTGACGATTTAATCATGAAGGGACCACCATAATCCACACCTACCTTTTGAAAAGGTCTTGTAACGTTAACTCTATCTTTGGGTAAGCTTGCCATTAATTGTTGAGCTGGCTGAGCTCTGAATCTATAACAAGTCACACAGTTTCTGATTATTCTTTTTATTTCTCTTAATCCATTTAACGGCCAAAACCTTAATCTGAAATTCGATAAAACTGTTTGAGCACCAGCATGTACCAAACGTGTGTGCTCTTGGGTTAACATAAGAATTACAACATAATTATGAGAAGGAAGCAAAACTGGGTGTTTCTGATCAAAGTTAACATCCGCCTTTTCTAACCTGCCACCAACGCGCAAGATACCATCTTTTCATCAAAAAAGGGGTTAAGAGAAAGCAAATTCTTATTACTAAGAAGTTTTTTATTTTGCAGTTCAGAGATTTCCTTTGAAAAATATTTAACCTGTAGTATTCTTAGAATGAAGTATGTTGCATCTTTCAACTCATTTACATTTAAAGGGCCAGAAAATTTGTTTGAAATAAATTTTGTGTTTTGAATAAAACGCAAACAATATGAAACAGTACGTTGAAGCCTAGAGAAAATTGAAAATTTTAAAAATATAGGTTCTCAAAAGGCAGACTGATCTGTTATTTATTGTAGTAACAAGAGATATTTTCCTTTCTTCCGATATTTCTGGCACAACAGGATTTTTGGCAAATTCAGAAATGTCTAAATTAGGATTCTTTAGAAAAGAAGGCCCGCACCACCAAATTTCACAGTTTAAAACGTCTTGAGGTAATATCCCTCTGGAAGGAAGGTCGGCAGGATTTTCGCTGGATTTGACATAATACCACTTGAATCCTGTTGTTAATTCTTGTATTTGTGATACTCTGTTAGCTACAAAAACTGTCCAACGTGAAGCATGAGAAGTTATCCAGAATAAAGCTATTTGGGAATCTGACCACAAACTCACAGAATTTATTGTAAATCTGTTTTCATAAATAGGCAAAAGTTTTTTCGTTAATCTTGAAAGAAGAAGCATAGCACACAATTCCAAACGAGGAAGAGATTACCTTTAGAGGTGCTATTCTAGATTTTGAAGACACTAAATTACAAGATATAGATCCATCCAAATACAAAGTACGAATATATACACATGCTCTTTATAGATTTATTTAAATATAAATACCGAGGTATCTTTAGTTTTGATAAAACCGAAAGATTATTTACAAATTTTTGCCACTCCTGTACGAGATTATCAGTAACAACTGTATCCCATCCTAATTTTAAAGACCAAAGTGTCTGAATCAATAGTTTTCCTACAACTATGACGACAGAGAGCAATCCTAGAGGATCATAGCACTGAGCTACAGTTGGAAGGATTTTTCTTTTAGTTATAGGACCTTGCAATGAGTTTGAAGAAACTTTGGGAATTGAAATACACAAAAAATCTGCTACAGGGTTCCACTTTAATCCGAGCACCTTATTAGGAGTATCATCAAAATTAATATCATATTCGAGAATCCTTTCTTCAGAAAATGTACTCAAAAATGTTTCTGAATTAGAACACCATTTATGGACCTTGAATCCATGATAGTTTAAAAGAGTATTTAATTCATTATAGAGTTTTTCTAAGTTTGTAAGGTCATCACAACCACAAAGAATGTCATCTACTCAGGTTTGTTTCATCAAAGCTTCTGCGGCGAGAGAAAAATCAGATTCATATTTTAATGCTATATCCTGTAGTACACGGGTTGATAGAAATGGAGCGGCATTTGTTCCATATGTTACTGTCAAAAGTTCAATACACATGAGTGGTTTATCAGGATTGTCTCGCCACAAGATGTTTAACAGAAAGGTTTGAGATGGATTTATTCTTATCTGTCGGAACATTTTTTCAATGTCTGTAGTTAACACAAACTTGAAAGATCTAAATCTACACAAAATATCATAGAGATCAGGTTGTACCTGATAACCTTTAAGAGTGATGTCATTCAATGACAAACCTGAAGTGGTTTTGCATGAAGCATCAAAGACAACTCGAAGTTTCGTTGAGACACTATTCTCACGAATCACTGCATGGTGGGGTAAAAAATATTTCTGATGTGACGATTTATTTGTTTGAGTAAGGGGAACGAATCTTCCATGATTCAATTCAACGTATTCGTCAATAAATCTTTTATATTCAACGAAATAAGAAGGACTTTTTTCTAAATTAAAAAATCGTTTCTTTGCAATCGACAGAGAATCACCAAGCTTTAAGTTTTCTTGAGGGGTTCTCAAAGGAACATTCACTTGAAACCTACCATCATTTGAGATGGTAGTTGTAGATACGAACATTTTTTCAGCTAGCTCATCTTCCATGGCTAGAGGGACCTTTTCCGGAATCTCTTCTGTATTCCAGAATTTAGTAACTAATTGATCAAGAGATGGTGAGTCTCGTACTTGAGTAAACATAGATACTAAAGGTTGATTATTTATTATGGAGGAGGAAGTGTATACTTTAGGTAATAAATCTCTTTGTTGAGAATTGAGAAACGGAACTGTACCTGCAATTACCCATCCTAAATGAGTACTTTGAAGTACTGGGAGGTTTTTTCCAAGATGGAATACACCTTTTTTCAAAAGATTATAATAGCAATCTGCTCCAATTAAAATATCTATTTAAGATGGTTTGTAAAAGAAGGGATTAGCAAGGATTATTTTATCTGGAATATTAAATTTACTAGTATTAATATTAACTTGTGGAAGCATACAAGTTATTCGGGGTAATATAGAACAAGAAATTCTAAAATTTTTGTTTTCATACACATTGGAATGCATAACTAAATTAATCATTCTGTCAGAAATTATGGTACTTCCAGATATTCCTGAAATATTTAATGTTTTACAATAAGGATTGAAGTTAAGTTTTTTAACTAAGTTTTCTGAGATGAAAGAACTTTGACTGGCAGAATCAAGTAACACCTTAGCTGTGATAGGGACTCCCTGAGAATTGTAAATAGTAACACAAGCTGTAGCCAATAGTACATGAACATTTTTGATCGATAAGGCAGAGAGAGTATTAGAAGTAAGTGACATACCTTGAGTATTACGCTGTATCAATTCTTGAGAACCAGAAGGAATTGTATTAATTTGAGAATTTGTTTTGTCATCACCCTGCTCAGGCAAACTTTGTGTTTTTAAATATTTATTGAAAGAATTTGACCTATTAGAAAGTACATTACTATTATGGTGAGGTCCTTGATTTCCTTGAGAATTACTGGTTGTGTTGCTGTTAACATTATTATTGTGAAGAAGAGTATGATGTCTTTGATTACACAGCTTACAGGAGATACTTCTGCACTGAGGTGACATATGGGAAGAGGCAAAACAATTGAAGCACAATCTTTTGGACCTGACAAAGTTTATTCTTTTTGCATGTGGTAATAATTTAAATTTGTTACAAGAATAAATTTTATGAAATTTTTCATTACAAAAAATACAATTATTTAATTGTCATGTGATTTTCCTTTATGTTTGCATGTAAGGAGGTTTTCATCACCTTTTTGGTTGATGAAATCTCGGTTGTTGATAGATTTTCTAAAATGGTACACCTTTTGTTCAAAAATTCAAAAAATTCTGTAAGGTTAGGTAATGAATCAATCTTACGATCAGTCTCAAAACTGCGTCTACTTGCATAGTCGAGCTTACGTTCAAGCGAATAAATTAATAGGAAATCAAAAAGCTGTTTGTCAGTGTAGTTTAAGTTTCTAAGAGCTTCCAAACTCTTCATTGTGTTAGTTACAAATTCTCTTAATTGTATTGCAGAGCCATTGTTTATGGAACTTATATCCAAAAGAGAAGCTAAATGTGCATTGATCGCTGATATCTTATTTTCATACCTTCCTTTTAAAATATTAATTGCCGTGGAAAAGTTTTCATTAGTTATTTGTAAATTTTCTATTAGTTTTAATGGTTCATCACGCAAATTTAAATACAAAAACCTTTGCACGTCAGTCAATGAGGAGTTATTGGATACCAAAGCAGTAAAAAGTTGATAGAAAGACTGCCATTCTGCAACATTTCCTGTGAATAGTTGTAGATTAACTTCGGGTAACCTAATCAAAGGTGTAGCTTGTTGTTGCAGAATCACCGTCTTTGGCTCTGATCGCTCTGGTTTAGTTAACATAGGTGAAGATAATTCTTCTATACGTTCTAATATTTCGGTTAATGTTAAATAATATTGCTCTTCAATTGCGTCACGATTTTCAGCATCATCATGAGCTTCAGAATTCACTAGAAGTTCAATGTTATCTTGTGCTTCAGAATACCTTTCAAAGGCTGTTTGCAAATTCTTTTCTCTAGTTCGGAACTGAAAAACATGTGTCTCTCTATCTTTATTTGAAACTACCCAATTTGAAATTCGAGTAATAGTAGCTTTGGCACTTGTACGACTAATCTTTAGTGCTTCGTAATTCATTTTGAAATTAGACATTTAGTAAAAGATTTCTAGAGAAGTTAACAAAAAAAGTTAAAAAAATTTGCACGCCCAAAAAGGTTACTATATACTAACATTAAACGCTAAGGTTGAAATTGTTTTATGCATTCTCAAACTGAAGAATTGTTATTGACCATCCGGGTCGAAGGACCACTTTCTTTCGTGACAGACAATGATTGCCCACACAAACAAGAAGAGGTTTTGTTTAAAAGTTTTGAAATTAGTGAAAAGTAAATCTACAGGGTGGTTGGTGCATCTTAAAGATCCTTTACACATAAAGAAAACACAGAGATTGCATAAAATAATTTCTTAAATTTATTACAAAAAGTACAAGAATATAACCCTTTCTGATAGAGTTACACAACAATTATTAAATATAAGTAAAGATTTAAATACAGTTTTTAACTACTTTATCACAAGTTACCAGCATAATGTTTGTTATTACAATTTAGTTTTTCTTGTTCTAAATTTGGAAGCTTTTAGGCACTCACTTTACTAAATACCTTTTAAGTTTCTGATCCTTAAACTCCACAAATCTGGATCGTATTAACAATACAAATTACTTACAGGATGCCATTTACGAGACCTCAAATTCTGCTATTAATCCTTTGCATGCAGAGTTTATGTTTCATTATGATTATAATAAAAATTGAGCAGTACTATTCGACTGAATTCCATCTGTCATCAATTATTAAAATATAAACTTGATGGGTTTATCCAAATTCCCCCTGGGGGTTTTACTTAACTTAGAATTGACTCCTTCTTCAAAGGATCTTCATATACATAAAGTATCATTAAATTGTTTTTTTGTTCACAGAAAAACCATGAATTTTTTAACATGAAAGGATTCTTTTTTGTGTTGTTGACATATTGTTTTTCATTTATTATTATATTTGAAATCAACTATCTCAGATCCAAGTTTTATGCACTTTTTTATATTATGCAAAAAAAAGAAGAGAAAAAGGAGGAGGAACATTCCTCAACTATATTTTACCATTTCAGGAACCAACAATATTAGAAAAAGAAAACAAAAAGCGTACTACTTATTTATTTACATAAAACACAAGGGGTGCAAAATTGACGTTTTTGTTTTACACGGCAACTTAAAAAATTGTTGTATAGTCAAAATCTGATAGATAAGAATTGTGAAGATTTTAAAAATCGACATTCTACATATTTATTTTAAAGTTTGTTCAAATTAGCGTAATATAATAAATGCCATAAAATTATGTTTTAATTGTATATTTTGATTTATTATTATCTAACAGCATCAGTGATTGATTAAATACTGAATGATAATATAATAATGCGTCATGTTTGTTTAATTTAAATAAATAAAGCTTTTAATTACGTGGAAATATCCCACACATATTTTGAGAACGAAAGAATATCCTTAAATTCTTATCCATCTTATTAAATCTTACAATTTTATTAAAATTATCGCCCATTTGTAGTAGCAATAAGAAAATCTGTTTTAATAACGAAATTTAAATGACGTATAAATGAAATGTATAAAAAGTGTTTCTTAAATAGCTTTAACAAAATATAATATGTAAGAATCATCTATCAACAGAAATTGCCTAATTTATTTTTGTACATATCTTATGTTGTCAAATGACAGATTGAGTGGACTGTATTGCTTATTTATTTACATAAAACACAAGGGGTGCAAAATTGACGTTTTTGTTTTACACGGCAACTTAAAAAAATGTTGTAAAGTCAACAATCTGATAGATAAGAATTGTGAAGATTTTAAAAATCGACATTCTACATATTTATTTTAAAGTTTGTTCAAATTAACGTAATATAATAAATGCCATAAAATTATATTTTAATTGTATATTTTGATTTATTATTATCTAACAGCATCCGTGATTGATTAAATACCGAATGATAATATAATAATGCATAATGTTTGTTTAATTTAAATAAATAAAGCTTTCAATTACGTGTAAATATCCCACACATATTTTGAGAACGAAAGAATATCCTTAAATTCTATCCATCTTATTAAATCTTACAATTTTATTAAAATTATCGCCCATTTGTAGTAGCAAGCAAATCCGTTTTAATAATGAAGTTTAAATAACGCATAAATAAAATGTATTAAAAGTGTTTATTAGCTTTAACAAAATATAATATGAAAGAATTTTTGTCACCATAAATGACGCAATCTTTACTCAGAAATACAATGCATAAAGTGAAGTCCCGTTGAAATGACGTCACTGTCTAGCGATAAAGCCATCAGTGTTACCAACAAAATTACTGTTATGTGTGGGGACGCAGGGTAAACCGTTGCCGATTTGTATACAAGTGTATACAAATCGCGCGCTATTAGCGCTGCGTGTTGCAAACGCTCGAACTACGATTTTATACACGAATCAGAAATGGGTGTCAAACTGCGCACAGCTAATTTTTACATTTTCGTCATCTAGACACTTTAAGCTTCATATGGTGCAATTTTGAGGTACTAGTCACCCAGCGTCCGTATATCCAGACGCCGAGTGACTTCGGACGCTGCTTGAACCTAAGATTTTACATGGGGGGACGCATAGTGGGGCCCTATAGATATATATATATATATATATATATATATATATATATATATATATATATATATATATATATATATATATATATACATGCAGAAAGCACTGATACGCCTCCGAATATATGTCTGTTCATAGCGATCGCCTCCGATTTTGGAGGCGAAGTGGAAAAAACGGAGGCGAAAACGAACCCCCGTGTATATGTAGTTTAAAATGTTGGAAATCATTTATTATGCCGTTTCCCAAATTTTAGGTCGGAGTCGAAAAATACCTATTCACCCAGTCATAGATACATTTTAGTACATCGTGTTATACTCTAGGCGGCGCCTTCGCTGTATACGAGATACGTCTTAACTTAAGTTACAGCATTATACACCTCCCTACATTTAACATGCATTTTTTGTTCATATTAGCGGCAACACAGCGTAGAGCCGAAACCTACCTATGTGCATCTTCAAGAAGTTGTTCTATTGTATACACTTGACCATGGGCTTTCAAATTTAGTAAAAAATAGATTTTTTATAAGATCAACAAATTAAAATGAAACTAAAATTTTGTTACTAAAAGCTTTACAATTGGTTACTTGCATTATGTATGATTTGGGTAATTTATGTAAATATTAAAACATAGTTTTACACATAAATTTATAATCACATTTCAAAAACACCTGTTTAAATTTCTGAGGAATGTAGACCGACCAAAAGCTTGTTTCAAAAATTAGCAAAATTCTTAATTATTATGAAATGACCCCGTTTATTCGTATATCCATTACCGGTATACATTATTAAAATCTAATTAGATGTCTAATAAATACACAAATTCTCTGAAATTATTTCAATTGACTGCCTATTTACGTATTTACTTATAAAAAAATTATATGATATTATTTTTTATTTCTTCCTTGGCACTTTAAACGTATTTTAAAAATAATCAAAATACTTTTGCAATGCAAATGCCCTCGCGCGTCCTGCTCGTTTGTTTATTATAGTATAGGAATGAATTTAGGAAATCATTTTAAATACCTCATTGTCAGAAAAGTTTTGTTCGTTATGAAATAAAGTTTAATATTTATGTCTATTAAAATTGTAAGCGTAATTAGGCTATATTAGACGTTTTCTTCTGCATTTTATGATTAAATCCAAACAATCATAAACATTTTAGCACGATTTGAGAATGCTTTGTCACAAATTGTTTGTTTTAGCAACAGTTTGTAAAGTGATACTGTCAAAACTAGAGAGGCGCAGTATTTTACGATGACTTCATAATTTTAAGAAGAACAATACAAACTCAGCAGTACCTACGTATCACCTTATTATTACTGGCCATCGCCGATCAACGATTGTTGTATCCAATAAAATGCTATTATGTGAATAATTTAACTTTCTACGTCTTTTTAATTATTTTTATTATTTATAATTATCATAATTATATTATTTTCTAACGATAAAAAGTGCCATTTTTGGGGGCATACTGTCTTAATAAAACGCTGTTACATAAACCATTATCACTTCCAAAGATTAAGAATGAATGTTTTTACTGACAAACCTTTAATTTGTAAATAACCCACATTATATGTAAGCAAGAATAACAAAATTTCGTTGTGAAAAAAATTAAGCTATTATAGAAATTTAATGGTATCTTTCAATTAAAACTACAATGAATAAATAAAGTAACACAATATTTACTATTTAAGATGGTATTAATTATTTGGTTTCACTCAATCCATCTACTTACATACATACATATGGTATACACATCATTCCTTATGGACTCTTATGAGAAGACAACGTCATTGGAGGCATACACAACTGATAACTACATACAATATATACTAATAGGAGTTGACAGAGTACGATAAGTATTTATTTAAGTATACATGTCTCCGAGCATTTAACTTGCGTTTTTTGTTCATATTAATCAATTAATCATATTAGCAGAAACAATGTATGAAGGCTGATCATACTAAAACGTTTCTTTAATAATTTATTGTATAATATCCAGGCACAGATTTACCATATTCGAGGCTCCCATCGTATTGTCCATAATAACATTTTAATTGTGAGAAATGGTTTTAGGGAATAATTACATTTTTGACTAAAGATTTCATATTTATATTCGAAATTTAACATTTTTAATAAAAAGCAACTTGAGAAAAAAGTGAAATATTTATTATTAAAAACGTTAATAATTGGAATAACACGTTTTGCTCATTACATAAACATATAACCATCTTCTCCATTGTAATTTAGTAAATCTACTTTGGTACAATAACAACTCGAAAAAATTCTTGTATATCAGTTGCACTTGCAAGAGATTCAGATAATTTATAATCAATGAAATTATAATAATATTGAAAATTATTTCACGAATGACTCTAGAGGTACTAAAACTTTAATTATTATATATTAAAAAAAACTAAAACAAAACCTAACTAAACTTATAAATAACAAAAAAGTCTGAGTCTGAGTAGAAAATTATGCTAAATAAATGTTGAAAGAAAGTATAAAATTTAATTTCAGGATTTTGTAGAATATCCTTTTTGTTTAATTACTTCTAACGTTTTTTTATATTTAAAACTAATTTAGGTTTTCTCCGGCTGTGATTTTATTCTAGTGATTTTATGTAGTGTTATCGAATTCGTCTCTCCAATAACTCTCAAAGGTTCCCAATGAACTTTCGAGCTGGGGGATCTCTAGGGAATTCTAGGTAATGTCATTATTGACCTACTTTGTTTAAAAAAGGATCCACTAATAACTGATAACTGAAGAATTAAAAAATCAACTTCATGAACATGAAACATGAATGGAACATGAGGAAACATGATGGTCAATGATGATCAGTTACATTTTCAGAAGGATGGGGCTCTAAAAGATGGTATCTCAATAACAAGATCAGTTTTTAAAATAATATACTTGAGTTGTCTGTAAGTAAATGACTGAACTGCCACAATTTGGCACCAGTCTGTATGTGAAACGTGTGAGACGTTTGTATGTGAAATAATTTAAATCATATTGAAAATGGGTTGTTAACAGACTTATCTCTGTATCTCAGCAATCCATGGGCCGATTTCAATTATTTTGCTCCAAAGATTCCTTTTTCCGAGGGGTCTCTCACTCTCGGCAATAGGTGTACAGTTTCTCGGGAATAAATTGCTATGAGTCGGAAATAATGAGCAATATTGGGCAATATGGGAAATAAACGGGAATACAAAGGAATAAGAGGCAATAAACAGAAATAAACGGGAATACGCAGGAATAAGCGACAATAAATAGAAAATACGCGGCAATAAATGGGGAATACGTGGCAATACTGAGAAATAAACTCGGCAATAGGAATAACACGCTCCATTCTTCTCGATTTCCATTACGCGTTTTATCTCAAACGCGTTTAAAAATCTAGGTGGTCTTCTGAAGAAGTGAGTATATGTTGTAGTGTGCGCGGAAAAATAATGACGGCAAGTAATTGTTTTTTGTTTGAACATTGAAAATCATTCACCGTTTCTAAGAATCGTGATATGACACTTACCCTTAAAAGGCTAATTGAATAAAGGATTTCTTTATACTATACAGTGTGTAAATAAAGTATGGAATAAAATTCATATTTTCTGTATTACCACGTGAATTTTATTTTCTTTCCTGCGAATTTTATGGACATCAATTTTAATTTTTTAGTTTGCTACTGTATCACGGCCGATGATTTTAAATGGAACCCCCTTATTTTCTTGCTAGAAATGAAAAGTATATATTTTTTTGAGTTCAGCAATATGTGGTATTTAAAATTAGTATTTTTTGAAATTTGGAGGACCAAATGTGATAACTTTCACGAAAATAATAATTAATCTTTCAACTCTTATTATTATTTTCGTGTCAAAGTTTATGAAAAACAATTAGCAAATCGGTCTTGTAGAACTCGTATAGGAGAACTATGGCGGCATGCAAGGGTTTGTCTATACATCAGAACAATACGAATATTAAACACTCAATGATGGCTATGGCTAGACTGTAAGGACTGCAGTCGATTTAAAACACAAGGCTGTTTTTTGTTCCAGTTCGTTTGAGAGTTCTACTGGGCCGATTTACGTGATTCTTATTTTACAGTGAAGCTTCCACTGTGTGCATTAGTATTTTTTATATATTTTAATTTTTAAATCCAAAAATTAAAAAAATTATTTCGAGAAAAGCCATCCACTTGCAGCGCCCTCTTGTTAGTTCCCAGCGTGTAAACCTTTGGAATTGCGCTTAATAGACAAACCATTTCTATCACTAGCATCTAGGTGTTGAAGTCGTCTATATGCGCTGTAGCTGTTTCTAGCAGTTGTAATTTTATATTTTAGTGGTTATAATAGTAAACAAAAATCAATTCAAAATAGATAAAATAGTACTAAGATTACCACATGAATGATAAGAGAATAAGAATAATTATTTTCTGAAATTGTGTGAAATTGTGAAGTTATAGAAAATTTAAAACGACAATATTTAATGTTTAGGTTAGTTCACTACGAACATAACTATAAAAACTGCAATAAACGTATGTATAAAATAGTATTTGCAACAAAATGCTATAAACATCTACTTATTAATAATTCTTGTAACTAAACAATTTTGGTTTGAAGTAACAGTTTCAACTTGCATAAAAATGTACAGTAACGAAATATTTGACTGCCAATTTCAAACACATATTTTTCATCAGTCATGTTTTTGAAATACTAATAAACGTGTTCAAGAAATTTGTTAAACAAGATCTCTAGATTCTCATAATTTCTGTATTTAAACGCGGGCAGTATTTAAAAGTGCTACAATAAATTAATTGCAAATGCTAGGAATAGCTAGGGCATGTCGGTGGCTGCAGCCCTTGCAGTCTAGTCTTTCATCATCCATCTTCGAGTGTTTAATATTCGAATTGATCTGATGTATAGACAAACCCTTGCATGCCGCCATAGCTCTCCTTTACGAGTTCTCCAAGACCGCTTTGATATTCTATTTTCTTTAGATTTTTATACCATGAATTTAAAATACTTTATACCTATTTAAAACACAAGGCTTATTTTTGTTACGCTTCGTTTGAGAGTTCTACTGGGCCGATCTGCGCAATTCCAAGTTAAAAGTTTTATGATGTAGATTTGCCAGGTATTTTTAGTTTTGCGAGTTTTTAATTATTTATATTTTTAAAAGAGTTATTTGTAACCGATGCATTTCTATACGCTCGAGACCGATTGTTCACTTACACCGAAATCAAGCGAATCTCTTGAAGTAATTTCAGTTTCATCAGAATCAGAATTTTTTGAATCAGAAAAATCAGACTTAGAGGAAGGAAACATGCAAGAAAAAAAATGAAAGATAAAGCTGAAATTAGAAAAATATTATGTAATGTTTTACGACACCCGATGGTACATTGGACGAATTTTGGATATTGATAAAGAAAAATTCTTGAAAGAAGATTTGGAAAACTGCATACAGCCCAAGGAAAACGACATTCAGAAAGTAGATTCGGAATTTATATTTTATAGTCCTGTAAATTTTACTGGAGTTCTGGAATTCTTTTTGAATTTTATTTACTGCCGTGCATTGGGATTCTCACTTTTCAAATAAATTTTTGTTATTTATCTCAATGTGTCTTTTTTTGTATTTCTTAGAGTCGATCTATCTGATATATATATGTTCTTCGTTTCACGTATTCGGTTCGCAGTTACTTTAACAGCACTTAAAAATGTTATGTACATATATTATGATTGAATAAAAAACTACTTTTTTACAGATCATTTTTTATTTGTGAGGAATTTTGTTTACATTTTTCTTAGTGGAGCTACGACCTTTTGTAAAATTATCAAAAAAACCAATAATAAACACCTTTCATTCAAATACACCCACTGCTAAAATCATGCATGGAATACGTAAATAAACACGGCAATAGGAAAATTAATGCAGCAATACAGAAATAAATACGGCAATACGGAAATCGAGACGGGAATACAGCAATACAGACAAGAATAAAGGAATAAAAACGGCAATACGGGAATAACAAGTGAGAATACGGGAATAAAGACAGTTATTGCCGTAAAGCGGCAATAGGTGTACATAATTTCTGGGAGTGAGAGACCCCTCGCCTTTTTCATTCCCTTTAAAAGGATCTGTCACAATGGGGGGGGGTCAAAAAGTTGGTGGAGTGGGGATAAGGGTGTGAGATGCAAAGTTTTGACAATTCTGTATTTAAATGTCCCCATCGAAAAATAAATTGACGTGTTTTTGCTGAAATCGATATTTTGTTTAATTTAGGAGATTGTCACGTGGGGTTTTCGTGACTGGAGGACGTAGTCAGAGGTAGAGAGAAATTAAACACAAGTTGTAAAAAACAACTATATACTAAAGGCAATAAAGACGGTACAAAAGGTTAACACACATGTTGACATATTGATACATATTGTGAGGACGTATATGTCCTCCAAAACAAGTACAATCAAGGGGAGGTCGGAACCAACCCTGTTCTAGCACTAAATCTACTAACTAAGCGTAGGAGCTAGACTCCTAGTAATTTATAAAGCTAGGGATTTTTTTTGTTTGTCGGATGGTAACAACTTTTACTAAATCTACAAAAGTCAAACAGAGATATGACAATTTAAATTCAAATGTTTTGTTGTTACCAACATGAAAACAAAAAAAGTCCGTATAGCACTCATGTCATCTAAAGAACAAGTTAATTTTATTTAAGAAATTTCTGCAGAATTCGGCACAAAAGAATTCGCGGATCACGCGCCCAGAAACTACGTTGCAGATACTCGTTATTTGTTGTGTTGCAACACACTCGTACGCAAACATTGACTATTACACACAAATTACTATGAATAGAACGCCGGACCCGATTGCAAAGTATACGATACAACGAGCGGGCGCTATAGACTATAACGCTCGTTTATAATACCCTGGTTGTTATACAGTTGTTTATATAGTTCGTATCACAGGTATAAACAAAGAATAATATGTAAGTGAAACATAAAAGATTTTTATTTTCAAAACAACTCGACATTGGAAATTTACCAGACTTAGTCTAGAAATCTCATAAGGTGTATTTGAGGATAGCCCTAATTAGGAAAGCCCGATCAAGTTCCTATGAGTACTCGATTACGTCAGCCCCATTTTATTTCAAGGATAAGTTACTTATGGAAGCTTGATTAAGACCTCATGAAGACCCGATCGGGATAGCTACAGTTTTTTTCTGGAATAAACTACATAGGGGAACCACTTAAGATCGTTGTGAATTTCAAAAGGGGCAATCTGAGCTAATTTTACAATTAAATAACTTAAGAAAGCCCGATGAGGCCCCCACGAAGTCCCCAAAGAGACAACCTCAGTCCTCGTAAGGTCCGGATAAGATGTCCTAATACGGTTCTTATAAAAGGAAATTGCGTTACTTGGTTTCACAATGTTCTAACAACAAATACGATTGTTTTATTATAACAAAGGTTAAATAATTTGCACTGTCTCCGATATGAATTACATTTTGTCCTATCTCACATCCAAAAATACTGCAAATACGAACGAATTCAATTTTTCATATATAATTTAACAAGTGGTCTAATTTTTTCCAATAAAATTTGTCATTTCAGAAATGAGTATCTTTTGCAACTAAAACTACACGATTCGACGAAGGAGACGACTGTAATTTTATAAAAGCAAAGCTACGAATGTCTTAAATGACAAATTTTGCAAAAAAAAATAGATCACGATTTGAATTCGGCTTGACGATCCATCGAGCAAATTTGACATTTCATTTTGACATACATTTTTTCACTGAGAAAAAACCACTACTGGTTTTTTCACTATAAACTAATTTCATTTGTCCTAATTTGAAAAATTCTGTAATTTAATTGGTTAAAAATTTTCGAGTTGGATTGTCAAAATAATCTTGACTATGGCGCAAATGTTTCCTCTATCATTCTAATATTTTCATTAATAATATAACAAGTGGTCTAATTTTTTCCGCCAAAATTTGTCATTTCAGATATGAGTAGCTTTCGCAACGAAAACTACACGAGTCGACGCAGGAGACGAGTGTAATTTTCCAAAAGCAAAAGCTACGAATGTCTTAAACGATAAATTTTGCAAGAAAAAATTAGACCACGAGTTGAATTCGGCTTGACAATCCATCGAGCAAATTTTTATTTAGCGTGTGTAGTTAATATTAATTTAATTAAATTTGACATAAATTTTTTCACTAAGAAAAAACCACTAGTGGTTTTTTCACTATAAAACTAATTTCATTGGTCCCAATTTGAAAAATTCTGTAATTTGATTGGTTAAAAATTTTCGAGTTGGATTGTCAAGGTATAATTGATTTCTGATCGTTGCAATATTTCCAAAGCATAGCTATGTTTTGCAAAAACGGAAGTTCTATTTTCTTTACTCTTCTACAAATGTAATCCGTAACCAAAGGTTTCTAACATTCTAATATTTTCAAGGTATAATTGATTTCTGATCGTTCCAATGTTTCCAAGGCTTAGCTATTTTTGCAGTAACCAAAGGTATCATTCGATTCATATATATTTCTTTTCTTTATAACACTCCCGAATATTTTTACTGTAAAATAATTAGGGGAGATAGTATTAGGGTTTGAAACAAAATGCACATAAAACTGTATCGTGCGTGAAGCGATTTTACACCTTGTATGCTGCACTTGCTAAATTAAATATTTTAAATTAATGGAAAATTAGTCCTTTAGGCTTGAAGTAGTCATTTTTGAAGAATAAATAAATGTACTTCCCTAACTGAATAAATAAAAAGTTAACTTCTAACAAAAACTTAAGCTTTTTAAATTAAATTAATTAAATTAAGTCTTTTAACCAATTCATTTAACTCTAAATACATGAAAGTACGTGATAAAATGATATAATATTACACGCCAACGATACAAATATAATCAACCGTCCTTCTAAAATATGGCATATCTCTATTAAATTAAATATTATCATTAGTAAGCAGACGACTTATATACAGCAATGCAAATAATACTATTTATAACAGAGATACTCAGCGAAACTGTTAAACAACAAGGACAGAAGAACCGTGCGTGTTTTAGTAATATGGTTATTAATATATAAGAGATACAAATAATACATTTTCGACTCCGAAATAATAGCAACGCCGCTGGAGGCGAACGCAACTGGTTGTCATATATAAAATATACAAATAGGAGTTAAAAGCGCATGTTAAAGATTCAGAGGCGAAATGGTACGGTAATTTGTTCACTCTAAGTATAAAGAATTTACAAAAAAAAATTTCCCCTCTCGACGTGCTCATCATCAACAAAGCTGTATAAAGCAATGGCAATAACTAGTTTGTCCGTATCTGTATATTTAAGGCAGGAGTCGCGGGCGCCTTATAGGCTGTCGGAGTTGAAAAAGATAGATAAGCACGTATATATATATATATATATATATATATATATATATATATATATATATATATATATATATATATATATATATATATATATATATATATATAACAGCTTAATTGTAGTTTTTATATATCTATTATATCATTTAAGTAGAATATTTGTATAGTAACATGTTTCAGCTCTTAAGTAGTAAAATAATTGTATAGGAATGCAATAACTACATCACTATCTGAAGGTCGATGTTTTAAAGATTATCATTATTTTTTATTTTTGTATATTTTTATTTTTGTATATATATATATATATATATATATATATATATATATATATATATTGCTGTGGATGGTAGTTCAAAATTTTGGAAAATTTTGAAAATTTTGTGAAAATCTAAAATCTTTGTTAAATACTAACACTTTTGAAATATTTTTATCAACTTTTCCGTTAAAAATAAATTTAAGTTATTTAATGGTGTGTCATTGATTATACAATCAATGTATATACTTTTTAATAAGGTTAAATAATACATATTTCTTTATTTATTATCATATAGCTTACTCACTGATTACTTAAGTGTACGTAACATCCAGTTGTTCGCAAGTTTTTGTTATGATGTAATTCAATTATGTATAATTTCAAATGTGTATATCGACGGGTTATGTGATTCTTTAAGGTTTTTGTTAATGTAAATAGATCGTTATTATTGCGTAAAAGTATTGTGTAATTAATATGTAATAGATGTGTCACTTTTATAAGAATATTAATCTGCTATTATGTATTATATGTTGTAAATAGTATAGTCATTGTATTAGATCATAAGGTGACGTCAAATTATGTAAATAGTCAATAGTATAAAAGCTTAGAAAATAATAATTTTAGACACTTACTTATAGAAAGCGACGGAGTAAAGTCGTGTAAGATAAAAGACATTTACTGATAAACGACGAAAGAGTAAAGACACTTCCTGACATAAAGCGACGCAGTAAAGTCGTGTAAGAGAATATAGTAAATATGTAAATGGACACTTACTGTTAAACGACGAAAGAGTTTAGACACTTACTGATAGAAAGCGACGGAGTAAAGTCGTGTAAGATAAAAGACACTTACTGTTAAACGACGAAAGAGTAAAGATATTATAGTAAATCAAGCGACAAAGTAAAGTCGTGGCTGATAATATTGTAAAAATTTAAATAGTCTAGAATTAAATAGACAAGTTAAGTTAGTTGGTGATTTGAATACGGCGAAGGTGTAAAAAGTGTAAATTGTAAAAGTGTATATGATTATAAAGAACCACCTTTAAGATAAATTACTTGCTAAAGTTAAGCAAGATAATAAATCAACGTTAAAACCATAAACGGGTGTTTTATTTAAATAAACACAAAAACAACTGTAAGTATCCTACGAAAAAGGGAAATTGTACCCGCAGTTAATAAACAAAAGTGAGTTCCAAAATCAAGTGTGTGGGTGATATTATATGGAAAATCCATGCAAAAGGAAGAAAGTCAACCGGAATTGGAGACCAGCCCTGGGTCAACATAAAGGGCTCTGCCAATGGTTTGGGAAAGAGGATATCTACAGTAAAAGGAAAGAAGAAATATTATAAAAAGGTAGGAAGTTATTTCCTTTTTGTATTGGCATTTGCTGAAGAAAAGACTACCGTTTGTAAAAGTGTAGTAAAGTGATTTGAACAATTTAGTAATAGTTAAAAATTAATTAAGATTTCAATTTTAAAAGTGTTTTTAAATTTCAATTTATATTTTTTTTAATACCACAAGAATCCACATTCACCCTGAGATGAGTCTTTATTAAATTTAATTCTAATATGTTAAGTTATTTAACTGGCGCCCAACTCTCTTACGTAAACTTGAGTTAGTCAAGAACTAACGTAACATTAATTTTATATAACCATTGCATTATTAAATCTATTAAAAGGTATTTTCAAATCATATTAGAATTTATAAAAGAGGGAAGTTGAAAAGCATTTCCAAAGTTCACAGTCATTTTAAAAAATCAATTTAATTATAAAGTAATTATCTACGATCGAACGGCAATTATTCACAGTTTCAAAATATTTAATAAAATTTTTAAAAATAATTTATTATTTTTAATTAACCAATATTACAGCAATTTATTTATGTCGCTGTCAACGCGGGGCATTTGTTAATGTCGGGCAAAATACTATTATTTTTTTGTAAATCCAATATCACTGCATTTATATATGGCGACCGACAACGTGGAACATTTGTGGTAGATATAACCTTTTGTGGTTTATATAATCTTTTGAGAAATAGTAGGTTATAGTAGCTTTTAATAGATTATTTGGCTTTTGAGATTATTTAGTTTTTGTAGGTTATTTTGCTTATAGTAATAGTTAGCTTATTACGATTATATTAAATTATTAGGCTTATAATAGCATAATTGTAAGGCATATTAGGGCATACACGGTGCGCCTAGAATGAAAAAATCCAAAAAAAATTGTCCATCGGATTGGTCGGTAAGGATGGATTTTGGACGTAATTTTATAGTAAAAACCACTTTTTAAAAAATCGTTCTACGCTTATTTTGGATATTACAGGGAATAACAATTTTTAACTACAAATATCTTTTTCTCAAACGCTAAGTTCATTTATTAGATAAAAGGACAATAAATCAAGGTGGCTGTGGAAGTGCGCGTCACATTAAAACAATTTCACAACGATTTGACAGTATTATAAAAAGTTTTGGCCTTGTCAGTCGTTTTTTGAGTTGCGTTTAAAAATATTTTACATTATGAAATCACATGAAGAAAATCTGTACGCAATTTGTGCGATTTGTTTTGGAAGAAGTAAAGAAATGCGTCGTGTCACCAAAACACAAGAAGACATCATCCGAAAATATGTTGATAGTAATTATTCTTTGAGGAGTGGAAACATGACACGGTGTTTGTGTTCTGCGTGCCGGCTTGCAATCGAAGAATATAAAAAAGGAATTTTTACTCGAAAAGTCAGTACCTACGATTACTCAAACTCAAACATAAAAAAGTTTACTAGTCGTCCAACAACAAGGGCATCTGGGAAAGTAAACATACCTTGCGAATGCACAATCTGTGAAATTGGTAGATCTAGACCTAAAAGCACGATAAGGCAACCCATGGTGAAAAGGGCTGGACGACCGCGAAAGTCATTACCGCCTACTCCATTTAAAATATGTTCAAAGTGTTATAGTGGTATTTCAAGAGGTAAACCACACCGTTGCGACAAATCTTTTCGTAATAAAAATTTTATTAAAATAGTAGCCGATTCAAGCTCGCCAAAATGTAAAAGCAAAATTGCTTCATCGTTTCTTGGAAGATTGGAAACTGCTATACCTTCGACTTCAGGAATAAATAACAACAGCAATGCATTTATTTCAACAGACAATTTAAGAACGATGCAGCTCCAGTTAAATTTAAGTGCAAGAAAAACTTTACAAATGGTGTCATCGATTAAAAAGAACGTCCGTGGCAGTGTTCTTGTAGAAAAGAACTTTAAACACAGGTTAAATCAAAAACGTCATGAACTGGATTCATTCTTTGATATAATTACAGTTGATTTTGAAAATTATGATACGAAAGGAAATCGTGTTTTAATTAAAAAACCTGCTGTAGCGTGCAATAACGTTAAAGCTTTAATCAAATATATTGAAGAAAAACGGGAAATTTGTGCCGAAGAGAGAGGTTTGAAAATAGGAATTGATGGAGGAGGGGGCTTTCTCAAGATCTGTTTAAATGTTCAGAGAAAAGAACTTGGAAAAAAAGAAAATGAGAAAAGCAGAGTTTTGAAAGATTCTAGAGTGAAAAAAATTATGTTGTTGGCAATTGTAAAGGGCTTAAAAGAAACTTATTTCAATGTGCATTTATTATGGGAAATTCTTAAAATTAACGAGTTGGAAGGTGTTACTATTGCAACCGATCTTAAATTGGCCAACATTTTAATGGAGTTGATGTCGCACAGTTCATTGCACCCTTGCACATGGTGTGATGCAAATAAGCATAAACTCTACAAACGAGGGACTTCAAGAACATTTGAAAGTATAAAACAACAGTCTCGTGCCTGCACTGATGCTGGAGGTGTAAATAAAGAAGCAAAAAATTATTATAACTGCATCCACGATCCAATTGTCTCATCCAATAACTCAAGAATAATAGACATAATTCCTCCTCCGGAATTACATCTTTTATTAGGAACTGTTAATACAATTTTTAACGATATGATGAAAAAGTTCCCACAATTTGCAATGAATGGGTTCAACTTTGCAGTGTTCAAAGAGAAGCCATGCACGGTGGCTGCTTTACCGGTAATTCCTGTCATAAGCTGTTATCGAAGATAGATTTTTTGTATGATAACTTACCTGTTTCGTATATGAAATACGCAAAATGTCTTGAAATATTTAAAGACATAGTGTCCTCTTGCTTCGGTCACAAACTTCATTTAAATTATAAAGATCGTATTACCACTTTTCGAAGAGAATTTATGAAATTGGGGATAAAAGTAACGCCAAAGATCCACGCAGTTTTTTTTCATGTAGAAGAATTCTGTGACTTAACGAAGACTGGTCTTGGATGGTACAGTGAACAGGCATCTGAATCCGTCCATTCTGACTTTTTAGAAGTTTGGAAACGTTTTAAAGTGATCGACAGTCATCCCAACTTCTCAAGTAAGTTGCTGAACGCAGTGACATACTATAACTGTCTGCATATATAGTTGCCATTTTTGTTTATGTTAAATATATATGTAATATACAACGTAAATGTATTCTTCAACTATAATAAGGATTATTAAATTGAATTGAAGTAAATTTTCTTATAAAATTTTATTGTTATTATTTTTTTTTAAACATAACAATGAATTTGAATTCTAAAAATGCATTTGGCCCACCAAATTAAAACAAGACGTAGGATGATTTTAAAAAAAGTGGTTTTATAATCGAAGATACATATAGAATCGATCCCAATAGACCAAGACACTGGACAATTTTTTTGGATTTTTTTCATTCTAGGCGCCCCGTGCATACGGTAGCAAATTATTAATTTAACATAATATTAGGAAATTAGCATATTACAGCTAATACTAGGATATTTAAAAGATATTGAGAAGATTTTTAGTGGTTAATGTATGACGTCACTTAAAAATATATATTCTGCGAAGGAAAGTAATTTAGTATTGAAAAAGAGGTGTATAGATAAAGAATTAATAGTTTCTGAGAAACAGAAAGTTTTAACGATTTCCATAATGGAGGGGAACGGTGAAGAAGGCAAAACAACAGAACCTACACTTTCGAGAATTATGGAACTATTAATGAATCAAACTGAAGAAAGAAAAAAAGAAAGGGAACAAGATAAAGAGGAACGTAATAAAGAAATGAAAGAATTTAGTACTAAATTAGACAAACAAGTTGAAGAAATGAAAATTGTATCGGAAACAATAAAACAAGAACTAAAAGATAATACTGAAACAATTATTAAAGAAATAAGAAGCAATACCAAAACATTAGAAATAGATAATGACAAAATTAAAGAATTAAGAAAATTAGATGTAGAGAACAGTGATGATAAAACTATAGAAGATGAGTTAGGACAGGTAGATGTAAATTATAATATTAATAAAAATGAAATGTTAAAGGAAGGAAGAATTAACAAAATGGAATGTAGTAAAAAATATAAGAAAGAGGACGGTAATTTGTTACAGGATGATGAAAATATAATTAATGAACCATTTAGTGTAGTGGAGGAAGATGAGGAAAAATTTAAAATATTAAAAGATAAACAATTTTTAGAATTAGGAAAGTCAGGTGTAGGGAATGATAATAATAATGATGAAGATTTGAAGGAGAAAATAATTGATGAGTTTCAATATAGTAAAAGATATAAGAAAAAGGCTAATAAACAAACTAGGAAGAAGAAGGTAAAGGTAAAATGCAGAGAAAAGAAAAGCAAAAGGAATAAAATTATGATCAATAATTTAAAGGCAGAAGATAAAAATAGAAAGTTTCATAAAGATCATAGGAAAAAGATTAAAATTAGAGATAAATTTTGGAAAAGACAAATTTTACCAATTAGTAATGTTCATCTAACAAATTATAAAATGAGAAGAAAGAAATAGAAAATGGTAGGATCATTATTTAAATAATTAGAACTTACATAACCATTTGTGACAAGAAACCCAGATATGACGTAATTTTAAAATGATTCAGACTTTATATAACTGATTTGACTTTATATAATAAACAGGCTTATGGAATTTTATACTCAATTAGGACTTATGTATTATGTTATTAAAAATGAAAGAGGGAAAGTGTATGAATAAATTGAAAATTAAAATTTAGATGAAAAATGTTTATGAAATGTTTATAGGGGAAAATGGGGATTAGGAAATGATATTAAAATAAAATTATAAATGAAAGATTAATGAATAATAAGAAGATATAAGTTTATAAGGTGAATAGTGATGAATTTGATTATGATAAATATAAATCTTATGAAAATGAAAATAAAAGTAGGATTGTCTAGATGAAATGAAAGTTATGATTGAAATATGATATTGATGAGTTAAAGATTAGTAAATTTATTAAGAGTACATTTATTAATAAAATGAATTAGGAAATTTTATGATTATGTCGATATAAGCAAAAGAATTATGAAATAATTAGATGAATATGATGGAGATGAGGATTGATAAGATATAATTATTGTTGTGTATATTGTAAATAGTTTAGTTAGTAGATTTAGAATAGGGCAAGTTTATTGGGATAAAAGATTAAAATACAAAAAAATATTGGTGTTTAAAAATAAAACTAGTTTAACATTTGTTGTTTAACTTATTTGTGTTTAAAAGTAAAATTGCATATTTCAATTTTATTTGAAACAGGAGGGGATAAATGCTGTGGATGGTAGTTTCAAAATTTTGGAAAATTTTGAAAATTTTGTGAAAATCTAAAATCTTTGTTAAATACTAACACTTTTGAAATATTTTTATCAACTTTTCCGTTAAAAATAAATTTAAGTTATTTAATGGTGTGTCATTGATTATACAATCAATGTATATACTTTTTAATAAGGTTAAATAATACATATTTCTTTATTTATTATCATATAGCTTACTCACTGATTACTTAAGTGTACGTAACATCCAGTTGTTCGCAAGTTTTTGTTATGATGTAATTCAATTATGTATAATTTCAAATGTGTATATCGACGGGTTATGTGATTCTTTAAGGTTTTTGTTAATGTAAATAGATCGTTATTATTGCGTAAAAGTATTGTGTAATTAATATGTAATAGATGTGTCACTTTTATAAGAATTATTTTATAATTGCTACTAGATTAATTTCTTTATGAACAATGTGTGTGTGGAAAAGTTGATGTGTTTGTGTGAATACAATAATGTGTGAGTGTGAAATTTCCATGTACATGTGAAAGGTGTTAAATTAAGTAAGTAATAGGTGAGTGTGAATATGTATTATGTGTGTGTGTGTATGCATGCGTGATTATGTGTGGTTTTATTACTAGTGTGTGTGTGTTGTCTGTGTGAAAAACTAAATAAATACATAAAAAGAGAAAACTTAACAAATTAAATATGATGATCAAGTATTCTTAAATTTAGGTTTAAAACTAATTAATAAATTATATACCGCACTTAAATTATTTATGTCTGTTCTATGATTCATTGAATTTTGATTCATTGAAAATGTTCTTTTTTCTTTATTAGCTTCAATATCTAAAATTTTTACGTCTTTATAATTAATTAAGTGATCATTATTATTTACATGTAAGCTTAAGGCAGTCGAGTTAGGTTTAAGTCTATTGTCACTTCTGTGTTGTGTAAGTCTTTGTTTAAGTTTTTGTCCTGTCTGTCCAATGTACGTCTGAACACATTGTGTGCAATTTAATTTATAAATCACATTAGATAAATCAATATTTGGAACTGTGTCTTTTAGTTTACTAAATATTTTGTTATATATATATATATATATATATATATATATATATATATATATATAATAAACTTTTTAATAAGGGTATAGGTCAAATTTTATTCTTTTTATTCTATTTTTATTTTCAACGGCCAATATTTCGTAGATGATTATCTACATCATCAGGGCTCTACAAATGACACGTTAAGCAAATTATAAATTAAAAAGAAAAACTTACTTACTAGAAATATAAAGAATAACAAGACTCCACAAAAAGCATAAACCTCAAAAACTACAAAAACATTAACGATAGGTAACAATAAAATGTAATATACAAAATTTTGATTTTAATTATACATCAAAAAATTTTTTTAAATTTGAGAGGGAAATTTTGTTTTAATATTAGTTGTCAAAAATATCCAAAGTTTCTAGATTTGTATTTTAGTTTTTAATTAATAAGTTATATTATTATTAGCTGTTGTTAATATTTTTATAATTGTGATTAATTAGACAATTGTATAAAATGCTTAGATTACCAATATCTGTTTTAAAATTCATTGAATTTGTTTCACGGAATATGTGGCACATTTCTAAAAATAATCTTTTTGTTAAATTATTTTCTATGTCTAAAATTTTTACATTTTTATAGTCAATTTTGTGATCTAAATTATTAACATGTACGCTAAGTGCTGTCGATTTTGGTTTTAGTCGGTTGTCACTTATATGTTGGTTAAGTCTTTGTTTGAGTCTTTGAGTAGTTTGTCCAATATACGTTTTGTCACAATGTAAGCAGTCAAGTTTGTAAATGACGTTAGATAAGTTTGTAACCAAAATTTTATCTTCTAAGTCTAGTCTGAGTCTAGTAAATAATTTGTTAATGGTAAAAGGTATGTTATTTGAAATTTTTATATTACTGTTTTTAAAAATGTTTATTAATTTAGGTGTAAGATGTTCAATATGAGGTAATGAACATATTTTTATATTGTTAGTAGGTTGAGCAAGTTGATTGTCATTGTTAGTAGGTTGAGCAAGGTGATTGTCATTGTTAATAGTGTGTTGATCTTCATATAGTAACTTTTTAATTAAGTATGTTGGATATGAATTGTCACGTAAAATGTCAAAAAGTTTTTGTAAATTGTCATTAATAAAGTCCGGATGTGATATTTTTATTACTCTATTTTTCATCCCAAGAATGAAATTGATTTTCATCTTCATAGGATGTTTAGAATGAAAATTTAAGTATCTTTTTGAGCTAATTGGTTTTTGATACCAATCCAATTTTAAGGTGTTATTTTCTGTTCTTATAACTCTTGTGTCTAAAAATGGTATTGAATTGTTATTTTCAGTTTCAAGTGTAAATTGTATATTTTGGTTATAGCTATTGAAAACTTGGATAGTTTCGTCGATGGCGTCATGTGGAATGGAGCAAATAATGTTATCAACATATTTTTTGATAAATGGTAAACGAAAACTTAACTTTGAAATACAACTGTCTAAAACGTAATCCATGACCATTTGAGCTAGAACTGGACTTAAATTGCTTCCCATTGGAACACCAAATATTTGTGAAAAGAAATTATTATTATATTGGAAATAACTAGAATCAAAAATGAAAATAAGAATTTCAATAAATTTCCCTCTCAAATTTAAAAACATTTTTTGATGTATTTTGTATATTACATTTTATTGTTACCTATCGTTAATGTTTTTGTAGTTTTTGAGGTTTATGCTTTTTGTGGAGTCTTGTTATTCTTTATATTTCTAGTAAGTAAGTTTTTCTTTTTAATTTATAATTTGCTTAACGTGTCA